>OX439140.1:25826902-26481642 GCA_949318255.1 Pollenia labialis | reverse complement strand
CATTGATTAAGAATGTGTTGCTTAACAGGTAATTTATATGTTTAGCAAGGTAGTGCTCGCCACTCATCGATATAAAATATGATTTTTAAATAAGTTTTATTTTCCAAAAGGGGATTTTTTTAAGGTAAATTTATATGCTTACTTTTGGTTATGGTTTTAAAAATACTAAAGTGTTTTGCAAAAGTGGGCTTTTCATAAGGCCTACGGTTAATTATTACCAGATCTTCGCGAAATATTGTGGAATGATTTCTAGTCGTAGAGACCAAAATCGAGTAAACTTTGTTGAGAATCGGTGCATTACGACTTTAAAATGACTTACGCTTGTCCCATATGGCTCAAAGCTTCCAAAACACACATTAAAAAATTACAAATAAAATAATTCAAAATAAGTGCTTAAAAATTATTTTTAACCTACGCTGGAGGTTCCCCACCGATCTTCTTCATAGTAGAACTGGATTTGAAAAAATATATGAATTTTTTTATAAACGAAGGCAAAAATATTTTAACTTAAACGCGCATTCCTCTTATCCATTAATAAGGGCATGTCAAGAATTATAAAACAAGTCCATAAAGAAAATGATCATCCTGAAAACTTAATGTATAAGACTGTTTACCTAGTAAACTAATCTTCATACATTAATGTTCTCTATCAATGTTTGAAGATATTAGATCAGAGAAAGGTTTTTCCTATATTTTCCTTTAAAATTATTAAAAATACATACTCTAAAGAAGTCATAAATAAGTTATTGATCTCATTTGTTGTAATATTAAAAATAATATCTCAATCCTTGTAAATATGTACACACTAAAACAAAATGAAATAAAGATGATATTATAAATTGAAAATGGAAACGACTCTAAAATATATTTGTTTGTTTATTTGTTTAAAGAAACAAAAAAATTTGTTACGATAGTTGTTCCATATTTGGGCCTATACTGCACCGAATGCACTGGATTTAAATACTGCTTAGTACTAGAAACAATTTTACACCTAAATTGGTTTTACCTGCTTAGGCCTTCGGAAGCGTGTCTCCCGCAGACAGATTTCGCTAAATGGACTTTGAATTACTCAAGGACCTAGAATATTTATTCGTCTATTTTACACAAAATGACAAACTTAATATACTTCTGGAGGGTATTATAAACAAAATATATGTATTTAACTTAAATAAACTTTATTGTAAATTATGGAGATGGTTATGCTAAAAATTATATTAAAATTTAACCTAAAGCGTTTTTTTTTAACTAAATAAAATAAATGTTAGGGCATATGTATGTGTGTGTACATATGAAGAACTGTTTAATAAAAATATAAAAAAAAATCATACATACCCAAAACGCAATCGTAAAACAAATAGAGCGTATATTTAGGTGAAGCATAAAAACTGAAAACTTTAACATACTTTAAGGGGAAAGTAATGAAAAAGAATTTGATTTCATATTGGGTTTGTTCTTTTTTACGTTTTTGGTAAAGTTTGGTAACATAAAAATAAAATAAATTTTTATTTGCTTTAAAAGAGATAAAAAGTAAATGTACTGAAAAGACAAAATTCAACTTTATCAGCTTTTGTTGTGAATAATTGGTTTAATATTAATTTTTTTATGAAGTACTGGCAGCTTATGGCTTCAACGACAAAGGAATGTTTTTAGATCAATAACGAATTAATAAAACTTAAGAGATCCGGTTCTAAAGTGAAGCTTTTTCCAGTTAGATTGTTTCGTATTGCTCCAAACAAACCTCTGGTCTGGACTAATAGATGGGTGAGCAAAAAGTCCCAATAACTCCGAAATAGTTTTTTTTAGTAGTATACAAACTGCTGGCAAGCGTTATCATGACGACGTATTGCTGCTTCATATTTCGTTCAATATTTAAAGTGAATAAATTGTGTTCGGTCCTTTCGCTGCGATCGGTTGATACGATTTAAGTAGCTAACAATTAAGAGTGCTATATTCGACTATGCCGCATATTTTGTACCCTTCACTATAATGCGTTAAAAGCAGAAAGTTGTATAAATACCGTCCGTAAAATATAAATAAAACAATTTTGTGCCACGTCCACTTGTCCAATCCCGACCATATCTTGTCGGATGTTGTGTATTGAAAACTACACAGAAAAAATTATTGCCGAATTATTTTCAAACAAACGCTTGTTTGAAAATTTTTTTAATATCTTCAAATTTGTTTTACTGATTCAATTAATATTTTTGTTTGATTTTTATTTAGCCAACAAAAATGTTGACAACTATTCAAAAATATAATAATTTTGTATGAAATATTTAACGCTCTTTAATGTTGTCGTTTTTTGCATTTTTTTATTTGATCGTAAGCCACACTTCTTTATAAAAAATATAAGAACAACAGCAAAAAACGCATACAGTCTATTTTGGGACGCTTTAGAAAAGGACAACAATAAGAAAGATGATAAAATAGCGTGACAAGGTTTGTAGTATGGAAAAAAAACAATAGCAGGTAGAAAAAAACGTTTCACTTTTTCCGAACAACAGCAACATTATAAGAAAAAAAACAAAATCCCGTATTTAATTTTTTTAAATTGTTTAGTTAAATACATTAAATACAAAAATAGAATGATGACGAAAAACATATCGAGTCGAGCCAAGGAAAGGATACAAACAAGACAAGAGACTTCGTTCAAAATTTATTCCAACAAAAAAATGTGTCTCAAAGTCAGCCGCCGCTCTGCTCTGCCTTCATCTACTCTTTCAGTGATTGCTTGGGTGCGCGTCATTGCTTGTGCAAAAACTTTTTGTTTGATTCAGAAAATTTATTTGTTTGAAATTTATACATATTTCACTAAACTTTTTGTTTGATTCAGTTAAATTATTTGTTTGAAAAAATCAGTGTTTTTTCAGTAAACAAAATGCAAATAAATTATTTGAATATGCGAATTTGTTTACAGGACCGATTTCAGACAGAAATGTTTAGATTTTACAAATTTTTTATTTGAATTGTAAAAATGTTTTTTTCTGTGTAAGATGCTTGTACCTAATTTGGAAACATTGGCGTCTGCTGTTCTCCAGATAAACATAAAAATAAAATCAAAGAAAACAACAACAAGGAAGTCTTGGATAAAATTAGAGGCTGTTGTGGTTTTTGCTCATATCTCAGCCATTTTAGGACTGATCAAGTTGAATTTCAATAGCAAATACTTCCGGACTATATGTGATATAAATATGTATTTACGATGGTGTTCAGTCGATTAAATCTTGTCTGATTAATCGAATGAGTTTAGACCATTATTCGAATAATTTGAAATTGCTAATTTCGATTAAAGGATTAATCGAAGACTTTATACCGATTAATCGAATGATAAAAATATAAAGTATTTCTGTTAATTTATTTGTCCGTTGGATTTTAAAAAAAACAGCCATGTGTATTGAGTAATTTAGCTTATATTTTTGTTAAATTTTTTCAACACAATTTAAAATTTGTTTCACAAAAGCGAAAACGACAATGGTAGGCATATTAACTTAAAGATTAATATTAATTTATAGGGTATTTTCTAAAAATCGAACTGAAATAAAATTGAAATCGAGTTATTATTTAAATTCAATTATTTACAAAATGACCGTAGTTTTTCGTGGTTTTAGTTGCAAAAAAATTAGATAGTTAAAGAATGAAGTAGACAAAATGTTCTCGATTTTATATCGATTTCTAGAACACGCCCATTTTAACAAAATAGTTCATGCGTTTTTCTCTTAAGAATGAATTTGGTTTGAAAATATTGTACGAAGGATAAATCTAATAAAGCTAAATGTAACAGGTGCCCAAAAATGTGTTAACGCTAATGTTTTTCAACAACTTCACTAATTTACTACTTACACAGTGACTATAAAATAGTGCTTGAAGAAAATGCTCGACCAACAAAACCAAAGTGGCTACAAGTGGTCCAATGAATAAATATTTTAAACAAGATATTTCGATCGATTCTCTAGAGGAAATTATTTGCAAAAGCATGGCAGACGGAGGATGCAATGTCCGTAAAAAGCTTAAAAAAATCCGGAATTGTACATATGTGAACTTCTCCGAGAAAAGGAACCAGTGTGTCAAAAAAACGGGTTTGGCCTTAAGAATGGATACTCGTACCTAAAAGGGTGTAGAATAAGATGAAATGAGTTTTTCTCAAAACTTCATTTCCACACACTAGGTCCCTTTTCTCGGAGAAGGTCACATATAATCACTTTTTTAAAATCTAAGTGCCTGAAAGTGAAGAAACAATTTGGAGCGACATTGACAAGTTTTATTTAAAAAAGAATTTTTATTTACTCAAGTACTAATTTTTTCTAAAATTATCAAAAAAATTCTCTTAATTTATAAAATTTCTTGTTTTAGAATTATTCAATTAATCGATTAATTTTAAAATTTTATTTGTTTAATCGAATAAGTTAAAAATGCTAAATATCGTTTAATCGTTTAATCGAACAAAAATAAATCCCGATTAATTGAACACCCAAGTAACTACCAATTCATGTCTGGGGTCTTCTGAAACCCCATTTCAACGGACGGTGAAGCGGACATTGGTTAATTTCAAAAAGACCCCGAACAGATATACTTTAAAGGGTCTAAGATTAATATTGTAGAACCCTGTGATGAAGTGTATAATAAAAAAAGTTTGGACCCTTGAGCTATAAAAAAGGTGGGGAGCATTTTCATTTAAATATTAAAAGTCTTGTTGTTGCAAAATTTCTTGTATCGTTTATTTGGCCATTAAGCAAGAATAACTGGCAGTTGTATATATCGCGACGTGAGAAGCAGAGGTTTCTATCTGGCTTTTTCAAAAATGTTCAGGAGAGCATTTTTAAAGTTCGGAGTTATATCTATACTATTTAAATAATAAATATGAAGAAGAGAACACAAGAAATCAGAAACTAGTTCAGTTATTTATTGGAATATAAAATTTGTTTCATCAAAAGTTAAAATAAAACACAAGAAAAATTAACTTTTTTAATTACAGATTTCAGATAGAACCTTTCGGAACTCAAACTAAAAACTTTTGCAATAATTATTCATATATAAATTTTTTTTTATGCGATTAAAAAATTTTAAAATAAATATATGATGTTGTTTTTCGACCTTTTTATTAATATAAATAACAAATAAATATTCAAGCTCGAGGTCCTTTTTTGTATAAAATATTCTTTATTTTATTTTCTCCAATATTTCGTTATTCTTTGAATAACATCATCAGGGACGTTCTAATTAAATAACAAAAATCAAAATATAAGTAAAAACATCAAAGCAAAAAAAAAAAACGAAAAGTAAAACAACAATAAAAATATATATAACATCAATAAAATAACAACAAAAAACTAACCAAATACTTATTTACGCACACAAAAATTCTTATAGGCTAGTGTGTTGCTATTACCGTCGTCATTTTCTTACAAGATAAAATTAAAATAATAAATATTGCACTTGTTATAATTATTTCTTCGCCTTATTAACTAAGTAACGAAAATGCTGAGCCGAACTCCCTTCGACATCGGCTTTGAAATTCATCCTAGTTGCTGTTGGTATTTTTATTATGTTTAGCATCTCCAGCATATATCGGCGTTTATAATTCTCTTTATTGTTGTTTTACTTTTCGTTTTTTTTTTTGCTTTGATGTTCTTACTTATATTTTGATTTTTGTTATTTAATTAGAACGTCCCTGATGATGTTATTCAAAGAATAACGAAATATTGAAGAAAATAAAATAAAGAATATTTTATACAAAAAAGGACCTCGAGCTTGAATATTTATTTGTTATTTAAATTTTAAAATAAATAAAAGTTACATAAGAATTATTCATTTCCTTAATGCAATATAAAAGAACATGTAAAAAAAAGAAAAAAAAAATTAATATTCTTTAATGTGACCATAGAACCTTATGGTTCTTAAAAATTCAAATTTTTTTTCAAATGAGTTTATCTAATTAAAAAGTGTGTTATAAAAATCTACGTCTATGGAAGGCATCCACTTAAACATACTCTTAAAATCATTTTCTTTGTCTTTAGTAAGTTTTGAAACACATTTTGATTTGTTTACAGCTGGAAATGTAGGATTCGAAGTGTGGCGTGTGCCGTTTTTTTTTGTATTGAAACATTTTCCTATTCTTTGGTACCATGGCTGAGCTTATGTATAACCTACATCGAATATGTCACATCTCTTTAAAGTAAGCTGAGAAACTTTGGTAAATGGTACATTACTGTAGCTTAATGTTTTTGCTGGCGATTAAAAATCAAAAATGTCAATGGAGCTCATCTCTATGATACAGTAAGGTTGTTTTCTGTTGGCTACCAGTAAAACTCGTAACAAAGACACAGGTGACCAAACTTGTGTCCATTTAAGTTTTTTTTATAATGTTTGAATGGATATTGTCGACTTCTTGAATGCGTGAATGGCCGGGGGTAGAATATTTTAAAGTTATAGTCTGAACAAATGAGTTGTTTACAAGAAACGATGAAATGGCAAAGAAAATTACAGAATATCTATTTTTCGGCACGCAGCTGTCACTCCATAAAATTAAATCAGTCGCATTTGAGTAGTCCAAACATATTTTAGAGAGAATCTTTGCTAAAGCACTGGCTATATCGTTTCCTGTTCGACCACACAAGCATGGGCAGTTAGGTTGTAAACGTTTAATTTACGGTTATAGTAAAAACAACTTACATTTCCTCTTGGTAATGATACACGCAGAGAAAAAATATGGTTGGGCATGGTTACGGCAACAACACTATGTTTAATGTAACAATATATTGTTGTCGTACACAAATAATTGTTATTTTTCTTTAATATCAACAATATTATAGTTACTGTTAACAAATCAATGTTTATCGCAATTATTAATTTGAGTATTGTTGACCGAAAAATAATTATTTTTCTAACAACTAAATTATGATAACTTTCAAAACATATTATGTTACTCACAACCATATAATGATATTTAATAGCCATAGCATGATAACTTTCTATACATTTATCATATTATGTTTAAGATGCAATCAAACCATTTTTACTCTAATAATATTATGTTAGCGCCATTTGTAAAATAATTTTGTATCAGTTGTGTCGTTAATTTTATATGTGAGCGGTTAAACAATTTAAAGATAAATTCCCATAAAAAAAATAAGCTTAAAGAATTTAAAAAAATTAAAATATTAGCGGAGTTCATTCAGTTTAGTGATTTAATAGTGCAAATGGAAATTATCGTAGTTTTTTTGTAAAATCCAACAACAAAACACATAGAGATTTCGTTATATTTTATAAAAGTGTTTTGATATTTCTGTTGTTTTCTTGGGCAACTGCGTATGTCTTAAAACAAAATTTTCAGGAGAGCCGAAAAACCATTCTAGATGAAACTATGGGATAGGTATTGTGCACCACGTTAAAAAATCGGAATTAATACATCTTTTTTCAAAAGTTTTTAGAAACATGTAAAGAGCAATTAAATTAGGCAATATGGCATCAACATCTCAAAATCGGAAAAGAAAATTAAGAAAAATGGACAAACGCGGTTGCCCATGAAAACCACAGATTTTGGATTTTCTCTTTTGCAAGCCTTTTATTGAACTCCGCTATTTGATTTACATTAAGAAAAATTGTAAAAAGCCACAAAAAAAATCGATGCAAGAAAATTTTAATTTATTTTATATTTTTATGACAGTTATGAAAGGTGCTGCATCATAATATGATTGCTTCTAAATTTATTATGATTAACATGATAATAATATGATTACTTCTTAGCTTATTATGATTAACATGACAATAATATGAATAATTTCTTAGCTTGTTATCATTAACCTGATAATAATATGATTGCTTCTTAACTTATTATGATTAACATGACAATAATATGATTGCTTCTTAACTTATTATGATTAACATGACAATAATATGATTGCTTCTTAACTTATTATGATTAACATGACAATAATATGATTGCTTCTTAACTTATTATGATTAACATGACAACAATTTAATTACTTCTTGACTTAGTATGATTAACAGAATAATAATATGATTAAGGGAAAATTATTATGTCATAATAGGTTTCAATAATAATCATAATATGGTGACTACAATCATTAATCTTATCATAATATGTTGCTCTTAGAATATGTTTACCACAACCATGTTTTTACTCTGCGTGTATAACGTTTTGGAGATCAAAGCATATAGTCAAAGTCTTCTCTATCTCTATCTGATTTTCTTTCTGTTCTCATGAACGATTTTTCAACCACATGGCGTTCATATTTTTCATTCAATTTCTCTGATAATATGGTTTTCTTCACAGCCATATTATATATTTAGTTGTTATTTAACATTTTTAAATTTTTAGAAAAACTAACTCAAGTAATTTATTATATTTTTGGAACACCATTGAAATTTATTGCAGATAGAACCTTTTGGAACTAAGAGCGCCCACTTTTTTGCATATAGAACTAAATGGCTCTGTTATTATTACTAAAATTATAAGTGAAAATACAAAAAGGGTTTCATTAAAAGATAAAAACCATTACAAAGAATAAATTCCAATCAAATAACGCAAAAGTGAAAAAATGCCAGATAGAACCCTCTGGTTCTCACGTCACGATATGTATAACTTAAGTTATTTAAGACACAAACGATATTTAAAGTTCTGTGTTCCTAAAAGATAATAATAAAATACAGGCGCAGGCCTGTGTACCTTTTTCTTTCTCCACCTTTTATGTCTACAATTTTTACGTCATCAAAGTTGATTTTATGTCCAGATGACAGAATATGTGTTGCCAACCCTGTTGATTCTCTAAGTTTTGTTATGTCGTTTTTATGTTCAATCATTCTTGTTTGTAATGATCGTTTTGTCGTACCTTTTTTTTTACTTGATTTAAGAATTTTATACTTATTTCAAAAAAATTCCGGGATTGATTTTCGAAAGTTATCCCATTTTGGATTATTTTGACAACGTTTTATTGTTATTCGAACATGAATTTTTGAGTACGATTCGTACTTTAAGGAATCAATGAAGGAATCAATGAACAATGAACAAAAAGGAGGACAATGACAATATTTATACAAGCTATAGAGTTGCAATATTACTTCGATCTGTGATATTAATTTTTAAGCTGTGGTTTTAATTTAATTTATTTTTTTGTGTTAAATGTTCTTTGTTTTTTGTAAAATTTATTTATATTTAGTTTAATGTGAAAATTACTGTTTTATTTGTAAGTTTAAAGAAAAAATATTTGGTGTATTTATGTTTTATTAATGTATTATAATTTTTTAATTAAATAGACGTTACCCTGATGAAGTCAAAAAAATGTAAAGAAAAGTTTTTTATTTACATTAAATAATATAGGCCTAATTAGCTGACTTAATGCAATTTAACCCACTTGGCGCAACCGTCCTTTTAAAAGAACATTAAAAATGAGAGAAAAGTTCCGTTATGCACGCGTATTTCTGTGCATTTTTTTATATTTTTATTGTTTATTCTTTGTTATGAAGCTTCTGAACTTGAAAAAAATCAATTAATGAAAGAAGTTCATCGTGCTTTAATTGCATAGTGAGTGTTTTGTAAAAGGTGATTTTTTTTAATATTGTGCAATGGAAAGAAACGTGTAAGTAAATCATTTACATCCAGATATCTGTATTTTATTTTTTTTTTTATTGATAAGAGAAAAATCTTAGTTGAACAACAAATTAATGGAAAGCGTGCGTAATGCTGTATTGCTGCGCTACGGTCGTTTTAGCTACTGCGTACTTTTAAAAGGACAGTGGCAAAATATACTACCTATTTTATAATTTTCATTACATATTACCTATGTGTTTTTATACAGTAAGTTCGACCACTTTTTGATGCTATTGGCAAAAATGTTGTACTCTATGCTCCACTTGAAGAATTTCATAGTATTGACGAATCAATGGTACCATATTTTGGGCATCACGGCACTAAACAGTTCATCCGCGGCAAACCAATCCGATGGGGCTATAAGTTATGCGCCGGAACAACTCGATTGGGATATATATTATGGTTTGAGCCTTATCAAGGCGCTTCCACACCTTTGGCTTATATAAGCACTTAGGACTGGGTGCCAGTGTTGTTCTTCAATTTGTTGATGTATTGCAAGTCAGATATCCCAATGTCCCGTTCGAAATATATTTTGACAATTTTTTTACGTCAATTAAATTACTAGAAGAGCTTAATCTAAGAAATGTTAAAGCGGTGGGAACAATGAGAAAAAACAGACTGGGAAAAGATTGTCCTTTGCAACATTCAAAGGCCCTATAGCGAAAGGATCGTGGTTTTTTTGAGTACGCAACCACTGTCGGCAACTCAGTCGTAGTTTGCAAGTGGGTGGACAATAGTATTGTTACTATAGCTTCAAACAACAGGAAGTTCTGCCATCATTACCAGTATCTCGCTACTCGCAAAAAGCCAAGAAAAAAATTTCTATACAACAACCAAAGCTTATCAAAAAGTATAATGAAAACATGGGTGGAGTTGACAGAGCCGACCAAAACATGGGGCTCTACCGAACGTCTATTAGAGGAAAAAAGTTGTATTTTTCGCTTATTTCTCATTGTATCGACATGGCGGAGCAAAATAGCTGGTTATTATATCGTTCGTATGGCGGAAATATGGATCATTTAGCTTTTAGAAGAGTGATTGCAAACGGATTACTAGAATCTTTTAAAAGAACCTCAAAGAGGGGTTCAAGCAAGTCCAGCGCCAACATTCATATGTACTCGCGATTTGATGGAAAAAGCCACCTAGTACAGCACAAGGAAAAGCAAACTCGTTGCACCTATTGCCATAAGAAGGCTAATTTTTTTTGCAATAACTGTAATGTCGCTTTACATCCGAAGGATTGCTTCTTGGCGTATCACACTCCAACTTAAAACATAATCGTTTTTCCATTTATATATTAACATGTAATTTTTAATTTATAAATCCTTTATTGTTCTATTATTGAAAAAAAGAGAAACTTCGTTATTTTCAGCTAAAAACAAAGTACAAATTAAAAATAATTTAAGTAGGGTATTTAGCTACCGTCCTTTTAAAAGGACACCCAATATCGGTTAAACTATAGATTTTAAGAAAAATAGTTATTTAATAAAAAATGTTTAGATACCTATGAAGATTAAAAATTCGAAATAAAAGTTGAAGTTTTCAAAAAAAATTATTTCCGGCGCTATCTGGGTTAAACATAAAATATTTATTAAAATTTGGCCAAATAACACATTAGTATAAGTAAAATAAAATTAAACTCTTCGTTGCATTTAACCCTCCGGCTAACACATGTTTTGAGTATCTATACACATTGAAAAAAGGTCGTGTACCACGAAGGGCTAAAAAGTAAATTTTAACTTTTGCTTCTTTATCATTCTGTAAGGTGTAATACGGGTAAGTAAATCAATCATAATAACTTTTTCTTTCTAATTTCATTTAGAGTTTTTTCAAGCACGAATTCGGGATAAAATCAACTGTATTATACTTCAATCAAGCGCATTTTTAGATTGATCTAATATTGATTTAACTTAAATCAATCTCATTTTCGGATTATTTCAAGCACAAAATCGGGATTGAATATGGATAATTTAAGTATTTTGCAATTGAAAATCCGTACTTGAATCAATTTCTGTACGTGATTCAATAAAATCTGTACTGACTGTACTCTTAATACCGCTTCGGATTTAAATTAAGGTCTTTATTGATGGATCCAAGATTCAAGTTAAAACTTGAGCTTTTATTTTCTATGGCGAATGGTACATAATGGTTCAACATGATCGCAAAAAAATATGTTTTTTTCGCTTTAATCCAGTTTTCCAACAGGAATTAAAAAAAGTTTATCTTTTTATTTTGCCTCTCAGTGTTTTTGCTTTTTTGACGTTCAACCACCCACTGAACTTTTTTTAAAAACACTTGTAGTTCTTTTGTATCCAACCCTTTAAAAAAAATGCCAAAATCTTGTTGCTTATCATATGAATTTTATACTCCATTAACTTAAAGAATTTTCCAAAAACAATATACTATCAAAGATATAACAACAACTTATACAAAAGTTTAGATAAAACAGTTGATATAACAACAAAGCAAGCATGTAAATTTTCAAAAAAAAATGTGTTCATGATCCGGTTAACTTCCGTTTCCTAGGTGTCATGTTATTGTTGTCAAGGTGGTGCCAGACGCCTTTGCATATGCTTTATTAAATATTTTTTTTATAAGAAACTCTCAACTAAACTTTGCAATTGTATCCTGTTTTATCAGCAGCCAAATAACAATAATATTGCAGAATATTTAACTTTTTGTAGGTGAAAAAAGAAAGAAAAAAACTTAAACTTTATCTTGTGTTACAATAATTTATTTATTTTTTGTATTTTTTAGTTTACCTTGTAGTTTCCTTGTTTAAATATAAAAAACGGAAGTAGTTATAGTTCCTTTGACAGCCATAATATGTGATGATAGCACCTTTTCTAACTTTTAATTGATAATCAAATTAAAACCAACCACATGGTGTCTGGGAAGGGGAAAAGGAAAGAAAAATTTCCAAAATTATATAACTCCGCCCACAAAGGCGACCTTACCACGCGTGTTCTTAGTTATATTATTAATTTAAAATAAATTATTTCTGCTGGCAATTTACTTCAACATTTCATTATGTATTTATCTTCAAAATTTGTGGTTCAATAAATTAAACGACAATGTTTGAAAAATTAAAACAAACCTTTTAATTCTTTAAAACTTTTAGTTAGTTTGTCAAGTTTTTTCACGCACAAGTTCTAAAGGTTTTCATTTAATTTTTAATAAAATATAAACGAATAATATTTTTGTACTTCTTAACACAAGTATAACGTGCGTGTGAGAAACTCTGAATAAACAGTGATACCACTAGGAGAAAAAGAAAAAACTTAAACAAGAATTTAGTACTTCCGGGACAGATAAATAATTGAAGCACAGCCGCGAATAACGTTCTAAAAGCCACTTTTTGCAAAAACTGTTTTTTTTTTTTGACAGATAACCACTCACATTACTCTCTTGCACTGTTAAAACCTCAAATCACCCAAAATTTTGCACCGTAACACCTTCAAAATGACATACAAATACTCAACTAACGGGTCCGCCATCTAACGTTTTTTTGTTTTTAAATTAGTGCTTATTTCTGAATGGTAACACTTAGCTCATGTCTGATTTGACAGACAATTAGTCTTATTCCGCTGAACGAATATGATTGTGTATACGCTTGAACCAAGCTGGGAGATATTGCCTGCGATGGACTTAAGCCTATAGTACACGGAATGTAAAAAGCTACATGCGCATGTGGTTCTGACGTAATTTTGACGACACTACAAAGCCACAAAAGCAAGTTCGTGTTGTGTGATGACGACAAAATTACGTCAGAATCTCATGTGCATGTAGCTTTTTACATTCCGTGTACTATAGGCTTTACAGAATATGCCGATTTTGCCAAAAAAAAATCATCTTTTCAGATGACGCTCATTTTGATCTTGGCGGGTATGTAAACAAGAAAATTATCACATTTGGGGCACAGAAAACCCGCACGCATACATTGAAAAGCCGATGCACCCAAAACGATTCACTGTTTGGTTCGGATTTTGGTCCAGAGGCATAATTGGGCCATTTTTCTTCGAAAATGGACAAGGAGTGGCCGTTACAGTCAATGGCGATCGTTATCGGGCCATGTTGAACGAATTTGTGTTAACAAAAATTGAAGAGGAGGATATTGGCAACATTTGGTTTTAACAGGACGGCGCTACGTACCACACAGCCGAGGCTACACTCGATATTTTGCGCACTGTTTTTGTAGATCGCATTTTCAACCGCAGAGCTAATGTCATTTGGCCACCTCGGAGCTGCGATTTGACACCGTTGGACTATTAATTGTGGGGTGCCGTCAAAGATAAGTGTTACACCGACAAGCCAGAGACAATAAACGCTTTACAGGACAATGTTCGTGAAGCCATTGGTGAAATACAGCTGCACACAATCGATAATGTGCTTAAAAATTTGACCGATCGTGTAGGCTACTGCATGGCCAGCCGAGGCAGCAATTTGAATGAAATTATTTTCCATTATTAACCGGAAGGATTGTACTTTCAAAAAAAAAAAGAAATTTCAGAAAATATTCAGTAGTTTTTTTTATAGCATTTTTAAAAAAAGGTTATTTGGCAGACCTTTTAGTTAAAGAACGTTGTAAGTTACTTACAAAATGATACAAAGTAAATGGTTTTGAAACGTGGAATAACTTTTTAAATGCCGCTTGCGTAGTGGAAGAATGTTTTAAATGGCATCACGATTGTGGATGTTAAACGTTGTAATATAAATTTAAATTTTAAATTTCTTGAAATTTTGCTTAAAAGTTTTTATTATCATTATTTTTATTAATCTAAAGAAAAAAAAATAAAAAATTAATAATCTGTCCTGTTAAAAACCTTTTTTTTTTGTTCTCCTGAAAATAAATTATTTTGGAACTTAAAACGTTATTCGCGGCTGTGCTTCAGTTAACTACTAAAAGAAAAGTATTATTAAAAAATGTGTCTGGTGTCCTCCAATAAATTCCTAAACTTCAACTCTTATAGCCACTGTGCCAAATGCGCCTTTCATCATTGATTTAACGGCGAAAACTTTTGCAAAATTTTCGAACACCTTCTAAAAACCCAACTTCTGACAAATATCAACAATGACTTTTGCAAAAACTCTTTGTGTGTATGTTTTAATGAATATATGTTTTTGATTGTTTGCCTGTGTGGGAGAGACACATGTTGATGTGTACCCGTATGGGGTTTGTGTGCTGTTAAAGTTTATATTTGAATATTACTGATGATATTTGTTATTTTCGTGTTTTCTAAAATACCGACAATAGAACAGCAGAAACATCAAAAAAAACTTTTTCTATCCACAATAACTTTTTGACAGTAATCCAGCTGTGAATTTATTCACGTATGTGTGTGAGGGTGTCGATAAAAGCACACAACTGCGTACGTGTATATGCAAAATCATGTTTATGAATATTATTATTATAGTTTTCTATGTTCAAATATATAAAATGAACATTGTTTTTAATTTATGTCTAAACATATACACTGAACGAAAAGTTTGGTAAATAAAACAAAATTGTAAAACAAAAATTAAATTGCATAAAATCGAGTTAAAAAGCATAAGCGACCAAGCCCGACTATACGATACCCCATATCGCAGTATAAATATAAAAGTTTTTAAAAGTCTTCCCTTTTGCGATCCCGGAATAAGAATTTTGACACGGATGCGGTCATGTGAAATTCGCTAAGGCAACATAATTTGGCACAAATATTTCGCTTTTGTAAAGAGCATTTGTTACTGAAAATTAATTAATTCTGTTTATTTTATTACTTAGCCCCTATACAAATGTTTCAACGGAATAAGTTTTTCAGGATGATGCCGGCCTTGGGGAATGAGCATATACAACATAATGATGCATCAACATTTATTTTACACAATCAGTGTTAAGTTTTTCTCTCACAGCGGGAATACGCGGGAGTAATGACGGGTAATTGTTACAGCAAAAAATTTCATTCCACATAAGTAATACACAATTTCATAATAAAAACAAACACATTATAACAAAAATCCAGTGTGAACTGCGATGGACATGCTGTTTGGAAATTAAAAGTAAGAATTATATCTAAAAAAAAACTCCACTAAAATCTTCTACATTTACGCTTTTATGACAATTTCGTGAAAGTATTCAAATATTTTTTTTAATTTTATTACTTATCTTACATACAGCTTCCGTACATGTGCAACTAAATTAATGAGCGTAAAAAACAAAGGGGTGGGGCTTCTAGACAATTGTTTGCTTGAATGAGCATCACTGATCTACATTGATAGACAATACAATTAAATAAGGACTGAAATAACCACAACAAAACTGCAAACACAGATAAAGAAGAAAACAAATTTTACAGTGTAAAATCCATACCTGGGTTAACCGATAACAATAACATACGGTCGTCAATAAAACATAAATATATGTTTTGCATACAAATCCAATTTGACATTAAGAACTATTTTTTTTAAAGTTAAGGCGCCAATTAATAAACAACAACAGAGTAACAATGTATACGATTACAATGTGAATGAAATGCCACGCAGAGATGTGATCTAAAATATATAGGAACAACAAAACGTACACTGGAGACAAGAATGGGAGAACACAAGATGGTAATAATGCGAAGGAAATAAAAACAACAGCACTAGCACAACACATCCTACATACAGGTCACACAATTAATTTCGATGATGTTAGAATTCTAGTTAAAGAAAACAAAGAAAGAAATAGATACACAATTGAAAGGCTTAGAATATAACAACAATTTAAAAAAAAACAATGAATTCGAAGGAAGACACGAACAACATTAATGCAAGTTATATTGTTGCCATTACTTAAGCTGTGATAAACTAAAAAATTAAAATAATTATGTGTTTAAATATTATAATTATGTATTTAGAATTGTGGTTATTTTGTTGAACTATTTATGGTTTTTAATCCAAATTTTTAATTTTTAATCAGGCTTAAGTTCATCAAATTTAATTTTCATTAAATTATTTTTATGAAGAAAGGAATTTTATAACATGAAAATTAATTAAAATTGTTATTGATAATCATTCATTCTTGACTGACCTGAGATTCGAACCCAGGCGGCTGGTTACCATGACATGTTTCGATCGCAACCACTCCATCTCCTCAGATGGATTTGCCGTCTTACACTCGCAGCCATCGACGACTGCTGACGTCAATAGTCAAATATCAATCCTTAAACCAAATTGTAAATTTGGTAGATCGAAATTTGCTTCTTTGAATGATTATCCATTTTTTTAATTGATTTTACATGTTTTTCCTAACTTCTGTTTTTTCCGTACTTGTGTCAAGAATTCTTCTTGAAGTCCAAAGTACATTTTTTTGTTTTTTCATTTTGTCTTTATTTTTCTTGTTGACCTTTTGCAGCACAACTTGAAGGACAAATGTACACATAGAGCTCGTGCCTTAGCTTTAACAATATTTAGAAGAGGAGATCGAGTGGTTGCGATCGAAACATGTCATGGTAACCAGCCGCCTGGGTTCGAATCTCAGGTCAGTCAAGAATGAATGATTATAAATAACAATTTTAATTAATTTTCATGTTGTAAAATTCCTTTCTTCATAAAAATAATTTAATGAAAATTAAATTTGATGAACTTAAGCCTGATTAAAAATTAATATTATAATTATGTTTTACATTTGTATGCTCTTTGGTATATGTAAAAATTTTTAATGTGATTAAATTACATATTGTAAGTCTGTATTGTTTATTTATAACATTGTTGCACTTATTTTATTGTTTTATAATTTTTAAAAAGACAATCCCTTAAAAAAGTCAACAAACAATCGACGGAACGTCGCACAGACAGGTAGCTATTTTGCCCTAAAAGTCGCTCAAAAGTATTTTTTTTTTCATTTATAATTTCATATTAATATTTCAGTGGATTTAAAGGTAGATTTCAGTGTAGAAAAAGGCAAAAACACAATTTTAAATCTTATTTATTCGTTAGTTTCTACAGTATTGTCTTCATTTTTGATATTAATGTTACAAAGGTCGTTTTCATGAAGTAAATTTAAGACTTTAATCAAAAGGGGTTTCTTCTTTTTCGATTTGGTCTTCCTCATTCCTGTCAAAAGGGGTTCTGACGTCAAAAGCAACCTGTTTAGCACATCTTGGTTGCATTATATTCTTGAAAATTTTCTAGAATAATCCATTCTGTATGTCCAAACATGTTTATTACGGGCTTCCGTCGCTTCTTCATTCAGCAGTTTCCTTACAGTAAGCCACGAACTTTTCTGTGTTAACTCATTAGAAGTCACTGTACTCAAATGAGTACAGCTGGCATTTTACAAGTTTCCAAGCAAAAACAAAGAATTTGTAATAGTTGTACCGCTACTTAGGTTTACAACATGATACCAACAGCAGCTAAAACAGAATTTGTGTTCCTTTTTTATTTTTGGGTACAAAAATTATAAGTCTGATTTGTGTCACGAAAGCTTTGTGAATATATGAACACTAGTTTAGATATGGCTACACTAAGCCACTCTCTATTTATTTCTAGTAATCTGGGATTTGTGTTCTGTTTAAATTGGTGTCGTACAATTGACAATTTCTGTTGCACTACAGCAATGTTTGGGTCATGTTCGGAATAATGATTGAGAATCTCTGACTCCATAAATTTAAATTTTTCGTTGAAATTGTTAGCATCTGAGCGTTCTATAATGGCCCATAACTCGTTTCTGGTTAATACCCTCATTCCAGAAGAGCCTCTCATAAAAAATTGCATTTTATTGAAATTCTTGATCAACCTAGTTTTCAAAGCCCATGCACTGAAAAAATCGCTAAATATTTAGGGGTGGATTGGGGTGGCTGTTTTTAGCTTTTTGAATTTCTGGAGTGTCTATTCTATAAAATACTATCAAACTTTTAGCACAGTAAATGAACATAAAGTGTTTAAAAGCTTCATGATATGTGAAGATGTGATGTTTTTTTTGGATGTGTAGAGCTTAACCATTGAGGGCGAAAAAACTAGTAAATAATTAGAATCAATGTAAAACTTAAGTTTTATATTAAGCAGCACTAACACAAAATCCACTTTATCACGATAAAATAAATATTTTAAGTCAGTAAAGTTTTGAGCGTATCGAACGAACTCATGAACACATTTGGTGAACGGTAACTTCCGACAGACTGCTTGCAGCTGGTGAGAGGTTCAAGCGCGACATGTTGGTTCTATTGTTTGGAGGGGCTACCTGACTTTTGAAAAGAAACAGTAAAAAGGGTGTAGTGCTTATATAAAAAAATGCATTTTGAGCGACTTTTAGGGCCAAATATTGTAATTAAAAATTTTATTTTATTTACATTGAAGAAAAATTTAGGCCCTATTAGCTTGACAAAAATAACATTCATAAAAAACAAAAAGTTTTTTCGAGCTCGAGGCCAATTATTTGTAAAAAATAAATATATTATTTATTAAATTATTTGTTCCAATATTTCGATATCCATCGGATATCATTATCAAGGAATGAGTTACAAGTATATCCGATGGATATCGAAATATTGGAACAAATAATTTAATAAATAATATATTTATTTTTTACAAATAATTGGCCTTGAGCTCGAAAAACTTTTTATTTTAATTAAAAGAAGGTCGAAAAAATAATAAGATTTAATTTAATCCAAATTTTTAATATTTTTAATCAGGCTTAAGTTCATCAAATTTAATTTTCATTAAATTATTTTTATGAAGAAAGGAATTTTACAACATGAAAATTAATTTAAATTGTTATTGATAATCATTCACTCTTGACTGACCTGAGATTCGAACCCAGGCGGCTGGTTACCATGACATGTTTCGATCGCAACCACTCGATCTCCTCAGATGGATTTGCCGTCTTACACCCGCAGCCATCGACGACTGCTGACGTCAATAGTTAAATATCAATCCTTAAACCAAATTGTATTTTAACCTTTGGTAGATCGAAATTTGCTTTTTTGAATGATTATCCATTTTGTAATTGATTTTACATGTTTTTCCTAACTTCTGTTTTTTCGTACTAATGTCAATAATTCTGCTTGAAGTCCAAAGTACATTTTTTGTTTTTTTTCATTTTGTCTTTCTTTTTCTTGTTGGCCTATCTTACCCGGCATCAAAATCTCAATTTGCCTCAAAAGTAGATTTAGCAGGTTTGCATAAAAAGCCGACGATATTTATGTTTATCTATAACATTATAATGTCTCTCCATTTTGAGACGTAAACCACTGATATTAAAGAGATACAAGTACTTGCACTTAGTTATTTTTGTATTCTGGCCACATCGACTACGTCAGTAAGAATGCTCAGCAAGGGTGGATTGTGGACAGGCTTTCGAAATAAAAAAAGGAAATGGGAATTTGAATGTAAATTTTTATAAACAAAAATAATCATTTTATATTTATAAACAGATCTTTTTATCGAACTAAGAAAAAAAGTTCTGATTTTTTTTTTGTTTAAGCAAAAAGTTCTGTTTAAATGATTTTGTTATTCGGGCTTGATTCCCAATTTTTATTTTTGATAAAAACACTGAAATTTATTGTTGATGGGATGCGGATTTTACAGGTTGCTTAGGCAAGATCATCAGGAAACTTCATCCATAAAGATTTTAGAAAAACTAAACCAAATAAAACTGTTAAACTGTTAAGCGTATAATAATTACAGCAACAGTTCTGTTTTGTTTTGTTTAACCAATTTTTTTTTGTTTTGCATTGCGTTCTCTGAAAACTATAAAACTTAAATAGTGCTGTGATAATATTGTTTATACCCCAGTAAAAACTTCGCTTACTTTTTCAAAATGAATAGCTTCTTTAACTCATTATTTAGTTGCTTTCTTCTATAACTACATCTATAACAACTTCTATAACTACTTTTTTCTGGATGTATTAATGTAAAAAATAATGACTTACTTTTGAATGCGTTCATTTTGAGACATCCCTTGTAAAATTCATTAGTTCTTTCAGTAGAATTGTAAGTAGTGCTCTTATGTTTTTCTGATTACTTACAACATTATTTTGTAGGCGAAGTTTTTACTGGGACGTTAATATTTATTTTTAAGTTTTGGTAGTAAAGAACTGATAAATTGATATATAGCGTGTTTTTTTTTTAGAGTGTCACAACTTTGGGTTGGCATCACTACCATATTTGAACACCCATTAAACAGCTGATAGTTGCTTGTTGTTTAGTGTGCTTTAAAATTTTATTAGGAATCGACTTACACCAGAGCAACGCGTGCAAATTGTTGAAATTTTTAATCAAAATAATTGTTATATTCGTCAAACTCATCGTGCACTTCTTCCATTTTATGGCCGTACATAATCGTCTTTCAGAGCGGCTAATAGATCGATTTTAGACCATATTTACTGTTACTGATACTGCATCCCGTGAGACGCTGAAGAGTACGCACTGAAGAAGCTGTAGCCGCTGTACAGGAAAACTTTGAAGATGATCCTTATTAATCAACTCTTCGTCGTTCTCAGAAGCTGAGGTTGTGTCCTTCCACTTTATGGAAGATTTAACGAAAAGATCTGGGCTTAAGATTCAAGTTGTGCAGGAATGGGCTGTACTGTATAGGAACTATATAGGAACATAATTAAAAATTTTATCGCACCTCAATTTTGTGGCATTAATCTTGCTGATATGTGTTTCCAATAGGAAACATGCCACGTGGGCGCTTCAATTGATTTACACAAGGAAACTTTTGATGCAAAAATTATTTCACATAAGATCCAATTTATTGGCCATCAAGATCGTGTGATTTAAACCCATTGGATTATTTTCTTTGGGGTTGTGGTAAGTCACTTGTCTACGTCGATAAACCACAAGCATCAGCATTCGAAGAGTTATCGCTGAAATACGGCCGCAAATGCTGCGAAAAGTTGTTGAAAATTGGTCTTCCAGAGCCGTGGCGGCGACATGGTAGAAATCTTCTTTGAACATTAATTTCATAACATTTTCTTTCCAATAAACTTGTTTCATTGATATTAAAAATATATTTCCTTGTTTTATTATGATTTAAACTTGTGTCACTCTGTAAAAAACGCCCTTTATTTTTCCAAACTATCAACAATTTTGGATAGTGTAACAACCGATAGTTTGACACCTCTATTTCATATTACCCCAAATAATGCAAACTGCAAATATTACTCATACGTACAGATAAATCAGTAAAAGCTAAGAAATTTGGTTCAGTGTTTTCCTACCTGAGCATGTCAAAAGGTGGGCACAATTATGTGTGTGTTTCATAAATATCTGCAAAATGTCGACAAAAACCAAAAATTTAAGCTTGGAATCATTGTATTTGTACAATATTTATTATTTCATTGTTATGCTAATAAAGAAACCAGCCATCATTTAAAAATGGCAAAAACAAAAATCTAAAGGATACATGTTGGCAACACGTGTGTGTTTATTAAATACACTGCTTCCTGAACATTTATTTTAATACAATAATTTATAATCCATTGTGTTTGGAAAAATAAACGGGTTGTACACGCAGAAATAATATGTTGTTAGACGTAGTCATAAGCTAAGAGCAACATTCTTTCTAAAAGGGGGTATAGAAGGTAACAGGAAGTCGTACAACATGTAAAAACATTTTTAAGAGATCGGATAGTATCGTGTTAACTTAATATGTAATGAGAGCGTACGAAATGGAGTGAAGATATGAATCAAAATTTCGTAGACTTCGGCTCTCTTTATGTTTTGAAATTGTTATCAAAAA
The DNA here is from genome assembly GCA_949318255.1 of Pollenia labialis. Taxonomy (NCBI): domain Eukaryota; kingdom Metazoa; phylum Arthropoda; class Insecta; order Diptera; family Polleniidae; genus Pollenia; species Pollenia labialis. Next base: position 26,459,329 of record OX439140.1, on the reverse strand, counting down.
CATCATACTTTATTAGATCAGGGATGCATTTATATGTAAAGAAACTTAATATACAAAGAAAAACATATGGGAATAACTAAACTAAAACAAGTGTTAGACTACTATATTCGGCGTTTACAGTGAATTTCGGAAGGCAGCCAAATATGGAATCAAAGGTAAATTATGGACCGTATATCACAAAATAGCACGACATTTTTTCTGGTCATACGAAACTAAGTTGGAAGAAATGTTACCATAATAAAAAATATCTGCTACGGTTTTAGGCGTATTTAATTGATCTAGCAGAGTGGGATTTATATACTACATTATGGACCGATCATCACGAAATATATCAGTATGATTTCTGCTTCTGATGTATAAACAATAGCGTGGCCGTTAGTTGTGTGGAGAACTTTTTTTTTTGATTTCTTATATTCTCCCCCCCCAAATCGGTTCAGTTTTATGTAAAAAAAAAATACAAAAAAATTTCGTAGCGAGAAGTTGTGTTTTTGGGGGGGCGTCCGCCCCTCAAAGTTTGCCATCAAGCCATTTATTCAAATGTAATTTGTTTGCATATTACCATCTCTTAAAAACAAAATTTTACAAGAATATGATATATGGCAATATTTTAGCTCTTCTAGTCAACAACATTAGCTTCGAAGAAAGTTTTTTACTAAAATTAATGTTTTAGAAAATAATTAAGAAAATAACAACAAAATACCAAACTTTTTATATACGTTTTAAATATATAAAAGCCGGATTTAATGTCAAGTGACAAAATTTTGAAATCGATGTCTTCCGATTAGGATGAAATTTGCACCAAGGTTAGTCCTATTGGATGGTAGTTTAGACACAAATTTTCAACAAGATCGGTCAAAAAGTTTTAGAGTTAGAGGGGGTCAAAGTTTGAAATTTTGGCCATACAAGTATTTTTTCTCATCCATGTAACTTATTACCTATTGGTGTTAGCAAAATTTGTCCCAAGTAGCTTCGATAGCTATTTTATCAATCTTTTTGAAAAAATTTTTTTTGTTTTTTTAAAAAATTTAAAAATTTTTTTTTTTAAATTTAAAACTTGGCTCAAACAAATAAAAAAAAAATTTTTAAGTGTATGAGATAGAACACCTGTATGGCAAATTTTGATCCCCTCTAACTCTGAAACTTTTTGACCGATCTTGTTGAAAATTTGTGTCTAAACTACCATCCAATAGGACTAACCTTGGTGCAAATTTCATCCTAATCGGAAGACATCGATTTCAAAATTTTGTCACTTGACATTAAATCCGGCTTTTATATATTTAAAACGTATATAAAAAGTTTGGTATTTTGTTGTTATTTTCTTAATTATTTTCTAAAATATTAATTTTAGCAAAAAACTTTCTTCGAAGCTAATGTTGTTGACTAGAAGAGCTTAAATATTGCCATATATCATATTCTTGTAAAATGTTGTTTTTAAGAGATAGTAATATGCAAACAAATTACATTTGAATAAATGGCTTGATGGCAAACTTTGAGGGACGGACGCCACCCCTAAAACACAATTTCTCGCTACGAAATTTTTTTGCATTTTTTTTTACATAAAACAGAACCGATTTGGGGGGCGAGAATCTAAGAAATAAAAAAAAGTAATTAACGGCCACCCTAATAAACACATCAGCAATGCCCATCAGATGATTGTATGAGTAATTTAATAAGAAAATGTTACTCATACGCACCGGATAAACCGAAGAAGTGATTGCAAATATGTCAAATGTCTAACGATTTAATATTTATTTGAAAAATATTTACAACTGACTGATTAATTTTTATTTGGAAATTTTCCATAATTTTTTTTTATCTTACTGCGATGGATTTCAAAGATTTTCCATGGCCGAATGTAGCCTTCGAACTTGTTGCTAACGGTCTGATTATTTCATGTTATTTTATATTAAATTATGCCTCAAAATATACATAAAAAAAATATTGCCTATTTTTGTTTTGCCGTAATCACTCATTTGCCTTAATATTTATTTAACCACTCTATAATTTCGATAATCCTAAAAGTTTTAAAGTCTTTTGTAAATATTTAACAAGCAATATGTACCACAGCTGAAAGTACCATTTAAAATTGAATTAAATTAAGTATTTGCCCTAGAACAATACAACATGTGTACATAATATGAATGCAATTTAATTATACTTATGCACGTATATATTTCCAAAATAAATAACAACAATTATTTTGTACTTAAAGAAATACATACTTACGGTGAATTTGAATGAAATTATTAAAATTACTTTTCAAATATTTATGCTGGTTTCATGCTTTTGGAAGTTAAAAACATAACCATATGCGATATGCTTTATTTAGTTATGCCGAATTATTTATACCCTAATTTTAGCTACCGTATTATGGTTATGTCAAACGTTACACAACTCTGTAATGATTGGTCTACGGAAATATTTCTGGTTCAGTGATTATTATGAAACATATGGGCGATGTTTCTTCTAGATATGAAATGCTAATTAATTGTTAAACCAAACCTTTTATAAAGTATTGAAATCTTATTTTGTTAAACAAGCTCATACTGATTAAATGCGATCGTGTTGATGATTACTGGATGAATGCGTTCTATTTGCACGAAAGCGCTATTTACATTGTTAAACTAGCTTCCGGTAGATATCATGGCTCTCTGATCAACGATGTGATTGTGGCCACGTTAGACCCTCCACAAATCGAATCTGCCTGCCGTGTTATACTTCTTGCGGGATATGCTGCAAATGCGATATACAGGCATGGGCTGCCTACTTAAATGCCTTTCTTAGAACCAACCCAAGTAGGGTATACTGACGCTTCGATGAAGTGAATTTGAATTCTTTTGGGTTTCTACATAGAGAAACTGGATGAAGTTCCCTTTTGTCTGCCGTGTGATTGTAGTGTACTGAAGGTGAAATCTTTGCTACAAGGCTTGCGGCTGCTTCAGTTACTATCGCATGTTGACAAATATATATATAGCAAGGCTGTCATTTCATCCCTACAGGGTGTCTTTAAGGCGTCTAGGTTAAATGCAGAGTGTCGGATGGCTTTAAATAAGTTTGCGCAGCATTCGGCAGTAACGTTAATGTGGAAACCAGGGCACGGGGGCTGCCGGAATAGCCAGATAGCAGATGAGCTTGCTTAGCGAGTTGGTCGTCTGGATGACAGATATAAATCACTTATTCAGCGCGAATGTTTTTGACTCGCACTGTTGAGGAGGACTGGTAAATCCACATGCATCGTATCCATATTGTGGACTAGCTATGACAAACGGAGAACAGGCTCAATACTGCAATTGAACTGGGAGCAGATTAGGTCAGCGATCTTAGTGATAACTGGCCACAGGCCTGTAAGGACTCTTGCGAGAGGAATGGGTCTATGAAGACTACTGTATCAATATCCAAAAATTTAGGGCAATAGGGAGAACTACCTGGGGAAACCAGCATTTGTCTATTTGACTGACCTGTCTAAGATAAAACTAAGTTTGCTTCTTCTCTTCATTAAGAAGACAAATGAGTTGGATAATGCAGTGACGCCTATTGAGAAACTGCTCTGCAGAACTGGAGTTGGTGCCGGGTATCTTAAAGGGACCAATAAAGTGAACTGTCTTCTTGATGCCTGATCAAGCAGGCTCACCTTACCTTAATGTGATCAAGAGAAATCTTAATTCTAGAGACAGTTTTATAAAATAATAGAAAGTCTCTGACAATTTCTAGTACTCTTCAAATCTTCTAGAAGGAAATCTTACCAAATTTATTACAATTGACTTACACAATGTTATAGAAATCTTAATTTAGGCAAAATTTGGCTTGGTTAAGTGACCAAGTAATATATTGGGCCGATTAAGCCCATCTTAAATCTGAAAGTGCGACCTAGAGAATGGCGGAGATTGACAAGTAAATCATAGAACGTTCATCCGAAATTTGTGAAAACCCTATTCTGTATTTATTTAACCAGGTTCTCGAGACTCTTTAAAGCTTTAAAGACTTTTATCATTACCTTCTTTTTGGTGCGGGTTATTTTGAGGAGTGTATTTTATAGCCTATGAAAAGAAATATTTGTAAGTGGTGGTCATTTTCGCATCGCAAATACTTGCTCTCCTTAATACATTTTCTAAAAGATTTCGAGTCTAATAAACATTATTTCATATCAAAAGTTGCTTTAGTGTAGTGCATTTTAACTTAGTTTTTTTTTAAATATCTTCAATAAAACTGTCAGGACCTGTTTAAATTTAATGCGTGTGTGTGTATTACATTTGCAAAGATTTATCTGTATCTCTTATTTATTTCAGTGAATTGTGATATATTTTTTTTTTTTATTAATTTTTTTAAAAATGGACTTATTACAGGTTAAAAATTGGAATAAACAGCAGCGGGTAAAAGACAATTCCTACTTTGGCGATGTATATAAATGTATTTAATCCAGTGAATGTGGAAGCTGGCTAAAATCGTTTGTCCGTCCAATAATCTGTTCACCAAAAATGCCCCTTAAGCCATTGAGACTCCTTTTTTATTTGCTCCGGGTTTTTCTCGTTCAAACAACAAGGTTTTATGGTTTTCTATAGCTCGCCTAACAAAATTTTTCGATATCGTCAAATGCATGTTTTTTCGATCGTCTAAGATCGATGTCGACCAATTATCTTTCCGAGTCATTAAATTTGCGTTAAAATGGCATCGATTTGTTTTGGCATATTGTTGCATATTTAGGTTTTAAATGCATATTTTTGCATTTTTTTGAGGATTTTTTTTTACTTTCCATATTACAAAAACGTTCTTAAAAAATTTTAAAATACACAAAAATACTTTGTAAAAAATTTGTTTAAATAATAAATAATTTGGATTTTTCAGATTTCGGAATTTAATTTACCTGGTTAAGGCTTCCAATAGGTTTAAAATATTTTATCCAAAGCTATTACAAGTTAAATGCTTGACACATGGGCTATACCGCGTTACAGAAGAAATCAGAAGCTAATTCAGTAATATTGAAATTTTTAATGAAATGTATCCCTTGGTTCCCCTTTCAACGCAGCCAGTATTACTTCTGTGGTAAAAATATCACATAAATGACAAATATATTCACGCTGTTTCAACAAAATTAATTGTTGGTTTGAAAAATAAAATTGTTTTGGTATAGTGTATGTTCACAGAAAAAATTGTTTTTCCAATTCAAACAAAAAATTTTTAGAATCAAAACATTTTTGTCTGAAATCGGTCCTACAAACAAATTTACATATTCGAACAATTTATTTTGCATTTCGTTTATTACAAAAAAAAACCCCTGATTTTTTCAAACAAATAATTGTGATTATTGAATCAAACAAAAATTTTGCTAAAATTCATATAAATTTCAAGCAAAAATTTTGCTGAATCAAATTAAAAAAATGAACTCTTTCTGCACAAGCAATGACACACACCCAAGCAACCACACAAGGAGAGGATGAAGACCAGAGCGGCGGCCAACTTTGATAAACATTTTTATGGTGGAATAATTTTTGATCCAAGTCTTGTTTATGCACACAATGTTTTCTTTATCACTCACTGATGCAGTATCATTTCCTTGGCTAAAGACGAAGAAATCTTAACCAAAAAACGGCAGCAGACCGTCTTGATATGTTTTTGTCATCATTCTACTTTAAAAATTTGATGTACCTAAAAAATTTAAAAAAATAGAATACGAATTTTGTTTATTCGTTTTAACCAATTTTGAAATAAACCAAACATTTATTTTGCTTCTTATAACGTTGTTGTTGTTCTGTTTTTTAAACTGTTTTTTTGCACACATTTGTTCTTGTTTTTTACTACAAACTAGAGGGCTGCTTTGAATAACTCACTTGTTTGCCTTTCCCCAAAGTGCACAACATTTATTCAATTATAAAATATTCAAAAAGATAAGAAGAGAGTAAACCATATACAAAAATAAGAATGAATGAATTGAATAAAAAACTTGTTTACTGTAAATGAATATGAGAGTCATTCATAAATAATAAAACATTGGAATTACCCGTTAGAGAGAGCACGTTTACAAAAAATATTCAAATAATTTTTGAATTATTGAATGTACATACATTAATTTGAATACTTTGCCATAATGTATGTAAGCTTGTGGCTTCTTTTATTTATATGAGTTAAGCTTACACATTCATACATAATGTGTAGGTACAGATATTTTACATTCAAATTATATTTGAATATTTAACTCATTTGACTTGCGTTGACTGAATTGAATGAGTTTTTGCTTGTTTTGTCTTTGGTTATTCTTTAATTTGTTTTTTATTATTGTGTGCTCGACACATTTTAGTTAAAAAACAAATGAGTGTGTTGATTGCTTTTTATTTATTGTTGATGACCTCTACTACAAACCTCGTCATGCTTGCTTATATTCTTTCTTATTGTTGTACTTTTTTAAGGCGTACAAAAATAGACTTATGTTATTTTTGTTGTTGTTCATAAGTATATTTCACGTAAATACAACTTGAAACCAATAACGGCTACATAATATATTTGAATAAATGTTAACTTTTTTTCAGTTTAAATAAAAATCAAACAAAAATATTAACTGAAACAGTAAAATAATTTGTAGAAATTAAAAAAAAAATTCAAACAAGCGTTTTTATAGCTACAATTTTTTCTGTGTTGGATTGGGGAATAATTCATATTAAATTCTTCAAGTTTTCTAAGTTAAATGCCGAAAAAACAAAGGAAATGTTTTAATTAAATAAATTTATAAAACCGTCTAAACATAAAGATCATTCTGCGCAAAACTGTTTTTAAGAGGCAGAAGGGGATATGCAACAAAAATGTATGCGGTCTACCAGAAACATTTCTCGGTGTTACTAACGGAATAGTAAATTTATATTTTACATTTATATTTTATCGAGGTTAAAATAATAAATATTCTTAGTAAAACTAAATATATGTTACACATTTGCAAACAATGCAACAGCCTTAACATATGCTTTAAATCTCACTTCAATGCGTTTTAAGTCAGTTTATTTGGCATTGGCCTACCCAACTGTAATCGAATATTTGTATTTAAAATCATTGATAAAATTATAGACCATCAAAATTTAACCAATGACATGAAGTGATTACATCATCTACTCTAATATTACACATTAAATCGTTAGTCAGTTAAGCTACGGTCACACTTATTAAATATCTGACCAAATAAGCGAAACCGCTAATTTTGTTAATAGTTAGTGAGATTTAACATTGTTTTTATATCACAAAATAAACTAATTATACTACTAGAGATAGCAAAAAACTCTTTTTTTTGGAAGATGTGGTATTATAATCGTAATAAATACTTGAATTGAAGAAAATGATTATTAAGTTTGCTTGTTGGTCCCGCTTTTTTTTCGTCAATTATTTTACCAGTGTGACCGTAGCTTTAGTAAACGAAATGAAGCTTATGAAATGTTAATAATCGATGCATGATAACTTCCACACTTCCACATACACTTGTGTGCATTAACAGTATTGCTAGTGGTTGTATTTCTGTTCATATAATTGTATTAATACAACACAAGTGTGTTATTTGCTTTGCGTTGGATATATTTGTTAAATATATTGCTTAAAGGCAATTACTTATGTAAAATTGTAGCGTAATTATAGAGATTAATGAAATGTATACAAGTATGTTGTGTTGCTAGCAGTTAATTCAATACATATCTAAAACAGAGTGAACGATTTTAATAAATACAATTTTAATTTCTAAACATAATTTGATTTTCCCACTAAATTTCCTAAACCAAAATTCGTTATAAGCTAAAAGTTGACATGTGAATACTGTTCCTTCATAAATGGTAATTTCTCTTAAGAGCTTAAGTATGATGAAAACATAGAAACTCTACAGTATTAAATCGAACCTTAATGATAAATACATTAAGAAAAAAGGGAGATTGTTAATTTAGCGTTTTTATTGATAAGGTATATTAAGTTTTAAGGGCCGATGTTGAATGTGAACCACACGAAGACGTCAAGTTGTTTTCTGCATTTCATTTGATATTTCTCAATTTCAGGCTAACGCAATTTGGAAAGATACACAATCTAGGAACGCGTTAAAGTTATTCAGGCTAATGATGAAAATTAGCGTTCAAATAAAAATTCACATCGTGCAATTCTTGATTTTTTTCGGTCAATTTAATCGCCCAAATGTGCTAACAATCGGAAAACTCGTGGAAAAATTTTGGGAAAGCGGATCTCTAGGAGATGTGAAAACACCAGTGCATGCTCGTACTGCAGAAAATATTGCTGCTGTTCGCGATAGTGTGGCTGAAGCGCCGTCCACCTCAACTCGTCGTCCTGTCCAACAATTGCACCTCTAACGCTCGTCATTGATAAACATTATGGCAAAAGACTTGCATTTACACCCTAAACTCTCTCAACTAAAGCCTCTTGACCATTCCAAACAACGTCAATGGTAAGAATGGTGGCAAGAAATGGCAACAGTGGATGATCAGTTTTCGAAGAAAATCAACTTCAGTGATGAGGCACATTTTAACCTCAGTGCATTCGTCAATAAGCAGACTTGCCGCATTGATAATCCAAGAGTGATTGTCGAAAAACCAATGCACCCGCAAAGAGAGACTGTTTGGTGCGGTTTTTGGGGTGGCGGCATCATCGGGCCGTATTTTTTGAAAAATGTGGACGGTCAGGCAGTTACTGTGTATGGTGTTCGGTATCGTGAGATGATAACGAACTTTTAATGGCCCGAATTGGAAGATATTGATGTGGACGATATGTGGTTTTAACAGGACGGTGCCACTTTCCACACAGCTAACGAAACAATGGCTCTTTTGTGCGACAAATTCAATTGCCGTGTTATCTCACGTGGTGGCAATGTCAATTGGGCGCCAAGATCATGTGATTTGACACCGTTGGACTTCTTTCTTTGGGGATATTTGAAAGAAACGGTGAACGTCGATTAGCCAGCAACAAGTCAAGAGCTAAAGGATGAGATAATTCGGCACATTAACGGCATGGAACCTCAATCGACAATTTGGACTATCGGCTGGAGGTGTGCCGCCATGGTCGCGGCAATCATTTGGCCTATATTTTCCATACGTAATGGAAGCGTACCGCAGTTCAAGTAACGACGAGCAACTAACAATTTTTTGCTAAAAAGACACTTAATGTGAATTTTCACACATGAAAGCAAAGGAAAATGCAGAAGTCTTTGCTTAAACACCCGTTGTTTTAAGTTTTCATGCATAAAAACAATTTAAAATGGGAATAAAACGCAAATAAAATACAAATAAAACGAAAAAAGACTAACAACAGTATGTACTTGTATACCCGGGTATGTTTGCTGTTGACGCAGGTATAATTGTTCAGCTGTTGACAGAAAGGTTAAAACAGAATTGAATCGTTGAGTTGTAAATATTTTTCAAATAAATATTAAATCGTTAGACATTTAACATATTTGCAATCAGTTATTCATTCGGCTTATCCGGTACGTATGAGCAATATTTTCTTATTAAATTACTCATACAAAGCTTTTTGCAACCAAAGCTAAAGCGCAACAAATACGATAGAATAGTTGGTAAAGCCCAACTTATTTATTCCCAAAATAAATTTTTGGAATTTAATCCTATTTGGGACGCATGGAAAATCATGGGGAACCGCGAGTATAAAATTATATTTTGAGGAGACGGCTCATAACAGAATTATTTAGATATCTTCAAGTATATTAATTTTGTTTTTTTCAAGTGATTTTTGGATAAGGGTTTATATGGCACCTTTAGTAAATTTGGACCTAGGAGCACATCATTTGACGATGACATTGGTCCTATCGTTGAAGTTATTGTAGATAACTTTGATGTCAATACCAACAATTATAAGGATGTAATGGCAGTTGGTTAATTATTTTACGATTAATCGAAACATTTTAGACGATCAATTGTTCGATTAACTTAAAATTGCTTATTTCGACTAAGGGAATAATCAAAGAATTTATACCGATTAATCGAATGATAATAAAACATAGTATTTCTGTCGAATGTGTATTCCAAGTCAAATTACAATCCTCAAAAGCTTTTATACTTTAATAGTCTTATTCCTTCAATATTTTCCAGCAATATTTTATATGCACTATCAGAATTTTCGTTTCTGATAGTGTGAAGATTGTAATATGTCTTAGAATACACATTCGAATAATATGAAAATTTATGAAAATGTTACTCAACATGAGAAAAAATTCCCAGATTAAATTTTTTTAAAGTTTTAAGTCGTATAAACAAACCAAATATATGTGCCCGTTCGAATTAAAAAAAGTAAAATGTATTTAAGAAAACTGTGTTTTTGGAAATGTATGGAATTAAATTCCATATTTGAATTAAATATCGCTAATTTGCTAAGTGCGACATGATAGCACAGTCTAATTTTTATTAAAAATTGCGAACATGGCTAAAATTCGCAAAAAATAGAAAAAAAAAACTTGTTAACAAACCCTAAAATTTATTTGAAATCGCAAAACGGGATAAAAGAACAGAGTGTCGAAATAACAAGAAAAAAAATTTGCAAAAACTGCAAAAATTCGCGAAAAGTTTTATTATTTCAAACAAGTCATAAAATTGATTAAAAGTTTTTAAAACTATTAGAAATGGCAATAATTCGGTTAAAATTTTTATATTAGCGAAAATTCGCAAACATTTGCAAACAGCGGCATGGTCTACTATTTATTAATAATCGTTAAAGCTGTAAAGAATCACAGGAAAAAATCGCTTTAATCGGCAACATGGCTAAAAATCGCGAAAAATTGAAAACTTGTAAAAAATTCGCGAAAGTTTTAATATTTCAAACAAGCCATAAAACGAATTAAAAGTTCCTAAAACTATAAGGAATGGCAAAAATTCGGTAAAAATTGTAAAATTAGCGGAAATTCGTAAAAATTTGCAAACAGCGGCATTATGGCAAAGTCTACTATTTATTGTAAATCGTTAAAGCTGTAAATAATCAGAAAAATTACAGTAACAAATCGCTTCTATCGCGAACATTTCTGAAATTCGCAAAAAATTGCAAAATTTGAAACAAACCCTAAAACTAATTTGGGATCGCTAAATGAAATAATTTAATTTGTGCATTTGAAACGTTTTTTTTTTTTTTATTTTAAATAAAAACTTACATTTTCTTCCTTTTCCTACAGACAACTCTTTGTGAATTATTTTCTTTATAAGTTGTAAAAATATTTTACATGTGAACTGTTAACAATCTTGTGTAAAAAAATAATTTCACAAAAATTATTTTTTTTCGGAGTTTAAAAATATAAGCATTCGGAAATTTCCACAACAAATTTTATTCATGATACCAACTGTTCACACGTTCGGAAATTTACATGTGAAATTTTATTCATGATAAGGGTGTATGTTTAGTGAGTAATTTAGCTAATATTTTTGTTACATTTTTTCAACATAATTCATTTCACAAAAGAAAAATCGAAATGAAGTGAAATTTAAATCGAACTTTAATTTAAATTAAATTTTTTACAAAACCACGCTTTAAGTGTTGTTTTCGCAAAAATAATATAAACCTAAAGAATGAAGTAGATAAAATGGAATATTTTCATTACAAGATCGTTTTTAAAATTTGCTCGTTTTTAAATCCACTTCATTTCGATTCCTAGAAAACGTCCGTATTTTTTAACAAAATAGTTCATGCGTTTCACTCTTTAGAATGAGTTGTAGGTTAAACTATCGTACGAAACATAAATCTAATAATGGTAAATGTACCAGGTGTCCAAAAATTTACTAACGTAAATGTTCTTCAACAACTTTATTAATTTACCACTAACATAGTACTTGAAGTGGTCCATTGAATAAATATCTTAAACAAGATACTGGAGGAAATTATTTTCAGATGCATAGCAGAGGATGGAGTATCCTTAAAAAGGTTAAAACAATCCAAAGTTATATAGACAATTTAGCGCTACATTGACAAGTTTTATTTAAATAAGTAAGAGTGCTTTGTTCGGCTGTTCCGAATCTTTGATACCCTCCACCGTGTAGTGCAGTATTTAATTTTATTTTGATAGCATTATTTATTACGGCTTTAGGCGTACTAAACTGTTTTCCGAGAGTAGGGATTATATGGGGCCTTAAGTAAATTATAGACCGATCTTCACGAAAATTCAGAGTGTAATTTCTAGTACTATAAAACTGTAACGTACCAAATTTTGTTATGATAGCATTATTAATTACGGTCTTCACGAATTATATTATTTTTTACGGTTTTAGGCATACTAAACTGTTTTCCGGGAGTAGTGTTTATATGGGGCCTAGGGTTAATTATAGACTTATCTTCACTAAATTTTGCAGCGTAATTTCCAGTCGAACAAAACAAATTTTTGCAAAATCTTATCTCATTCCGTGCCTTGTTCCACCATTTATGTTATTTTTTTTTAACAAAATTATAATTTTTTTTATGTGGTGGTTCCACATTTTGATTCATAGATCTGGTCCTACTGTACCGATTTTGTTAAATTTCAATTCCAAACTGCTTAGAATAACTACAAGCAAATTGCCACCAATTTTGTTCATTTCTTTTGAGTTGTTCGAAAGTGAGCGTGTTTTCAACAGACGGACAGACAGACGGTCATAGCTAAATCGACTTAGAATCACTCAAGGACCCAGAATATATTTACTTTGTGGGGTCTGAGATGAATAATAAAAAAATTGCACACGGAATGACAAACTTAATATACCCTCTTCACAACTAATTGTGGTGGAGGGTATAAAAAGAATGTTTATTTTCTCAAAAAATCTCGTAGTTTATAAATATCTGGATTACGAATTATTTGACCAATCGATTAATTTTAAAATTTCATTAATTTAAACGAATAAGTTAAAAATCTCAAATACCGATTAATCGTTTAATCGAACAAAAACCAAATCCAACTAATTGAACACCCTATATGGCAATTAAAGCTATAAAAACTATTTTCCGGAATGAAATTTGTATGGGGGATACGTAAAATTATGGACCGATTCACACCTTATTCAACAGACTTGGTACGATGTTTTCTAATTATCAAATCATCTCCATCATCCCTTCGTTCAAATCTGTCCACTGTTTGTTTCGCTCCATCTTGTATTCATTTTTCTCATGTCGCGCTCAATTTGTCTTCATCATGTGCTGGTCGACCTTTTTTTTGACTTCCCTGAGAATTCAACTCGATAACGGGCAATATCCAGCAACGGTTTGCAAAGTGCGTGTCCACTTCAGTTTCACTTTCTTTTCTTTATTTCCACACAAAAAGGTATTTGACATGATACACCCCAAAGACTTTTTTTGAGTTGGTTCGTGGCCGGAAATTTTTTTAAATTTGTTGGAGATTTTTTTTTTACGAAAACTTGCAAAATATTATTTTATCGGGATGCAGAGTTCTAAGTTTCACAACCGTATAATAATGTTGGTTTATGTGACAGACCAAAACTAACAGCCTGTTCAACGATTTCGAACGTCAACGTTCGCATAGAAAACTACATTGAAAACAAAAACAAATTTTCGAATATTGTTTTTGTTTTACATATAATTTTCTATGCGAACGTTATTATAATGAAATATATGTCTATATGCTTAGTCCAGTTCTTTTTTGTCCGATTGTTGTGTTCCATTGATTGTCTTACCCGATTTTAGCAGCGTGTCATAGATTGGTCCCTTCGAATAGAGCATAATATAACATTTGACTTTAGCGTTCATTCAACTGATTGTCCTGGCTTTACATTTTATTTCTTGCAATAACGACTTTCATTCCCAGTAAATTAAATTGATGCAAAAATTAGTAATTTTAAGAAGAGCCCTTTATATCGTCATTCAACGTCTTTCCGTTTCAATTTTTGTGGTACTTAATTTTCCGGTCCTTTTACAAGTGCTGCTTGATTTTCTTTTACATGTTTAAAAGGTTTTTTGAATTAAACAATCAGCTACGGCGACATGAAATAACCCCCAAGTATTAACTCCTTAAAAAAAATAAATAATCCCCAAAAATTTTTACAAAAAGAAACAACTTTTAACGGTGCAACCAGTACCATAAAACGGCCGGGTTAAACTGGCAGATCTCTTTGTTCCTTATAGGAATCACAGGACATAATAATAATTATAATCCCTCTTTTTAGTTTGACTAGTGTTTCGCTCTGTAACCAGTAGCCTCTAGGGCTTCTCACCTCAACCGGTTATTGGTTGAGGCTCTTTTAAGAGCCACGCATTGACTGTGACTTAAATCTAAAAACGTTGGAAGATAAGTTTTATAGGGCAGATCTTCTAAATTGCTGTTATGAATCAGCAAAAGCCGCTGTGTTTTAGTAGCAGGTATTAGAAAGCTCCAGCTCTGCCGAAACCCATAAACTTAAAACTACTACCCATGTGTGTAGTTTTATTTACCACTTATACATGGGATGTTTTGGGCCTACCAAAATAATCTTAAACATTGTTGTTACAATAATTGTTTGTGTTCAATTTTATCTTACGATACGGTTACATCACTTTTCATCTTTGTGTTATAGCTACGATATTGGTGCTATAGCATTTAGTTATGGGACAGTGCTACGGCCTTTAACATACAAAATATCCAAAGACACCTAAGCAAACTTCTTCAATTTATCACAGCAGGTTCTTGGTTTGTATAAATTCGCATATTAACAAAGACCTTAGTGTAAACATTAAGTATGAAAAATATTCGGTAGAATATTTTGAAAGACCATGATGGTGACCAAGCCCGCTTAAGTAGAACATCAACCGCAGGACTTAATCAAAGAATAGAAGAAGATTGGTCAGTTTAATTAAAAGCAAAGTTGTTATAGTGAAAAACGGTTTATTCGTGGTATAAAGCCCTACCGTTAACTATCAGCAGGTAAAAATAATGATCCTAAGCTCACAGCTAAAGTTAAGATGTTATCAGCCCTATAATAAGTGTTCCATTATTCCAACTATACCTTGACCTAAAGTGAGCGATAAGCTAAAGGAAGGTTAATTCTACCTGGTAGATTAAAGTAAAGTTCTAATAATGGATCACTTTTTCTACGGCCGATAAACTCCTATTTTAAGCTATCAGTAAGTTATGAACACAGGAGGTTAATCTTTTAAAATTTCAATAAAATATCAACATATACACACTTAAATTTTGGTATGAATTAATATTGGTCATTATTTTAATTTAAATTTGCATTGAATTAAAATAAAAATGCAGTTCTATATTCCTAAACACTAGTCAATTGAAAACTTTTTAATTGCATTTTGATTCCATAGAAGAAAAAAAAATACCATTCAAATGTCAATACATTTCTATGAATGAATAAACCTGATTGATTATCTTCATCTGTGTATTTTCAACAATATGTTACACAATTAAGACGTATTGAGTATTGAATTCTAGTTCATACAGACAAATGTTATAATACAATATTGTTAAATTCGTACACATCAATAGAGAAATTATTAGAACTTTATTTTTCCTAAGAATTTTATAGCATGTTTTAAATATCTTCAACAAGATCAATAACAATAGCAAATTATAGCACACTTTAGGGGAAAGGGTTAATAAATGTATAAAATTAATTCTAGATGCCAAACAAAAACAAAATAACTAAAGATTTTTGTAGGCATGTACAGCAGTGTGTTCAAAAAAAATTTTAAGCCACAGCTGCACACAAACGATAATGTGCTTAAAAATTGGACCGATCGTGTAGGCTACTGCATGGCCTACTACTTAAAAAAAAAAAAAAATTTGAGAAAATATTCAGAAGTTTTTTCTTATAGCATTTTGCAGACCCTGTTATACACAAGAGCTATTTTGTATTTTAACTGCACAACTTAAATGTATTTGGTATTTTAAATATTCGATTAAAAAGTATATTGTATTTTCAATACACGACTTAAATATTTTTTTGTGTTTCAAATACATCTGTGCATTTAATTTGTCTAACCCTGTTTTTAAATGGAGAATATCTCCTGTAAAAACAATAAGTTATTGTAGTACTTAGAAAGATAAGTTGTGCTTCACAAAAAATTCTCATTAAAAACTTCGTTACTAAGTTAAACAAGCTTTTGTTAAAAACAATTTGTGTATTAAATAAATAATGGAAAATTTAGCAACTTCCACCATTAAAGGATATTTGCAAAATGAAATAAAATTAAAGCAGGTGAAAAACACAGTAAATGAAAGTATCAGTAAGATTGTGTTTTTTATTACTAAATAATATTTAATTCCTTTTAATAGCTAATTTCAGATCCTTTACATTAAATAAATCTTTTAATTAAAGTGCTTTTAAATCCTTGCAAAATATATATTTTCTCTGTACAAACGGAAATCCTTTATTATCCTTTGGGAATTTATTATAATATTTACAATACACACAACATTTCAATTCCTCTAATATCCCCCTTTAAATAAAGACAACACTTCCTGAATTGTGTACTGTAAAAAAAATATCTTAATCATTTTTGCGCTCGATTTACTTGAGAAGCATTAAAAAACAAAATTGAAAAACTCTTTGAAAATGCCAGGAATGGAAGTTGTCTAAGTGAGTGTTATTTTTATGGTTGTTATCATTTCTGATAAATCAATTTTATTTCATTATTTTACTTTAACAGGATACGATGTTATTTATTATGTTGATAATGGTGATGCTGAACTTTAAAACACGATGATATTAAAGTAGTGTCTTTCATTTGTTTTCCCAATCTTTGACATGACAAGCTGAACAATGGAAATGCTTTTGCTGCTGTTGGATAGAAATTTTAATAATATTTTCGAAATTCGAGAGTATCAGCTTTATAATAAAATTCTATTGCATACTTTTAAGCGTACTATAATAGACAACATGCTTTTGTGCTTCAGTGAAGAGTTATTTAGTTCAAAACATAGATTCTTTTGTGGTTTTGTGGTCGACATTTTTTTTAAAAAAATTGCATATATGTTATTATCAATTTCTAGTTCTTTTTATTAAGCATTTAATTTTTTTTAATACTAAAAATTTAACACTTGAAAGACGACGTATGTTTATAGAACACGAGCGCAAAATTCGTCCCATCAACTTACATTTAAAACAAAAGCAAATTGCACGGTGCACTCAGTTTTTTTAAATTTTGAAGTAAATATTGACGATTTTCATATCAATTGTAAAACCAACTTATATTTTGTTACGGCTTTATAATAATGTCTTATAACGGTAGGGATTTTCTCGAAGTTAATTTCTTTAGAACGTTAATTTTTAAACACAGTCCAAAAAGTGGAGAGGGTAATATGTATTTATGCTGATGTGTGTACCACCTTAAAATGTGGGTCCTAGACGCACCTTAAAGTAAACCAATCGACACAGAATAAATTTCTGGGTCGATCTACCGATGTCCGTCCGGCTGGCTGGCTGCCCATGTAACCTTGTGCGCAAAGTACAGGTCACAATTTTGGAGATAATTTGATAAAATTTGGCACATAGGTTCTTATTGGCAGATGGACCAAGACTATTGAAAAATAAAAGGGTGTTTCCAAAGTAACAGTCGTTACCGATTTTCGGAGATTTTTTTAATAAAATTCCAACCTCTCCAAATATGCCATGAGGATTGCTAGATTTAGGACTTACGAAAGTTCAAGCAACAGCAGCAACCGAAATAATTCATAAAAAATGTAATTTCAATACTTTTTTTGCCCATTAAAAAAGGAACGGTCGTTTCTTTATAAATGTGCTGTTTTCAAATGTCGGAAACAAACATCGTGTTTTGTAAAATTTTGCGCAGGATATGTCAAGTAAAATATCAGGGGCCTAATTCTGGCAGTCGTGATTGAGTACTTTCTCGATTCGAAAGCAATTTTATTTCAGTCGATACTGATCGAATCGAAACTATTTTTTAGTATTCTGAAACTCAAATTAATTCTTTATAACACTGAAAAATAATTCCGATTCGTTCAGTATTGACTGAAATAATTAGATATTAAATTGCTTTCGAATCGAGAAAATACTCGATCACAATTGCCAGAATCAGGCCCCTGATTAAATTCTTTGAAATGTTTTGTTTAAGGAAGGGATTTATTTTCAAACCAACGAAATTTGTTACCTAAAAAATTTTTATTTTTAAAAGTATCGGTCGTTACACTTTAAAAAGTAAACCGTTTTTTGTGTTTGAATTCATTTATAGTGGGTAACTAAAAGTTGCATATTTTTGTTAGTATAAAGAAAATAAAAGTTAATCTTTCGGAAAATGACAGATACATTAATTTTGTATAATATTAGCGGAAAAAAATTTAAAATAATAATTTAATTTTTGAGCTATAAGGGGTCACTTTCTAAATACAAATTCAAAAATCAAATTTTATTTTCACAAATTTGTGTATTTATAAGGCCAATTAATCGTCAGCTTATTATTGGTTTGGCGCATATGCCAAAAAGTCGTGGTGGAATAAACGACAATGAAAATATTCCCGATAGAATTTTTTTTGTTTACGTTGCGAAGAAATGTGTAAATTTTTTGTTAACCTGAAAATTATAATTATTGTTTTGTGCCACTTATCTTATTTTTTTCTTTTAAATTAGGTATTTGTGCTGTATAAGTATAGTTACTGCTGTATTTTGAGTTGTTGACGTTTTATTTTGCTTTTGCTCTCCACTTCTTATTTTCTTATGCAACCAAGCCTAGTAAAAGTGAAATTTATGTTCTTGTTGTCAATTTATTTCGCTTTTGCTTTAACTTCATTTTTTTCTTAATGCAATGAATCAAAGTAAGAGTGAAACTTTTTGGGAAGTTATTGTATAAGGAATTTGCTGCATTTACCAAACAGTAGCGTGTGGAGCAAACCAATACACAATAAGTTTTAAAATAGTTTATATGGAGCAATATGAATGCTTAATATCTCAGAAACCACACAAATTTCGAGAAACAGGTTTTGGATTCAGGAAGGGTATAGGCCAAATACTTATACTCCATGCCTAGCTAATTTTTTTAAAAATGGTCGGTAGGTCAAATCAATAATGAGGCGACGAATGACAATTACATCTGAAAATTGCAGGCCAGGTGTCACGGATTAGTTGAAAAATGTTGCTCTCCAATTACTGCTGGAAACTATTTTGTAACAAATAGGGCAACCGTAATTCGAGAACGCTGAATCCAGTAGTGCAAACCGTTTGTTTCTGGGTTGACTGATTGAAATCTATAACAAATTCTGAAGGTAAGGCAGAAGAGATGTTTTGTGGGTTATTTAAAAAAGTTATTATGTCTGTGTGTATGTACACGGAAAAATTTACGAAAATTCAATTGTTCTAGTGAATACCAAATTCATTGAATACAATTAACTTTTGAATTTAAACGTCACCAAGAAATAAATTTGTAAATAAAAAAATTATTTTGTTAATTAAAATTGTTAAAACTCGACAAATATTTTAAACAATGAGTTTGTAGTATTGATTATTATCTAAGCTAATTAATCCATATTTCATTCATTTATTTTAAAGCTTTTTTACTTGCCACTGTTTGGTCCTACACAATTTTTGTTAAGAACAAACATTTATTTGCCTAAAAACAAGGAAAATATTTGACGTTAAATGGTCACATTAGGAGCATTATTGTTTGCAAGCAAATTATATAAAAAAATATTTTTTTTTTTTTTTAATTTTCAAACAATTATTAGGCTTTGTTGGAAAGTGTGTATCGGCCTTGAATGTCATAAAAACTGTAATTTTTGTCTATAAACTTGAGGAGAAAATTACCGAATTCCCCTTCTAAAAATTTCCGGGAAATTAAAAAAAACAAAACGCAAGATGTTAATTGTAAATAAAACAAAAAGCTTTAAGAGAATTATATTAAAATTATTATTATTATAAAGAAGGATCAATAGAAATTATGTGTGAAACAAAATATCGCCAGGGCTTCGGTGGCATCTCTATCCGATGGTCCATATTTTCAATGACTCTGAGATATAATTGAGGTTTAATGTCTTTTATGTAACGAATTATTTCATACTTGAGCTCTAGAATTTGTTCTTGGCTTATTGACGTATGTACATAACCTTTTTCTTTTAAATATATTTAAAGAAAGAAATCCATTGATTTTCTCGCGCAAAAGATACATTTCTCCAGATTTTGGACACATTTCGATTATGTTGACCAGTCGATTAATTCTTGTTCGATTAATCGAATAACTTTAGACGATTAACTGTTCGAATAATTTAAAATGGCTAATTTCGATTAAAGGATTAATGGAAGAATTTATACCGAATAATCGAATAATAATAATATATAGTTGGGGGATTCACAAGGTGTCATAAAGTCATATATCCTTAAATAATAACACGAAAAAATACGACTGTTGTGAGCAACCCCTCATAATTCAGTGTGCTATTTTTAATTTTAATCAGCTGATTTAAAACGAATATTAAATAGAAATATTTGTTTATTCTTATCCATAAATTAATAATTTAAATTAGATCTTTCCTGACTATTTTCTATTTTTCATACGAAAATCAGAAATAAATTGTATTATATTCGTTTACCAAACAGTAGAGCCCTAGGCCGATATAATTTGTCGCCGCAAGTGATTTGTTGCAAAAATTGCTAGCCGCAGCTTAATCTCGAATGAAAGCCGGATAAAACTATACCATCAACGGCCACGGCTACAAAAACTAATGCGGTTCGGCTCAGCCGCTCAGCGCAGGACTCTTCTGATTAATTACGACAGCACAATAAACATACCAAGCAAAGTTCTATTAATTTAAGACACTTTTTGTTTACAAAGCAACAACAATATTTCTAAGCCATTGTGAAATGTGAGAACATTATGACAATATCACATGATAGCACACCTTGTGCACACCCCAATTGTTTTTGTGTGTATGCTAAAGAGACAGATACACAAAATAGGATTTTTGAGTGAATGCATGGTTTTATTTTGGTGTACCACGTTTTATTTTCATTGCTAAGCTGTGAATTGAACAGTTCATCATTAGTTCGTGCTAAAGTGGTGGTCGTGTGATGTCATTCATTTAGGTTGTGGGCATTGTGTGAGTGTGTAGTGAATGCTAACACATTGTGAATATGAACTCACTGTGATTCTAATAATGATACCATTTATGCAGGTATTCAGTATGTATGTTGAAAATACACACATACAAAACCATATCTTCTGCCTTAACGTCGGAATTTATAAAAAGTCTTAGTCAGTGAAGCCAAAAACTTCCGAACAAATCGACTGTTCTTTTTTTTATTTTGAATGCAGTATTTTAAACACTGACTGAAAAGAAAAGCGTACAGAAAGTTTTGGTACAACTAGTAAGTTCATTTGTATTTTTTGCTTTTAAGTGGTTTCAACAATCGTGTTACTTTTATAAAAGTTTATTTTAAGAATTTTTCAATTGTTAAGAATTCTTTTTAAAACCAGGAATATTTTTAAAGAATGTCAAGAATTTTGGAAATTCGATTCTGGCAAGCAACAATATGAATTATGATATCAATATAAAATGTAATTTAAAACTCTTTGAGAAGTTTAAAATGCTTTAATTTCAAGTAAGTATTTAAAGATATGGGTTCGAATTTTGTCAAAATAAATTCTCTGCATTCCTGGCAGGATAATGAGAGCAACAAAAGCGCAATTATCAGGTTTTTGCGATGATACCAAGTAGGTTAGAACGAAAAAAATGGGCTGGCATCTTGTACAACTGAAACGGCTGACAAATAATAAAAACCACTAAGTTTTTAATCTAATTTAGCTCTTTTTTCACAAAACGGGGGAAAAAATTTATGTAGAACTAAGTAATTTTTGTTAGCTTGTCAAAGAATGGTAACTTTTTAAAAAATGTATCTACTAAATAAAACTATTGTAAAACAGTTGTAAGAAAAACCTTAATTATTGGAAGTTGGTCCACGTTTGGTTTTTACATAACTTGGTCTTTAGACATCACTTTGATTCCCTAACAATTTTTTTTCTTGATTTCTGGCATTGAAAGAAAACTTATCTTTAAAAAGTTTAAGGTAAAAACATATTACAGGACCTTTTAAATACGCACAACTTGCATTGAATTCTCGGCGCTGTGTAGGATATCATATGATTTGACTAACCCCTGCACTTTAGTTATATTATTTGAAGGTTTTTTAAAAATTTAAATCAAACATTAATGCTTTCAGGACAATATTCCTGAAGAAGTGTTTGTATTTACTTTCAGCCACTTGACTTTGTTTAACAACAACTACAGCCAGAGGAAAAATGTATTTGTGGTACAAAAATAAACGGGTTTTTCTTTGGCTAAGGGATTGTGTGTGAGTGTGTGTGTGTGTGTGCTAGTTAAAAAATATAACAAATGCAATTCAATATTTTTTCTCTTATATCTTTATTTATTCGTTCCAATTGCACTGCAGTTGAACATTTTCGGTCTATTTTAAAACCCTTCACCATCAGAAGTTTTTTATTGTGGGCTTATTAAGTTGTTCAGTCCATGTGAAATTCTGAGAAAAATTTGGTTTCTTGTGTCGGCTTAGATATGCCCGCTTGACTTTCAGGCTGCTGTAAACAAGTTTAGTTTTCATATTAAAACCATAATTAGGAAGGGCAATCCTCAAAAAGCCTACCGATATTGTAAAACAATTTGGTACTTTTAAGTTTTAGAGAACTTGAAATAAGGGCGAGAAAGCTGGTCGTGTTCGTACCTAACAGTTATCTTTGGACTTCGTGTGTTTGCCTTCAGTATTCCCAGTAAAAACTTCGACTACAAAATAATGTTTTAAGTAATCAGGAAAAAGTAAAAATTCTACTGAAAGAACCAATGAATTTTACAAGGAATGTCCCAAAATGAACGCATTTTTATGTAAGTAATTATTTTTACCTGTATTCATCTGAAAAATAAGTAGTTATAGAAGTAATTATAGTGTTTATATAGAAGAAAGCTACTTAATAATGAATGGAAGAAGCTATTCATTTTAAAAAATAAGGCGAAGTTTTTCTGGGTAGATTTCTATACACAGATTGAATTCTTTTTGTAGAAATTACGGGCATATGGGCTAATAATTTAGAGGAAGTTAAACTATATTTTTGGTTTAAAATAAAACCATACTTTATATACTTTAAAATAGTGAATACAGAGCAAAATTAATGTTTTATATCTTAAAGAGCATACAAAATTTCGTAAAACAGGATTTGGATTCAGAACGAGTGTATTCATAACAATGGATGTTTTTTATAGAGTGAAATCAAGGAAATATTTTTTTAATATCAATGAAACAAGCTTTATTGGAAAGATAGTTGTATGAAATTAATTTTTAAATGAGATTTCTGCCATGTGACCGCCACGGCTCTAGAACACCAATTTTCAACAACTTTTCGCAGCATTTACGGCCGTATTTCGCCGATAACTCTTCGAATGTGGATTTCCAGGTGTTCAATTGTTTGCGGTTTATTAACTTAGACAAGAGAGTTAACATAACTCCAAAAAAAAATAATCCATTGGGGTTAAAGCACTCGATCGATCTTGGTGGCCAAATGGTTAAGACACTTCGTGAAATAATTTTTCATTACAAGTTTCTTTGAGTAAATTAATTGTAGCGCCCGCTTTTTGGCATGTGGCTCCGTCCTGTTAGATCCTCATATCAGCAAGATTAATGCCACGTATATGAGGTATTTCGAATCGTTTTCCTATACCGTTCACCATTGACAGTAACATTCTGACCATTATCCTTTTTGAAGATATAGGGCCAATGACTCCGCCAGCCCATAAAGCGCAGCAAACAGTAATTTTCTGTGGATGTAATGGGGTTTCAACAAAACTTTATGGATTCTTCTCACTCCAAATGCGACATTAATGCTTTTTTACGTACCCATTCAACCAGAAATGGGCTCCTTGGGAAAAAAAAAATTTTGAATTTTCTGAATGTTGAATTGGAGAATTATTTGGACTAAAAATTTCAACAATTTACACGCGTTACCCTAGTGTAAGTCGATTCATAATGAAATCTCAAAGCAAACTTAATAAAAAGCAACTATCAGCTGTTAAATGTGTGCGCAAATTAAGCAGTGATGCCAACTCAAAGTTGTTACACTCTATAAAAACATCCTTTATACACTAAATTTTTTTAAAAATGCCAGTAGGTCAAACCAAGAAAGAAATCGCGATGTGTTATTTCGCGAGATTGTGCCATCTTTCTAATGAATTCATATGACGAGCATCAACAAGATAATTCCAGAGCATTTGATAAATGCTCGAAGTTGTGCTCGTGTAAGTTGCTGCTTACAAATGCTTAAGCATTAAACCGCAATGCATCAAGAGCATCTAGACATGTATAAAATGTACAAAATCTAGAATCTATGAATATGAGCCCTTTATAAAACAGCACTCCACTTAAAAGCCCGTGGTGCATTCTGCAACCATATTTTTTACGGAACCTCTTTCGGCGTTGAAAATTGTTACGAATGTTTACAAAATATATATAGTTCACATAAGAATTGGTAGTTTCGATATTTGTCCAAATGACCTTTACTATAGAAAACCGATTTCATATTAAAAATTTATTTTTTCTGTAGGCTATAAAAAATTCGACGCAGCCAAATAAATAAATTCAAGTTAATTTGTTATACCCTCCAACACTAGTAGTGAATTAGGGTATACAAGGTTTGTTATTCTGTGCGAAAATTTTCTATTATTCATCTCACACCCCATAAAGTATATATATTTTGGGTCCTTGAGTAATTCTTGGTCGGTTTAACTATCTGTCCGTTTGTCCGTCTTACTTTCAGTGGAGGGTATCAAAGATTCGGCACAGCCAAATATAGAACTCTAACATCTTTTTCCTGCAAATTATGCATTTGTACATATTCCCCAGAAATAATTTTATTTTATATTGTTTGGCATCATAAATGTTCATATGGGGTTTTTTATTATTATTTTTTTTTCTGCCAGTTTTGGGAAAACTATGAATAAAATATA
Organism: Pollenia labialis; assembly: GCA_949318255.1. NCBI lineage: Eukaryota > Metazoa > Arthropoda > Insecta > Diptera > Polleniidae > Pollenia > Pollenia labialis. Next base: position 26,434,443 of record OX439140.1, on the reverse strand, counting down.
AAGTCAGTGAATAATAGTTCTTCGTTGTGTTTTTTATTTATATCCTAAATAAAAATTCAGTAGTGTGGGAGAGTGGTTAAGAGAATTGTGTAAAAAATTCGCTTAAAATAATTGGGGGTGTGAAAAGTATGAAATTCAAAATTTATCACAGTATTTAAGGAAAGTAGACCGTTATTTGAAAAAGTTTTTGGTGGAATGAAAGGCCAAACCGACACAAACAACAGACAAAACGTTTTTGGTACTGGGTTGATGCGCTAACCTTTACCAAAAAGAAATTCTTATCAAGGGTTTTATCTTAAAAGACAACCGGTTATCAGACAGCAAAGCGACAATGTTTTTGTTTTGTTTTTTTTTTTTGACTTGTCAAGCGAATGTTTACATTTAATGAATCAGAAGTAAAAACAACAGTTTTTTTCGGCCAATACCAAATGAAGAAGTAGAAACTCGCAATTATGTGTGACGAGGTTCGTCTCAGTCTGTTTTGCGTTACTCTGTGTGGGTATGTTGTATCAAACCATATGTAATCTCTGCAACCAGTGTTTTGTTGCGGTAAGTAAAAAATACGGTTTTACGGTTGCTTAGTTTGGTTCAGATTGTCTCATGAGAACTAATGATCCGTTGTAGTGTTAGCAAAAAAAAACTGCTTAAGATTTTGTTGGTGTGGCTTTAGCCTAAGTATAAATTTAGTATTGCTTTTAGTGAGTAAAATTAATATCTCTAAATCTAAATGCAAATATCCTTAAGCCCTTTTAGTCAAATCAAAGCAATATCTTTAGAAATTTAGTATTTATTTAGATTACAACATATACTTGATGCAAAAAAATTCCAGCAAAAAAATTCTATTAAAATTCTAACTTCTGCCATAAAATTTACATTATTCCCCTTAAAACTCCTTTCAAATTAATCCGAACACAAAATGGGTTGAGCAATATAATTGGCCTTCTTAATAATTCAACTTTTTTTTTATATTGTCTAACAATTTAACTCACTAAGATTTTGTACAAGTAAATATTGTTTAAGCACATTAGTTGGGATTGTTGCTTGTCTTTTTATTTTAAGGAAAAAAAAACTTCAGTCAACCACAACCATACACTCCTAAAATCTGTAATAAAAATTGTTGCAAAGCATAGGAAAGGCTTCACTCAAACGTACAATACACATTCGAGGATAGAACAAGTTGTAAGGCCGTAATACTAAGGGCCCAAAAAAGGTTTCCTTCTTAGACAAACAAAAAATCAGAGAGCTACATATATTCAATTCGAATTGCATAATCTTTGGTAAATGGCCTCCAACCATAATCAGAATAGTTATGTATTTAGCGTATCAGTGGTGCCCAACAACATGCAGCAATTGTGAAAACAGCTTTTCTTTTCATTGCAGCAAAACATAATTTTAGGCCAGTTAGTTTAAAACTTGTACAAATAGTATAACAGAGTGCAAGAGTTCCGCGTATAGAATCATTGGTGTATAACATTTAGCATTTAGTCAAAAAAAGGCATCTTCTTTCACAAAAGGCCACTCTAGTTCGCCTAATCATACATACACAAACAATTTTGATTATGTAATTATATGGGACTATTACGAACATTATAAAGGGTGGCCCAAAAGAACCAAATATTTTTATATGATAATGTTTAAGTATTTTAAAGAAAACTTGAACAATTTTTTAAGGAAAGGTGGATGATTGAAAAACCAACCAACAAATACGATTTAGTTAGATTTTGGATTTATAACGAAAATAGCCGACAACTAAATTTTTAAACCACGTACATTTCTTTAGAGAATAACTTTTATTTTTGCCCGAAAAAATAAAAATCAAAAAATAACTGGTATTTTTGTTGAAAAAAAAATAAAAATCAAAAAATAACTGTAATTTTTGTTCACAAAAATAAAAGTAAAAAAATAACTGTTATTTTTGTTCAAAAAAATAGAAGTAAAAAAATAACTGTTTTCATCTGACTTTTATGAAAAAAGGAACAACTGTCACGGTCCCTGATTTTTTTTATTTATTAACAACCGTATTCAAAACGAAAATTTGTGTACTCCGACTGTACTCCGCTCATCGAGTGAGCAACTGAAATGTTAATTAAGCTTAATCACCATTTAGTCATGAGGTTATTCAAAACACTTTTAAATCGCCCGATTAAGAAAAATTTGTACATCTCTGTTTTAGTTAAATTCAATTGATAGAAATAATAAATTGACAGCAGTTAATCAGGAGTTAAAAAGTCTTTGATCATTCGATAATTATAGTTTATTAAAAAGTGTTTTGCATAAGAAATCCTTAATCAGGTGATATGCAGTAACTAAATTTTTGTTTTGAATACGGGTGAAAATGTCCTGCCGAACATGTAATATCTACTGCAATGAATGAACAAAACCCAAAATTGGATAGCCCTGTTTTTAACAGCTGACAAAAAGTTTGTTCTTCAATGTATAAAAAAATATGTATGTACATAAATCAAAAAGTGTGTTCGTCAAAATATAAAAAAAAATCATAAACCTTAATTTGTTAATAGATTGATATTTAATAATTAAATAAATAAATGAAAAAAATGAATGACGAATTTCAAATTTCTTTAGTTGGTTTCTCATAAAATATGTAAACAAGAAAATACCTTTGCCAGATTGCCGATTGATTAACACCAAATTTTTTCGATTTCTTGATTTGACGTTTTTTTGAAAAATAATTTTATAACACCAGATTCATTTAAATTTTATACTACTGACAACCTTCCATTAACAATGTAATACTTTCTTTTGTTTGTACAATAAAATAATAGAAAAAATAACCATTAAAACTTAAAATGTTTGCTGTTCTGATAAGAGGCGATTTTTTTCCCAACTTCGTCTGGTAACCACATATATAAACAGAAGCCATCTCTTTACAGGGCATTATCAACACTCTCTTTTTATACGGGGCCTAAAGTGCAATGTCTTATGACATTTAAAGGTGATTTTTTTTAGAAAAAAACACGCTGCCCTTTTAGAGAGCAAAGCATTTTTAAGAAACGAACACCAAATTGCATTTTTTTTAAATAAAATGTGACATTTTTTGTAGAAAAGAAAACACCATAAGTGTTAAGAAATGTGATTATTGCCCTTTTTATAGCATAAAGATTTGATGAAAAGTCGATAAATCTATATACGTTGTTAAATGCATTGATCATTCTCCTGAGAGGGTCAGCATTAGCGTAATTAGCTCTAGCAAATGTGACCGATAAAGGTATGTAATTCCGGGATGGACGTTGAGGAATGTTGAGATTAATCAAAATCCACAGGAGATGTCACGGTTAATAACATTGAATAAAAATGACACATTAAGCATAGTTCTACGACTTTTTAATGAAGGAAGTTTAATAAGAGCAATTGAAGCAGCATATGAAGGCAAGTTCAAGGGGTTAAAACGTAATCCACAGGAATTGTTCTTGACCCGACTCAATGGCATTGGAATGAATTTGCTAAATAGGGTCCCATATTATCGATCCATATTCAAGAAAAGATCGAACTAGTGACATGAATAATGTTTTACCAATATACGGATCATTAAACTCTTTAGCCCAACGTTTTATTATTTGTGGAAAACATAAAAATGATTTTATTAATCAAAATACGATCAGATGCAAATAGACTGCTTTAAAAATAATATAACTACCTTTAAGTAAACATAATATATTTGGTAATTGTTTTTTTGTTTTGTTCGCGTTAACCATATTGTTTTTTGCGAACATTAATAAAAATTAAGAAATAATAGACTATTCATACTGCCTTTGTCTCATTTGGGGCGCCCTGTATGTGTCTGTTGCTTTTTTTTTATTTGCTTTTTATGTTGCCACATTTTTAAACATTTACAAACAACAGCCATTAACACAAGCAGCAGAAACGAATCATAAAAGGAAAACATTACCAAAAACTATGGCCACATATTCACATACATGGCTGTGCCCAAATTATGCCTTTTCAAATGCCATAGAAAACATTCATTCACACAAGATTACATAAGTGGCGTCACATGTTAGTTTTGTACGTTAACAAAGGCAAAAGCCTTCAAACCTACATATACATATATGTACCTAGTTTGGGGCAAATATAAACATTGAACGGGGGTCTTCATTGTTAATTTTGTAAAAAAATATCAAAATAAATTTAAAAATAGTGAAAAATAAAGAGAATATAACTGGAATTCATTATAAAACATTTTGTTTGGCTGCATTTTCTGTTAAAGGTCATATTGTTATTTAAAATGTATTATCGTTCATCGTTGAAAGCTAAATTTAAAATATACAAATCTACATAGAAAAAATAAAAATTTATTTCAAATAAAAACTTTGTAATAGTAATTAAAAGATTAATTAAGTTTGCACCAGTAAACAATTTAATAGTTAATGACCGATGTTCAATGTGAACCACACCTAAACGTCAAGCTTTTTTCGGCATTTCATTTCACATTTCACAATTTCAGACTAACTCAATTTGAACCATGAAAAGATACACAATCGAGCAACCCTTTAAAGTTATTCAGGCTTATTATGAAATGGGCGTTCAAATCAAAATGTATATTGTGCACTTCGTGATTTTTTCGTTCAATTTAATCGTCCAATCGAAAAAATCGTGCAAAAATGCAAACCGGGTCTGTAGTAGATGTGAAAACACCAGTGCATGCTGGTATAGCTCGTACTGCAGAAAAAATTGCTGCTGTTCGCGATAGAAGAACTGAAAATCCGTCCACCTCAACTCGTCGTCGTGGCCAAAAATTGCACCTCTCAAGCTCGTCGTTGATAAACATTATGCATAAAGACTTGCATTTACACGCTTACAAGGTGCAATTGACCTAAGAACTAAAGCCTCTTGACTATTTCAAACGTCGTCAATGGTCACAATGGTGGCAAGAAATGGCAACAGTGGATGATCAATTTTTGAAGAAAATCATCTTCAGTAAAGAGGCACATTTTCAGCTCAGTGGATACGTCAATAACCAGGATTGCCGAATTTGGGCTTATGACAATCCAATAGTGATGGTCGAAAAACCAATGCTCCCACAAAGAGTGGCTCTTTGGTGCAGTTTTTGGGCTGGTGGCATCATCGGACCGTATTTTTTCAAATGAGGTCTGTCAGGCAATAACTGTGAATGGTGTTCGCTATCGTAAGATGATAACAACACTTTTTATGGCCCGAATCGGAATATATTAATATGGACGATAAATGGTTTCAACAGCACAGTGCCACTTGCCACAATGCTAACGAAACAGTGGCTCTTTTGCGCGACAAATTCAATGACCGTGTTATCTCACGTTGTGGCGATGTTAATTGGCCGCCAAGATAATGTGATTTGACACCGTTGGACTTCTTTGTTTGTGGTTATTTGAAAAGACAAGGTTCCACAACTAATTGAACTATACCAATATTATTATAATAAAAAGAAATTACAATAATTTCCTAAATAATTTGTGTTTAATTCAAAATCAACATCAGCCCTTAAAATTTAACCACCCTTTATTTGTTAAATATTTTTTGATATTACCAAGCCTTTCTGCAGTTATATTGTGGATATAATTAATTGTTAAATTCACTTAAATTATTAATGAAAACTAATATTTTTTATTAATGATTTAATTGAAAAGAAAAAAAAATTGGCGGAATAGTTTGTATATGTACATATATAAAACGTTTGCTAATAGAACCCTATACAGTTTAGCTTTTAATTGTAACAAGGGTTTGAAAATATCTCTAAAAAAACTGTTGTTAATTTAAAACTTGATTTTGTTCTTAAATTTAATGCTTTGTAAGAAAGTGCTGTCAATGTTATTTTTAGATAAAAATTAGGTTTTCTAAAAATTTTACACTTCCGTTAAAGCTTGATTGGGTGTGGAACAAGCTGACGTAATGGCTCCTTGGCTAATTATTTTAGGCTAAGTCTGTTGAAAATACGCCCAATTTCGAAGAAGTACAAAATAATATTGTTTATAAAATTTCTCCAAGTTTTCCTGTGTGGCTTAAAATTGCAACCAAGCACAATGGGTTTAGTAGAAAAACTGGAAGAGATCCGAACATGAACCGTGTCCTAAAAATATTACCAATAAAGAAATCTTTGTGAAATTTGTGCCAAACTTGTTTAATTTAGCCTAAAAAAACCACAATCAAACTTTCTAATAATCAGTCCATAGTTTTCCAGAGTTCTCATATAAAGCCCTTTCTCGGAATACAGTTTATTACGCATAAAGTCGTTATCTCAAAAAGAATATTTAGAAGCCATAGTTCCCTTCCAGCACTTTTTATGTTTTCTCTTATTGTTAATATTGTCTTAACCAGAGCTGTGGAGTCGGAGTCGGAGTCGTAGTACCCACAAAAACTCGCGACTCCGACTCCAAAGTTTTTCGGCATAAACAATTTAAAAAAAAATTCCAAAATAAAAATTATATTCTTAAAACACATTAAAAATTTTAATAAATGGTTTATGAATACTGCTCTTATGTGCTGTTTCCAAATGACAAGCGATGGACTGAAAGCTTTTCTTATACAGGGGTGTGCTGGAAATCGCAAACGTAACACGCAAGAATTTTAAAAGTCGTTTTTAAATAAGATTTTTGTAATAAAAGAATTTTATGACAAATATTTAACAAATATTTTCCTATTAACCCTGCAGTACTAATGTTTGTCATTTTGACTAACACTGTTTTTATTTTTGCGTGTAACTTTTTTTTCTGCTATGAAAAGATCTCATTTTTTTGTAATCTCAGTTGATGGTACGCTCTTGCTTATAGCGGTCACTTTGCTGCAGTAAGTAATGCTATTTTTGAGTTTTTGAAGTCATGTTAGTCAAAATGAATGAATGGAGCATTTCACAAATGTAAATAAAACTCTAAAAAATATTTTTGTTTGCCTTTTCAGTATTATTTGACATGTTTTCTTAAATTACCAATGAATTTAAAATTTTTAATTTTTATTTTTTTACTTTTATTTTTCATTAAAAAATTTGTGTTTGCGAAAGTGTTCCTAGAAGAGCACCCTTAATGAAATAAATGCAAAAATTAAATTATTTTGGAAAACTTTCATATCATTGTTTTTTTAGACACTGGACAATATAAGTTATCAAATTAAAAAAATATTAAAATTATTTCATGTGAAGCTAATAAAAAAAATCGGAGTTATATTCATGTTAGCCGATTTGACTAACAATTAGTATTAATGTAGAAAAAAATCATGTTAGTACTCTAGGGTTAAACAGGATTTTAAACCAAAAATTATAAGAATTAGGTTTAAAGTTTATTAAAAACGACTTCCAAATTCTTGCGTTTTGAGTTTGCGATTTCCAGCACACCCCTGACAAATTTTGCTACATAATCAATCGCCTGTCATTTGGAAACAGCACATTATTGTTTGCGTACGTTTGTTGCTTCTCAAAAACTCTAATTTTTAGAAGGCCGTACAGTAAAGAAAAAATAAAAGTTAACATCACTGAGTCCCATATACATTTAGTATCAAGATTATAGTAGGAGTCGGAGTAGGAGTCGCACTTAAAAAATTTCAGCATTTGGAGTCGGAGTCGGTGTAAGTAGTTTTTGTGGACGACTCCACAGCCCTGCTCTTAACGGTTCTTTCTACAAAAAGTAAATTCGACCCTGGTTCTATCACTCGTTCAGTCAAGAATAAAAATGATTAATAAATTTTATATCATTTCATATTGTTAAATTCCTTCTTTCATAAAAATAATTTAATAAAATTTGATGAGTTCAAATTAAATTTGATGAACCCAGTAAAAACTTCGCATACAAAATAATGTGTTGAGTAATCAGAAAAACATAATTGCACAAATTACAATTCTACTGAAAGAACCAATGAATTTTACAAGGGATGTCCCAAAATAAACGTATTCAACAGTAAGTCATTATTTTTTTTTTACTTAAATAAATCCAGAAAAAAATAGTTATAGAAGTTTTTATAGATGTAGCTATAAAAGAAAGCTATTAAATAATGAGTTATAGAAGCTAAATGTCATTTTTAAAATGAACAGCTTCCCTCACTCATTATTTAGTAGCTTTCTTCTATAACTGTTTCTATAACAACTTTTTCAACTACTTATTTCTAGATGTATGTGGGTAAAAAATAATGACTTACTTTTTAATGCGTTCATTTTGTGACATCCCTTGCAAAATTCTTTGGTTCTTTTAGTAGAATTGTAATTTGTGCTTTTTTGTTTTTCTGATTACTCAACACATTATTTTGTAGGCGAAGTTTTTACTGGGTATAAAATAAATCAAATTTGGATTAGAAACCCCAAACAAAGAATCTCATTGACAAAAAAAAATAATTATAAATACATATGTTTTTGTTTTAAAGGCAATTTAAACAAACAAAATTTTGGAAAGTCAGTTTATCTTCTGCGTATATTTTTTAATTGTCTCTTGTGTATTATATTAAGTATAATCATGACATTAATCTACATTTAATTAATGTTAATATTAAATGAAATTAGCATTACCCATGACCAGAACGAAAACGTGGGGCAGAGGTAGATGTTAATTATCATCCGGGTAACGAAAATCTGTCATGCCAATCGAGCTGTAATTAATCAAGACAAATATTTTAGTTTTCAAGAAAAGTGCTGCAGAATGTTGCTAATTATTATATTTTTATTATGGACAACATCTTATTATGCTGAAGAATTTTTATTTGACATTTTTATCTAATTTGAATTAGAAATTAATTTTTGGATGATGTTATTTTCAATGTTACCACCCCGCAACTTTATGGAAGCTTTGAACTATAAATTTTTTCTTCGGAAAGAAGTAACAGTTGAATTTTCTCTTTATCACTTAATGCCAGCGAATTTGAACTAAAATACAAATTTAGCCATATCAAAAAAGGACAGCAAATCAAATCAATCTTTTGTCTGTAGGGCTTGTCTTAAGCCCTTATGACACTATATTTTTAATGCATTGTTCAAGTTTTGGTAAACAGAGCAAATATAAAGTAATAGAAAAATTTACCAAGTGTGAAGGGTTCAGCTGTATTAAGATAAATGGCAAACTGTCAAACATTTTACTAAAGTTATCGATAAAAAATTAAGTTATGTCAAAAAAAATGTAAAATTGTTCAAATTAAAATTGACATTTCAAGCTTGAAATATTAAAAGTGTTGCTGGATCAGCGGTTTATGGGCAAATTCAGCTAATACCGCTTTTTGTTTTTAGGTTTCTCATAAAAAAAAAAGTTGGCAACATTTAATACAACTAACAGAACAGGGTTGGCTAAGTTGTTTCAATTGTACTTTTTTGTTGATATTTTTTAAACTAAGATTTATAATACCTTTTTGTGGTGTTTTATAAGAACATAAATAAAATAAATTTCAACTAAAAAAATCTTTAAGTACAATTAGGGTAAAAAAATAAAATTTTTAAAGGTTGTTGGTACAATTTTAAAAATTCTCAACGCCATCCCTGAAAGAAAACGATTACAAGAGAAAAAAAAACTAAAAAACTTTGTTTACATTTTTTATAGTTTGCTCTTTAAAGCATTTACTGTTTCTCTCTATCAATTCTATATCAATTAATGAATAAAAAATGTAGTGTCATAAGGGCTTTAAGGAAGCTCTTCGTAAAGGCTATTAAAATAAAAGGTGTCGTGTGAAATCCGTAACTTAATTATTTTTCGAACAATTGTGATTTTTTAGCTGAACTGTAGATTTTTAATTACCAAATTTAGTTAGGCTTGGACTGCAAAGAATTCTGATGATGTGAATGTGGTTATTGTCTAAGCGTAAATTAAACCTGAGTTCGATCCCCATCTCAGCCAAGAAAAAATTATCAATAAATTTTAATTAATTTCATGTTGTAAAATTCCTTCCTACAGTAAAATAATTTATTTATTTATTTATTTTATTAATAAGGGCGAAATGACTAAGTGAAAATTAAATATGATAAACTCAAGTCTGAATAAATTAACTATTTTTTTATTATTGCTAAGAAAACTGTTTGTTGTTCCTTATTGTTTTTCCTTTCGTTTGTTTAGGATCAATTGTGTTTTTTTATTAAGTTAAGAGGACTACCGAAACAGGATTTTATTAAAAAAAAAAAAACACACTCATCAAGGTTATTCAACTGCGAGGCGGAGAGTAAAAAAAAGTCATAAATAAATTTGAATATTTGAAAATTAAGAAGGAATTTCTTTTAATTAGATTTTTTGAAATGGGGCTTTAAAAGGTTTTTTTAGAATTTTAAATTACTTACGATTGCACAGTGGGAAAAAAATTTTATTTTTGGAAAATACATCTGTTATTTATAAACGATTGCTCTATTTTAACTATAGTTTAAAAGTATACTCCTAAAACGGGAACTGAGGATCCCTATTAAGACGGCATCTGAAACTGTGGGTCAAATTTGTGGAAACCAAGATCCTAGGAACAGCTTGAACACGGTTTTAGTTTCACAAAATGTCTCTTTGAAGATTATTGAATTTCGATTCTTTAGTTACAAGGTGTATTTACTTTGTGAAAATTATCTTCCTATAGTGTATGCGATTAGGACGGCTTCATTACGGGAAGTAGACCTTCAAGGAAAAAAAAATATATTTAATGAAATCTCATGACTGACCGCAGTAGAGATTTTATAGATCTTAAACCGAAGGGTTTTTATAGAAAATATCTTGGCACCCAAAGCGATAAAGTTCATATTCAGGTATGTGATAAAAAACGATCGTTTTCAAAATTATCGTTTTTAGCAAGTGTGATGAATTTCGACGGATTTTAAAATCCATTTCTGGAGTAAAGTCTTAACTTTTTGTTCCAAATACAGTTCAATTAACATAAGTAATAAGAAATTGAAAAGATGTTATGAATTTTGTTTTATTAATAAGCTGGAGGAAGAATGGAATTTAAATTTTTATAGAATATTTTGTAAAGATACATTTTTTTTATTTGCCCAATTCGATGGAATACTACATTCAAAAATTGACATATGCTAACTAGATATATTCCCCACTTTCTAGCATGATAGAAATACATGAAGATATTATTCTGTAATTTACTTTAATTCGCTCATTTTATATGCAAAGTCTCTTAGTTCACATTCTGGTAATTACACTCATTAAAATCCCCAAATTTATTACCATATATGGTCATGTTTTTTGGATTATGCATCGTAAAACGTTTTTGTTATTTTTTTTACTCTCTTTCTTTAATTACTTATTACGCACAATTTTTTTCTTGAACTGCGACGCGCTCTATATTCTTATTAAAAATTTAATGCATTTCATTATCAAAGTGACATTGATCAGGTGAAGATCATATAAAAGTGAGAGTTAGTGCAACAATAATTAAATAAAAAAAAATAGAAGAAAAATTTGAATAAGCAAATTAATAGTTTCTAGAAAAGTTTCTAAGTGCTTGTAAATTGTGGAAACGTATCCTTATTATATCTAGTACTCCCGGGCAAAATTGTCTTGGTTAAAGGCCAAAAGGGAGAATAAATTTCGTTTGAAGAAAGTTTTGGAAAAAAAGATAAAATTAGAGGAGGTTGTGTTGAATCCTGGTGGAATTTGTATCAAATCCTTTGGAAATCACATTAGAACCGATTCTCTGCGGCCTAAATTTTTTCAAAGAACCGAATTTTGAATATCTAAACAACGTAACATATGTTTGCAATATAGAATTATATTTAAACATTAAATTATAACAAAACCAAAAATCACTAATGAATTTCCTAAACTAAACATACATATCTTCATTTTTTTTATCCTAATTGTAAGGTATAACTAACAATGATAATTCGTAAAAAGGAAAATTTAAACATTAATTATCTTCTCAAATAATACTTAAAACACTAACTTTAACCATTACTATTTTTCTTTTAAAATTAATATTAACATATTTTTTTTTTGAGGGTATAGTTGTAATTTATCTCTATTTTATCAATTAAATAATTACAAAAACAAGTCTCTTTTAAGAAAAAGAAAAGCAACAACAACAAGATCATCATGTAAGGATTGCTGGGTCCTACAGTCTAAACATCATTAATGAAAAATCGCTATTTTGGTTGTGAGTAAAATATTGAAGTTTTTTTTTTGTAATTATTTTTAACTCTTAAAGTAATATATAACACACGTACATACATATATTTCTTTTTCTCATTTGTTTTTTTTTCTGTCCGATTGTCAGTCCGATATCATTTTGGTTTCATTCATAAATCTGTATATCTTATTTTGTAATATTTTTATTTTTATTCATACTTTGTTTTATTGAATTATCATCATTTTATTTTACTACACTTATTTATGTTTATTCAGATTTTTTTTTCCCAATAAATACTACTATTGAATTCCTATTGTAACATTAAAACAAAAAAAAAATGCAATTTTAATTTACGAATAAGAAGGGAAGGATAACCAGCATAAATATGTCTTAAAAGATAATCATGTCTATATTAGGGACAGAACAATAATAAGGGTACGCGTTCTGTCAAGGCGTCTAACAGTACATTTGTTAGTGGGGGGGGGGGAACAATGTAACCCGATGGGCACAACACCTTGCCATCAGTAATTGGATGTCTTTTTTTTTTGTGTGAAGTTCAAATATACTCTAAGGTATCTATCGGTAAGGAGTATATTATGTGTTATGCGTTATGAAGCCTGGTTAAGAGCCTTCGATACCAATTTAGCAGCTAGCCGAGTAAAACCTTAATTACAAATTAACTACGTTTCTAAGCAAACCGTATTTTTTTGTTTATTAAACTTAATTTTTATTAATGTATACGACGCATAACAAAGAATATATACAGGAAAACAGAGAAAAATGTATTATAATTGCATTTTTAACGATACCAAAAACAATATTATCGTTATCAAATCGTATTGTTTTCAAAATAGTTTTTCATCACATACCTGATTGTTTAATACAAACTTATATTTATTCATACTAGTGCTTGTCTAGAGGTCGAAGTCCGATCATAATTCATTATGTAAAAATGAAGAAAACATACATATAAGTAAATATGAATTTACATATTTCGAGCATTTGCTTAATTTTCGTCTTAGTAGATCGATTTGACGAGGAACCTACCTTCGGTCCATATATTATCTTGCACTCAAGTCCATGAATGTTTGATTTAGTTTTGTAAATTTAATTATATAAACAAATCAGAAACTACCAATTAAAAATAAAAAAAGTCATCTATTATTTTTTTATTTATTTATGTTTTTCGTTTAAGTTTTTTTTAAAATTCCAAAAGTTACAGTTAAACAACGAAAAAGTACCAAAGACATCCATCTTACAGACTCAAGCTTAATCGGGACCTGACATGTTTAATTTTATATACTAGAAAATGAAAGTTAGAAAAAGTAAAAATTGCGAATTTATTTGGGGTCGTCTTTCATTTCACTTAACATGCAAACTCGACGCAACGAAAAAATGCAGGAAACCCCCAAAACAAACAAAAAAATTGCCCCAAAATTACGTGTTGCTGTGTTTCATGTAAAGTTTTAGGGCCATTCTCCATTTTCCGTTTGAGACCACAATTTCCAGGGGGCATTTTAAGCACCGCGCACCGCCCATATAAAAATGAAAATTTAAATCGTTATCCGACATTGAAATTTTCTATACTGTCTTCCGGGTCGAGAAAATTCGTTTAATAAAAATATCGATTAACTCTGGGTTTCAGTTTTTTTTTTCAACTAATGTAAATATCCAGCGGTGAATATTGAAACGACCGCAAGTGGCTGGGCTTTTTGAAGGACTCTATTCTCCTTTTTAAAAAATACTCTTCGTATAATATCCTGCATTCAGAAGTATACCTTCCAGAAGGTATAAATTTATTTTTGAAATACCTTCTAAAATATTTCCTACACATTCGCTACTCCCTTCGTAAGCAAGGGAGAAAGGAAGCTGTTCAGTTTTTTTTAGTTAACCGTCCTTACTCCCTTCTTTGGGAAGGAACCGAACTTTTTATTAAAGGGAGTGAATAATAACTTGCTCCCAATGACAACCTTTGGAAAAAAAATATGGAATGCGGCGCGGAGGACTTTTGTCTGCTAAATAAGGCCTATTAGACTGGGTAAGTATATATCGACACCCCAAGGCATATTTACACGACGCAGACTCATTAGCGGACAGACATAAGCCCCAATAGTAAAATTTTGTATTTATAAACCAAAATCTGTAAATGTGTGCGTTTAATTGCTTTTGTTTTATAAAGTGGCTATAAAAAGTCCACCTTGTGTATATGTACCTTGCAACTACCTTTCAGATTCAGATTTTTAATGTCAAAAATTCAAATTGGACAAAAGATTTTATTTGATTTTGTTAAAAAAAATTTATAACATAAATATTTGTTTCTAATATTTTTTTCGGATGCTGTCGTATTTGTGCCAAAAACTTAGGGAAACTTGCGATACACCTGGATATTTTTCGGGTCAACTTGAGCCTCCTCTAACATGTGTAACAGAATTGTCCATATCAAGTGGTTTAGGTGTTTGTGTGGGTAAGTTTTTGCTGTTTTTTCTTACTGTTTACGAACTTCTCCCTTCATCACCATTAAGCCAAGATAATTTTTGCCTGAAAAAAAATTCATGGTGACTTGCCAACGCATGGCTAACATGGCGGGAAAGTTCTTAGGATCTATGGTATAATTCCTAATGTAATAAAGCTTGTTCTAAATAAGATAATTTTAATTGATTAGTGAATGTTGTTGGAAGCTTAAAAATAGTTAAACTAACCGCCAAAATGGGACACTTTTTTGGTAAATTACTGGTTTTCAAAAATTCCACTGATGCCAACTTTTTAGCTTTCCCTTTAGAAGAGTACAATTCTAAGGACTTACAACCTTCAAATTCATATTTCATAAAATTCACAACACGATTGTCCTTTTTGATGACATCGAATTTCATTTGTATACCAATTTCATTTACTGGTCTCTTTAGCATAAATTCCATCCAAATATGATGATTTGAGGGCAAGGAGTGATTGAATTTTAGGAAAAAATCCTGGTTAATATGGTCCACTTTAAACTCATCCACAGCTATGAAATTTGTTTCGCGTTGCTGTGTAGTAAAAGAATAATTAAATTTTAGAAACATTTTTTTAAAAAATAAATGAAATACTTTTTGTTTCTGTGATTCTGTGTTGTAAGTTAAACAAATTGCAAAGAATATTATACGCCAAATACGAGCACACATTATATGAGTTTTCGTTTTCCAAGTTGTTAGTTGTTAAAAACTTCCATGCCTATAAATCTTTTAAAACTTTTTCAAAAATTCCACTAACACAAAGAACATCTGCTAATTACTTGTTTGATGGGTCATTAAAATTAAATTAGTATACATTTAATTTTAAAGTTTAATTACCAGATTTTATAAGTTAATAACGTAATTAATAGAATTAATTAATTAAAAGTAATGTTTGTTTATTGTTCATAATGGCATTATTGAAATAGGAATATAAATTAATGTCACCAGGGCAAGTTTTTTAAGCTTTCGTTTTG
This sequence comes from Pollenia labialis, assembly GCA_949318255.1. Taxonomy (NCBI): domain Eukaryota; kingdom Metazoa; phylum Arthropoda; class Insecta; order Diptera; family Polleniidae; genus Pollenia; species Pollenia labialis. Next base: position 26,418,977 of record OX439140.1, on the reverse strand, counting down.
CAAAATAAGTTATTTTCTTTTAAAAATTTATAAACAAATCAGTGAGTGCTGCTAATCGAATCGCTGTTGTTAAATTTTGCCACTCCACTTACCTTAAAGGCTTATTTCGATGTATTCCGTTGATATGTGGGATTGTTATTTATTTTTAATTAAAGCGGCGTCAACCGTTATCATTCTTTTGCATTATCAACGGCAAATATAAGATTTCCGCACCCTTACAACTTTAAGCATTAACTTTATTACATTTTAGTTATTCTAAATATTAAAGTGAGGAATTTAAGAAGAGATCAACTCACTGTTTGTTGTTGTTGTTTTTGTTTAAGCATTGATATTGTTAAGCTGTTGCTTATAATTCTTATTCGCTTTACAGTTTTATTTGTTTAATATCTTTAGTTTTTCTAAAATCTTTGGAAGAAGTTTCCAGACGATGTGGCCTAAGCAACCAGTGATATGCGCATAGGAATAGCTTATCCCTTCAACAATAAATTTCAGTGTTTTTATCAAGACTAAAAATTAGGAATTAAGCGTGGCAAACAAAATCTTTTAAATTAAAAATTTTTGTAAATTTGTCATTTCTTGACTTATCTTCACAAACGGCCTCATGGTTATTTAAGTAATTTTCTTACCTTTCACTAAAATGAAAGAACTTTTTTTTGTGTAGATCGGAAGTTTGATGCAATTTTTTTACTAATTTGATTTCGCTGGTTTCAAATCGTTTTACTCCATCAGCTGGCATTTTAAAGTTACAGGTAATAATCGTATTTTTGATTTTTTTTTCAAAAAATCATAACTGTTAACTTTATTAAGTGGCTTTAAAAAAAAAATTGTTTAATTGTTAGCTTTGCAAAACAATCAATAACCAAAAAATGGCTGTGTAATAGTTGTTTTAAAAAAAAATATTAATAAAAATTATTAAAATAGCTACATATATTTGAAAAAATCTCCAAAAATCCAAAACGGGAAATATTCTGCATTTTAAAAAATCTCGCAAAATCCAAAACGGAAAGAAGTTAAAGTCTTAAGCTGGGATCACACGATTGCCGCAAATGCACAATAATGAAATTACCCCAACCAAATTTTCTGAAATCACACGATTGCCCTGTTTTTTACAAATTTAATTGCCGCTAGTTGCTACAATGCGAAATGGTTACAACAATTGCCGCAGAACAGTCACACGATTGTTCTTACTTATGTATATTAACTGCGAAAACAGCTGTTGTGGTAGCTTTTTTATTTGTTTGAAAGTTCTTGTTGGATTGTTCATTGAAAAAAATTAAATGATAAATGAAACAAATCATATACATACTTAAACAAATTATTGTTGAATAGTTTTATTTAATTTTTTAAGATATTCCAAAAATTAACAGTCTGTTCAACAATTTCGTATGTTTAGGTTCGAATAGAAATATCTTTAATAAAAATATTCGCACAGAACAGCTGAATATGATTGTAAACATACATACTTAAAATAATTAATTAAAAAAATTTAATTGCAAAATAAATAAATACATACATATTAATTTTCATTACCTACTAAAAGAAACACAAAAAAGTAAATCTAATAAAAAAGGCAAATATTGGCGTGTATTGTGTTTAGGGTGATCGATTATTCGACTTTTTTCAATAACCGGTTTTCGAATATTCCGAATAGTTGCTATTTTAAAAAAACCGGTTTTCGGTTAAGCATTTTTAAAATAACCGGTTAACCGGTTTTTATTCGAATACATAAAAATACAAAAATCAAATTAGTTTTTGTAATAAAAAGTTAATTAGAATAAAAACAAAACAATTCACGAAGTTAAGGAACCAACAAAATACATAGATATGACTTAAGGTATGTTCAGACCACAAATATTTGACGATAAAATCAAACCAAAGCGTGACCAGTAAATTGATAAAACTAAAGCATTATTTTAAATAATTTCTTGTTATTTGCTAAGCTTTATGTCTAAGATGATAATTGCATTTATGTATAATGTAGTTACGAAACCCTTAAATAATGTTTGCTCTAGCCAAACGTTTTGCAAAAGCAAACAATTCTTTACGTTAGGAGTCAAACATTTAATAGGTGTGAACATAGCTTTAGAATTTTTTAAAAACATTGGTTTTAAAAATATAGGAATGCAATAAATTTATTATTTGACATATTTTCCTAAATTTATTGTAGATGAGTTTTAATTTGTTGCTGGTTAAGCATGTCTATATGAAGCAATAAACTTCAGCCATATTTTTGAAAAGTGGCAAACAAAACCTCTTATCCAGGATTATATATTTCAATTATTTTTGTTTCAGCATTATAGAAACAATAGTAATATGAACATGCTTTTTGTATGAAATATCTGTCGATTCGTCGATCACACAACTTAAACCCTTCCAGGACATTTTTGATTCCGTCAATTTTATTTTAAGTTCTTGGTGTTTTAATAAATAAAACTGATGAATTTTCCCATAACGTTGATTCCGCCGGTATGTTCTTGCTTTAAGCATGAAGATGTGCTGGAACTACTTAAGAGTTTTTCATTCATTATTGGCAGCATATTTTAGTAAAGTATTAGTTGCAGTCTCTTAAAAACTACTTGACTCTGTTAAGTTTTACTTGGCGTATATTTATGTCAAGCTTGTAGACTAATTAAAAGTGATTAATAAGTCGTGATGTAAAGAACTTTTGCCACTTATCATTTTAGGGCCGATTAAGCACAATTTTTTTTCAAGTCAGTTCGAAATATCACCAGAGATGACATCTTTGTAAAGCTATATGTAGTATTTATAATACTGTCCGATTGCCTATTACTTTTTATGCTGAACTTTTTTTGTAGGACTTTATATTGTTTTTGGTTTTTGCTACAAGAACACACGCTTATATAAGCGATTTGTATTTACATTGCTCATAATGTTTTTTTGAGTTTTGTTTCATTTTGTTTTGACATTTTTTATAAAAAGTTTAAGTTTGCAAATATTCAATTAGAAAAATACTAAAATTACGGGTGCATTTAAAACAAAAGTAAGGAATAAGTATATAAATTACACATTTCTAAAATAACCGGGTAATTTTACTAAAATAACCGGTTTATTCGATATTCGAAAAATGGACATTTTAAAATATTCGACTTGGGCAAAACTAAAATAACCGGTTAAAACCGGTCGAATACTATTCGATCGATCACCCTAATTGTGTTGTTTGATTGCCGCACAAGAACACAATAGATATTGGTGCATTTTTGTCATTTTTATTGACGCGCGGTTGCATAGCAAACAGTCACACGATTGCCGCACCAGGGTTGCATTTGATTGGTAAAAGTAAGCAGAATATTGTCCTCGATTGGTACATGAGCCATTTGCTTTTGCGGTCACACGATTGGGGTATTAAAAAGTGTGAAAATTGGTGCATTGCGGCAATCGTGTGATCCCAGCTTTATTAATTACAGGTAAAGCCAAATAACCTATAAACAAAATTAGGCATAGACCATAAAAATCGATGAACGCGTGCCGCTTTTATTCACAATAAAGTGAAGGTAACTTATTTTTAAGTAAACCAAAAAATATCCATTAAAAGAACAGCTACAAACACACACACACATTAAAAAATATTATTTTTGTTTGGATATCGCGATTTTTATTAATTCAGTTTTCTCAGTAAATTGTGAATAAAATCAACAGTTGTGCACCGATTACAATTAAATAAAGCTCATTGCATTCGAAATATGTTTAACTAAATGTTTTTAAACCAAAACTGTGAGTTTTGTCGCATTTTTATTTTTTATGAATTTTTAAAAAATTATTACAAATTATTACACAGCAACGCGAAACAACTTTCATTGCTGTGGTTGAGTTTAAAGTGGACCTTATTAGCCAGGATTTTATCACAAAATTCAATAACTCCTTGCCCTCAAATCATCATAAATGGATGGAATTTACGCTAAATGAAATTTGAATAAAAAATTAATTTCATGTCATCAAAAAAGACAATATGATTTTGATGTTTGTAAGGCTTTAGAAATGTTTTCTACCAAAGAGAAAGCTAAAAAGTTGGCATAAGTGGAATTTTAAAAAAACCAGTAATTTACCCAAAAAATGTACCCTTTTGGGGGTAGTATAATTTGTTTTAACTTCCAACAACATTCACTAATCAAAATGTTTATTATTAAAATTTCGTTTGTAGTGCTTAATTCCCAATTTGTATTCTTGATAAATTCACTTAAATTTATTGTTTGAGGATAAACTAGGTTGTATGCGCGTTTCACTGGTTGCTTAGGCCAGAACATCAAGAAACATTCACCCAAGGCGAGATCATCAAGAAACATTTTCCCAAAAATTTTTGAAAAGCCAAATTATACGCCATTAAAACGGGGACCTGGCAAGTTTCTTTATTTTTGATTTTCTTACGAAAACAATAAAGCAATTTGCACATATGTACCAATTTTGGCCCATACATACGAAATTTGACAACTACCTTGTGTAAATGTCCCTTGGCTAGTGGATATATACTTTTTATATTCGTTGAAAAAAAAAAACTTGAACTCAGAGATTATCGATATTTTTATCAAACGAATTTTCTCGACCCGGAAGACAGTATAAAAATTGTATGTCGGATAACAATTTATATTTTCCTGTTTATGTGGGCGATGCACTAAGTTGCCCCAGGAATTGTGGCCTCAAACAAAATGGAGAATGGCCCCAAGACTTTACATGAAACACAATAATACGTTATTTTGGGGCAATTTTGTTGTTTATTTAGGGGTTTTTTGGATTTTTTCGTTACGGTGTTTTTGCATGTTAAGTGAAAGGAATTCGATATATGCTACACGTAAACTTAGAACAATTTCAAGATTTTCACTTGCCTTAGCTTATTTAATTAAGATAAATGTGAAATGCTTTAAATTTTTACGTTAAGTCTTTTCATGACTATTTTACTGTTGCTTTCCCTTGTAACTCGAATACTTATTTTTTTTAATGTGTGCTTTTATACGAATTACCTGATTTAGTTAATGTTGTTTATATCTGGTTGCTTAGGCCAGATCGTAAGGAAACTGCATCCAAACATTTTAGAAAAAGATATTTAACAAATAAAACTGTTAAGCGAATAAGAATTATAAGTAACAAACTTTACTTGTAACAATATCAAAGCTTAAACAAAAACAATAACATGCAATAGTAATCAATTACAATTAATGATTCCTTATAAAAATAATCTAATTTATTACTAGTTGTAATCAACATTTAACAGGTATGGTTCTTATTCACTCAGGACCATGCACATATATTATTATGTTTATAAGTTCAATATATTAAAAATTAAAAAATTATCATATGCAGCTCGGAAAAGTTAAAGAAAGAATTTAAATTTCCCGTATTTTTCCTGGTGCTTTTTTTCTCGACATTGATTGTCAGTCGATAAATTGTCAAATGTAGGTCTAAGCCGTGACGAATTGTTATGCTGACATCCCTTTTTTTAAAGAATAATTAATATACCTCTATAATTAATAATATAGGGCCTACGCCTGAAATGTTATAACTGTAGCTGGAAGGTATCAAAGTTTTGGCACAGAAAATTTAATTTAATTTTTTTTTCTATTACATATATTTTTTATCTAGTTATTTTATACTTTTATTATTTATTTTACGTCACATTAGATATTGAGTTATTTTATGATAAAATATATTTGGGGGTTCACAAGGTAGTCGTAAAGTTGTAAAGTCATATGTCCTAAAATAATTACAAGAAATATATTGGACTGCTGTGGGCTACCGCTTATAATTAAGATTTCTACTGTACAGTTATGATGAATCAATAAAAACAGCATTTACATTTTTATTTTGTTTAAATTACAACAACATTTATTTTAAACAATTGTAAAATATTATTTATGACATTTTGACGATATATCCAGTCATATCACGCATTGTGAATCCCCCAATTGAAATTTACCGCAAAAAATTGTTCTTCTTTTTTTAAAGTTCCAATCACTATTGAATCCTTTTGCTGGAACAAAATATTGAGAAAAGGGCATACGGACGTGAGTTTTACATAATATTTATGTAACTTAAAAATATTGTTTTAGAAAAAGTAGCAAAATAGATTAAATTTATATCTCCTTTTTCAGAAAAAGTACCAAACCTCATTTGGTTTAAATAGTATTCCTATTTGTAATACTTTTAAAATTAATTTATTTAGAAAAAGTAATTTGACCTGTTTTAAAAAAGAAAACAATTTAGTTTAAATTTTATTTATTTATTTTTCTTTAATTCGTAAGTAGATAATAAGTACCAAAATTTAGATATTTAACCGTTATACTCTTTAAACGAACAGTTATCAAAAAAGTATTTAACATACTTAAGCTTACTTTTTGATGGCATTCGTAAGATTTTTGAATATTTATTCCATCTGTCTTAATGTCGGATATATAAACTTGTAGATTTTATTAGTTCTTACCCTTGTTTACGCTTTTAGCGGTCAATTTTAAAATGTTCGTCTCAATGGATCTGCTCATAAAAAGTACCTGTGCACTAGAGTTTGCTAAAAACCGTAAAAATTTGAAACCGCGGTGTCGGTTTTAAATTGATTAAAAACGGGCGGTTTCGCTTCGGTTTTCGGTTTTCGGTTTTGAAATTATCCAAGTAAAACTACGACATATATAATTTTTATATGTATTCAAATGTTTCTATTGTTTCATTTCAGGTTCCTTTATTAATTCTTTTTAGTACTTATTTTAAGTTAAAGCTATCTGTTCCTTGTTTCTCGCAATGCCTACTGTGTACCAATTCTCTGTAGGTTTAGCCAGCTAATAAGTCAGGAAGATAGTAGGTCAGACCTTGCCCTTTTATATACTTCGTGGTTTTCTTTTCGACTTGGCACTTCTTTTGTATAATAAGAACCTGAAATCGATTTGATGCAAACAAATTTTCAATAGCAAAAATACATAATTTTATAAGATCAACTAATACCACTGACAATTATGTGAACTATTTTTAACATTCTCTATTTTACATTCAAATATTTTTAAATGATTAAAGTGTCACTGTATCTGGGTTAGCAATTGGACTACAGTCCTGATTTTATTCCATTCATCAATTGTATTCATGAAAACGTAAAAAAAAAAATAAAAATAAAATTGTAAAGATCTACATTGAATTCAACTGAATGATGACTAGAAATAAAGGGAAATATTTTACTTTTGTTTTCTGTTCATATTATACAAAATCGTACCAGATTTGACAGAAATAAAATTTTTTGTATATTATTTTTTTTTTATTCCAAGCTCCTAAATACAATAATAGAGACATGTGTATGTGAGTGTATGTATGTATATTTAAAAATATATAAATTTGTACATATTTTTAAAATTCTGTCCTTTTTTCCTTCCTGCTGGCTGCTGCTAGCTTTATTTTTTCTCTCTAATGTGGGCTAACAAAATAGGAAATAAAATGGAATTCAGCAAAAAAAAAATTTTAAATGAAAATGGAAATATTTAACTTATGCCAAAAATGTTATTTATATGATTTGTTACCAATATGCTCTGTTGGCATTTGTACATTCATTCTGTTGAATGGTTTATAAATGGTGACTTTTCTTTTCTTAAAAATTGTTTTTTTTTTAGTTTTGTTTTGGAATTTTCTCAAAACTACGATATTGCAGCCTTCAAAAGAAAATTGTGTCCTTTTATTTTTGATGATTTGGCATTAATTTATTGGGTCATTTAAAAAAATCACTAAATATTATTCAACTTTAGGGCAATTCTTTTATATGATTTTATTAAACATTTGGGGTATTCACAAGGTGTGCTATCATGTTATATTGTCATAATGTTCTAACATTTTACAATGGATTAAAAAAATTGTTGTTGCTTTGTAAACAAAAAGTGTCTTAAATTAATAGAATTGTGCTTGGTATGTTTATTGTGCTGTCGTAATTAATCAGAAGAGACTTGCGCTGAGCGGCTGAGCCGAACTGCATTAGTTTTTGTAGCCGTCGTCGTTGATGGTATAGTTTTATCCGGCTAATATCTGAATTTAAGCTGCGGCTAGCAATTTTTGCACCAAAACACTTGCGGCGTCAAATTAGATCGGCTTAGGACTCTGATGTTTGGTAAGCAAACAAAATAAAATTTATTTGTGGCTTGCGTCTGAAAAATGGAAAATATTCAGGAAAGATTTAATTTAATTTATTAATTCATGGATTTGAATTAAAAAATATTTTTATTTTTGGTAAATATTTATTTTTTATATCTGTTTTAAATCAGCTGACTTAAATTCAAAATAGCACACTAAATGTTGAGGGGTTATTCACAACAGTCGTATATTTTCATGTTATTATTTTAAGACTTACGACTTTATGATACCTTGTGAATCCTACAATTAAGTATAAGTGTTTGCCATTGATATTTTTGAAAGTTTTAGAGAAAACTAAGTTATTTTTGTGTTGAGTAGCTGTTGAAAATTCAAGTGCTTATTTAAGTTTCTTTAAATTCGTTTTCCAAAAATTTTTATTAATAAAATATTTAAAATAATAGTAAAAAAAATGTTTTAAATTAATATACATTATTAGATCATCAATAAACTAGATCTTAATCCCAGCTATGATATTTGTCCGACTCTCTAGCTGCAATTGCAAGTTAACGTGTCCTTTTCGGCTTTGGCGAATCTTTGATATCCGTTACCAAGAGTATAAATATTTAAGACATGGACGTTATTTGGAATCTATACCTTATGAATGAATCGTATTTAAAACTTATCTCATAGCATCATAACTCGCTGCTGTTTAAGGCGTATTAAAGTATATTTCAAAAGAGCAATTAATATTGGGCTTTAGAGTTTTACAAAATTTTGTCTTGAGATTTCCAGTCTTTTGAAACAAAGGCACACCACATTTTTCTACAGCAGCTTGGCTCGTTATGGGTTTAAACGTATTCAAGTGTTTTCCGAGAGTAGAGTTTTAGTACTATGCTTGCTAGTCATATAAAACTATTTTGCGCAATATCTTATGAGAATCGGTGCATTCCGTCACCCATTTATATTGATTTTTATACCAAAACTACGAATTGTTAAGGAGCCTACTGCACCGATTATGCTGTGCATCAAACGTATTAGGAGCAGTGATGCCAGGAGAAATTTCCAAAAATCCCTATGTGTCTAAAAAGTCCATATTTTCTCTACAGGCAAAAAAAATTCCCTACACTTTTCGCTACGTTAAAAATTTATTGTTTTAGCAACAGGAAAACAGGTACATTTTTTGTAAACATTTTGTAAATCTGATAAAATGAGTTTTCGAAAAATTCCAAAATTTCAAGGGCTGAGATTTCGAAAATCCCTTTTACATTCATTACACGAACTTTTGGTCTTAGAAGACCCATAGTGAAATTGGATGCTAAAAATATTCGTCGATCATTTTTACCCTTTAAAATGCCATTTTAGTATACTTTTGTGGGAAAGTTAAAAAAAGGACAAAAATTTCCCCTAAAAATGAGTGTCAGAAGACATCTGAAACAGTATTTTAGCTGAGAAGTACATTTAGTTTATTTTTTGACTTGAACCAAACGCCTTTTTTAAAAAATTCAAAAATTGCAATGACAGAAATTTAAAACATCCGTTTTACATACACTGCGTGAACTTTGGATCTTAGAAGACCCCTAGTAAAATTTGATGAAAAATATATTCGTGAAACATTTGAAATTGAAATTTTTATATTTTTCGAAAACCCGCTTTACATATATTGCACGATTTTTTTGTCTTACAAGACCCCTAGTGAAATTTGATGCAGAAAATATTTGTAGAACCTTTTAATTCTCTAAAGTGCCGTTTTAGTGAACTTTTGTGAGGAAGTTAAAAAAAAGGGCAAAAATAACCCCTAAAAAAGTGTAAGTGGGTTAATATATTTTAAGCTTAGAATCGCCATAAAATTCTACTCATCTGCAATAGTTTTTTAGCTGAGAAGTATATTTAGTATAGTTTTTTTTTACTTATACTAAACGCCTTTTCAAAAAATTCAAAAACTTAAGGGGCCGAGATTTCAGGAAACCGACCAATTTTTTCAACCCTTTTTGGCAGATTTGCTCTACCAATATTCTAGTTTATTTTCGCGCTGCAAGTATTGAGGCTTGTTTTTTTGGTTGCACAGTGTTATCAGGCGTGTTCTAGAAATCGAAAACTCAAGAACATTAAACGTCGTTTTTTATAAGATTTCCGTAAAAACGAATTGTATGACAAATATTACACAAATATTTCTCTATTAAACAGAATTTCACTACAACAATTTCAAAAATTATATTAAAAGTGTATTAAAACAATTTTCAAATTCTTTGCGGTTTTGATTTCCAGAACACCCCTGCATATAAAATTTGTTTATACGATATTCTTGGATAAATTTTTAAAAGTAAAATTTAAATGAAATTGTCGTTATTTTTTTTTTTTAATTTTACATGCAGAAGACATTAACTTAATCAACGGACAATATTAATGTGCACTTAGTTTTTTGTATAAATGTAAGAATCAGTTTAAAATTATTTTGCTTTGAATTTTAACGCCTGTATTTATAAAAAATTTTTAAATTTAAACAAGGTTAACAAAACAAATTTTGTGTGAAAATTTGTCTTAATAAACGTTTGTTAAATTTAATAATCGTTTATAAATACGGGGGTAAATGTTTATTTATTTAAAAATTTCTTAACGGAATTCTTCTTAAATAAATTCAGTATTTTTTTGCGTTGTCAATTTTTAATAATTCCTTAAAATAAAACGAAATTATACAAAACTCTAACATAAAATATCTTGTATGCTTGTTAAAAAAAACAAATGCGTGGTTTGGTTGTGTTTTTCGAGGCCAACCAGATAATTGCCTAGAGCTGTTTTAATCCGCCACGTAAGCTAAAGTTGCTAATAATATTGTAAGTGTGGAAAGTATTTTACATCAATGTGGTTCTTTTGTGTTGAGTTTTTAAATTGAGCCAACTAGTAATCGAATTATTTGTTAGAATCATAAAAATTGTTAATGAATAAGTAAAAGTGATTAAGATTTTAGTTAAAAACTAATAATTAATTCAACTAACACAATTTAATTAAAATACTTTTCAAACAATGTATTTAACTGAAAAGAAACTATTGAAATTTTTTCTGTGTAATACAATTTTCCAAACTAACACTGGGACACATACTTCGCATTATAAGTTAGTAGAAACAAATATGGTTGGAGGTAACCATATCTTAAGAGCAACATACTATGGTTGGAGTTTAACAATGTTAATGTTTGCAGCTTACCATATTATGTTTATATATGACCATAGTATGGTTAAAATCAACAAAAAATTTCCCGAAATCAACCATACTATTGTCAAAATTAACCATATTTTTGAAAATATAAACCATAATATTCTTTAAAACCATTCATATTATGTTCAAAATTAACCATAATATGGTAAAAATTTCCCAGAATTTTGACAAAGGTGACCATATTATGGTCAGAATTAACAATAATACGGTCAATGCCAACAATATTATGGTTGTTTATTTCACCAATTTTTTCAATTTTTTGTTAAGTGTCAAATTATAATATTATTTAATTGTTTTATTTCTAAAAGGTGTTATGTTCCACTTTTATAAAAAAAATCCTCTTTGATTCATATTAAAGCCTGTGAAGACCTTTATTGAGATTTTTTCTGTTCTAATAGTTTATGCTACGTAAATTTTTGTATTTCAATCAATAATTAAAATAAAATAAATGAGAATTTGAAGCAAACCAAGCAACTATTGTAAAGGGCACACGACCAGAATGTTGTTGCTTTCTAAACATATTATTTTAAATTTAAAATTAAACATTTAATGTTATAAAATGTTATTATTATTATTGTTATTAAATATTAACGATAACATGTTTGGAGGCAACGATAATACGGTTATAGCTTTTGGATTGATGAAATTAACCATAATATGGTGGCATTGATAATAATAATATGGTTAACGTAAACAAAATATGTTTAAGTGTATAATTGTATCTTTATTTTGTTTGAAACATTATATTGTTAAATTCAACTATAGTTGAAGTTTCAAGAGAGGCAAGTAAACACTTTATTGTTTAGTAGAAACAAAATATTATAAATTTTAAAAAAAGTTTTGTTAAAAACAACAAGAGTTTGTTTGTTGCCATTGCAGGTTCCATAATATGTTTACTTTTAACTAAACTTCATCCATGTTTTTTTTCTGCGTGTATCTAAACGCCACTGTGCACCCACCCTTTTTCATTTCTCTTTCTTTTTAAAAATCATAATTTTTTTAAACACTACAAAACGTTTCATATAAAATTTTTAACGAAAAAAAAAATCATTATAAATCAAATGCGTCATGTCAACATTTCTTTTCTTTTTCTGCACTTCAGTTTTCATAATAATTGTTTTGTTTTGTAGAGTTCTTTTGTGTAAATTCAGAAAACGCGGCATATGTTAATGGTTTTAACTTTTTTTTTATGGCAGCTATAAAAAAATTATTCATTGCATGCTAATGTTGTTAAAATATTGTTATGAATTAAAGCATACTTTTTCGGGCCGCTGTTTGGCATTATAACAATAAAAAGTAAAATGTTAACGCTAAAAGTGGTAATATATGTTGGATAAAAATTAGATATGGTTTTTAATATATTTTTAAACGAAAATATTAAAACGTTATTTAAATTAATAAAAGGGAAAGTATATTAGGAAAGGAGTGAAAATTAAGAAAAAAAAGGAATTTGAAGCTTCCAACACAGTGAAACAAATGCAGAACATTTACAGAAGTCTCTTTTTCAAAAACACTCTTTTTAATAAAAATCCGTGCAAAATAAAGATACGGTAACACTAGTGGAATGTCCGAATATATGATGCATGATTAACGGGCATGCATATCAGAGTATGTAGGAAAATAAGGTGGAAAACACAATGACTGCAATTCTCCAGTAAAAAAGCAAAGATCCAACAATGGTCCAGTACAGAACGAGCTGGCGAAATCTTTGCAAACCAAAACCTCTACACTGAAAGGAAAAATAGGTCAGGAATAAGTAAATATTAAAAAATCTGGACCGTTTTAAGAAAATAAGTTAAATTTATTACCTGGTGAGTTTAGACTCATTTCAAGTTAAAACCCTTTTATAAAGAACATTATGTAATATTAACCGGTTCATAAAGTATCGTTTACACTGAGGACCGGTTCATACATAAACGTTTATAATGTGAAACGTTTTCATAAGAAATTGAATCTAAACTAGTTCATATAAAATAGAAGCCGGCACAATTAAAATCGCTTAACAAATAAATCATGCAAACCAACGCATAATTTATTATTGTAACATTAAAAAATAATTTAACAAATTATTACAATTTTCCAATTAACCTCTGTAATTAAACAAATTATAAAATTATGTACCAATGTCACTGTTGTAATATCCTTAATTAAAATATTTAAAAATATGGTATACTCTATGGCTAAATTTTTGCCACATTAATTACAGCATACCATTAGGAGTTGCATTAAATTTAATTTCATTGTGACCAACAACCATCATTAAATGCATAAACATATTTGCCAGCAAAACCACGAAATTTCATTAAATTTCTCCGGCTTACAATATTTAATTTCTATTATGCGAGAAAAAAAAGTAGCATATTTTTGGGCATTTATTGTAAAATTTAAAATACCGAAATGTGCAAACAGAAATTTACAAATTGACATTGTTATGGCAACAAGGAATTATTATTGCATAAATATTCAAATTTGCTGTTCAAATGTTCTCATTAAAATCATTTTTAACTGAATTTAGCGAAATGCATTAAATCCATTGTAATTTAATATGCACACAAACAAGTGTTTGAACAAGTTTTTCTGCGAAAATGTATTAATTTAACAACTTAAGTAGCATATTTTAGGGCTTGAAATTTGGTTTAAAATGACTGCTTGGATTTGTAATTTGTTTTTGAAAGGAAAAGCATAGAAGCAAATAATTAAATAGTTGTTAAAAACGGAAAGTTATTGAAAAAAAAGAAAATAATTAAATTCCATTTTCTATACATTTCTAAACATGAAAGTGCATGAAATTTAGGGAAATCGTTTCGGCCTTATTCACATAAATGTTTACGTGCTTATAACTAAATCGAATTTTTGTATAAAACTTTGGTCTGTAAAAATGTTGTACAAATAAAATAATTTACATGTTTAAGAGTTTTTTTTAAAATTGTGTATTAGTTCTATTAATTATTTCCTTAATCCAACAATAATGTAAAAGAGGACTTAGCACAATAAACTGTATCCAAAAACAAAATGCATACCTATACGTAAAACAAATACAAAATTAAGTCTATATATTAATTATTTAAAGCAACATTTTATTTTATAAACCCTCCCCCCAGGAGATTTACAAATTCCATAAATCAATGCGTACTTAAAACGTTATAAAACAGGCAGTCTTTTAGGAGCATATATTAAGTTCACAGAGAATCATACCTTTATGGTTACTAAATAAAAGAATTAGAACTCATTAAACAAATTGAATTATTTTTTTGTAAAGGATGTTGTAATATTTATTACAGCATAATATTTTCTTTGAAAGTTCGTAAAAAAAATGGAGCATATTTATTCTATTAAAGAACTTAAATTTAAAAGTTTTGACACAAAAATGTTATACATATGTATGTATAAAATATAAAAAAATTTGTTAAAATAATAAATATGTATTTTTGTACATTCATTTTCTAAGTAACATTAATGTGTAGTTTCCTTTCAATCTGGTTGTGAATTGAATTGTACTGAGGTATAGAGGGGAATAAGTCCTCAAATGTCTGTTTGCTATCCATGTTTGTGGTATTTCTAGGATCGCAACAAATTTTCCAGTATATTAGTGAAGAAAAACCTCAACACAGGAATAGTGTGATGACTTGTTCAAAATCTCATTATTTTACATGACCTACGTGTTCCATACGAATCACATGACATGCATATTGAAGTGCATGTATTACATATTGAACATATAAATTCTTACATGCACACACTCATATGTATGTATATACAATGCCAGTAGTATTTTTGCAAAGTTGTATTAGTTTCGGGGCTTATAGCACTATGGGAGCGTAGCTTTTAAGCAGATAATATTTTTTTTAGGAATTTCTAAAGTTACAAAAGATAATTTATATACAAAAAATCCTCTTGGGACCAAACGCTTAACCTTTCTGTAAAAAATCATAGCTCTTAAGGGTAAATTCCGTTTAATATTTAGGAAACCCTAGTATCATATCAATAAAACATTTTCTTATTTTCTTCAAATTCAGTGTTTTAAGCAGATCGTTACATTCAACAATTTTTATATTCATTAATTAAAGAGCATTTTGTGTTAAAAACGTATTGATGCAAAGAGGGTACTCGCCACATAAAATGCATGCCTTACGTTAGCGTCATCGTAAGCGAGACTTCAAAATATCTCTCTTACAAACCTGCTTCGGTTTAATCTTCATTTTATATCGACAACCAGTAGTGCGATTCTCTATTCAATTGTAACATAATTTTAATTCCTAAAAATATTTAAATTTTACGGTTGTTTCCAAGTTTGCAATTTCTTGCGAATTTTAGCCATTTTCGCGATATAAGCGATGTTTGCAAATTTTTGCGAATTTCCGCTTATTTAACAATTTTTTAGCAATTCCTTATAGTTTTAGCGATTTTGAATTAATTTTATTGCTTGTTTGATATATTAAAAATGTTCCCTGATTTTGCAAATTTTCCGAATTTTTGCAATTTTCGCTAGACTAGCAAAATCTAAAAGTAGTTTCACACGATTATTAGTTTGCTCTCGATGACAGTGTTCGTAAAATACAATAATAAATAAACAAAGATGCCACCCTATTGAATTTTTTAGCTTTGTTGTAAAAATTGAGTTACCAAATTGCTGTATTGTTACCGCAAGCGATAACTTTTGTCGGTAAAATTAACGTTAATCGTTAAAAGTAAGAGAATTCCACTACAGGTTGATGTAATTTTCTTTGGCAAATTATTACTACAATGATTTATCATTCATTAAATTACTAGAAAAGATTAATATGTGCACCTGCCTTGTTGGCCTTTTCTCAAGGTGGTCTTAACCACTGGACCAATAAACCGAGTTGGTTTTCCTTCTCTTTAATTGTACATTCATTTCCCAGCAGTTTCACTGCACTCCTTCTTTAAACTCATCCACCTCCACTACTTTCTCCTACCATCAGTCACATCATCAAAAATTACACTACCTTAATGAAAATATCATTTCCACGCGAAAATTATAAACTTAGGAATAACACCTTCTTTAAGAAAAGTCCTCCTTTGGCAAAAAAACAATATAATTGTGTAGAAAGGGTTCGTTAACAAAAAGTATGCCTTCAGGGGTCTCAGATTATAGTCAGTCTGGTGCTGAAACATCCGGGGCTACTGCCTTTTTTTGAACCAAATTGGATCTCTGTTTAACCGCGATCTCAATAGATTTGACAATTTTTAACTCTGACGAAATCTCGACATTGATTGCACCAGAAGTGAAGTATCCTTCTGACGCTCCCTGCATACGGTCATTGGATAGCAATCGTTCGAGCATTTTCTCCCCATTGTGTTTCTATTGCATTGAATTTAGTAATTTTTAATGGTGTTGGTATGTTTTTCAACTATACAATGATATGCTCTATTTTTTCTCTGTATGTGCTTGTTGAATTTTCTAATATCCTATGAACGGAAGTAAGACATACAAACACATACATACATAGATACATATTTCAAAATGTATGTCTGTAATCTACGAGCACATTCATTCTTTCAGTCTTAAAAAACCCTTTTTCAAATCAACATTATTTACGATACAAACCGTATTTGCAACATAAAAATATTTGTTTGCTTAACCATCGTGTTACGCTGCTACTACTAATACTTCCACTATTGGTGGTGCAACATGAATAAATACATGAACGTATATGCATGTGTTGTGCATGCACACAGATAAACATAACATACTAGCGTTAACTATGTTTAATATGAAAATATTTTAAAGGGTATGGCAGTAGCAGTTGATAATTTAAAAATTGTTTGTCCACATAAAAGTTGTATACGGAGAACACAGTTCATTCTTAAATAGATAAAATTGGTACTATCTCCGTAAATGACATTATCTACCCAAGTTTTAAAGAAATTTATATTTTCTAAAAGAATATGAATATGGCTTCAAGAAAAAAACCATAAACTGGAGCTGTCTGACGGCGGCGTATGATACGGTGTGAAAAAGGGGCTATTTTATAAATTACTAAAGGTCATGCAGGTGTTTTGACTTAACTGCCTTTTGTTTAACTGCACTTTTGACTTAGCTTCACAAAATGAAAAATTTTCGATATTATTTTTAAGATCCCATACAAATTTCTGTTTTAAGTGCGCTTTCTATACCAGCACATTTGAGACAAATGCCAAAATGTTTGGCATTTTAAAATTATTTTTTAAAAAATTCGAAAAATCAATGTTATCTGACCAAAAAACATATTTTCTGTAATTATTCTTCAAAATCCTTGCATGCGTGCCTTTTGTATACCTGCATCGGTCCACTAAGACGGGATTTTTGTAAATTCGGATGTTTGGGGGTTAAAAATTGGTAAATTCGGAAACCTTTTATCTCCAAAACTAAAAGAGATACAAAAAAACTGTAATACTTATCGTTGTTCTTTTGAAAAGTTAGTGGACTGATGTCTGGTACTTTTTTGAAATTCGGCTCTTTTAGGGTGAAAACGGGTGAAACCTGAGTTTTAAACCAATAAACCTAGAAATAAAGTTTATATCACATTCTAAACTTATCAAAAAAAAAATACGAATAAAAGTTTGGTACTTTTCCGAAATTCGATCGTTTAAAGGGTGAAAATCGTAACTATTTTTAGTACTTTTTTTACAAAACATTTTACTTCATTCATTGACATTTTCGTACTAAATTATGGGCACCCACTTAAATTCTGCAATTTTTGATACTTTAATGGGGGGAAAAATAGAACCAAAATGGGAAATACGGGAAATTTAATATCTTTCTTAAGCATTTTGGTCAGCGTTAATATTGAACCTTAAAAAATAAAATTCAACATGCAACGTCCTGAGTGGTTACGAATCTATGAGGGTACCTTTTTGTTCTTTAACTGGTACTTTTTGAATTTTCGTAAGAATTGGACATAGAAACATAAAATTCAAGATGCAATGTCCTGAGAAAGTAAAAGCGTAAAACCAGTACATATTTTAGAATAATACGAGAAATTTACTTTTTTTCATTTGCTTTTGTGTTCTACGAGTGGTACTTTTAATTTTTAAAATTTTAATATTCTATACTAATGAACTTAGAAACACAAAATTAAAGGTTAAACATAGGAACATAAACTTTGGAATATAAAAATGTTTATTAAGGAAAAGGCCCGATAACAAAGTAGCGGGCTTAATGGTAGAATTTGAACAAGTTAAACCTGGAAAATTAAACTTTAGCATACAAATATGTCCACGAAGAAAAAGGAGACGCTACTTCGTTAGGTTAAATGCTAGTATAAATATTAAATTTTAATAAAATATCAATTTATTGATAAAAGCGTTTTTTATTCTTCTTTTAAACACTCTACTTTAGGCGCATTTTTACGCAGGTAACCACAATTGTGTACCTGTACATTAGGTCAGATTAATAAGTTTAAAATAACAACACTTTTTATTTCTCTGCACAAATATTAGTGCAAAGGAGATTGTGCAGCTAAATCAAAATTACTAAACAACGAGC
Source organism: Pollenia labialis (assembly GCA_949318255.1). Taxonomy (NCBI): domain Eukaryota; kingdom Metazoa; phylum Arthropoda; class Insecta; order Diptera; family Polleniidae; genus Pollenia; species Pollenia labialis. The sequence continues at coordinate 26,400,229 of OX439140.1, read as the reverse complement.
TTTTCCAAGGTTCTGTGTTAGCTCCAACGTTATTCAATTTATACATTTATGATTTACTGAACTTTAAATCGCGTAAATTCACTTATGCTGAAGACATGGCGTACACCTGCCTCTCTACTTTTTCCGAATTGGAACACGAACTAACAGCTGAACTTAGCAAATATTCTTTATATTGTAAGAATAGCGCTATCAATACCGAGGTGAGCTGTTTTCACCTAAACTACCCTAAGTCTTATCGAGAGTTAAACATATGTACAGGGTGGCGCAGAATGAAATTTATGATTTGAATTCCTTTTAACTTTTTTATTTATTATTATTTTTTCTTTGTTTTTTTCAGCATTTTGTGCAGGAGACTTCGGGAATTAATTATGATCGAACAACGTACAAAAATAATTGTGTTTTCAAACCAACAGTCTATTGGGTTGACACAGCGTGCATATCGTCGTCATTATAATAGGCGAATTGTGTAATATTGAACGTGTACGGGAGAGCATGCAGTTTAGTCCATCAGCATCAACAAAGAGGCGTTCGGCATAACTTGGAGATGTCTTACAGGATAGCATTTTTCAAAGCAAATTACAAAAAATTCCCTTATATAATAATATAATAATCGCAAAAATAAAAAATGTATACACCATTTAAACCATATATCTCATTCTGCGCAACCCTGTTTAAACAACACACGACTAGCACACAAATCCTCTCTAAATTTCTTGGAATTACACCCGACAGAAGACTTTCATTAAACGCACTCTCAAAATCGTCACAAAAACTAAAAACAAGAAACAACATAACTCAGACTGAATGGAAGTACATGGAGAGCAAACTATTCTGTCCCAGGTATATTAATTTGAAGACCGAAGCAGCAAAGCAAACCTTTAATTACCGAAGAAAGCATGGTGTACCGTGAACAGATTACGAACTGGTACCGGTAGGACCCTAGAAGCTGTCTAAAAATGGGGACAAATAGATGATGTGGAGCCCCTCGTCAAACAACCGATCACATCACCAAATAATGCCCTACCTTAACCAAGAAAGGACCATTGCGCGATATATACACTTTGACGACAGACGTAGTTTCATGTTAAAAATCATTAGATTTGTAAACCATTTAGAATCTTTTCAATACTTTTGATTTATATGTTTTTTATTTTATGTTATTTCTTACGCTAAAACAAAAATCATAAACCAATAATTTTGAAAGGGGACACCCGTCTCCCTGCTCCTATACCTTTGAGGTTTTACTAGAAGTTGCGTTTTATTTCAAAAGCAGCGAACATGACATGAAATTAAGAGAGTTTTACTATTGAAGTTGAGCAGATATATGGAAATTAATAACTAGTTAATAGAGGAAGTAACCGCTTCCTGTAGGGAGACGGTCAGACCTCCAATAGAAATGCAAATAACACCTCTAATTGATTCTCTCTTTTGCCAATCCTTCTCCATAGCACTTTGACTATATTTAAGAATTGTAAGTATCAGTTACCACTGAATTTATGTGCTCGCTGACGTTGTCAATAAAAATATCAATGCTACAAATAAAATACGCGCGCGAATTTACTCTTCTATTCATCTATCTAAAGTATCTGTGTCTGTCCGTCCGCATATACGTCTCTTTTTTTATACAGCAAAAATAAAGAGAAAAAGTTTTAAAATACTGCAATGCAGCTGGGGTTTTAATGCAAAAAAGCAGTACGACGTTGCATATGTTTTTGCCACATCTCTCCGTTTTAGTGCAATTGCGAGTGTATTTTTCCTATTATTTTAATGCCACAATGTGTTTGTGCGAATGATCCCAGCGGGAAAACTTAGAAGACCTTCTTACTTTAGGCCTTTTTGAAGGTCTGCTTAAAAATTTTTTTGCTTCCATTACTATTCTTATGTAACTGCTAAAGAAGGCCTCATAGAAGGCCTCGTCTCTTTGGTATAAAAGATAAGATACACGAGAAGAGAAGGAGTAACATTTTTTGTTTTGTGTTTTTGTACAAGCACAAGCAAAAGAATTCAGATCCCTTTACAAAAACAAAGTTACATACATATTAAAATACTAAATGAAAACAATAATATAAATCATTTTAGTTGAGTGTTGTTCATTCAAAGAGGCCTTGTTCATCCAAAAGAAGGGGTACAGAGGCCTCCTAGAAGGCCTCCGTACTCCTTCTTTTTCCCGCTGGGATAATGTATTTATTGTAGCTTTGAATGTGTTGTATTTGTGTATTTGTTTGATAAATTTTTAATACAATGATGCATTTGTTGTGTTATTATTCAGTAGTTACACGTTCTTTTTGTTGTAATAATCAAATATACGTGAGTATTTGAAAAATTAAGCTACTAAAACATCATTAGAGGTTATTTTTTTAGCATTGCGGCTGTGTCACTCGAAATATGAAAAGAATGTTAAAAACAGGTGGTTTTAGCTTGATTTGGCGTTTGAATTTAGGTTACTATAATTAATTTCTTAAAAGTTATATACATATTAATTTAGAGTATTGGAAAAAAACCCCGGTAAAATAAATCATAAAACGCTTAATCAATTAAAGAGCTGATTAAACAAAATGTGGGGCCAACTTTAAAAAGAAATGATGTTATATTTTGACATACCGCCAAATATTTGCATGGCCAACACCACAAGTGGAAAGCTAACATTTACATAAGTTTGCCATTCCGTTTGTAATTTCCACAATATTGATCAACGTATATATACGTATTACGTGTCCTTATGAGAAGTGTAGTTAATCTAACGATGTCCGCATGTCTGTTGAATTGTGGTTTCCAAAGACCCCATAAATTATGACTTGGATGGTATATATCTATGACACATATGCTTCGTAAAATTTTGCTATTAAAATTCAGCCCGATTAGCCAGCAGATGTCAGAGGTATTAGAAAACACCATATTTTACCCATAAGCCCATTGCTGTGGAGTTTTTTTTTTCTGTATATATAGAGAACGGCGTGGCACTTCTAACACAAAAACGTAAAAGATGTCTGTATATTTGGAGTACGCCAAGTGCCAAAACTTCCAAATTATATACAAGCACTTTGTAAAAAGTATACAACATCCGATCAAATATGGGCGGGATATTTCAACAATCCCAAGAATTTTAAACGTCGCACAGAGGGGTGGTGAACAGTACAAAAAACGAGGATTAATTCAAAATTGAAGTTGGTTTTTCGTATAAGTATTTGGTACCATATAAAAGTAGATAAAATTCAACACGAACAACTGTAAAAATTATGGATCTATGTTGTTTACTTTTTTGTTACACATTTTGTTACAAATTTCATTTAAAACTAAATTTAATTATTTTAAATGTTATCAAAATAATTTTCGTGGGATACAAAATTTAATTTAAATGATTTAGTTATTCGTGCTTAATTCCCAATTTTAATTATTTGATAAAAACACTGAAATTTATTGTTGATGGGATAAGATATTCCTATGCGCATTCCACTGGTTGCTTAGGCCAGATCAACCGGAAACTTCATCCATAAAGATTTTAGAAAAACTAAAGATGTTAAACCAAATAAACCTGTAAAGCGTATAAGAATTACAGAAACAGTTCCATTTGTAACAATATCAAAGTTTAAACAAAATCATCAACAATAAACAGTGAGTTTATCTCTCCTTACATTCCCCACTACAATTGATTGGAATTCTTCCAACATTAATTGTAGTTGTAAGTAGGTTAAGAAAAATCTAAATAAAAACAAAAACAGCTCGCTTTATTGTTTTCGCAAACAAAATAAAAAGCGGACTGCCAGTCAGTTTTTTTAGGCCGTGCACTTGCCAGTTTATTATCAAAAATTTTAGTGGAAATACACAATTTAATTTAAATGATTCGTGCTTAATTCCCAATATTTATTATTTGATAAAAACACTGCTTATCACAGCTTATCCCATCAACAATAAATTTCAGTGTTTTTATCAAATAATAAAAATTGGAAATTAAGCACGAATAACAAAATCATTTAAATTATTTTTTATTTTATTTTTGAAATAGACTCAACTTTTTAGGAAAACTTTAGTCACATTTTTGTTAGAAACATTAAAGAAAAATATATAAAATATTTTTAAATTTCTAACTTTATCTTTTATTTCGCGGATGATAGCAACGTTTGCCATTCGTACTCATTTGATTGCAGACCAAGCGTATCCGATATCGGTGCTATGAGGGAAAATATGAATGATACGCTTGGCCGAGACCTTGACATAGTCTCGGCATGGGGTCACGTTAATAGGGTCGATTTTAATGCCCGAAAACCCTAATGTTGCGTGCTGACGCATAAACGCCCGACAGACCAAGCTGCCTCATCTGTTTAAATGTGTGGTATATTTATGAGAAATCTGAATCCCTTGATGTTCTGGGCATGAAGATACAATGTTATATCCGATTAACAGAACACATTGTTACGTTTTTCATTTTATGAACGCGTTTCGGTTTACTCCCTTAATAATAAACCTTTGAGTTCGTTTAATTGCAAATAGAAATTAATACACACACTTATTCAACTTAACAAACTTTAAAAAAATTAATTATTATGTTTACAAAAATTATCCAAAATTGTTAGTTAAGAATTAAACCTTTTAACTTTTAATATATCAAAACAAAACTAAGGTTAACTTTGCGCGTCTACCTGTATATAAAGTTCGCAACCGGTAGTAGTTGTAGAGTAGTAGTTGTAGAGTAGTAGATTCAAACCTTCTTCTCGATTCCAAAATATTCTGTTCGAATTCAAAATTACAATTTAAAATGACACGACATAAATAATTATTTACAAGATAACTTTTACCTAAAACTACAAATAATTCCTAGATAAATTTTATTTCCTAACAATTGTGAGGCTTGATTCAGTTTATAATATACAGGGTGGCCCAAATGAGACCTAGTAATGTTAAACACGTATACACTTATAAAATTATTACAGTAACTGATTGTGGGTTATTAAATTCGTTTTCCGTACTGTTAAAATTGAATAAAAATATAGTTATTTTACGAATAATTTTATTTTTCAACATTTGTGTTTGTTATTCAAAAAACAAACTACCAAAAAATAATGTTTTTCCGTATTTATTTTGTTATGTAGTTTGATTTTATTCGGTTAAATATATTTTTTGAAAGTAAAAACTATTCAATTTTACGGAATATGCTGTTTAATAAATAAAAAAATTAAAAATGAATGTAAAAATCATCTGTTTTAAATGAAATGTAAATTATCCGTTTTTTAAATGAATTTTAAGTTGTTTCAAATGAACTTTGGTTTGAATTTAACTACATAATTTTTTGAGTGTAACTCTTGTAATAACGGTTTTTTTAAATATTTTATTTTTATATGTTAAATACATTTTATGGAAATTTTACATGACTATGTGTGAAATACGACATCAGACAAATGACCACCATTTTGCTCGATACAGGCATTGGTTCTTTTTAGCGCATTTTGCCTTGCCGTATTTTGTCTCGAATATTCTGCTTGAGCTGTCTAAGTGTCTGTGGCTTGTTAACATACACTTTGTCTTTTCAATAACCCCATTAAAAAAATCGGTCGCAGTTAAATCTGATGAACGAGGAGGCTGCTCTTACGTTAAAAAAACGGCTATAATTTCGCTACGTCAGAAAAATGGATCGTTCAGAAGAATAATAAAAATAGATCATTTTAATGCGTTGTTGTGGACTGTTCGTATTCCTTTTAAATTTACAAGAGTTCAGTTATAATCTGCAAAAAGAAAAAATAAATTGTGTTAAAAAATAAAAAAGTTTTTCGTGTTTCACATCAGCTGGTCTTATTTGGGCCATCCTGTATATGAAAAAAATATATATCGCACCCGTTCAACAATACTGTATTAACTCAAAATTTAAAAATTTTCAGTAGAAGCAAAACATTTTTCAATTTAACATTACAGGCATATGAAAAAGAATTTTTAAAGCAACCGTTTCATTACAAAAAAGTGGACAAAATTGCATAATATTTTTACAGTGGTTAGATATGAATATTACGTATCCAAAAGGTGAAAAAATAAAAATTTTGAGTTAATACAGTATTGTTGAACGAGTGCGATATGTAATTTAGACAGCCAGGAATTTTCTATACTCAAAATTTAATTACAATTTCTTTTTCATTAATATTAATATACAATTTTAATACATACACACATATTTCTGTTTGAGGAAAATAAGACCTTGGAGAAAAGGAAATCATAATTATATAACTGGCAGATTGAATATAGTGCTTAAGGGATTTACCCAAATATCTAAGAAGAGTTTTAATATTTTTAAAGTATCAAAATTTGTTGCAAGGTAAGACATTCAGTTATAGTTAAAATATGCCTTTTAATTATTAATCCTCTCTGTTAGGTATCAGAGGCATTGATAATTTTATCCGGAGACCAGAACTAAATATATGTTACTCATTTGTTTAATACCATCATAATGTCAGGTATTTACCCGTTAAACTGGAAACGTGCAAAAATTGGGCCATTACCTAAGTCGAGTGGAGAATACAGACCTATAGCCATCTTGTGTTTTCGATCGAAAGTCTTGGAAAAACTTTTGTATAAACAAATGATTACGTACATATATAAATACTCATAGTTTGCTATCCAACACACAATCTGGTTTTCGTCAGAGTCATAGCTGTGTAACGGCTCTTGTGGAACTTAGTGAGACTATACGGCAAGAATTGGAAGATGGAGATATAAATTTTTTGGTGCTTCTTGATTTTTAGATTTACGAACACATCAACCAAACTTAAAATGAATTATTTGGAAGCTGTGACTCAGTTAGTAGGAGCAAATTGAATGTCTTGTTTAATAACATAATAAGATAAGTGTATGGATTAAGACGGTTTGAACACGTTTCCTCTGTTGCCAATATTCTTTATGGAGTATCCTTTTAAAGTCTGCTAAAAAATCGCACTCTTACTTTTTTACATACATAAAATAATCATCATTCAAACACCCAAATATATATTCGATAAATACGTTTTTTTCAATCGCCACGAAATCGAAATATTGTAATACCTCGCCATCATTTATTTGTATCTGAATGGCAGTTTTATGTACATGCCGCTCGTCTTTGGAACAATCTTCCACAAGTCAACAACTAAACAGCAATGCTTATAGTTTCAAAAAAATTTTATTCAATTTTTTTAAATAATTTCTACTTTTTTAATTTTAATTTATAATTTTTGAACTTTGTTTTTTTATATTTTTTTATATTTACTTGTATCAAGTTTGTTTTGTAACGTAATACGTTCCTGTGCTATAAATATAAGACTCAGTCTTATTTTACAGAAATCGAATCAATAAATAAATAGAAAATATATATCGGAGGTATTGGGATTTAGTTTTGTGTTACCTTCCAGTCCACATTTTAGAGTTGCAACATCTGCGCCAAATATGATGATGAACCTCAAATGTATGTGCCTGATTGTACCATTCCAAAGACAAGCTAATACCGTGCTCAGAAATGCATCTTAATTGAGTTTTACGCAATAAATGACATAATTGAGCTCAATTATCCGTATAAAATTGCAATATAGTTATTGCTCAATTAAAACGAAATTGTTATAAATATTGAGTAAAATTAAAATGCGACCCTGCCCGCAGTGTGTTTAGTAAGCAAAACAGAACTTACTAAGCAAAGCGTTTTGACAGTTGGCAACTGAAATTACAACAATACAAAGGCCAATCCATTAGGTCTGCGCAAAGCCAGATGTTTATTCCTTAAAGATGTCAAAAGCTGTTTACACTTTGCTTATACACTCACAATAATTTTACAGTAACGGACTGTAGTTTATTTAAGAAATATTCTGTTTAGTCATTTTTAAATAAATAAACATTTAAAATTCCAAGCAATTTTATTTTTAACTGATTCTTACAGTTATTCAAAAAACTAAGTGCATATTAATACGGATTTTCAGTTGCAGTTAATATTGTCCGTTGATTGAGTTAAATTCTTTTTTGTGTTAAAGTAAATAAAAATGTTATTTAAAGCAACGAAAAGTTCATTTAATTTTTACTATCAAAAATTCAACCGCGAATTCCGTAAAAACAATTAAATATTCAGTTATTTTATATAATTTTACTACCAAAAATTAATTTTTACTTATCTATAAAAAATGAATTGCTTGTTTTGTATAAGCAATTCCCATTTTCTATTTGTTAAAATAATTTAGTTACATACATCAAATTTTAAAAGTAAAATAATTGCGAAGCCATATCGGTTTTTACAAAATAACTGAATATTTATTTGATTTTACGGAATATGGTGTTGAATTTTTGACAGTAAAAATTAAATGAACTTTTTGTTAAAAATAAATGAAAAATAGGTAGACCGGTTTTTAATTGAACTTTCATTTATTTTATATTACAATTTCAGTTAATTTTACGTACAGAATATTGTGAGTGTAGTATTTGACTTAAATTTCCTTAAACTGTGTAAAATTGTGGAATCTGAATATGACAAAATGCCTGTTTTAAGAAAATTCAATTTCCTAATACCAAATTATTTAAATGTTTCTATTTAAATACGAAAAAAGGCCTGTATTTTATTTTCTGATTGTATTTATGCTCGAATACTTTGAATAGTTAAATCCGAATATGACTAATACTTGTTTTCAAATAACCCTAACCTTTGTTTTCAAATTCTTAAACTTACTAAAAAAAAAAAAAAAAAGTGCATACTTTGTCCATATCAAATACGTGCCAATCCATTGGATCACTTAGAAATATTCCTGGTAAAATATTTCTGTACTTTTGACAGCCTTTTCAAACGTCATCAAGACTTGAAGTTTCTTATTGTGTAGAAACCCTATTGCCTTATAGTTGCAGTTGAACTTTAACAATCAACAATTGAAATCAAAAGTGATTTACTGGCATTGTCAGACAATAGCGAACCCACAAATATCAAACACAAGTTCAAAGAGAACACAATGCTCGTACGAGTGTGCTAATTGAATTTGAATTTTTCTTATCAATAAACCTTCCTTTTCTAGTAATTTTTCACAAAACAAAATGGGGGTCATAGTTTTTTCCTATAGACCATAATAAGTTATTACCTACACATTGAAACGAAAGCCTTGTGTTTGTCCAAAACAAACAGTTTTAATGCAGTCAAAAACTATAGTATATTTAAAGGCTTATATTGTTTTGTTATTCAAACTTTAGATTTTGCTGTGGCTGTTTAAAAATGTAAAAAAAAACGTAAAACTGATATTTATTGTACCAGACAAGGTGTTGATTAGGGCCAGATGTACGTGCCGTAGTTTTTTTTTTTTTTTGGAAAAACATTTTCATATTCATATGTAAATGCAGCATATAAATTTTTTTATAGTTTTTTGCTTATGGCTTCTGGCTTCAGGCATTTTGTGGGTTGTTTGTGGCAAGAGCGGTGTGTTTAAGGTGGAAACTTTGTTTAGTGTATAAAACAAAGCAGCTGATTTTGCATATAAGCCTAATGTATTCCAAAGTTGTGACAACTGTCAAGGACAAAATACATAACTTATGATAAACAAATAAAAGATTGCAGAATTTTGCTTTTAGTTTTAATTTTAAATGAAAAGTTATTAGTATTGTGGTTATTTTTATTGAACTATTTATGGTTTTTAATCCAAATTTTTTTAATATTTTTAACTAGGCTTAAGTTCATTAAATTTAATTTTCATTAAATTATTTTTATGAAGAAAGGAATTTTACAACATGAAAATTAATTAAAATTTTTTTTATTGATAATTTTTCATTCTTGACTCAATCTGAAAAGTTTTTTTTGTTACCTCTGTTTAATTTAGATAAAGAATTATTTAAATTGATTTTTTTAAATATTGCTCAAAACATAAAAAACTGCAGCCTTGTTAAAAGGGGTAATCCTGTGGATTTGACTGCAGAAGAAGAAATACAATATTTAAATGTTTTCTTAGCTTTTTAAAAATTTAACTTGCTAAGTTTATGTGAAAAAATTCCTTAGACTATATGGCATAAAAAGTAAAGTTGGTCAAACCCTACCATTTGATTACCTACACCATATCATATACAGACAAATTTTCGAGAGTGTACCCTTTAATGGGTCCATGGCTAATCATTATCAGGGCATAACAAAATTATCTTCGTACTTACGTGATTTTAGAGAGGGGCCCTCCCGTACAACATTTTGCAGTGACATGGTAGCTGCGTTAAAGTATAAGTTAACCCCCATGAAACCTTTTTGACTTCAACGTACGAGATCGTTAAGTTAACAAATCAATTGTAAATTTAACACATGAGAATAAGTTTTAATGAAGGTTTCATTAACTGAACGAGCACTTTATTAATTTTAGCGTAGCTTCATACTAAAAACACTTGTTAAATCACTCCTTAATGAAACTAACACTGCATTTATATTAACGTACTTCTACTGTGGGACAATGAATAGTTTATATGATTCATGCAGTTCTGTGGAAATAAGATTTAATAAATGTTTCTTTAGCTCATCGAACATTTTATTTACTTTAAGGTACATAACTAAGTTAATAACAATGAACTGTTACTTTGTTAAATTCAAGTTTAATTTAATTTTGGTACGAATTGTAGATTTTTCATTTAAAGTCCATACTAACGAAATATTTAATAAATGCATTTTCAATAAGTCAATTAATTTTATTAACGAATAACCAATTGAGCCAACGAAAATTATTTGGTTAAGAGTATTTTGTTGTAGAGCATGCCTGCACTCAGCTGCCAATTGTGTATTTGCCATACAGATATATTTTAACGGAATATTGATTAACACAAAATCGCATAAAGCATGTGTTTTCGCATTCACGCATTCCATCATTGTTATACCTTACATGCGTTCAATGTTTTTAGGTTACAGGCAACGCTTTTTATGCGGCATCACCACATGTAAAAATAAAATTTAATTTATCAAAATTAACTGATTGTACGCTGCTTGTGACGCTTACAAAAGTAGAAAGTAAATCTACCCTGCGGGAAATTTGTGTCAATTGGTCCAACAGACTGGTCCTGGGATTTATGAAAATAGAACAAGTACAAAAAGAAAGGACTCATGACCAGTAAAAGTAGAACCAATCCCTTAACTGGTTTATAAAGAACATTGGTGCTGTGACATATTTTTTTAGGTACTTTCTAAAATTTGGTTCTTGAATTTTATTCTAGATCTTGTTTTATTAAAATAATATTGAAATAATAGTACATTGTAGTAACTGACACTAAGAACGTTCATTGAGAATAGATCAGTGACTGGTCAAATGGTATCAATTGACCCCCTCCAATGACAACCCCATGTTAAAATGATAGGCCTTGTTCATATAAAGTGTTAGAGCTAGAACCGGTCTCTATCACCAAAGACCTATCACGGGACTACTTTGGTGTCAGTTCGCTTCCCTCTAGTGTACTTTTCGCATTCAACACCTCAATGCATTCTATGCTTTTGTGCATGTAACTTGTTTCATATAACTACAAAGATTCTCGAAATCGGTAAACTACTTTATACATGTATACCCCATATTGAAACTGTTAAATATTACTCATACGTTTAGGTGAACTTAATAAGCGTAAAGGGAATATTGACAACAACAAGATATTTGTGTGTAATCTATGGTTTGTGTCAGAGAACTGCAACAATACATAATACTCGCGAGCGCACTCGCTGTTTACTAAATCATTTTTAGTCTCGAATACTTTTAAACATTCGCTTTTACTAATATGGTTGGCTCGTTGGCTCGTTCTTCATACAAAGCGAGCTTCATGCATAAAAATATTCACAATAACTTTTTACTTGTACATGTGTGAACTACATAAAGTAGTAAGAGCCCAGAAAAATGTATGAACAATATCACAACCACGCAAAGCTAAGTTTCGTGTTTTTTCTATTTTCATATTTGGTAACTTTTTTGTATTTAACTTACATGACTTAGGTGTTACGACCAGCTCGTAACAACAACATTCACGGCATATTCATTAAGTATATGTTCGTGTATTTAAAATTCAACATTAAATGAAAACGTGGCTGCCAGATTTTATGATTTGTCCTAGGTTAGACGATTTTAGGCGTTTAAATGATTTAGTGCATGTTTTGTTATTTATTTTATGGATGAAAACTAGTAAAAGAAAAAACTCAATTAGCAGACGATATTTACCATTAATAAAGAGCGCACTCAGCCATATAAAAAAAATTTTATTATGTGCATCTTTAATTTAATTAAAATTTTCCACGAAAATTTTTCTTATAATAACTTTTAAATTCATTTTATTTCATAATGAATTTAGCCCTACATGTTTACTTAAATATACGATCATTGTTTTTTTCCTAAACCATCTGGCAACGCTGCTTTAAGTATTACTACGAATGACGAATGCTGCGAGTAAACACTTGTGCACTCAGACAATTATAACTCTAGGTCAGCGAAGGGCAGATAGAGAACATTGAATAAAAGAGAATAAATTAGTTGATTTATCAGAAGTACGAGTGCTATTGCCGAATGTTGAAATAATATATTTAAGAAACAATACAAAACAGAACTCATATAAATTTCATTGCGTTTGCTAAAGGCTCGTATGTTGAAAACACAATTTCTTACGAGCCTGGCGAGTACATACAAAAACAATAGGCTGTATTAACTATACCGCAACTCGTTTTAAGGCGAGTATCATCAATCATAAAAACGGGTGCTCTTTGCAGTTCTCTGGTTTGTGTACTAAAAATCTTTAATAATCATACAAATATGCTTAATACTTTTTTTGTATGCTTGTAGCCGTTTGTTTGGTTTATTTAGCCCTTAAAGCTTCGTTAGTAGCAACAGTTTCGTTACTTCTTCTATATTATTTCTTTCCGAAGTATATATTTTCCATTAATTTTTCGAACCAAAATTTAATTTAAGTTTTTTTTCAGCAACAATTTGTATGACAATGTAAGTAACGTTTATAATATTTTTCTTTTGTTTCTGTTTTAAATGGAAATTTTAACAATATATTTTAAAAAATAATAAGTAAAACGTTATATTGTTCTGTGTAAAATTTGCAAACGTTTGCTTCATAGCAAATGTGTGTGACTGTGGTGCTTAAATGTCATTGTAAACAAAGCTTAAGTCTACAAAAAGTTTCTAATATTTTTAATTGACTGTTTCCTTTCTGTTCTATAAATTTCTTTCGTTAACTTTGAACTTGCTTTAATTAAGTTGTGTTAAGTTTAACTGACGTGTTTTCACGCACTTGACATTACGTTTGTTAATGTATTACGTTGGCCAAACAATACGTGACAAATGCCACAAAAATGCAATAAGAAACCATTAAGGAAATTTAAATAAATTTCAGACACATTCAACTATAACTTGTCCTTTATATAAAAGTTAATGTAAAGACGCAAAAACACTTGAAGCTAAATATCATTTGCACACATTTATGGACGTAGTTACACGAACAAGAATTACAATTAAACGTGATATCAAGGGTAATAGCGAGAGAGAGAGAGAAAGCAATAGAACAAAAAATGTTTATAACAACATTAGAAATAATCTGCAAGTTCACTTAGAGAGAGAGAGAGAAAGAGAGCGAGAAAAAGCTTAAAAATTGCAAGTGAAATTAAAGGTAAAAAGTTATTGTATAACTAAATGTCTTGTTTACAGCTACCCTGTTTCTCAAAACTACAAGATACAAATCTACAAGTAAAATATATTTGAAACAAAAACAAAAATTTTATAATTGTTGCATTTTTTAATGTATTTTATAGAGTACCGAAACGTTCACTAATTTTTCAGTCATGAGCGAGCGTAAAAATTTTAAATTTTTCTACATTTTAATACTCATGAGGGTGAGGAAAAAATATTTTGAATTTCCTAATTCATGAGGAATGAGCAAACAAAAAAAAAAAATTCTTATGTGAATTTTCAGATATGAAAAATTTGAAAAAATTCACATTCAAACATTCACAACCGTATTCAAAACGAAAATTTGTGTACTCAGACTATACTCCGCTCATCGAGTGAGCAACTAAAATGTTAATTAAGCTTAATCACCATTTAGTTATGAGTTTATTCAAAACACTTATAAATCGCCCGATTAAGAAAAATTTGTACATCTCTGTTTTAGTTAAAATCAATTGATAGAAATAACAAATTGACAGCAGTTAATCAGGAGTTAAAAAGTCTTTGGTCATTCGATTATCATAGTTTATTAAAAAGTGTTTTTAATAAAAAATCCTTAATCAGGGGATATGCAGGTACTAAATTTTTGTTTTGAATACGGCTGTTAAAATTTTCAACGTAACAAGTTATGCGGCGTATGAAATTTTAGGAGGCAATGTGAATTTCTATAGAAAGCAAAATATTTATGCCTTTGTTTTTGTTTTCAATGTAATTCTTAAACGTTTCGTTGTGTTTAACATCATTTGGGCCTTAAATTCATTGTTTTTTAGGTACATTATTGCAATTATAACAATGTAGGTACTTTATCTTTATATTCTTTTGTACTTGTAATTTAACAAAAATATTTCATTATGTAATATTTTGAATGTTTCTTTCACTTACCACTAATATACTTTCGTTGATGGTACGTCTTTTTGTTTCTGAAAATTACAAATTAAAGTAACGCAACACACACAAGTTAGAAAATAATACTGTTTCATCAAAAATATATCGGCTATCGCATATTTTGCTGAAATATGTAAAATTGCTTTTAAATCCCAAATAATTTCCATTTTACAAAGTTTCTTGCTTTGCATGCACATGTGATGTGGAATGTGATGTTGCATTATTCTTCATTGAAGATGACGATATGTGCAGTTCCTTAAAATTTGTTTTCAATAAGTTTTGCCTAAAAAAAAATCCAACAGACACTTTGGCTGGTTTGCTTTATCAAAAATTTCGTGCTGTGGTCATGCAAAGTTAGTCCCAATTTCCACAATGCAAGTCTTATTGATCAGCTTGCTACTTTGTAGGCGAGAGGGACGAGGGGAAAAGAAACGAGTACTCAGCTTGCTGTACTCGTCATATGCGTTTTGTTTTCTCATTCGTAATTTTCAGCAGGTCTATTTTGACAATTATCTTTAATTTCGTTGTACAAAGTTAATTTCGTAGCGTGTGTGATTTTTTGTGTGTAAAATTTTTTGTTATTTAACAAAACAAAAGACATTTATAATTTAAAGTACATTTTACACAACTTTAATTTTAAATTAAACAATTGTTTAAATATTCAACACGAATTTGAATTTAAATACATTTTAATAAGAAATATGTTTTCAAACAAATGTCAAAACGCACATATACATTCATACAAATGAAATAACAGATAAATAATAAGACTTGACTCGTGGAAACGCCGAAGCTGATTCAAAGAAGAAAATGTGATAAGTTTATCAATAAGACTTGCATTGTGGAAATTGGGACTTACATTTAATAATGTTGCAAGATATATTTATGGTAAAACTAGATACAGTAGAATATCACAGTTTTCTTACCAAATCTTTAATGTACCTTTTGAAAACCTACTAAAATGCCGCACTCTACTATTTTTGCACAAAATTATTTATAGTAAACAACCTGAGTATCTTTACAAAAGAATAACGTTTTCAAGAGCCAATAGAGGATACAAAATAAACTCCACTCGATACCGTAAACTAATATCAGAAAGACACTTCTTCGTTAATGCCATCCGTCTCTGGAATGAACTCCCATCTAATATACAAGTCCTAGGCAATGCTAAGCACTTGAACATTGCAATATTTTCTCATTTTGCTTAAATTTTTGTAACTTATATTAAAATTTTTGTCTACTTTTATTTATTATTAACATAAATAATTTTTCTAATCTCTAAGTAACTTCAAATAAATCTGCCACTGTATCAGCAGTACTACTGTACTGTAATTTTTCTAATTAAATAAATAAATAAATAAAACTGTCGGGCAACAACAACATTCTAGTGAGGAGTGTTAGTAACATAGTAATGACTGAAGAAAGGCAAATATTTATTTTTCCTCACCAACATAAATGAATTGGCGAAATAATAACAATTCATTTATGACTGTGAAAAAAGTTACAAATATTTTACATTTTTCATTTATGAAAAAATTTCATGAATGATTATATATGAGCGATCACATATGAATTTCTCTGAACTCAGGATTGGAGGAACAGGACGAAGAATTTGAAGTGAATGACTTGGTACATAGGGGAAAAAGAAAGTCCGATGAAAATCTTTATCGATTAGAATTACTCTCAAATGCCCAAGTTTAAATCAAAAGAAAGGTGACAACTCCAATATGTTAGATAATGCCCATTATAACGGAAATGGAAATAACTAAGTTGGTATATATTAAATATTCTATAGCAGTATTTGTATTGAATTCAGAAAATTCTTTTATGTATAGATGTAAAGAAGAAACTTCACGTTTGGGTAGAATGAGATTTTGAAAACCATTTAAAGATGGAAGAATATAACAAAGCATAAGTTTACGTGCGTTACGAGCACTTCAACTTAAACAAAAGGAAAATATACGTGTATGTTAGAGAAATCGAAATGATGGATTGAAATGCAGCTATTTTTAAAAAGGACTCTGTAATGAAAGTTCAAAAAATATCCCTTTTTATCTTCTCCTTTGAGTTCCAATTATTCTTAAATTAACAACTTATCCCATCAACAATAAATTTCAAGTGTTTTTATCAATAATAAATACTGGGAATTAAGCACGAATAACAAAATCTTTTGAAAATTTAAATTTTGTATTCCCAAAAATTGAAATTACTTTTTGAAAATAAACAGGCAGGTGCACGGCCTAAAAAACACTTAATTGACAACATCTTTTGTAAGTTGTTGTTGTTTTTATTTTGTTTTTCTTAACCTACTTACAACTACAATTAATGTTGAGAGAATTTCAACTACTTGTAGCGGGGAATGTAAGATGAGATGAACGCACTGTTTATTGTTGATGTTGTTTTGTTTAAACTTTGATAGTATTACAAGTAGAACTGTTGCTATAATTCTTATACGTTTAACAGTTTTATTTGGTTTAATATCTTTAGTTTTTCTAAAATCTTTATGGATGAAGTTTCCTGATGATCTGGCCTAAGCAACCAGTGAAATGCGCATAGGAATAGCTTATCCCATCAACAATAAATTTCAAGTATTTTTATCAATAATAAAAACTGGGAAATAAGCACGAATAACAAAATTTTTTGAAAATTTAAATTTTGTATTCCCAAAAATTGAAATTACTTTTTGATAATTAAATTAACAACTCTTAAAACAAGGAAAAACTAAGGTCGTGTTGTAAATAGGTGAACTTCAATTCTGGTTCGATTTCAATTTGACTTCATTTTGATTTCTAGAACATGTCCTATAATAAAGAAATCTTTGGCCGCTGTACACACACTTCGTTCCTATAACTTTTCAAAAATTATTTATAAATATATAAAAGGTTGTAATGAAATGAGGAAGTAGTTAATTTAATTAATAAAAACTGAAAAAGAATTAAAATTAAAAAAATACTTAGGCTGAAGGTCCACACCATGCGTTTATGCGTCTGTCCTTTTTATGCATCTGACAAAAAAGTAGAATCAGTGTAATTGTATATGACAAGTTACACAGAAAATCGCATAGAATGCATAGTTGTTTCAACGCATGAAAGTAGGTTTACTTTCTACTTTTGTATCCGTCGCATGTGTGGATAAAAAAGTCAGCTGTAATTAATGGCCATGGATGACAAATCATATTTTATTTTCAATGTTATCGATAAATATGTTTGGGTGGTGGATTTCTTTTTACTTTTTTTTTTGCATTTAAAAAGGTTTTTAATAAGCTTTCGTTATAAAAATTGTATAAACTTTAAAAAATAAAATACATTAAATATCGATTACTTTATGTTCTGAGTGTCATCTTTGTTGTGTTTATTATATTATTTATTTTTTTTTTTTGAACAAATGCCATGAACTGGAAAACTATTAATACCGTGAAAAATCACGAATATTTTTATAATAAAAGCTTACTCCTCTATGAATTCTTTAAAATAAATTCTATTAAAATATCAATTATACTTTCCATTTTTGGCAAAATTGCTTTTCATTGATAAACATATTAGCACAACAGCTAATGAAAAACAAATTTGGCGCATAAAACGCATGGCATGTAACTTGAATTTAGAAACGCATAAAATGCATAAAAAGTATCATACGCATCTACGAATGAACGCATGTTGTGCACCTTAAGCTTTAGTTTAAAAAAAAGTAGTCAATTCACCTAAAATCTATGTTCTATAACAAAATTGAATTTGGATGATATTCAAAAAATAAAGATTTTGTTTGTCGTGCTTTATTCCCAATTTTTATTCTTGAAAAAACAATGAAATTTATTGAGCATTTCACTGGCTGCTGAGGCCAGATCGTCAGCAAACTTCATCCAGAGACTTTACAAAAACTAAAGATATTAAACAAATAAAACTTTTAAGCGAATAGGAATTATACGCAGTAGCTTAACTTGTAACAATATCAAAACTTAAGGAAAACCCCACTACAATTGGTTGGAATGCTTCCAACATTAACTGTAGTTGTGAGTAGGTTAAGAAAAAACAACGTGCTTTATTGCTCTCAAAAAAAAAAAATTAAGCATGTTGCTAGTTTAGTTTTTTTTTACCGTTCACTTGTCAGTTTATTATCAAAGTAATTTTTTGGAATACAAAAATTTTTAATTTAAAAGATTTTGTTCGTCGTGCTTAATTCAGTATTTGTATCAATAATTTCTTTGAAAAATAAACATTTAAAATATCTGCTGTCATTGGTAAACTTTCAAATTTTTTAAGTAGTTTTGACAAAATTTTTAGATACTTTTTCGAACATGGAAATTACCTAAGTTAATTACTATATTACCTAAGAAACTTAGAATACAGCCATGCTACCCTTGAGCTAAGTTAATTTTATACCATATTTTTATGGGATTTTACCCAATAATTTTTTTGTGTAGTTTAGATTTAAATATCAACTAAAATTTTTAGTTGAATGAAATTAAAATTTTGTTAGCCTTATTTCCTTCAATTGTACGCCACTTTTAACATTTTCCTATTCTGGATTTTGGTTCAGTTGTAGCGCAACACATTAAAGTTGAATTACAAAATCCAAACATTTTAATTCATTTTCAATTAACCCACCTTTTAAATAACAACAAATAATTGAAATTATTTTTAATAAAATTTGCTAAGGAACAGCAACTCTTCCAACAGGGTTGCTGGCTTTTGTTCTTCAAAGAGAGAAAATATTTATTAAGAAAATGTCTGTCATATGTATGTTTGACGTTGGAATTTTTAATTAATTTATGTGTCAAAATATGTTGTTTTTTTTATTTTGCACAAACATGTTCCTTAAACTCAAACCATAAATACCCTGACCAAAGCAATAAATAAGCTTGTCCAATCTGGTTTTCTGTTTCTTTCATCTTCCTTGTGGAGAAATACACAAGAAAACAAGAGCAGAAGAGAAATTTAAATAACGTTTTTCAAATCAAGATGTTGATGATGCTGATATTGTTGATTCTATGGAATTGTTAGACAAATGTTATGGAACAATGAACTTAATATCCTGAAATAAAAAGGAACATGCACTACATACAAAATACAAACTCTTTAAAAAGAAAAAAATTAACAAAAAACAATTGAATTGAAGTTGAGTGAAGAAAGTTAAGAAATGGAAAAATATACATATGTACATATATTTATGTATAATAACATTGATATGTATGTATGATTGTAGTAGGGTGTTCCATTATTCGACTTTTATTTTTGTTCGATTAAACGATTATTCGATATTTGGTGTTTTAACTTATTCGAATAATTCTAAATCCAAAAATGTTATAAATTACGAGATTTTTCGATAATTTTAGAAAAAATTAGTACTTGATTAAATAAACATTCTTTAAAAAAAAACTTGTCAATGTGCCTCCAAATTGTTGCTTCACTTTCGGTTCGGCCACTTAAATTTTCAAAGAGTCAACATAACTTTGGATTTTTTTTTTTTTAAATTTTCACGGACATTCCATCCTCTGCTATGCTTCTTCAAATAATTTCCTAGAGAATCGATCGAAGTATCTTGTTTTGAATATTTATTCATTGGACCAATTCTAGCCCCTTTGATTTTGTTTGTGGAGCATCTTCTTCAAGTACTATTTTATAGTCACTGTTTAAGTAGTAAATAAGTGAAGTTGTTGAAGAAATTTTGCATTAATACATTTTTGGATCCTTCGTACAATATTCTAAGTCCCAACTCATTCCAAAGAGAGAAACTCATGAACTATTTTGTTAAAAATACGGGCGTGTTCTAGAAATCGAATTGAAGTGGACCCTGTAATGAAAGTTCATAACAATATTCCATTGTATCTACTTTATTCTTGAAGTATCTATTATTTTTGCAAGAATAACACTTAAAACCATTAAAAACTATGGTAATTTTGTAAATAGTTATTATATTTTAATTATCGTTTGATTTCAATTTCACTTCATTTCGATTTCTATAACATACCCGATAAATTAATATACATATTTGAGTTGACATACCTACCTCTGTCGTTTTTTCATTTGTGAAATGGATTTTTAAACGGTGTTGAAAAAATCTAACAAAAAATAAGCTAAAATATTCACTAAACATAACTGTTTTTTTTTTTAATTCCAAGGGACACATACATTTGGTTTGTTTATTCGACTTTAAACTTTAAAAAAATTATACATTTAACAGAAATACTCTATACTTTATAAATTTTTTCAATTAATCGGTACAAATTCTTCGATTAATCCTTTAATCGAAACTAGCAATTTTAAATTATTCGAACAATTAATCGTCTGAAATTGTTCGATTAATGGAAAAAGAAAAAATCGACTGAACACCCTAGTATGTAGACTTGTAAATATGTACGTATGTATTTCTAAGGAAAAAATAGAAAACTATAACATTTTTATATCATCCACAAGGTGGCATGTCATAACGTCCAGTGACATAGTGCCCACACTGAGAAAATTAAATCGTAAAATCAAAGAAAATACACTTTGTTGCAAAGACTTTTATTGGTCAGATTGTGCCCAAAGACACAACATCTTTACCGGAAAGGCGCAAAGATCTTTAAATTCCCATGAAATATATACTTAAAATCAAAGACTTAAAATCTTGTGGCAAGGATGTACGTCTTTGGAAACACATGAAAAAAGTCCTTAAACTAAGGAAAAAGTATTTTGGCACAAAGACTTTCATTCGTTAGTCTTAAGACTTGAATTTTTGATTTTAAGTACAATTTTCATTGTAACAAAGGCGTAATTTAAACATTTTTACAAAGAAACGCAATTTAATTCAACGAAATAATTCTTTGAAATACTTAAGACTGATATGTAGAAACAAAGGCAATTTTCTTTAAAATCTGCTATAGAAATGTTTTAAAATATTAAAATTTTTCTGCAAAATAAAATATTTAATGAAACCAAACACAGCATTTTTATAAAATTGTTCTTATTTTAGTTTAATGTAATAAAAATAAAAAATAGTTCATATACAGCACATGCACAATTGAGCGTTCCTATCGACTGACTTACAATTAATCACAACCACGAAAACAATTCTTTTTATTTTTTACATATGTATATTGTAATCAATCGGCTATAGCCGATTTCGTTATGCATTCGTATACAAATTTAACTTTGTAGACTAAATTCTTTAAAGATACACACCCGTATTCAAAACAAAAATTTAGTTACTGCATATCCCCTGATTAAGGATATCTTATTCAAAACACTTTTTAATAAACTGTGATTATCGAATGATCAAAGACTTTTTAACTCCTGATTACCTGCTGCCAATTTGTTATTTCTATCAATTGAATTTAACTAAAACAGAGATGTACAAATTTTTCTTAATCGGGCGATTTAAAAGTGTTTTGAATAACCTCATGACTAAATGGCGATTAAGCTTAATTAACATTTTAGTTGCTCACTCGATGAGCGGAGTATAGTCGGAGTACAGAAATTTTCGTTATGAATATGGTTGACAGACTTTATCTTTATTTTTTTTAACCGCTCTTGTTTACCGTTGCAAGCAAACATGTGTGAACAAGCAAACATGTTCACTTATGCATTGAAGACAAAATTCTTTAAAGTTACAGACTTTGTGTTTGTAGCAAGGATGCTTAACTTTAAAAAAACAAAGAAAAGTCTTTAATTTTAAATACGTTTTTCAATCCCTTATTAGCAAAGAAATTAATCGCTGTAGCAAATATTTTATCTTTACGGAAAAGATAATTTCTTTGATTAAGCTTCAAAGAATTTTCGTCGTTTGTGTTGAAGACGCACCATTTGCTTGTTTAAAGAATAAATCATTGATGCAAGGATTTTTTCCTTCTAACAAAGATATTTTCGTTACAGTTTTACAAAGACCTTTTTTCTTTGATTTTAAAGCTTTTAATTTTCTCAGTGCATGGACGTTATGACGATCAAAAAAGTGCGGAGTGTCATAAAGTCCATAACATGTTGACAAACACAAAACCATAGACGGCCTTCGGCCAGGCGGAAGGATTTTCTCCTAAAAATCAATCAATTAATATACAATTTCAAATTTTAAAATTTTTTAGTAAAATATATAATCATTTTAGTAATAGGTGCAAAATCAACAAATTGTTTGCTTGACTCAATGTATTTGGTGATAAGAGACAATTTTTAATTTTGTTTTTGCGTTTCCTTAGTTTTATTTCGAAGAATTATTCTAGTCGACAACAAAATGTTCGTGCTGTTACAAGCCACAAAAAACTCCATACAAAATACAAGTGGTCCCAGCCATGGCCAGGTGGCCGTTTGTGCCACACAAATTAAGTGTCTACTTAAATAAACTTAGAGAAAGTTAAGATGTTGGTAAACGAAAGAGTATTTTTTTGACTTATTTCATATGGCCGGTATCGTGCCAAAAGTTTTATTCCCCGGGAACTTTTGTGTGGGGCCTAGGCTAAATAAGGAGTACCATATTATCAGAATAGATAGAATAAAAACTCTTTTTAACGTAGAACACATAACTAACAACTATCAAGCAAACATAAAATTAAACTTTCAAAAAAAAAAAAAACAAATTAAGATTTAACACTCTATTAGCATTATATTTGCAGCTGCCATTAGGTATATAGACGACAACCCAGTTATGCATTCTAGGATTAAGTTTTTACAAAAACTCAAAAATAGTTTTCCTATAAATAATTATTGATAAGCAAAGCAATTCACACATGTTGCCTTGTCTGTCTTCTTAAGCTGCTACATTTTACTAAATATTACAAAGTAGTTTTGTGAGATTGTTGAAACAATGTTCTGATTTTGTATTTTCCTTTTTAAAAACTTTTCTGTATAAACATACAGTCATATTTTTTTAAGTTTTGACTTGTGAAATTCGTTTTAATTTTTCACTTGTTTTCACCCCTTCTTTTGGTTGACATTAGTCTTATGACACATAACACCTGCGCTGACATATAAGTTGATTGGAAAAAATTGGCAAATATGTTCTGCTTATATCTTGAGTTTATTTATTACAAATCTTAAATTATGTTTATTGTAAGAATTGTTTAAAGTAAAAATATATTACAAAAGCAAAAACTTTTCTATGTTGTGCAAAAATATCAACGAAAATTCAAAAAGTACGAGTTGAAGGACAAAAAAAATGCCAAAATTTTTCATATTATACGATTTCATTCACTCAGGGCCATGTACCCATAATTTTATGTTTTTTTTTTTATTTTTCCCCTAAGCTAATCCCACGAAACTCTGCGCTTAGCTGCAGGAGACCAGACACTCGAAGCAACCCCGCCCTGATAGACAAGCTCAATATTTTTGAGTTCAATATTATGGAAAATTTAAAACCTGTGGTTGGCATCATGGAAAAGTAAAGAAGGAAATTTTATTTCCTATATTTTAACTTTTTGATAATTTTTTCACCCCACTGAAATTACAAAACTTGCAATATTTTTCGGGGGCCCATAATTTAATGCGTATATGTCCATATATGGAGAAAAATGTTTTGTAAAAAAGTACAAAAAATAGATACGATTTTCGCCTCTTAATGGTTCAAATTTCGAAGAAGTACACAGTGTATATTATATATTTTAGGTAAATTAGGAGGTACAGTGAAATAACTCCCAAATGAAAAAAGTCCCAATGGAAAAATGAAATAAATCCCAAAAAATTTTACATACAAATTGGGACTTATTTCATTATGAAATAAATCCCAATGCATTGGGACTTATTTCATATTTTTTGTTGGGACTTATTTCATTATGAAATAACTCCCAAATGAAATAAGTCCCAACAGGTTTTTTTGTTGGGAGTTATTTCATTTGGGAGTTATCATTGGCACTTATTTCATCGCAGTTGGGACTTATTTCATTTTAATTGCAAGCACTATTTTATCGTTGGGAGTTATCAGTATGTTTTTAGAAGGAAAATATCTACACAAATTTTGGACTTACTTTGCATGAGGACCAAGAGAAAACAGCGTTTTTTAAAGTGTGCCATGACTCGAAGGGCTTTGCATACTGCGTCTTTGGATCTGATAAGATAATGAAAAATTTCCCGACAACAACAATAAAAAGATTTTGATCGATGGCACATTTTCAATTGTTCAATTTAAACAATTGATTTTGCTGCATATCGAATATTATGAAAAGGTTTGTCATCACTTGGGGGGGGGGGGGGGGGAGCGCTACTGCGCTCGCGAAAGCAAATCACGCCGCGCGATTTCTTATACAATAATTAGACTCATATTTATTTTTACTTCCAATATGTTTTTCCAGTATTTTTTATTTTGACGAATATAAAGTCAGCAAAATGCTATGCCCATTTATTTAATTACATAAATTCTAATGTATTTAACTTAAATGGTGCGACTTTTATCACCGATTATGAAGCGAGTCTAAAAAGTTGGGACTTATTTCATTGGGAGTTAATTCATTTTTATTGAGATTTATTTTTACATTTTGAAATAAGTCTTAAGAATTGGGACTTATTTCATTTTTGCCTTTGGAAGTTATTTAATTTTTTTCATTTGGGCGTTATTTCATATTTCATGGGACTTATTTCATTCTGAGTTATTTCATTGGGACTTATTTCATTTGGGAGTTATTTCACTATACCAAATTAGGAATATTATGTTAATTAAATCATTATTTTTATGTTTATTGGTAAAAAACATAAATGTGCGACAAAGTACCAGACATCTGTCCTCTAATTTTTTTAATGAACACCGATAAGTATTTAATTTGTTTTGGATCTCTTTTAGTTTTGGAGATATGAGGTTACCGAATTCACCCGTTTTTACCTACTCAGATTTACAAAAAAAAAATATTTGTACAGTGGACTCCCGATAATTCTTAATTGCAAGGGACCGACCATTATTTACTAATTATAGGGGTTTTCAATTTAACAGGGTTAAAATAAATAAATTCGAATAAACGGGTATATCAATTTATTTACTAAAACGATAAAAAAACAAAAAGAACATCTTAAGATCTTAAGAAAATAAACACACACACACAAGCAAAACCCCACGTAAAAGAAAAAAAATAGCGGTAAACAAAAAATCATTCATTCCATGTTTCTGTTGTTTTAATTACGAAGTATAAGTGGTAGCTATCAAACAATTACGATTTACGAATTATATGGAATTACGATTTATCGGGGTAGAAATTATCGGGATTTGACTCTATATTGTGCACTTCTGTAAATAAATGGTATATTTTTTGTTCATATTGGTTGACATTTCTGTAAGTAAATATTATATTTATTGTTCAAATTGGTTGACAAACGGGATGGAAAATGTTCTGAACTGTTTTGCCTTTGCCGATTAATATACAGGGGAGCCATGAGATAACCTCCCAAAAAATTTTTAAATAACCACAAAAATTTGTATAGAGCACAACAACAACAATTTTTTGTGGATTATTTCTTTTTGGTTTGGGGTGTTATTTAATTTTCTTAATTGGGGGATTATTTCAAATGAAATTCATCTATGGTATAACAAGCACCGCCTTCATTAACAAAATCTTCTCTGCATAGCTGGCCTTTGGCCGGGTGCTAGAATTTTCTCCTCTATGTTATACCAAACACCGTCTTCGCTAAGTAAACTCCTTAATTTGGCCTTGCGCTAGGCCTAAGGCCGCCTATGCAGAAAAGTTTTAATTAGCGAAGCCGGTATTTTTTAAACCATAGAGGAGGAAATCCTTGCGACCGGCCGATGGCCAGCTTTGCCGAGAAGATTTAGTTAGCGAAGCCAGTGTTTGTTAAACTGTGGAGGAGAAATTCCTTGCGTCCGGTCCAAAGCCGGCTATTGAGAAGAGCTTTAGTTATCGAAGCCGCTGATTGGCATATTATAGAGGTAAAAATCCTTGCACTGGGCCGAAGTCTCAACCATGCTATCTATCATAGTTTCTTATTTCATTCCAGAAATTAGGGTATTATTTCATTTCTGTTTGGGGTTTATTGCATATGAAGTACTTCCCCACACTTTGGGGGATTATTTCATTATTTTTTGGGGCTTTTATTTTGGGGATAATTAATGCCGCCATATACAGATACTAAATAGGCGCCTTGGTTTTATATTTCTGGGTATTTCACACAAACTGACAAACCTTATAGACACCTATCTACACTAGACTTGATGGGAAAGGGCATAGACATTTAAAGAATTATTTTTTACTTACAAAAAAAAAAGAATTATTGTTCACTTTTTATCTTATAATTCCAATGTGCTTTATAAACCATGCAAATGATTTATTGTATTTAGAAAATAAATTTTAAACCCTCTTTGTTTTATAATTTATCTCAGACCCCATAAATATATTCTGGCTCCTTGAGTAATTCTAATGGCCGTTTTCTCATTACACGATTAACTTTTTTCCCAACGAAAAACTGCACATTAAAGCAATTTGGTTTTCTCAATGTCTCATTTGCTTCTATTCTGTCGCAAAGCTGACCAAAACCATGTTTTTTGTCGGTGTATTGAGAAACCCAAAATTTTTAACGGACAGTTTATCGGTCTAATAAATTTATGTCGACATTAAGTAACAGGCAGTTTGACGGTACATTGAGAAAATGGCCATAAGTCGATTTAGCCATGTCCGTCTGTCTGTCCGTATGTTGAAAGCACGCTCACTTTCGAAAAACTCAAAAGAATTGAACAACCTTGGTGTCAAATTGCTTGTAGTTATTCTAAGATGTTTGCAATTGAAATCCAGCAAAATCGGTTCAATCGGATCAGAGGTATGAATCAAAATGTGGAACCACCACCTTAAAAAAAATTATAATTTTGTTACAAAAACTAACATAAATGGTGGAACAATCCACGGAATGATATAAGATTTTGCAAAAATTCGTTTTATGCGACTGAAAAATGTCGTCAAGATCCGTCCATAATTTACCTCAAGATTGTCGGTTAATAATTTAAAATGTATGTAGGCCATAACCAATTTTAGTATTGATGTCTGTTTTTATTAAAAAAAATTTATATTAAATAGACATCATATAGATATCACTCCTGAAATATTCGAACTGTCGGTGGAGGGTATCAAAGATTCGGCACAGCCGAATATATCACTCTAACTTGTTATCCGTTCAAACAATTTGTAGGTATGCCAGATCTTAATTTCAACAATTTTCTTATGAATCTTAACAGACACTTGTAAACATAAATTAAAATAATAAACCTAAAATTCCCTTAACCTTTTAGAATTTATAACATCCTTTTGTGGTACCTGTTTCCACATCATTAGCCGTTTTGATCTTAAGAGTCTTTATTTAACTTAATTCATTGGAAAAGCAACGTGTTTTACTATAAAATCTTTTTTCTTTTCCACAATTTGCGTAAGCAATCCAAACCCGTACACATTTCCAAAACACATGGCAGAAAACACCTGCTCACATTTCTGGCGAACACAGCACATTGCTCCCCAAAAACTTCATCAATTTTACAAATAAATCAGTATCGTTTGTCTATTATTTAATGAAATTTTAGGTTTGACAAATTCGAGCCAATTCCACAAAAACATCTATTTAACAAAAAATATATACATAAACACTCGCAATCACAGCAATGGATTTACCGAAAAACACACAAACACTCATTCACTCACAATCACTCGTTCCCATTCACTCGCTTATGTTGATACAATTTTAATTATACGGTTGGTATTTTGTCTGCCATATAACAAGAGAGTACCAGGAAGAAACTAAACAATGAAGGTGGCAGTGA
The DNA here is from genome assembly GCA_949318255.1 of Pollenia labialis. Taxonomy (NCBI): domain Eukaryota; kingdom Metazoa; phylum Arthropoda; class Insecta; order Diptera; family Polleniidae; genus Pollenia; species Pollenia labialis. The sequence continues at coordinate 26,372,003 of OX439140.1, read as the reverse complement.
TTGTGCCAAAATAAAAAATGGCTGTACAGGAAGAGCAGTGTGTATGTGCTTGTGTAATGGTGATTGGTACATGAGCGTATGAAATTGAAAAGGCAGCCTACGAGAGAGTGCTTATGGGTTTTTGGTAACAAAACCTTGTTGTATCTATAATACACAGTCATAATGCCAGTACACCCACAGTACAGTCAAGAGTTGTTCAATGATGATGTCGCATAAAACAAGAGCAATAGGAGCATGGAGAAAAGTAATAGACTAGCAACTTCGACTTTTGGAGACTCTATTAACCCTTTAGTTGATACCTGTTCAGACACATATATTTTTGAATTTTATCTTAGTATTTTACCCAGATAGTTGTTAATTTTTTATGAATTTTTCAATTAAGGGGTTTTGAGTGATAAAGTTTAGGCAAACTAAAGTTTTTTGTATCTTTGAGCGTGGCAATCCATGTTAAGAAATTTATATTCATATTTGTGCCACCAGGGCCTCTTTAGCATACAAAAAAGAACGTACAAAAAAGCACATGAATTACATATGAATTATTATTTTTATTTTTGTTCATAAAATATTCTTGCTGTAGCCATTAAACTCGATACCAAATAAAAGTTGTCCCAGCCAAGCCCTGGATTTCGTTTGTATGAGTTCTTGAAGTAGACATACGAATCCATTTAAAATACTAGTTGTCCCAGCGAAATCCTACAGTTCGTTTGTGTGAGTACAATTTAGTGTTTAAAAACTATTTGAAGCCTAAAAAAAAATATATTAAGGATGTTTTTTAAATTACGACAGGGTTTAATTTTCAAACTAACTGTCATATTCCGCTCAAATTTTGTCATTTGTGATAGGTTCACTTTTGTAAATCAAAATAATTAGATACACGTTTGAAAAACGCTATTAAACTCACCAAGATTACTTTGTTTACTGAAATTTAAATTTACCAAATGTATTTTGTGATCGAGACGACATCGGAGTTTGAATGGCGCTCATAAACCCTCATCCGAAACGACCTGTATATAAGCAAAATTGCCGCTATAAAATTACACCAATCTACAACATTCCCAACAGACGCCAGTTCATTTGTATGAATTTTCCAGTGCTTTTTATATGCTGCTAACATCATCGAATATTATCTCTGCAATAATAAAGCCGGATTGATGATCAATGATTTTTTGTGAATGTGAATTACAGCAATTTGAGCGAGATGCGGTGTTAAAGGGTGGTGCTACTTACCATACAGCAGCCATCGACTTATTTAAATACAATTTTGGCAACAAGTTGATTTAAAAAAAAATGTAAATGCCCATTGGCCCCTAAGTTCGTGCAACTTAACACCTCTCCATTATTTCATGCCGGGCTACGTGAAGTCACTGGCATATGCTGATAAATCAGAAATAATTGATTGCCAGCCGTTCCTAAACAAGAGCGGTAGGGAGAATGTCTTCTTTATCTATCTAAACAAGAGCGGCAAGCGTTTTTTAAAACATGAAAATTCTATTGCCACTACATTTTCAAAAAAATTCAACGACCAAGCGATCTATCAAATAAGATTTCCCAGCCGGATGGTGTTAGTTTCGTATAAACTGTGTGAAAATGAAAAGTTTGACATAAAACAGACGCTTGCCGTTCTTATTTAGGAAGCTCAGTAAGCTTTTACGCTGATACCTAAACAAAAAAAATATAACATAAAAAAATAATAAGTAAATGGCGTCAGAACTGCTAGATTGACCAAAAAATGGCTTTATTGTCATAATCTGTTAACAATAGCGGCCTACTTCATCATAAAACGCGCTATCAAAATCAGATTATTCGGAGCGCAATTCGTGTCGGAAAAAAGTCAACCACACAGAAATAATTAATGCCGAATTATTTTCAAACAAACGCTAGTTTGACAATTTTATTTAATTTCTACAAATTTTTTTACTGATTCAATTAATATTTTTGTTTGATTTTTATGTAACCAACAAAAATGTTGCCAACTATTCAAAAATATAATATACGCGTTATTGGTTTCAAGTTTTCATAATTTTGTACGAAATATTTAACGCTCTTTAAGCTTGTCGTTTTTTTGCATTTTTTTTATATGATCGTAAGCAGCACTCCTTTCTGAGAAATATGAATAAGAACAACAACAAAAAACAAGTACAGTCTATTTTTGGACGCTTTAAAAAAGTACAACAATAAGAAAGATGATAAAATAGCGCGACGAGGTTTGTAGGAAAAAAAAACAAAAACAATACCAGGGGCCGGATTCTGGATCGAGTCATTTCTCGATTCGAAAGCAATTTATTATCTAATTATTTCAGTCAATACTGAACGAATCGGAACTATTTTTTCAGTGTTATAAAACATTAATTTGAGTTTCACAATACTGAAAAAATTATTTCGATTCGTTAAGTATCGACTAAAATAAAATGGCTTTCGAATCGAGAAAGTACTCCATCACGACTGCCAGAATTAGGCCCCAGGTAAAAAAAACGTTTAACTCCTTTTAAACAACGGAAACAACAACAGCATTATAAGAAACAAATTAAATTTTTGGTTGTTTTCAAAGTTGGTAAAAAAAAAATTTAAAACCAAAACCCGTATTCAATTTTTTAAAACTGTTTAGTTAAATACATCAAATACAAAAATAAAATGATGACGAAAAACACATCGAGTCGGTCTGCTGCCGTTTTTGGTTGCATTTCCTCTTCCTTAGCGAAGGAAAAGAAAACAGCAACACTGAGTGATGAAGAAAAACATAGTGTGACTTCGTTCAAAAATTATTTCAACAAAAAAATGTGTCTCAAAGCCAGCCGCCGCTCTGCTCTGCTCTTCTCCTTCAGTGCGCGTCATTGCTTGTGCAAAAACTTTTTTGTTTGATTCAGCAAAATTATTTGTTTGAAATTTATATGAATTTCAGTAAACTTTTTGTTTGATTTAGGTAAATTATTTCTTTGAAAACATCAGTGTTTTTTTTTCAATAAACAAAATGCAAATAAATTGTTTGAATATGCAAATTTGTTTATAGGACCGACTTTAGACAAAAAATTTTTTGATTCTACAAATTTTTTGTTTGAATTGGAAAAATAATTTTTTCTTTGCAATTGTAGGGGAATATTATAAAAGATAAGTTCACTGTTTATTGTTGGTGTTTTGTTGAAGTTTTGTATGATTACAAGTAACATTTTGAGGGTTTATAATTCTTATTCGCTTTACAATTTTATTTTGTATAATAACGGGTGGTTAAATTTTAAGAGCCAATGTTGAATGTAAACCAAACCTAAACGTCAAGTTTTTTCTGCATTTAATTTGACATTTCTCAACTAACTCAATTTGAACCATGGATAGATACACAATCGAGCACCGCTTTAAAGTTATTCAGGCTTATTATGAAAATGGGCGTACAAATCAAAATGCATATCGTACACTTCGTGATTTTTTCAGTCAATTTAATCTTCCAAATGTGAGTAGAATCGAAAATCGTGCAAAAATTTGAGCAATCCGGGTCTGCAGGAGATGTAAAAACACAGGTGCATGCTCGTACAGCTCGTACTGCAGAAAATAATGCTGCTGTTCAAGATAGTGTGGCTGAAAAGCCGTCAACCTCAACTCATCGTCGTGCCCAACAATTGCACCTCTCACGCTCGTCGTTAATGAACATTATGCATAAAGACTTGCATTCTCACGCTTACAAGGTGCAATTGACTCAAGAACTAAAGCCTCTTGACCAATGGAAACGTCGCCAATGGTCAGAATGGTGGCAAGAAATGGCAACAGTGGTTGATCAACTTTCGAAGAAAAGTGGACTCGTCAACAAGCAGAATTGCCGAATTTGGGCGAATGATAATCCAAGAGTGATTGTCGAAAACCCAATGCACCCACATAATTCTCTTTAACACATCTGATCCACTGATACATATCTACCAGAAAACCCGTCATACATAGAAAAATGTGCTGATATTGTATTTAAGAAACTCAAAACCTTAAAACATTCCAACTCTTAAAAAAGATAGCCAAACACTATATTTAACCGCCATCCTTATACTTAGTATACTCTCCTCATCTATAGTGACCTAGAGCTTAAAGAAGATGGTTTAAAAAAAACCACAACCATTTACATTTAAGCGCATATAAATGCGCACATGAATAAAATTTTGCAATTCAGCAGAGTTGCTCTGCATGGTTGGCTGTAGAAAGGAAAGCATTCAGAGACATTTTGAATGTGTTTTGTAATTTTACAAGTGTATTTGTGTTGGTGAATAAATGAATAGACAAACATGTTTATATGTATATGGATAAGTGGATACAATGGCTAAAGTAAGGCCACGAAAAAGGTTGATTTTTTGCCTACACATTTAAATTAAGTAAAAATGCTGCAAGCTGTTACTTACTAAAACAAGTTCGAATGCTACATTCAGATGTGGAAGGATTGGATAAGATTTCACTAAGAATTAAAGTTGTTTTTATTTGGGATCTGTGATATATTATCAAGCTTATTTTTATAAAATCTGACAACTTCAATTTATAAATATAAACAAACTACACAGAAAAAAATTTTCAGCAATTAAAGCATTCTTAAAAAATAAAATCAGTTTTAATTAAAAATATAATGAAATGAATTAAACGTTTAATCAAGAGAATTAAACGTTGAATCAAGTGATTTTGTAAGTTTGTTTACTGGTGCAAATTAATAGTATCAATTAAACGTTTAATTAAATGGATAACATTTTTTAATTAAATCTGATTTAATTTTTAACTAATGCTTTAATTGGTGAAAATTGTTTTCTGTGTAATGAGTGTAAAATTTTAGGGCAGAGTTATAATTCTTTAGATCCTTGATAAATATTTCTTGGTGTTACGCGTGGAATAACAAACTTTTTAAAACCTTTTTGCCATTGTGAAGGATGCATCAAAACCAAATCGTCATTTCTTTGAACCGCTTTATAAATGCTTTCGGGGAAAATGGATGATCTTGATACCAAAAAGAAAGTATAGGTCTTCAACTCTGTCTTCCAGGTGAATGTACTTATGTGTTTGTTTTTGAAAAACTACAACTAATGTTAGAAACACAACTGGGACGAACGACGAATATTCGTCGTCAAAAATAGAACACATGTGTATGTAAGAAAATACACACAATCATTGCGTAGACTGAAATTCGTCTTGCGTAACGAACACTGCGATAGATTTATTTTTATTTCTTACGCCGACAAACGATGAATAAATTGGGAAGTGGGCAGCTAATCGCAGTTGTGAAGAAGCACAGGGAAAAATGGCTTCTATTGCCAACTTGGCTAAAATTTGCAAAAATGGCGAAAATTCGCGAAAATTTTTAATATTTCAAACAAGCCACAAAATTGATTAAAAGTCTCTAAAACTTTAACGAAGGACAAAAATTCGGTAAAAATTGGTAAATTAGCGGAAATTCGCAAATATTAAGAATCACAATCCTTACAGATAAAAATCGTTTATATCGCGAACCTGGCTAAAATTCGCGAAAAATTGCAAAATTTGAAACAAACCCAAAAAATTTATTTGAAATCGCTAAATAACATACAGTTTGCAAAAATAGCGAAATTTCGCGAAAATTTTTAATTTTTCAATGAACCCATAAAATTGATTAAAAGTCCCTTAGACTGTTAGAAATGGCAAAAATTCGTTAAAAATTGCTAAATTAGCGGAAATTCGCAAAAATTTGCGAAGAGCGGCATTAAAGCAAAGTCTACTATTTTTTATTAATCGTTAAAGCTGTACAGAATCGGACAGCTTACAAGAACAAATCGCGAACATGGCTGAAATTCGCGAAAAATTGCAAAATATGGAACGAACCCAAAAACGATTTTCAGTTTGCTAAATCGAAATGTAGAACAACAAAAATGCTTAAGTAATCCACTTTCGAGTGGATTCGAATTGTAGAACACATCCAGTTAAAAGTTTTTTATTTTTTTTTTTTTTTTTGAAATATGGTCAACCTATGATTTGATAAATGTTAACAAATAAATAAATTACAAATAAATTTTAATAAAATTTTTTGCTAGTTAAAAAAGATGAAAATGGATTAAAATATTTATATTATTTAGCGTCCAAGGTATTTACATACATATTTTTATAAATTAAAAAAAAATGCAAGTCACATTAATACCTGTGATCCACGCACTTATTGTGTCTCATTTGACGAATTTACGCAACGAATTCTTGCCGAAGAATTTGTCGTACTTTGCGAAGATCGTCGTTCGTCCCAGTTGTGTTGATACCATATTTTTTGTGGATCTGCTTTAACTATTACGTTAACATCATTGTGTAAGTAGTATACTATTATGTTCCTGACTATATGTTGAATGCTCAAATTGTTTTGTCGTCTACGAACACACAACATGAATATTCTAAAAGCAGTGAACTAATTTGTGAATAGTTTGATTGAGGAAATACAAAACAAAATAGGAAAAAAAATCTAAATACAATTTGTGCGAAAACTTGAAAAAGCATTTTTAATTTTGAAGATTTGAAAGTGAACAATGTTTTAATTTACTTAGCTTATAAAGGTTTTAAATAATGGATATGGTTTAATTGAAAAGCGTATAAGGAGTGGTATTTTGTTTTGCGAAGTGCACAATGGAGGATTAGCAGTAGTTCTATTTCAGTAATTTAATAAATGCTTCAAAGGCTTTATTAAGTTCTTTAACCCAACCCCTTTTAAGGTTTTCCCACTTTTATATTGGAAGTTATAGTTGTATGATCAATTTGATATAGATAATTTTGCAAAAAGAAAAAGCTTTTGATTAATTTAAGTGAATAAAAAAAAAAATAAATTGAATATACCTGCGTTAGTTTTCTGCTGTAAGTCGCTACATTGGGCATTAGCAGATCCTGTAGCTAAAATTTTATAAAAAAAAATGTACTTTGGACTTCAAGAAGAATTCTTGACATGAGTACGAAAAAACAGAAGTTAGAAAAAACATGTAAAATCAATTAAAATGGATAATCATTCAAAAAAAAAGCAAATTTCGATCTACCAAAGGTTAAAATACAATTTGGTTTAAGGATTGATGTTTGACTATTGACGTCAGCAGTCGTCGATGGCTGCGAGTGTAAGACGGCAAGTCCATCTGAGGAGATCAAGTGGTTTTTATCGAAACAAGTCATGGTAACCAGCCGCCTGGGTTCGAATCTCAGGTCAGTCAAGAATGAATGATTATCAATAACAATATTAATTAATTTTCATGTTGTAAAATTCCTTTCTTCATAAAAATAATTTAATGAAAATTAAATTTGATGAACTTAATCCTGATTAAAATATTAAAAATTTATTTTTCCATTTATTGTCACATTTTGAAATTTTATTGTAAAAATTTCCTGAAGAAGATTTTTAATTTTATAAAAAAGTGACCTTAAGCTAAAAAAAATGTACTAAAGAATAATATTTAATAAAAGAGGTCGAAGAAACAAGATAAAAATTTACTAAAGAATTGTTATCAAAATTTAAATTTATTTTAACGTATTTTTTTAATTTTAATAACTTTGAAAGCAGACATAAAAATGAACGCCTTAAGTTTATTGGAACTAAAATTTTAAACGTTGAAACAAAGTTGTATTTTTTATTTTTGTCATACATATTAAAAATCAATAACCCAATTTCGTGCGTTGGCGGATTTCCAAGAAATAAGGGTATGTAGGGATTATTTTACAACTCATGGAATGCTTTGCCGTATAACTGAGCTACCTAAATAAGAGCATCAAGCGTATTTTTCATGTCAAAACTTCTAATTTTCATACAATTTATGTAAAAGAAACCTTAAGGTCGCGAAATCAATACCATCCTGTCGGAAATTTTTTTTTACAGATTTTTTGGCCGGTTTGTTTTATTGAAATTGTATTGGCAATCGAATTGTCATGTCGAGCCCTAATAGCAAAAACGATGTAATAAACAACATTTTAGATTTTTGTTTTTTTGATGAAAATCGATAATTTTTGATCAATTGCATCATCTCTAAAAATCTCATATCTCTGAGAAGTACCGTTACGAAATAAGAGCAAAAACAATTTCAAACGAAACCCTAAACTCGAAGCAAAAATATTTTAAAAAACCTTCTGTAAAATTTTATTTTTGTTGGTTAAATCATTTTTGCTATAAGGGCTCGATATTTCCAAAACTTCTTAACTAAAATATTTTATATTTTTTATTAAAATGAATTAGTTTTTAATTTTATGTATTTTTGTTTATTATTTTTAAGTGTGGTTTTCAATAAAAAATATGTTTGAAAAGAGTACCCAAATCTTACTTGGTGGTCAGTGCCATCTTGATTTTTCAATTTTTCATCACTGGTTTTTACTTTAGAATTCTTTTGTACATATTTAACCAAAAACATAAACTAAATGAGAAGCAAGAAGTAAAATTTACTTTTAAACCCTTTGTGGTACACACGAGTCTGGCCAGACCTTTTTTCAATGTGTATATAAAACCAAAACATGCGTAAGCCGGAGGGTTAAACACAACGAAGAGTTTAATCTTTTTTTTACTTGATTTAAGAATTTTATACTTATTTCAAGAAATTCCTGGACAGATTTTCAAAAGTAATCCCATTTAGAATTGTTTTGAGTACGTTTTAGTACGACTCGTACTTAAAGAAATCATAAAAAACTTGATTTATCCCGAGTGTTTTTCTTTCTGTGTACAATCTCGGTAGTTAAACTCCTTCGAAAACCACAAACAATTTGTTTTTGTTAAATCAGACAAAACAGAAACAAAGATACTAAACAAAATTTTGACATCCAATAATTAAAAAGGTTAAACAAAAGTTATCAGCTGGGCTTATAAGACCACCTGTAATGAGGTCGCATTGACTGCTAGTTGCGTTTTATTTGCTTTTAAGTTTTATATGCATATTTTGAAAACAATATCACTATGCCAAATACAAAGCGAAATCATGTTAACGGTGGTGGCAATACTACAACAATAACAACATCAACAACATAATATTATATATTTTGTTGTTGCTTTCGTTTGTCTATATGTCAAAGACACAAGCAACATAATATTATACAAAAGGAAATTTGGACGTCTTTATTTCTAGCCTCAAGTGCTCCTTCCGACATTATGCCAATTGAAACCTAAAGATTATTTATAATTCTACTCCATTTTCAATCAAAAACAAACAGCAGTGTAAACTTGTAACGAAAATCAAATGAAACTTGAAGGGGTTTTGCGGCGGTACATGGTCATTGACTCGTGTAGTCGTCGACTGTAGAACCATTTAAACAAATATTTGGATATTAATACATTTTTTTTGCAATGCCTTTTTTTTAATTGTTTATTTCAGTATATAGATTAAAGCTTTGTTGTTCACACATAGAGCAACAATTACGTTTTTCTTCTATATTATTTCTTCCTTAAGTATTTCATATATTTTCCTTTCATTTTATAAACAAAAATGTAACAAGTTTTTTTAAAAGGTTGAGTCAACTAGAACTTCAGCAACAATTTGTATGAAATTGTTGATGAGGTTTAAAACAGGCATCAGAAATTAAGAACCGAAAACTTAAAATTTAATGGCCTGTTCAACGATTTCGAAAGAATGACTTCGATCGCATTCTAAGCGATCGAAAACTGTTTTGGGTTCAGCTAACTTTATTCTATACGAACATTCGTTTAGACGACAACTCGAAAGAAAACGTAAGTACTTTCATACAAAAAGCGGTTTATTAATATCGAAAGTATTGTCGACATTACGAAAACAAATGTCAAAGCCACTCACTTGTTGTTTTGTTGTCGAATCATGGAATTTACAAAAAAAAACAAGAAATATTTAAGAGTAATTTAAATAAATTATAAATTAAAATTAAGAACAAATGTTAATTTAATTAAATAAAAACCTTTTATTGATTACAATACGCCACAAAAAATTAGGCTTAAAAATAAGATTTTGTTTAAGCTTAATTGGGGGGGGGGCGGCTAAACACTAATATGTCACTCATTTATTTCTCTCTTAAGCGTTTTTGATATATTCCCGAAAATCGTGTTTGTCTAGAGTTATATTACATATATCCAAAAATGTCTAAATCTACGACCATATACCCTACACCACAATTTTTAAAAACAAATTTTCGAGAGCGTATGGCTATATGATATAGATATATATATATATATCTATGTTTTAAATTTCATTAAAATCGGTTTGATGTTTCTGAGAGGCAAATACTGCCCTCATCTCCCCTCGTGGTCCTATTTTTTTTAACAATGCATAGCTTATGTGTCCGTTATAATATAGATCTATCTTCATTTTCAATTTCATTAAAATCGGTTTGATAGTTTCTGAGGGACAGAAATTGCCCCCTATCTCCCCTTCGCCCATTTTCAATAGGCTAAGTCGTTGTGCCAAAATTGCGACCTGTACTTTTTACACAAGGTTACATGGACACCCAGCCGGACGGACATCGTTAGATCAACTCAGAACGTGATTCTGAGTCGACCGGTATACTTTAAGGTGGGTCTAGGACCAATATTTTAAGGTGTTACACACATCAGCACAAATGCATAATACCCTCTACACTATTGTGGTGTGGGCATAGTAAATTTTTAACCGATCAACTCAGTATAAATACATATGTATGTGCTGAAAGAGGAAAATCATTTGTATTCAATAGTTGTAACAATTCAGATGAACAATTCTTGAGATTTTTCAAAATAACTAGCTAAAACAACTGCAGAAAAACATATTTTTCGCCAACATCTCGAAAACGCTTTTTGAGAGAAATAAATGAGTGCCATATACTGCTAACATTAGGCGAATACATAGAGGAAAATCCTAACTTGGCGAGATGTGCACTAGCGTATGGAGCCAATAAATTTTCGATGGACGAGTAACCGAAAATAATAGGCTTAAATCTAAAGTCATAACTCCATCCATGCGTTCAATTGCAAAGTGGGAAAAAATTTCAGAAAACAACAAAAGCCTGCAAGACACTGTTGGTGGTACCTATAAACAAAACTATTTAACTTCGCTAGACCATATAATTGATCCGACGCTGCTTTGGTCCTCGGCTGTAACACCTTGTTGTAGCATGTTGGAGGGTAAAGTTAAAAGTGCTGAAACTCAGTCTGCAGATATCAGAATCACCACCAAGAGTTCCTAAAGCTGCGACAGGTCCCTTAATATTATTTGAAACACTACAAATTTTGGAGGAAAACAGCAACCATTTTAAAACTTCATCCAAACGATGAAGGATAGAGGTCGATAGTGAGAAATAAAATACAAACTGCTCTTCAGGTAAAAAAGAGGAATACGGTTTCTAAGGAACAACTGTAGTTAATTTGTCACCAAATGCAACTACTGCCGAGGAGCAAGCTGATGCTATACAAATATTGAGTTGGGACTTATTTAATTTTCTTTCGCATTTTGTTTGATTGGCATAAATATTAATTTTTTGTATTATTTATTTTAAATTCAACTTTTGTTTTCACTTTTCTTAAGTTTTTTTTTCAACAAAAAAGGTTTTTTTATTTTTGACATTTTTATACAGCTGATAAAATTTCAAACGTGGTTGTATTTGTTATCAAGCAAATAAGTATTATTTTTGATACTTTTGAACAAAAAAGCAACAAAATATAGAAATATCTTATATGGCAATACTTTATTTTTTTAGTACGTAACTAACAAATATTTGCACTCGTAAGAGCAAGCGATCGAAAGCTGTCGAGATTGTTGAACCCAATCTGATCCGAAATCGAGCTAATGGATGGCGATCGCTTCGATTTGCTGTCGATATAGTTGAACAGGCCATAAGTTTTTCATTTATAAAATTCAAAACACATACGTACAAAAAAATTTTTTTTTCTAAAGATATTTTTTTTTAAAGTACAATATGTATTTTGTACATGAAAAGAAACAAAAAAATAAAAATTCAAAATCGTTTTTTTTATTTTTTTGAAAAATATTTATCTTGATGTTCAAAAAATGTTTTCAACTGTTCAAAAAAAATATAATAATAAAAATTATTTTGTTTGATTTGTTCTTCAAAGTTGAAAATAATAAAGTACTTAAAAAAAACGTTTTTAAGGAAAATATTTTTTTTTTTCTTTTTAGAAAGTAACAATAAAAACTCAATTTAGAAGATAAAATTGTGAATTTTAATTAAATTTTTAATATGAAATTGTGCTTAAAATTGTAATTGCAAAAAAGTTGTTTTTAATAATACGTTATACTGTGTGCATAAATGGGTCGTGAAAAACGTTACAATATAAAGTGTTACTTAGAGCTGGGTGAAAACAGTGCTTGTTGTGTAATAAAGAACTTAAGGCTCATATGGGAAATGTCAAGCGTCATTATTCCTCATTACACAGTGGGCATATTGTTATGGAAGAAGGTCAATCTTCAAATTCGCCACAGCAAAAAAAGAAACTAAAACTTCAACAAGTTTCCCTAAACATGAACAGAAGTGAATTTGTTAAGTCAGTGGTTAAAGCGGTAACAGAAATGTAAATGTAATTCCGCGTTTTCGACAATCAAGCGTTTCAGGTTTTGGAATAAAGTATAATTCTAAATCGATTGGTGTGACCATAAATGACATGGCAACATCTACTACTAATTGTATAACCACTTATTACTAATTAGCTTTATTAATTTTTACTATAATTTTGTACGCAAGAGTTTTAAAATTGTCAAATAAAAAAGTTAAATTTTAAGTTTTCGGTTCTTTTTTTTCCTTTTCATGTACAAAATTTTACTGAAAAAATAAATATCTTATTTTTTGTGTTTGCTTTTATTTTTTTAAAGTGATGAAAACAATTTTATTTTGTACGGATCAAAAAAATTAAATTTTCGATTCGTAATTTTTTGTACAAAAAAAAATAATTTTCTTGAAAACTTTTTTATGAAAACTTTATATTTTTTGAACTTTAAGAAACAATATCAAACAAAATATTTTTATCATTTTTTGTTGTTTGTACAGTTTAAAATATTTTTCGAACATCAATTATAAATATTTTTTGAAAAACATAAAAAAAAAACGTTTTCCGGTCCTTGGTTTAAAATAATTTTATTTAGTTTTTAATGAAAATTTTAACATAATGTTGTATAAAATAATAATAAATGCATAATATTCTTGTGGGTAAAATGTTCAAGCGGTTTCTTAATGCAAAATGGGTGTGGTTGCCAAAAAAAATTGTTACTCTATTACGAACACCAAGTTATAATGTTTCTGGGATTGTAAACGAAGCTTTAAAATCCTTGCAGACATAAGTGCTAAAATTGGAGCAAAATAAATAAAGTATAATTTTATTATTTAAATTAACCCTTGTCTTAATACCCGGGTACCATGGTACCCTCGTAGGTATATTTACTTGAAAAAAAATTGTATTAAGAATTGAAATTCTTAAACAAGCTTCTGGATCGTCGTTATTTAACTTAAAAGAAAGCGAATTTAGATTCTAGATTTATTTTTTGCTTCTTTAATACTCCAAAAAATTTGCTTAGACTTTAACCATCGCAACATGCGCACCCGGGTACCTCGGTACCCAATACAATACAATACACTTTATGGGATAACACAAACGCGTTTTAACTGCTCAAAGAATTCAAAAAACTAAATTCTGTGTCATACGATTACTTTAGATTAGTTTCCAAAGCGTTATTATTTTGATACGGAGAAGTCTCATTTACATATCATGTACGACCAAAAATGTTCAACTGTTATACTAAAAGATACTGTCCTGTATAAAAAATTTAAAATTTTAGCCGTTATGCAAAACAAAGTTTAAAAAATCATATTTTTACATAAATATAATTTAATACGCTTTTAAAAAGATTAAAAATGTAATTTTATTTCATTAAAATAGTGATTATTAATACATTAATGTATATGGGTACCCGGGTTCCCTGGGTACTAAAAACTGTGGATAAAGTTGGGTATTAACACAAGGGTTAAACATGTAAATAAATCTTTTATTCTAAATTCTTTTTATATTTAACATGCAGGTAGGAATTATGATAGCAGACAAATATCCTTTAAAGCGCGTTGTGCATTATGCCACTTCATATGTTAGAAAAGGATTATCTTCTAGAGTTAAGCATTGTGACATATTTTGTTACTCATTGACTGCAGTCAAATTCATTAACTGTGCTTATTGAACTTACAGCCATATTCATAAAAAGTTCTTATTTTAAGCTTATAGCATGTAATAACTATCAAACGCTTTTTGCCTAACAAACCTCCTATAAAAATTTGTATTCATAAACGTACATTAATAGTTTTATAACTTGTAACTGTGTTTGGCGACTTTGTTTTTAAGTATGGCAACTTTCTTTTTATTTTGCTGCCATTTTATTGCTAGTGATGCATGAAACTTCTATTCGGTTCACATGATATTCTATATTTAATTTTTTTTAATTTTTTTTTTAGTTGTAGAACTTAAAAATTATTCTTATCAAATAAAACTACATTTAATTTTAGTTTCTGAACAAAATCTCTCCGAAAGGTATCATAAACACTTTTGTTTGAACCTTTTTTAAATATACGATAAGAAAGTATTCGAATAAAAAGTTTGTTTACTTTTTATTAACATCACTATTATTATGATTTGTTTATTCTATTTTCTTTTAATATTTTTGAACAATAATTTGATGGTTTAAACAAAAAAACAACTAATTGCAGTAATTTGATAAGGTATTAAAGAGAAAATCTGCATTTGCCCCTGAACATATTCCTTGAAATCATATAAAATTTAAATTACTTTAAATTAACTTTAAATTGGTTGTCTAAAATCAAAAAAAAATTAGTTAAATGTGTTTAATATGTCCATATTATTAAATAAAACATTTTTTTCATTATTTTTCAACATATTTCACAAAAATAATATCATAAAATGCAGACACTTATCAAAATGTCATTTCATTTTAGGTTTAAAGAAGGGTAAATCGAACAATAAATTTTCTTACTTTATAATAGACTATTTTTCGTTACTGAATACCACTTTAGCAATTTTGCCTTATATATGGTTAATTAACCATTAATAAATTTTTAGGAATACTCAAACTAATAATTTTAAATCAGACTGTGACTTCTCGCTCAATTTACTGCATACAAATTTTTAAACTCTTAATGTTATCGTAATAAAAATTATGTATGTATATGAAAATAAAATTAATGCTTAATAAGTTTTTTAATAAGTCTTATCCATAAATTTTACTTGCGGGGTCTTCAGACTACTGCAATAAACTTATTTTCTTTTTCGTAAATAAATAAAAGAAATACTTTCATTTTTAATGGCAGGCTTTTGGTAACTTTTCAACAAATTAAAATAATTAATTTAAATAATAACAAAAAAAAATTTAGTAATTAATTAAAATTTGAACAACCAAATTAATATTATTAGTAATAGTAAATAAAAAAGTACTTTTTAAATCCCAAAAAAAATATTTTTTCCTTTTAATGCACCTGATCTCATTTAAATAAAAAATTACAAACATGTTTGAAATAAAGGGTGGTCGAACAATAATGCACGATGTTAATTGTGAGTCGCATCATAACATCAAGTTTTTTGACCAACTTAATTTGGCATTTCTTTGTTTCAGTGTTTGACAAATTCAACCATGGTGTGTGTTCACAATTAATCACCGCTTTGAGATTGTGAAAATCCTTTACCAAAATGCGCGTTCAAATGCAAATGCATTTCATGCACTTCGTGATTTTTTTTTTTTTGCTACCATAGTGAAATCGTTAACAAGCAGAATTACAGCATTTGGGCAAATGAGATTCCACAAGTGAATGTTGGAAAAGCCGAAGTATGCACAAACAGTAACTGTTTGGTACGGTTAATGGGCTGGCGGCATCATCACGCCGTACATCTTCCAAAATGAGGCAGGCCAATCTATAACCGTGAACAGCGTTCGCTATCGCGAGATGATAACGGACTTTTTGTGGCCAGAAATTGAGGTTGTTGCCACTTCCCACACAGATAACAAAAATTTCAAAGAAATTCCCTATCATGTGCTTTAACACTATTGGAATTCTTTCTTTGGGGATATTTAAAAGATAAAAGTGTATGGCAATAAGCCAAGAACAATTCAAGAGCTAAAGGATGCGATAATTCGGCACATTACCGACATTTAAAATCAATTATGTCTCCGAGTCATTGAAAATATTAACCATCGCCTTGGCGAGCATTGGCCGATTTTTTTTATTTCACATACCATTGTCATAGAGATTTCTATAATAATAAAAAATGTTATGGCAATTCTCTGAAAAAATTTTGTTTTATTTACAACTAACATCGTGCGTTTTGGTTGGACTACCCTTTATTTTAAATAAACATCGACATTTGTTATTTCGTCTTATTATTTAGCATACTTTTGTGTATTCCTAATGTCTAATATTTAAGGTATACTTTAAGGATATTATATATATATATATATATATATGTATATCAGTGAAATTTTTTCCTAACACACAAACAAAGTTTAAATAAAATTGTTTTCCCAATTTTGCTAAAGCTGCAGGTTCTGTCAGTTTTTTTTTCTCCGTTCAAATTCTTCACAGCGGTTTGCTGAGTAATGAGATGTAATTTCTTTATTTTACAGCATATTTTTAGGAACGAAAATATAATTATTCATATGTTGAGTTGTTTTTTATACACATTTTAATTTGCTTGCCTTCGTGGCAGACGTTGTTAGAAATTGCTGGTAAAATGAAATTTTGAAATTGTTGGAAATTCATTTCATTTATTCTGGAAAACAAAATGTTCAACAATTTTAATTAACTCAACTTGTTTTTGTATTTATGATTTTAATTTTAATTTTGTTTTTTTTCTTGCTTTTACTGTAATGCACGCTTTTCCACTTTATTAAATTGTTGAAACAATTTTTTTAATGTTGATATTATGATTAATTAAAATTATTAAGCGTTTTCTCATAATTTTCTCTTTGGTCTTTTGTATATTTATTCCGGTACTTGCAGGTGTTTAGCATAGACGTGTTGTTGTTTTTATGTATACAGTTAATTATATCGAATAAAATTGAATCTTTAAATCAGTGTTCAAAAAAAACTAAATATCTTTCCTTAGTTCGGTTAATTTGAGCAAAAAAACACAAACGCTAAGAGTGTTTGTGTAGAAAATCATTGAAAAAACGTTTCCCTGTTAGTCATCTTTCGAACACAAATATAATACTCGACAAAAGATGAAAACATTTAATTCCGTTTGGTTTTTTTTTTGAAATCCACAAACTTCGTTGTGTTCGGTTCGGCTTATTAATGTTCGTCCCTTTTGGCTGGTAAAAAAAACCTAAAATTTTTTACAAAAACAAAATACACATACTAAAAAAACAAAAAGCAAGCAAAATAATTTTACAAAAACAAAACATATACACAATACACACACAAGCTTTTCGTGGTGCGGTCGTTGCTAAAATTGTTTGTTTGTTTGTTCATTTCTTTATCAATGTAAAAAAAAAACATTATAGAACATTAAAATATAATGTTTGTCTACAGTTTCACTACAATTGTTCTGTTTTTTAACAAAGAACAGAACATTATCTAATGTTCGGTTCTTGCTTGAAAATAGTTACGAACGGTATTAAGGGTTGTGTTTGTCTACACAATCACTAAAAAATAGATATCGTTATTGGGTATGTGAGCCGAACGCTAAATAATGTACTGTTTATTTTCGAACACTGCTTGGAATTAAGGAATTTCACAAATTTCACTTTTTCTTTTAAATATCCGCAAAAAAGAAGTCGGACGGTGTCAAATCAATTAACATCGCCATGACGTGAGATTACACGGCCTTCCTTTCGTTGGCTGTGTGGCAAGTGGCACTATCCCGTTGGAACCACATATTGTCCTGGTTAACATTCTTGATTTCTGGCCACAAGAAGTCCTCTATCATCTCGCGATATCAAACACCATTCACGGTAACTGCCGATGTAATCTTCGAAGATCACACCAAACAGGCTTTTCCCATTTCCTTCAGACCAGGTTATCTGAAATTTGGGCACAATTCTCCCGATTGTGGACACATTTGGTCGATTATGCTGACCAAAAACATCACGATGTGCGCGAAATGCATTTTGATTTGAACGCATATTTTCGTAAAAGGCTTCACCAATCTTAACGCGCTGCTCAATTGTTAAGTACAATTAAAACAACTTAGCCATCTCTGTTCTGATATTTTTATTAAATGTTGCCAACTTTTTGTTTATGAGAAACCTAAAAACAAAAAGCGGTAAATCGATGAATTTGCCCATAAACCTTTTTTTAATATTTTAAGCTTGAAATGTCAATTTTAAGTTGAACAATTTTACATTATTTTTGACATAACTTCATTTATTATCGATAACTTTAGTAAAATGTTTGACAGTTTGCCATTTATCTTAATACAGCTGAACCCTTCGCACTTGGTAAAAAGTAATAGAAACTTTATTTTTGCAGTGTTCACCAAAACTTGAACAATGTATTAAAAATGTAGTGTCATAAGGGCTTTAGGCTATTTTTGCGGCAAAGACTTAATATATTACTCATACGTACAGGTTAACTCAATAAGTGCCAGTTTACACAAACTTTGATTTAAATTGATATGAAAGTTTCTCTGGCAACACTTTCTTTATACTGTGATAAATCTCCCCTCTGTGTTAAATAATCAAAATAATTTAAAAAAAAATGTTCTTATGTTTTCATTAAAATTGTTAACATTTGATTTGTATTAAAAAGTCCCACGTGTATCTCATTAAATTTGCTATTTTACATTTATTACTTTTAGTTAATACGCAGTGGCCGGGCAACAGGAGTTTCCATTAGAATTGTATCTAATTTACTTATCCTGGCTATAAAATTCGTGTTACACATGCAATTTTCTAATGTTTGGTTCTTAACGCGTAAAATTTGTTGTTAACAATTTTATGACTTTACTTTTTTATAAAAAATATTAAAACTTTTGGTTGTGTAAATCTGGAAAAATTTAAAAAGAATTTTTCGTTATTTTTTTTTCAAATAATAAAAACATAAGTTTAAATATGATAATAAATGCCCTCTAAATAGTTACAGTGGGACAGCTGTTGTTAAGTACGTTTTTCTTAGGAGAAAGTTAATCGCAAATAAACAACAACTGATTTGAAAATGATGCTCCGGTTCTCAAATTTGCAATTGAACGCGAAAGTTAAAGATTTTTTATCTACGTAAATTTACAATGCAAAGTAGAGCAGAACTAAGCAAACATTTTCGAAGCCCTTATGTAGAAGCAATGATTAAATATGGACTTACAGCTGCGAAAAAAACTCTAATGTGGTTTAGGTTCATAAAAAAGTTATTTATGCGTCAAATTATCTTGACGACAATGCTTATAAATAATTTATTCAGGTAACAGGCGTAAATGGAAGCTATAGACCTAAATTAACTTCCCGCTAACAGTGGAGACGACTTGAATGGGTGACGCGAGGAAATATTTCTATGTATTTTTCTTCAAAACAAGAGCGCTTTCTTATTAAAGAATCACAACTAATACATGCAGCATATAAGCATAAGTTAAGGCAATGAGTAACCTGAGGCCTTCCGCATTGTAAACGAGGGCATTTTATTTTCGTCAATAATTCCATGACTGTTTAAATGAATTGCATCCCTTTGGATAACAAATTATTTTATTTTTCCAAGTAATCTCCTTTGGGCTCTATACACTTGGTCTAACGT
The DNA here is from genome assembly GCA_949318255.1 of Pollenia labialis. Taxonomy (NCBI): domain Eukaryota; kingdom Metazoa; phylum Arthropoda; class Insecta; order Diptera; family Polleniidae; genus Pollenia; species Pollenia labialis. Next base: position 26,352,356 of record OX439140.1, on the reverse strand, counting down.
TTTTCCATTTTGTTTAACCTTTAAAAAAATATTTGTCAAGTCATTCAAATAAAAAAAAGCCCATCGTTAGGGACAAATCTGTTCCCGACAAACAAGGCATTTCTTCAAGTTTGGCAACAATAAATAGTCCCTCGGTGCCAAATCGAAGAAAAGGGTAGATATGAAGGCGCAGCCAGAATTCACTTTTTACAAATTTCTCCTTAAAGTCTGCAATTAATGGCTGACAAACACACGCTTTATTAAGCCAATTCTTAAAAATTTAGGAAGAGGATTTAAGCTGCAATAAACAAGTTTTTTGTTGAATTTAATGTAAATAGCAGTCTAAAGGGTGTTTAATGGGCAAAATTACTCTGTTTGGGAAAGAATTTGTTTAGAAGCCATTGGAAATGATGAACCATATCAAAACGCATTGTTCCTGTCACAATTGGAATATCAAATTATCTCGAAAATTTCGACCCACACTTTGTACGCAAGGCCAGCCAGCCGGACGGACATTGTAATATCGATTATAAAAGTAATTTTGAATCGATGGCTATGCTTAAATGTAGGCCTAGAACAGAGGTCTGCAAAACTCCGCACAAGTGCGAATGCATGAGAACTTGTATTTTAAATGGATAACACTGAACAAACCAAAACAAAAACGCTCAAAAATAAACAACCAAGAGAAACCATAAAAGTGAAGCACAATCTAATGAGATAGCGGCTGACCAAAGATTATATCTGGTACCACGGGCACCAGAAGCCCCTGATGTTACGACGCCGGACTGAAAATTGGTGGAGGCGTACGTTAGTATGCTTCGTGAGGTACGATTCTTCTGTCTTTTAGAAATATTGCCTTTATGAAAGTTTCGCTTCTTCGTTGAAAAAATACTTTCGGGGGTCATGTAGTGATTATGGTTTACTACTCTTAGCCGCGATAATCCAACAAAAGTCCTGATTTTAAGCTACTTGTTGGGGAGTTCGGCTGAGGATGGACTATCCCTAGATGCTGTTACTACTCAATAGATGCTGCTAGCAAATTTTCAAAAGCAGCAGAGGTAGGTAGCTCTAGCCTCTAAGCAAGCACAGAAACAAATTTTTGCGCCAGTAAAAGAATTAATTAAAATCTAAATCAGTTTTAATTAAATATTTAATCAGGTTAATTAAATATTTAATCAAGTGTATTAAATGTTTAATTGAAATGTTGTCAAATAAACATTTAATACACTTGATTAAATATTTAACTAACCTGATTAAATATTTAATTAACTTACCTGATTAAATATTTATTTAAAACTGATTTAATTTTTGATTAGTTCTTTTGCTTAGTTTAGAAAGAAATCAAGTGATGGCAGTTAACTAGTGTAAGACAAGACCATAATATATTTATTTTCATAAATGTTGTAGTTCCCAGTAAATCTGCAAAAATTAATTATTTTAAAACTCTTAAGCCCCACATAGTTGGATATTAAGAGCAATATGACATTTTTTTTTCAATTGCCTACAACAGAAACAGTATGACCGATAGAACCATTGAATGATGAGGACGAGGCATTCCAGAACAAATATATATCTATGACAATAATATTTAAGACTTTAAAAGGGTAATTTTAAATTGTGTGCGAAATTAACGTTTTTTTATAGGACCAGCATTCAGTGGAAGACCCCCACTTATGCAATGTGTTGAAACTGGGAAAAAAAAGGTTATGGGAAGGAGAAAAGAGGAATTGAGGACTTGAATTTATTAATGTTGAAAGTAAGAGGAAAGACTTGAGAAGAAAGGTTATCTCACATACGAACAGCCCGGCCAAAAACAAATTGTCCATTTAATTCGTTGTACGATTCACCAGCCAATCGACCTAAAAGGATGGGCTCTTGAGAAAAAAAAGTTGTATTTCGAACTAACGTACGGTTTTCGGGCACCAAATCCCTAATTTCAGCAGAACACATCTCAGTATAGTAACGATAAAACAGTAAAATACAATCCACATTGTGACGGTGCACAAGGGAGTCAATAAAAATGGATACTGTTAATATAATGTTAATACCCAGACATAAAAGGTTGTAAAGCAAATGATTCTATTTCCTTGTTTTCTTAAAACAAATGGTAACAGCGTTGTCTAAAAAGAGTGCGAATAAAAGCGTTGTATCATAAAATAAATTCAATGCATGAATAATATTCAAACTAGCTGAAATATACTACAGATACGCTACTGTCACCCATGAGAACCTTCGCCCTCTCCTGCGTGCGCTAATAAAGGTTCAACATAGACTTTGAAGCAACGGCCCAAACATGAGAGTTGTATTATACTCGCGGTCGGATATAGGTTGTAAAAATAGCAAGGAGATCAGATAGAGAGAAGTTTATCTTACGCTGTTTTAAAAAACCGAGGAACTTGAATGCTTATTTTGTCACCTTGAGTATATGTTTTGTCAATCGGACATCATATTGTATCTTCATGCTCAGAACATCAAGAAATTCTGATTCCTCAGTAATTACTCCACCCATATATACAGATGAGGCACCTAGATCCGTCGCGCATTAAGGAGTCAGCATGCAATATTAGTTCTTTCGGGCATTAACCCTTTCGACCCCAACGTTGCTTATAAGCAACTTAGATTTTAAGCACCGTTTTATTCAAAACAATTGTAATAAATTATCAAAGCACATATAAAGTCGGTTAACTACAGTTCTTAGAATTAAAAAAACACATAAAAAAAAAGTATAAGCAGTTCCTGATCAACATAACTACGATGCATTATTCGGTGTGAAGTCGAGCAAAACGTTGATGTTAAAAAATTAGTGCAAAAAGCTAAAAATAATATAAAATTTACAGACATTATAATTGAAAAAAGAAGTACGCAGTTTTAACGATAAAAGATGCATTGAAATATTAAATTTTTTATAAATTATGCAGCAATATTTTTTTGTTTATTAAGTTGCTTATAAGCAACTTTGGGCAACGCTGATTGTAAACTCATTCAAATCGAAGACATGAACAAACCACGCATATGGCCTTGTGAAATCGATATAAAGCCATTTTGGAATTTGATAAGGACGATTTTCCGATAAAGAGTGTACAGATGATGATGCAGAATTTTTGGAGAATGGTTTACACTCAGTTTTGGACCAAAGGACATGCAGAAGGGTATCCAGAGAATTCGAAATGTAGTGGAAAAACATTAATTGTACACGTTACTATGGATTAAAAAATCGTTGACCTTCGAAAACGTCTCTAGAAGATGTGCAAGTGGTAACATCCTAATACAGTATTTCATTGATTGGTACGGGGACAAAAAGGTAGATGCCACCGTTGCAAGACTGGTACGCATCTTTAAAAATGTGTGGATTGAAGTGTTTTCTTATTTTGCAGTAACAGTAAAAATTGTTTTTATAATACAATACGTCATTTAAAATAATACGAAAAAAGGTTTTTAAAGAATAAGTAAAAAAAAAAGTTGGTTTTAATCCATCCTCAACGGCCCAAAGTTGCTTATAAGCAACTTCCAATATCTAGTCACCCGATGACTCAAAAAGTCTGAAATCTTCAAAAATCCTTAATTTGGATGGATCTAATAACCAAGGAAATTAAAAAAACATTTCCGACAATGGGTCCAAGAGCGGGCGCGAAAGGGTTCAAGCCGATCCTATTCGCACGACCTTATTCCGAAATTATGTCAAGGTCTCGGCCAAGCGTATCATTCATGTCCTGCCTCATAGCACCAACAGCAAATACGCATGGTGTATAATATAATTTATAGAAACAAAATCCGTTTTGTAAAAGTAATTTATGACTGCTAGGAAGTTTTCTTTGATTGACTCAAAATTAAAAATCGTTCGCTTGACTGATTTTTGAATTAAACGACTCGATTGAACCCTAGGCTCTAGGCAATATTGGCACTATGCAATTTGAAAGACTAATAGCCATTTTCTCTATGTACTGACAATCTGTCTGTTACTTAATATCGACATAAATTTGTTAAACAAATAAACTGGGTGCAGTTTTTCCTTGGCAACAATTTTAATCGTCTAATGAGCAAAATATAAACCTTTTTTAAGGGCCAGAAAAATGTTTGTTTAAGAACATCTGCCTTCAAAATTGTTACTAGTGTTTTTTACCTCCCCCTTTTCAAAACAAACCACTTACATATATCTAGCATACAAAATACTTTAAGAAGTAACCAGGATACATGTACATATATCAGTGTTATTTATCCAAGCGTAATTTGTGACTTAGAAATTTTCCTTAACGCATAAAAAACATCATTTATTACGGCAACAATAACAAAAAAAAAAACCACGGCCGAAAAAACTTTAGCTAAACAAGCGATTTTTGCTTAGTACCCAAACAACAACCAACAACTAGAAAATGATAGTAGGAAATATATTTTCCAAGCAACTTGGTTGTTTTTAAAAAATCGTTATTAAAATATTATATTACCAATATAATCAAAAGAGACGGATGAACGAGGGAGGAGGTGAGTAGTTATGGAATACAATAGAAAAAAGAGTAATTTTACTTTCCTTAACCTTGTTTATATTGTGTCAAGTAAAAAAAACAAAATCAAAAACAAAAAAATTATCGTAAATGATTCCCAAAAGTTGAAGAATAACAAGCCATAAAAAACTCATGTTACAACATAATTTGCTGATGGGTTTGTATCGTACTTTGGCAGGCGTTCACATATTTCGTTAGTTTGTTTTCAGAAATAGCTTAAATACATGTTGGGACATGAAATTACGTTCAGTTTTCCATCAGGTTTTTTTCTAATATTTTTAATTTTATTTAAATAACAAAACAAGTTTTAAGAGGCAAAAAAAAAAAAAATATTAAACAAGAAAATGAAAAAGAAAGAAAAACAAACAAGTGGAAATAGAAATGTTAAAATGTTAAACTTTTCCAATTAGCGACAAACAAGCATTAAATTCTTCTTGCCCCTAAATGTAGGCAACATGCAATAGAAACAAATATTAAAAACACATTGCTAAGCAGAGCTGCAATTAAATTGCTTGTAGACACAAACGCCCATAACTGGGGCTTGTTTTACAGGGCAAAATGGCAGCAGTAGTAGTAGAAGTAGTGGCAAGTGAATGTTTTCTTATTTTTTAGTTGTAGTGTCTACAGCACCAACCAACTGTAACTTATTAAAAGATGCCATTAATGAAAGCGAATGGTAGGAAAAAAGTTTTATGAAATATTTCTAAAACAACTGTTGTTGCTGCTACTTGTTATAATTATGAGGTCGACAAATTATATAAATTAAATTAAAAGATACAATAACTTTTGCTAAAGAAAATATTTATGGCAAAATATGTTGATTAAATATTGCAATTAAAAAATTTTACATCCCAGGGGTTCAAACGAAGTGTTATAAATCGAGAAAAACTTTCCTATTTACATGAATAAGATATAAATTAAAAGCTAGCAAATATTAATGGAAATTTAAAAGGATTAAAATTTGTTTTAGTATAAATCTAAAATCATAAAGTGCAGGCAAAATGTCAGAGCAAACTTAAATTTAATCTATTGTTTAAATGGCTAAAGCTATAAATTGTTTAATCTGGATATTCAGCATTCAGTTCCAAGCCTGGAAATTGTGCAATATTCTATAGGAGTGAAGTAGCATAGGCTGCATAGTTTATTATGGGGGTGAGGCGTAGTACGGGGACCGTGACCAGCCGTAGGACAAACATAAGGAACGGCACTGTCAAAGCGATCACAGTAGGTTTTAAGCCTGTTGCTCCATCCCGACCTCAGTTGAACCAGAGCTACTCTTATTTTCTGCGGCAGGTTTTTCACAGTTCTGCAATCTGCGATGTTGTTACCCGACCCGGAGGATGAAGGGATCATCTTAAGAATATTTAACCTTCTTATATTATATCCACCTGGGCATACCTGCGATGCGAGATACAGCCAAGCTTACAGGGCTCTTGAAGTCTTTTGATATCTCCACTCTAGGGTTCTCTCCAGGGTACCTTGTTTTCAAGAGAACGGGATTCAGTAACCCCCGGTAGCACATCACCGTACCGATTATTGGTTAAGTTGTTCTTTAGTACGTTTCTTCCGGGAAATGCTTCCTGGTGATTTCCTATTGGAAAGCTGCCTTTCATAAAAGTTAACTGTTTGGCACAATTTTTTTCAGCCGTGGGCAACAAAAAGAAATGTCCTTGAAGATGGGAAACTTTCGGTGCACACGTATACCCAAAACCACAAGAAGCACAGTAATGAATCATCAGGAGAGCTTTCCACTTATGGAGGGTACTAACATCTGTATCCATGCTCATTTTCCTAAATGGTATAAATGGCTACCCAGTGGCTAAGAACTACCATAAATTTAAGCCATATGGCAAGAGCTGATGTAAATTCGTTTCCATGTTTGTCATATCGGTCGCTTTGTGTCACCCGAACAAAGTGAAGGAAGGGCTAATAACGCATTTGTCAATGAATATTTAAGAGCTTGGTAAAAAAGTCAAAACAGTGCAGTAATTACTAAAACAGCCGAATATGACATTTTAAATTGTTTCAAAACCAGAAATTTCTTTGCATGTTACGGGAGATGTTCGTCTACAGCAAAGAAGGTAGTTTAAAAATGCCCGCCCTATTAAAGCTGTCCGGAGATAGGAGTTGTCGGTTAGTAAGTCCTTCAATATATTTTGAACGTTCTATGTTATCATCCTTAATATTCTTACTGTTAGCAATATCGTTCTTTAGACCTGCGATTACAATTAGGAAAGACTTTAAAATTAATTGCGTTTACGTTTTTAATCACTGTACAAGCCATATTAAGTTTCAATTTGTTAATAGTAAATAAAGCCAGATTAACTTGTTTATCGATTTATACTACAAAAATTTACTTGAACTAAATTTAATCTAATTAACTTTAAAATAACGACCTGTACTTTTATCACAATGCCTTCATTGACGACAAACCTCTGTTATTAAAGCCAAAAAGAGTCTTTTATAACACAACATTTTATTCTTATTGCAAATAACCCACAATTACCCCTACTATCACAAAGCTTCGCATTTATATCATTTTTAAACACATCCAGTTTATCAAACTTCCCAACTCATCATCTGGAAAGTGACAGAGACCAGACTTTTGCTCTCTCTCCCAATAAATAAACTATAAAACATAAATTTACTGCGACGGGTGGATTATAAATATCAGAACATTTAAAAAGGGTAATCAATTCGGGGTTTTAATCGATGTACAAACCGGATTTTCTTGTTTCTTTAAGAGCAGGGTTCAATTAAATGGTTTTTTTTTCTAAAAATCAAAAAACCGGGTGTTTTATTTCAGTTCTTATCCCTTTTAATAGTTTTTAAAGCACAAGTAAGTTTTCAATTTCATAAACGAGGGCGGTACAATAAGTTAATAACTTTTTAAATGAAACAAAGCTCTTACGCTAAAAAATCATTTTAGTTTTCGAGGTCACCAAAATAAGTGTTTGTTTGTTAATTAACTTGCAACGAGTCATTACTTCAAGTTTGGAAACATCCAGAGAATAGGGCAGATTAGGAAACAAGACGTTGCATAATTCATGATTTTTTTTAATTAGAACTGCACACATGTGTTAAAGAATGACTTTCTTGGCCAAATTTGGCCAAAGTTGGCACAACACCAAAAACTAATGGGAAGTTTTCGAAGGTTTTCCAAGATGGATGGAAAAGCTTTCGCACACCCAAGTAATCGTTGAAATTGTAAACCACTTAGCCATGCGAGATGCTTGCGACTTCTGCAATCTTTTGCACTTTCAATCTCTGATCGGCCAACACCTTATCCCTATTTTTTTTGTAATCGTTTCGTATGAAGAGACCTCAACTTGCCATCTAGAACGTACGGTATATTGAGTGGTTGTAACTGTTACAATGAAATTTAGTAAACCAGTTTTTTTGCCATTGTAATTTATCAGGCTTTGCAAAAAAAGAATTCTTAATGAGCACTCGAAATTAACTATTTTAATTTTCTCCTTAAATCACGCGGTAGTAGGCACAAACTAAATATTGCAGATAATTAAAATGTTGACAGAAGTCAAGTGATGGATGCCTGAGGAGGGAAACCTAAATTATGGACTTATCATCACAAAATTGTATATTTTTACTAGCTGTTTCGTCCTGGCGCTGCTCGGGATTTTCTACAAAAACTAAAAATTAATACTTTTTTTAATAACTTGACCCCAGCGCAATCTACCGGGTCAACATTTTATCAGGAAACTTATTTTTGTTTAATAATGATATTTTGTGAATTTCAGCCAAATCGTACCATAAATAAAAAAAAATTATTATCGCGACAACAGTGCCTCCATTCGGAATTAAACATAAGAGAAACCTGGCTCCCGACTAAAATAATTTATTGTCCAAGTTTGGTGTCAATCTATCCAGCAGTTCTTCAGTTTTAGGAGCACATACACTGCACAAGCGTGTTTGTATATATTGAGTAGTCCAAGTCAAATCGCATAGTTAGGAGAAACAATTTTTTTGATTTCCTTTATATTTTTGCTTTGCTGATGTTCCTTGTCATCAGCACATTTCAGCAAATTTTCAGATTTTTTTTTGGCAGAGATATCAAATATTAAAAAAATCGCGTTATAAGAAAACTATGTTCAAATAAATACTCATAAATTTTTTCAATATTAATCCAAATACAATAATTAGTAAGTAAGCGATTTTTTTATTCAACTAAGATCGGTTATGGCTAACGCAGACCTCAGGATGTCGTCATTAAAAACGCCTCAGATTGGAATAACCAAGGAAGCCGAGTCACACATGATGCAGACGGCTTGACATAAAGGCGAACAAAATCATCAAATCTTGGAGTGAAATAAAGGCTGTCGCAGAGTCCTATGAGTCTTTAAGTGAGAGTTTGCTGTATATTTTCTGGTTGTATGGAAAGATGCTGTGCTCAATTTCATGAGAATAATTACATGTTTCGCCATCCTTTTTATGGTGCTTTGTCGAGAAAGCATATTAAAATGTAGATGCTGTCATGTTGCGTCCACATAAGAGGGCGGGTAAAAGCTTCTTTTCTTTTAACCTGCATAACAAAATATTGTTAGAATTAATTAAAAGAAAATTAATTCTGGTTTTAATATATAAATACTGTGTAAACGGACTTAGAATTACACAAGGACTCAGAGTATAATTTTTTAATGGAGACTTAGATATAGATATACGTTGTTTTCGGTTAACTGAGCCCCGCTTAATTGAGTTTCCCGTTTTATTGCACTAAAAATCATGGAACGAAATCATTCAGTATAACTGGCTTTGTAAAAATACCCGTTTAGTGGAGCTCCGTCTATTTATTTTTTTTTTATTATTATTTAATTTATGTCTATGGACAAATTCCGTACAGACTATCTTAGGCCCGTTTTCACAACTTACCGATAGCTAAAAGTAGACTTTAACCGGCCTTATAAAAAGTTTTCCATTAACAAAACTTTACTTTAACCTGAAGTGAGCGATGAAGCACATCCTACCTGGTAGGTTTATGCAAAGTTGCAATAATGGAACACTTTTAATACGGCCGATAAAAAACTTAACTTTAGCTATCGTTAAGTTGTGAAAACGGGCCTTGGTGTAGTGACATAATAATTTATTTTATTTATGCAGAGAAAGCAAGATTAGAACAAACATTATTGATTAAAATATAATATGATATTGCTTTTTATGATATTAATGTTCAGAGAATATTCGGTAAAGTTATACACTTCATTGAAACAGCCGTATAATTTTCTTATTGGATCTGACATAGAAAAGTTTGTTCGGCATGTCCTTTGCGTTGTCCTTGCATGAGCGTTGAGGAATATTGAAAGTAACGTTACTCAATAAAAATCCGGAATGTGTTCTACCATTTATAAGATTGGCCATAAAAGATATATTTATCATTTTTCGATTGCTTTTAAACGTTGGCCAATTTATTTCAGCTAGTCTTGTTGAGTATGAAGGTGGTACCAGGCATCCTCTGTAACCACAGAAAATAAGAAATTGTTTTTGAACTGATTCGATACGAGCATTATGAATATTATAGATCGGTTCCCAAATAATGCTGCCGTATTCCAAAATCGGTCTGACGATCGAAGTAAAAAGACGTTTTGTGGTTAAGGGATCGTTTAAAAGCCAGAACACTGCGGGATTTATTAACAGTCATCGTAATATGTTGAATAAAGTCAAAAAAAAAAATAACCACTTCTTAACCCATTTCCGGCCGCGAAACATAAAAGTAGTCCGATTTCAATGAAATTTGAGTTCTTATCTAATTTGGGGTTGCTGAATTCAAATCCGTTCACAAAAATCAGTTAGCCCTACTGGGACCGTCAGAACCCGGTGTTCGCAAGCGCGAACGTTGGCCGCTATTCAACATTAATTTTGTTTGCTTTGTAAGTTTAAAAAAAATTTTGTTTAAATTGCATAAAACATATTTTAACGCAAGTTTCAAGGCGAATTCATGTAAACGGTGGTGTCGATACTACAGCAAGTAACAACACCAAAAACACAACAATGAATTTTTTTGTTGCTTTCGTTGGCCGGTATGTCAAAAACACAGGTAACTTTTGACATTCCTCTCCCTAATTAAGAAAAAAAAGTAGCACAGCTGGGTTTTCAACGCCACCTGAAAGTCAATTGGCCTTGGCAAGTTTCTTTCAATTTCATAAAATATATTTATTGAAAATATAATTTTATAGTTTTTGTATTTTATAAAAAAAAAAAATGAATTTTTAAGGCACACTTCAAAACGTTTTGGATGTAAATAAACATTGCATTTTTTGCACATCCATTTCATTGGCTTTCGAAAGGTTTTAATCTGTAGCGTCTAGTTTTTCCATCTTCCTGTTCAGTAGGAATGTGTTTGCAATCTCGTCTGTCCGTCAGTTGAAAGGTAAAAATTCAGGAGAATTCTGCAATTGTTTAAATCATAGCAAAAGTTGTTTTGCTGTTGCCGAAAGTTTATCAGCCCAACAGGCAAGCTAATATATTGTTTGTTTGATCAAATTGGAAGTCAGAATCACTCAATCTTTCAATGTAATGCCTATCAGTTTTTGTGCATAGTTATTTGATCCTTTTATGATAACATCGAACATACCGCAGTGGTCACAATCCTTTAATTTCTGAACTTAACTTTGATCGAGCTCATCTGATTTTGGGTGTTAAATAATTAAAATGTTTCCTGATCGATCAGTCCACTGTGTCCACTTAGAATCTTTCATGTCCGTATGGAACTGTATGTTATTTTGACACGTTCTATTTTTCTCTTGGCCTCTGCAGATGTTGATGGTTGTTCAGTAATGTCTATATCCTGCATATGCTTCTCTTGTTTTTAAATATATATTTTAAACGTCCCAACAACTTCTTGCAAAACAGTTTGATAATTTAGAAATGAGGTAAGACATACAGACGTGCATACATGCAAGTTTGTATTGGAAATAAAAAATTTTGATAAACATACGATATAATTTAGGGGAATTTCATTATCGTCTTTGTATTCCTAACCTGATGACTCATCGATACTTTCTGGTGAAAGCACACAAACGGTGGCCACACCGTCTTCTTAATGCCAGTTATTTCTTCAATGGTAAAAATTTTACGCGTCATATTTTATTCAAAATACGATTCCCAACTTTTAAGGTTGAGAGTTCTTTCACTTACTTTACTGCATTTCTGTATGTCTTATTGCGTAGCGCGTAATTGTTCGCTTATTTTTTTAAATGTACCATTGGTGCTTGGCAAAATGAATTTGTTTTGGGATGTTTGCATTTATTTAAATTTAGTTCCATCAAGTTAAGTTTGAACCATTTGTCAATATTTGCGTCACCCGTTTAATTGTTTCGCAAAATAAGACCGCATTGTGAAAAACACGAGCAAATGTTTCGGTTAATTGTTTCCGTCTCCTCAATGTGTTTATGCTCCACAAACGTAAACAAAATTTTTTGTGGCAATAAAGTCAAGTAAAGAAATGAGTTTTATTTTCTATCTACTGGCCCAAATGTGCAATTAAGCGAAACACCCATGCGTTATTGAACATCTGCTTAATTGACTTCCCGTTTAATTACGTCGTGCATTTTTAGAAACTCAAATAAGCGGAAATAACTGTACTATTTCTAATGGTTGCAGTGGGGTATAAACAAATTATTTAAAAAAACCGCCTAACGATATTTTCCTATGATTTTTAAAGAACATCCGGTTTTTTAAAATCTTAAAACCGGTTTTCGAAAAGGTCAACAATTCAATCACCCTAATTCTAATTTATGTTAATAAATGCATTTCGTTTGAAATTATAGCCTTCCACTTCATATTAACTTGCTTAGCAAATTCCCCCAATCTCTCCCAACTCCTCTAGTGCTTGGTTTTCGTCCATTTTAACAACTTAATATCTTCGGCCGTTTTCTTTTTTTTCAAGACACTTAAAGCTGTATCTGTTTTTGCTTTTGTAGTTGTTCCTGTTGATGTTTGTATTTTATGAACCAGAACAGGAAGAAAGGAAAAATAAAGTTATTAAAGTTAAAGTGGGTACTAAAGCGTTAAATTTTGTTGATGTTTTTCTAGCCTGTCAAAATGCGTAAAATAAAAGTTTTGTTTTTTTATCTTTTTAAAGTTGCTAAAAAAACAAGAAACTAATATTATTTTAATAAAAATTAACATAGAAATTGAAAAAACAAAAACGCCATAAGTACTTTTAGGGCAAAATATGTATGTGGATAAAACGAAATACGTAAAATGACTAGTAAAATTTGTCAATTATAATTTACATATTTTGAGATTAGCGAAAAAAGCGAAAAACAAAAATGCTATTTAAAGAGACAAAAAAGTGAATTATTTTTGCAAAGTTTTTGTTTATAACTGTCATAAAGGAAAAGACAAGTAAAAGGACTTGTAACGTAAGGCTAGAGGTCGAGATAAAAAGTCGCCATAATTATTATATCAACAATCATAAATGTGTTTTAACTATAAGTTTCTGAACAATTATGTTTTACGTTTTCTAGTATTCAGGCAGTCTAAAGTCCACTTTCGGGTGGCTTTATGAAAATAAAAGCACATTTTTAAAAATTCTTGAAAGTAGCAGTGGGGGGGGTAACTTATCTCCTTTACTTAGCCCATGTAGAACGAACTTATGGAAGATCTATGGTAGAATTTGCTACAGATTGTTTTGCAATTTCGATGGCCTAAAAGTATGTACGATTTCTATTGCCATAGTCACAAAACCCCTTGTATCTTTGCATCGATTGTATTTTGTATAAAAAGACAATTGTGAACTATGCTTTTTAATCAGTGTTCGAAAATAAACATAAAATATCGTTCCTTAGCATTCGGTTTGGTAGATTTGGCGAAAAGACAAACGGAAATAGTGTTTGTGCAGTAAATCATTAAAAAAAAATTCTCTGTTTGTGATCTTTAAACACAGAAAAAATAATACTGTACTTATCCAAATCAACAAAAAAATAAGAACATTTAATTCGGTTCAGTTTTTTTTTTGTACCACAATGAAGTGTTCGGTTCAGCTCTTTAATATCCGTCCCTTTTAGCTGGTATAAAAACCAAAAATTTTTTATAACAAAATAAATACACATGCGAAAAAAAACAAAAACCAAGCAAACTTATTTTACACAAACCAAACATATACACACAAGCTATTCGTGTTGCGGTCGTTGCTAAAATTTTTTGTATATTAATTTCCTTATCAATTTAAAAAAAGAAACATTATTCTTGATAAAAACACTGAAATTTATTTAAATTAAAATATTGTGTTCCCAAAAATTACTTTGATAAACGAACTGGCAAGTGCATTGCTTTAAAAAAAAACCTAAACTCACTGTTAATTGTTGTTGTTTTTGTTTAAGCTTTGATATTGCTACAAGAAAAGCTGTTGATTATAATTCTTATTCGCTTAACACTTTTGTGTGTTTAATATCTTTAGTTTTTCTAAAATCTTTGGATAAAGTTTCCTGACGAAATAGATAATCCCTTGAACAATAAGTTTCAGTATTTTTATCAAAAAAAAAAAAAAATTGGGAATTAAGCACGACAAACAAAATCATTTAAATTAAACTATTATTTTCCCGAAAATACCTTTGATAAATTTACAATATTTCGCTATCTTATCTTTCTTCCAGAAATTCCAAATATGTATGTTAAAATTTGACTTTGGACCTTCTTGATTTTAGAATTAATGTATTCCCGTTTAAGCAAAACCTTTAGACTATATTTAAAATGATCTGCACTATAATATTTTGAAAAGGTTTCACTTGATTAATTCATAACAGGAAATTGGGGTAAATCGCCAAAATAGGGCCAGCAAATAAGTTTTTCCCAAAAATCGCCAAATTTTATTCGATGGTACGGAAAAACTATGGTCGGTTTTGACATAATTTTTGCATATTTTTATTCCTTAATATATTCCCTAATGTTAATGTTTTGTTTAAACAATGGAAAATTTGTTTAACAAAATTTTTAAAAGTTTAAAAATTAATGGTGTTTTCTTTTTTACTAAAAAATGTGACTTTTTTTTAAAAAAATTTAATTTGGTGTCGTTTTCTTAAAAATTTTGCTCCTGAAAAGCATGAAGTTTTTAGAATAAAACAAGCCAACCTTTTCGGCAGCAAAATTTTTAAGAAAAAGACACCAAATTAAATTTTTTTAAAAAAAAGTCACATTTTTTTGTAAAAAAGAAAACACCATTAATTTTTAAACTTTTTAAAATTTTGTTAAACTAATTTTCCATTTTTTTGAAAAAAAGGCACATTTTTTTGTAGAAAAGAAAACACCATAAGTTTTAAAACTGCCGTTATGAAATTCCTTTTGTTTTGCTTTAGTCATACGTGCTAAAAGGTTAGAGGTATCCTACAAAGACAAAAACTTACATATTGGATTTTTTAACAAGAACTTTGTTTTCTAAAACAAAATAAAAGAAAAAATTTAGATGAAGATGACTCAAATTTGTACTGTTTTACAAAGAGAGTAGTTCGGCAATTATGAATAAAAAATGTTATCTGACAAATGTCCACCACTTTCATCAAAGTGAAATGCGCTTAGAAACTAGCTTTCCCTCAACAATAAATTTCAGTGTATTTATCAAATATGAAAAACTGGGAATTTAGCACCTCATACGGAAATCGTATTAATAATAAATTTTGTATTCCCGAAAATAACTTTGATAATGTTTCTAAATACCTTTTGGCAAAATGGCGGTTCTATTTTGTTAATCACATCACGGATTTTGAGTTTTAAGGCTGGAGTCCATTCGGTTGGCTCCGTTTAGACTCTGGCCTTAACATAGCCCCACCAAAAATAGTCCAGTGGTGATAAATCTCACGATCTGGCTGGCCACTTAACAGCCGATGTTCGTTAAATTTTGCGATCAGGAAATTTGGGTTGCCAATGCGTCTGCTACGTATGCGTCAAAAAACTGATTGTGAAAACTATTGTGTTGTTGGTGTTGCCACAGTTAAAAAACAAAGTTCTTGTTGAAAAACCCTTTACAAGTAAATAAAAGTACATTTAAAGTAAATATTAGACCTGATTCAAATACTTCTCAAAATATTTTAATTTTATTCCTCCGTTTCTTATTCAAGAAGCCTGAGACACTTTAATGGCCTGGTGAAATTGTAATAACTTTAATATTTTTTTTTACCAAATTTTGTCTTTTACATCTCACTTAAACGACAATTTCGTACACATTGCGATTCTTTTCAATTTTATTGCAATATAGCAACATTTTTATCAAACTGAAAAAACATGATTTTTTCTACTTGTAAATGAGACTTTAAACTTGAGAGGCAATGCGCCATGCCGTTCCGAACTGTGATCAGCCGAATTTTTCGCGAAACATGGTTTTTTGATGGGACAAACATTTTGAGGGGTAGATTTTGCAAAAATTAAAAATAAGAAGGGCACTAATGTACATGCAAATTATATCGTTAACATTGATTCGATTTTAATTTAGACAGATTAACAAATTGTAATAGAAATTAAAAACCATGCCTAATATAACAACATTGCTGTCCATTGTATGAAACATGGGTCAAAACTTCGAAAATTATGCATTAAATGACTGAAAATTGTAAAATATTGACGAAACCCTTTAATATTCATGTTTATTTGTATATTTTACGAAAAAATTTCCTAATTAATCGCCTAAGTATTTAGAAAAGAAATAATTTAGTTTTGATTGTGAATTCAAAGAATAAAATAAGTTTTTAAAAGAACTTGCGAAACTTATTTTTTCGAAAAGCATAAGAGTTTCCTAATATATACAAAAAGCTTATTTACTAACAAATTCCTATTAAAAGAGGTTCTCTGAAATCCTTTACGTAATACACATGATGAATTATTTTCAGTGTAGCCAGTGAAGCATATGTAAAACAACTTGCAAGAAATTAAACAAAACTTTTCACTAAGATTTCAATTCAATATACGAGCCTTAAATCAATAAAAAAAATATATGTACAAAAACTTTTTAACAAGTTTATATCGAAATAAATTTTGAAATTTACTACTACCCCATCTGCTTAAATTTTATTGATAAAGTTTAAATTTAAGATAACTTTAACTTAAAGAATTTAAAAGCAGAAACTAAGATTAAATTAAAACTCCTCACACCTTTAAATGTTCTATAATAAAGAGAAAAAGAAAGAAACAGCAAAAAAGTAAAGCAGTTTTGCATAACAATAAATAACACAAAAACACTAGAGGTCAGTGCAATGCTTAACTTAACTTAAAAGAAGAATAAAACGAAAAAAAATACACAAAACAACTGAAATAAAGTTCTAATAAAAATATTTTTACGAGACACGAAAGGCAAAACAATACTGAACTAAATTCTCACAATACAATCGACTAGGAGGAAAAACAGAAAAAAATGCAGCATATGTTAAGGCTGTGACAGTCAAATTACAACAACGGACTAAAGACATCAAACACCGAAAAAATAAAGCCAACGAACAAACAAAACCTTGGAAACTCTACACAAACAAAAAAAAACTCTACAACAAAATTAGCGCAGACGCTTACAATAAATACTGGCTAAAATACTGGTTTTTTGCAAAGGATATTTATCGAAAAAGAGCCAACAAGGAAAATATGAAGCATGTCCTAGCATGACAAGAATTCAGTCTATAATTTTATAACGCAAAGAAAGGTAGAAAAAGCGCATCAAAAATTTATGAAAATCTTTAAGAAAGGAAAACAAATATAAGAAAAAAAATTTAAGAATTTAAAACATATTTTCAGGCATGTTAAAGTGGAAAAATTGAAAGCCTAATTAAAGGTTTACATCTAACAAAACCAAAAAAAAGGTGTTCAAGGGTTTTGTATAAATAACGATTTTTTTTAACCAAATTAAACAAAGAGAAAACAGTGTATTTATACAAAGACATATAGTTAACGCCTAAATGTATGCTTTCTTTTTTTACATAAAGCTTAAAATGTAGCAGTTGTTACTTAAAACCTTAAATAGTATTTAACATAGTGACGGTCGGTTTATGCTCAAGTCGTAGACCTTATCGCGGTTGTTGTTCTTTTCGTTTAACTTTAGTGAAAGTGCAGAACGTTTTTTAAGGTAATGACGAGCTGTCTGTCATTACATTTCATAGATTAAACATAAAAAAACAAACAAGGAAAAAATGTGCAAAAAACCTTTAACCATTTACAAGTGTCAATCACTTGCTCAACTAAAAAAAAAAAAATTATAGAAAATAACAAAAAAAAAAAAAAATGTATATAAAAATGTTTATACACATGTAACCTTTAACAATTTTTTTTACAAATTCAATTTTGATTCAAATATATACGAAGAAAATTTAATAAAGTATCTCCACTAACAACACGTAAAAGTATGCTTTACAAAAATAAAAGAAAGACCAAATTGAAATAGCATAAAAATACAAATAAAAATATCTTTTTTATTTATAATAAAAAAATTTCTCTGTCTCCATCACTCAAACTATAAATAATTTAAAACATCTAATAAAATTCGCTGCATACTTTTAGGCAAATTGCTTTAGTGCTTATGTGTTCATAACTTTACGAAAGATTCTGTTTTTTTCCATATTAAAGTGCGTGTTTTTTTAACTGTTGTAAATTTTTTTTACGGAAATGCTAAATTGATTTGCAAACGTTCTTCTGTTTTTTATTTTTATTTTTATTTTTCTTTTCTTTTTGCCATCATTTGGTTGTGTTTGCTGTCATAAAACACCAAGCACGAAATTAAGGTAAGGAAATAAAACATACTTTTAGGATTTGTTATATAAGTATGGCAAATTTTTTTTATTTTTATGTTCTTAATAATAATTTTTTTTGCGAATTTTATGTGTGTTAAATGAATAAAAAGTGTAATTTGTTTAACAGCAAAATGTGTTATAAAATATTTTAACAATACGCCGGAGGTTTAAAGACTTATACGGGGAAATGAATAAAAAGGATTTATATATGAAAAATTATTAGCTTAGAGATGTGGTCATAAATTGCTTTCATATTTGGTGAAGTTATTTTTCAAATCACTGGACATTTTAGCACTATATATGTCGTTTTTTTAAAAGTGTTTTTAGTTTGGTTCGACTTATAAGTAAAATTTGCTCAGCTTTAATGTAATGAACTTCTTGTCTGTCCATGACGTAAGAATAGTTTAAACAATTTTTACTTTTTCTTAAATTTAGAAATTAACAACAAAATTAAGTTTTCGCAAATTAAAACTTCATGATGAACCCCCTTATGCAAAAAAGTTAAAGTACCTATTAGTTAACCAACACGTTAAGCCCAGCAAAAGTGATTTTTTTTCTGTACTATTCAGTAGATTTTAATAAAAATAATTGCATTTTATAGTTTACTTCTTGGACATTTGGATTGACGTTCTCAGTTTTGTTATCATGGATGAAATTTCTAAAAAATCCCAGAGGAGTTTTTAGTGAAAACGCACTTTTTTGGTAGGGATTTTTGTGGATAACACGACTCAACAAAAAAATTTTCGTTCTTTGTCCTAAAGTTTATTTTGTGATTTTTAAGTTAATTATACACAAAAACTAAAAGAAAATACATTTTTTGTATATAAAGTTTGCTTTTGTGATAGTTATAGTAATAATTAAAAACACATATTTTGAAAAATATCGCATAATTATGCAAACTTTATACACAAAAAATGTATTTTCTTTTCGTTTTTGTGTATAATTAACTTAAAAATCACAAAATAAACTTTAGGACAAAGAACGGAAATTTTTTTGTTAAGTCGTGTAATCGGTCTCCTAAATACAAAAGCAAACTTTTTCATGTCGTATATTTTTCTTTCGTCTAATTAAGACCTAATATATCGAAATTTTATGATTTAATGTCAAAGACAAATTTTGTGTTGACCCGTGTAATATATTATTATAAATGCCATTTATACAACGCAAAACCAATTTGGTAAAGATGTGGATACAAATTTAAGACTTTTTTACGATTCGAAACAATATCAGGAGCTTGTTTAAATAAGCGTTTCAAATGCTTTTTGTAACAACCAGTAACACTTGTGTTGAACGAGTCTTTTTTGTAACGAATACAACCAAGCCCGAACATCGCAACAGAATGCAGTGTGAGTTATTCAAATCTCCTCGTAAAAGTTTCTCATAGGAATATTACAAAAATGGACTTAATTTAATAAATAACAGTATGGATAGTTTTCGTTTGACATAATAGTATTTTATTTTTAAGGATCTGTGAGGAATTAAGGGGATGAAAATCGCAAATTGTGGATAAGGTGTAAAATAAAACAGGAATAATTAAAATTTTAGACATACTCTTTTAGTACAGTTTGACAAGACTCTAAAGATAATCAACCCATTGCCAAAATTTAAAGGTACGTATGTATATTGTTGTTATTCCTTCTGGAACGAGTCCACGAAATTCGGTTGAATGTAAATCAATGATCTATTAAATTCTGTTATTCAAGGGCGATGTCATCTTAAAAGAACATAATATATTGGTTATGAATTAGTGAACGGGCCAGAAACCGATGTCCAATGTCCTTAGGTTTTGTGCGTTTTAGGAGGGCGACGACTCACCCATGTCCTTCCGTTCCGGATAAAGTTCGTAATTGAGTAATGGAGGTGATATTTGGTATTTGGTTTTTAAGGACATATTTCTGTGGTTTTCATGGGCAACCGCGTATGTCTTAAAATAAAATTTTTCAGGAGAGCCGAAAAAACCATTCTAGATTAAACTGCGAACTAGGTATTGCACATTTTGAACTTTGTTATTGAGTGAAAAATTCGGAATGGGTAAAAGACTTGTAAATGTACTATACAATGCAGAATTTTGTTGTCTGTCGAGCTGTGAACTTAAATTTTAACATTTCTGAAATTAAATTTTTTACCTAATGTCCGGCTAGATTGGCCTGTTGTGCGAAGACTTCGACCGTTTAACTGACATGTAAAACAAAGACAATATTTTATAATTTGTTTTTGTTTTAAATGTAAGTTAAGCGAACAAAATCTTGTTTCGGAAATAGATGAACAGCCAGTAAGTGTTCAAGTTTCGATTACATGCCAGAATGTAAGAGTTCAAACAGAATTTAGTCTTCAACTTCAGGCAAAAATCTTAAAGCCCATAATGAAATAACTTCTAATTGTCTCTCTTATTTCTTTCTTATTCTTTTGTTCATATATTTTGTTTTTTGTTGCTAAAAGTACGAAATTTAATGAAAGTATGGTAACATTGTCAAAAGAATAAGTGTCTTTATATAAGAGCATAAAAAAGTTCTTATAATTTATTTCGCGACAAACTTTTATGTCAAAATGTATGAAAAATGTTGTCTCGACGCAGTTCTATTTGATCATTTAGGAGGGCAGAAGCCAGTTATCGTCAGTCAGCGTAATCAAAATCTTTAAATGATTGGCTAAAGGAAATTGGATACTCCGTCGATAATAAGCAAGCGTGTTATTAAGGACATTATCTTTAACAAGCAATTTTACAGTACCTTATCTTTAACAAGCAATGGAGACAAGAGCCATCCCTTTCTTACACACGAGGGAATGAATGGAATGATTTTGCGAGCATGCTATTGCGTAAAACTCTGCATCAAAATCATATTTAGCTATTCTTAACATTTGACTTATAAAAACCCCAATAAGCGTGGCCACTAATTTTTTCAACAACTAATTTTCTTTTCATTCATTTTTATTGCTTAACCGGACTTAAGTTTTAAAAAATTATAAATAAAAAATATCGTAGTAAAATTCAATTTATAAACTGCTTATTAACTTTAAATTAAGTAAATATTATTTGTTATCAAACAAATGTTTTAAAGAAAAAAAAATGGTTATGTATCGATCTTAATATAATATTTGCTAGGAATGACTACAACTTAAGAAGTTTATTTTTATTAGTGAGACAAACAGCTTCCATAGCAATTAAAAAAATATTTACTTTGACATCCACATCTAAGTGCCTGCTTATTAACATGTTCGTCATTATCTTCATGACACTTTCTTAAGTGTTGGCCATTATTGGTGTCAATTTTTATGGCGCTATAACGATAAGTCTGTTTATATTGTTTTACTTTAATTTTGGTGGGATGGGCAGATAAAACTTAATGTTGCATAAAAGAAATATTTCTTGTGAGTGTGATGCCAAAAATAGTTTATAACTTTTTGAATTATTAATGTGTAATAATAATAACAACTTGTGTGTACATAAATATAAATATTTATTTTCATGAGATGAGAAAAAACAAAGTTTGACGTAGGTCAAGTAAAAGTATTCAGTATACAAGTAGACTTATGAATAATAAATATTTGGCATAATTTAATATGATGTTTAAGTTTTTAGATCGTATTTTTATGCAGTTTATAAATGAATGTGTTGATTTTTTTTATTAAGTTTGCAAATATAATTAATATTAATACTAAAATTTATTGATATTTAATTATAAACTCGTGTTTTTTGGTATAAAGTCAAGGATATCTCAATAGGGTTTAATGACAAATGTTTCGAGGGCTAATATTTAAATAGTGATATCTGCAACTTTCTCGAAAATAAATTTTTAAAAACAACGTGTTTACTGAATGAATAGTCATCTGTTATTTTAATTCAAAGAAAAAAATGTATTTCCAAAACGATTTCTTTAATAAATTGTTTGTTGCGCTATAAAACGCGTACGTTGTGTTGTTAATGAAAAAGAGCTATCAGCATTAAAAAAATATATGGGCATTTCCTCAGAATGGTCAACCAGGATGGAAAAATAATATGTCGATAATCACCGTGTTTTATTGTTTATTATTATAAAAAAAGTCTATGATTTTATAATAGAATGGTACACTCAAAAAATGATGTAGTTAAATTCAAACGAAAATTCATTTGAAACAACTTAAAATTCATTTAAAAAACGGATCATTTACATTTCATTTAAAACAAATGATTTTTACATTAATTTTTAATTTTTTTATTAATTAAACAGCATATTCCGTAAAATTTAATAGTTTTTACTTTTAAAAAATATGTTTTATCCGAAAAAATCAAACAACATAACAAAATATATACGGAAAAACATTATTTGTTGGTAGTTTGTTTTTTGAATAACAAACACAAATGTTGAAAAATAAAATTATTCATAAAATAACTATATTTTTAATCAATTTTAACAGTACGGAAAACGAATTTATTAACCCAAAATCAGTTACTGTAATAATTTTATAAGTGTATTATAGCTTATCTCAGCTGTTTTACTTGAGGAAATTGGGCTAAAAACTGGAAAATTTTATATATTTTTTTAAGCTACTTCTAAAGATAATTTTATATAGTTATTTTACCTGCAAAAAAATATGTAATGTTTGCACTCTTTCTTCATAATCTGTCCATTACAAGCAATTGTAAATTGACTAAAAAGTTTTTTGTTAAGGAAATTTGAAGATTTCTATCGTACGTTCGAGTACCGGTCGCGAAGTTCTGGATATAGACCTACATAAATACACTTTTAAAATAAATTAATCACTTTTGAATAATCCGGTCCACTTTGCAGATTTTTACATTTCACAACCGTTAGCCAAAGTTGACTTCTACTTTCCGTATGTCAGTGATAACATGTTTATATTTTTTTTTGCACTAAACATAGAGCTACCCAAATGCTATCGAATCGCAAAAAAATTTTGTTTTTTTGTATTATTTGTACATCAAAAGCGTACGAACTAGGAAATGGTAAATGAATTCCAAAATCGATTTTCAATTTTTCGATCGCCTTTTTTATTTCGTTTTTGAAATCGATTAATCGAACCTCCAAATCGATTTTGAATTCGATTTCAAAATCGCTTAAGATTAATTTGCAAACTTATTGCTTGTATCACAGAATATTTTTGGCAAACAACTAAAGAAATTGAACTAAGATTTCTACAGTGGGTAAATATGACTACTGTTTATAATTTTTCTGCAAAAAGTGAAAATGTGAGACGGCCTTACAGGATAAAGTGCGTTATGTATGTACATTTCGCATTAAAATTGTGTTCTTGTGTAGTCATCAGGCCTGTCACATAAATCAATTCCGATCGAAGTGATTTCGTATATTGCTTCACATAAAACAAAGTCACTTTTGACCGGAATTGATTTCTGTGACAAGCCTGACTGTATTTCAATGGTTATGGTTATGGCAATAGTTCGAAATCGGTGGCGACTGTTTCTTTGCTAAGTTACTTTTTAGTTAGCCTTAGAAAACAACCGTTTGCATGTCATTGATGTCGGAAAGATGCATCCTTGTAATATCGTATTTGTTAGGATAAATTACATACTTTTGGTTTTTAACTCTGCTTATAACTAAATTTAAATATCGCTCACACACTGGCCTGTTTGAATATTAGCGTATTTCCTGAGGAATGCCATGGTTTAATTCACCTGTTGAGTTTCTAAAATATGTTGCTTATCACAAAGCTGTCTTTCAGTGTTTGTTTCGGTACGATATGTTTGGACGGTTTTGTTCAATATCCATTGATGACTTTTAATTTCTGAAGAACAAGAGCCCCTATATTTAAGTTGCAAGTATACACAGGGTACCAATTGGTAAATTTGTAAAACTACAACTTTAAACTTAGAAAACTGCATAAACATACCACCTACACACGTAAGAACGCACAAAATAAACTCAAGTTTTATTGTGCATGCCCATAATTTTTCGATTTATTTTAGATTAAAAATTGCCAAAATTTTGGGTAAAAATAAAAAAATCGATTTCAGTATAAAATCGCATACGTAAATTCGCTTGCAAAAAATCGATTTTTTTTTAATCACAAACCCGATTTTCGATTGGAATCGAAATCGATTTCCCATTTCCTAGTACGAACATACGTTCATGACACCAGGAAATGCCCATATGTCTTTAAATGAAATAGTAAAAATTGTTTTTGCAAAATACCATGAAGGAAACCTGGGTGCTAGTGTCTCCAAGACAATAGTTTTATCGACTATTTTGGCAACATTGTCAAGAAAGTGTCTACACTGCACTACACTACATTTGCTTTAATACAAAAAATGTTTTATCAATAACAACTGAAGAAGTATAATTCCTATAAAAGTTGAAGAAATAATAAAATTAGATTGTTATGAATTCGTATTCGTACCAAAAGTTCACACTAGATTTACTAAAAAGTACAAGTGATTCTCTGGTTATAATGTCTTCTACATATTTTCCCAAAAGAACTATCCAGTCAATAGTACCAATGTCAGTAGTAGATTTCCAATGACACGCACATAAAAAAAACGTTGAAGCAAAAAGTTTAAACAAACCTTTTTCTTTAGGTTTTTTTATTTTACAAATAACATTTGTATGTTTATGGCGTTTTGACAAAACATCTTAAGTCGAGATAAGATAGCAAAAAAGTTTCTAAAAAAAAATCTCGGTAAAAAAATCATTTTTGCTAAATAATACAATAAACCAAAAATAAAGAAAAAATTCCTCTAAAATACAAAATTTTAAAAACGTAAACAAAAATGTTTTTTTAAATGAAAATTCGTATGATTAACAACATTTTATTCAAATTTTTAAATTTGACTTAAGATGTTTTGTCAAAATGCCGAAGATTTACATATGTTATTTGTATAATAGAAAAAACCCTTTTTTTTTAATTAATTTTTAAAATAGGTTTTTTTTTTTAAATGCTATATTTTTCTCAATGTTGTAAAAATTCAAGAGTTTTTTATTTATATTGAGAAGATCTTAAAAAGCAATAACAAGTCGATATCTTAACCAATTCTTTGACTCGTAGGTTGTCAGATGCCTCCAAAGTTGAGTTTAGCGAAAGGCAAAATTGGTTTTGCCCCAAGGGTCCTTTGACCCAACAGTTTGAGTTTTGGGTAACCAAATGCCGGGCAATAACATCTCCATCTTCTTCTTTTTTTAACATGGATCGTAAAAAGTAAATTTTACTTTACTGTGTACTCTGAAGGCTTCAAAAAATACTTCTATGCAAATTACAAAAATAATACTTATTTAGTCCTTGATGACCTTTTCGGGCTGATATCTCAAATTAAAATGGGATTGAAGTTTTCCTATTAAACAGCAATAATACAGATTCCAAAAATATTCTAATAAACATAAGTATTTTTCTCCAATAATAAGAATATTTTTCCATAATATTATCAACTAGTGGAATCTGTATTCGTGTGTGTTTTCATCTACATCTGTATATGTTCTCAATTTATGCGTGTGTGTGTGTGTGTGTGTGTTGGTTTAAGTATGTATATAAATATATAAGTGCATATTGTATTTTCACTTAAATATACCTTTTGAATAATTCATTAACCTAAAATTGTTTTTCACATTTCTATACAATTTCAATACTTAAGGGGACTGAGGAAGGTGGCATGATGATTCTAAGATGCTTTTCTCTGTCGTAAACAAGTATAACAATGACAAATATTTTCCTTACACTTCTTGATTTGTTTTGTTGTTCTTCTTGTTTGCGTTTTGTTATCTGCTTTTGTTTGCTTTAATTCTTGTGTTGAAAAATTTTAATGTTCAAACAGTCATATTGTGGGGTTTCAGTAAGTACGACGCATTTGGTTTTGATATGAATCGAAAGGAAGTTAAGTAGACTTTGCAGTTCCATAGCAGTTTGAAACATCAGTCTATAAAATTAAATCGCGCGGGAATAAAAAAAATAGTTTCTTTATCACGACTACATTGCATGTGTTCACATCTGGACCGATTTGTTGTTGTCACCAATCAGAATTGTCGTTTTTAAACGGGTGAACCCCAATTAATGCGCCAGGCGTAAGTTTTTTAAAAAATCCCCAGTTAGTCAATTTTAATGCTGGCGGCGTCTTAAGGACTCTCTTTATTTTTGATAAGCAAAGTGCGCCTACATCTATCAACTACGATCGCTACAGGGACCGTATATCGGAGTATTCTTGGGACAACTTTTTTTTTGTAACCAACAAAATCGTCTTTAAACAAGTAAATAGTCCGAAGTAATTTATTAGGCATAAATTTGGTTTATTTTTATGCAGGCGGCGCCTGTACTTTTCAACCACGATCGCTACACGGACAAGATATCGAATAATTTATGGCTCAAATTTGACGCTGTTAACTTGGAACTCAGCAAGACGGTTAACCTTGCAATACAGCATACGACAAAATCGTGTTGTTAAAGACCACGTTCAGCGAGCGTTTTACCTCACACAACAGTGATCGCTGGTGATCGGCTCGTTCTGGCGATTTACCTATTTTAGTCCTTTTTCTTTAAGGTTACGTTAATTTGAGTGTCCCGGTAGACTAGGTGGTAGCGAGCTAATCTATCAGCGCCGGGGTTGCGGGTTCGATTCCCGCCAGAGACTCTTGTTTCTTTCCTGCAGACAAGCATAAAGCTTCGCGGAATAAGCTTACGAAATTAAAAAAATAAAATACGAACAACAATACCATAGAACACGAAATTTCTTGTACTTTGCCCAATTCGTAAGATCGGACAATGGAAAATTGTACTCCAGCGTACTCACTTGTGGCAGAGCTCCGACGAACAAAAAAAAATAATAAAAACTTATTTCTATTATGTTACTAATTTAAATATTAACTAAATTTGCACCAGTTAAGAAATTAATAGTATCAATTAAACGTTTAATTCCTTTGATTAAATGTTTAATTCACTTGATTAAACGTTTAATGCTCTTGATTAAATTATTAATTAAAACTAATTTTATTTTTAATTGGAAAAAAATGTTGAAAGATTTTTTCTGTATGCCCATAATACCGAAAATAATAAAATCGAAAGCTGCTTCATTCTAACAATTAACTCACATCTCTATTATTTGAATTACAAAATTTGTCGCTCTTAATGAAAGTACCTTTACTTACACAAGTTGTAAAAATTAATATTTATATTATGTTTTTGTATATATGCTTTAATGTATGTGTGTATGTGAATGTTTGTTTGTGTTTAAATATAAATATGTATATTTCATTTCATCCTTTCTAATAGCAAACAAATTTATCTTTTGGATACTTTTTCTTCTTTTGTGCAAAATACTTAACTCTTCTATTTGTATTTTGCTACACGTGCATTTACATTGAGAATTTTTTGTCTGTCTATGTTTTTGAAAAAAAAGAAAAGCCTATAAGCTTCAAAAAAATTGTATAAAAAAAAATAAACATGAGACCTTTCTATTCAAAGAGTTGAGAAAAGAAGAAAAACTACATAATAAAGAAAGTAACACTTAAGGTATCATATAAAGCAGTCTACATTTTTTTTAGTAAAAGAAAACCCGCAAACATTTTTGAACCAATAAGTTGTGTTTAACTCAGAGTCAGTATTATTTGCTTAAAACACTATGGAACATTTTTGGGATTATTGTCTGGGGGGTGAGAAATTCCAAGTCAGGGTGATGGTACTAGGTCAGTATAATAAAACCCTCAAAGGGCATTTATGCAAAAAAACGAAATTTGAAAATTATGTCGCTTACGTTATTTTCGCAGTAAGCGCTCGATATATATCGGTAGCTAAAATGCAAACGGCCCTCAATAAACAAAAATATAAAATCGCATAAACGCAAATGTTCTCAAAAACTTTTCGACCAAAATAGGCGATTTTTAAGCCCAAAAACAAACGAAACTATCAACAAAAGCGATAATATGATAAACGCTTAAAGATCTTATTAACCGTTAACTAATTGTTTATTAATGAAAAATTTGTAAATTAATTATTTGCATTAAATTTTTGCTTCCCCTATAATATTTTCGAAATGATGCATATCAAGGCCCATTGAAAAGGTCTGCGCAAGAAGTCTGATGAGCATTGTTTATGTTATTTTTAGTTGTCAAAAGTTGTTTACATGTTGCTTACAAGTGCATGTATACGTTTGTTTACGTTTATGGTATGCCACACATACACGTTTTTGACAACTAAAAAGAATCGTTTTTTGTTTTTGTACAAGAAAGCAGACCTGATAGATGGGCCTTGATGTATATGTTCCATTTAATAAATATTTAATTCTAAAATTAAAATTTTATTTTTTTATAAAAACTAAAAAAATCCTAAATGATCGTAATTTTGAACGTATGATTAATATTAGAAAAACAAACACATACATATGTATACGCTCTCATGTACTTTTAAGAAAATAAATTAAACTAATTATTAGCATACTTTCGAGGGCGAAATAATTATAATATTTTTTTCCCCACAAATTTATTTTTACCGGCAAAACTGTTGCTTATAAAGAAAAACGTTATATGAACGGATTAAAGAAATTGTAATTATAAATTTTTTTGAGTTTTTTTTAGCAAAATCGGACAAGTGGTTCTCGAGTTATGTTAAACAAAAAAACATCAAGATAAGGAAAAAATTTAAAATGTCATAAAAAAACTGACACATGCGAACGCCAAACCCTATGAGGGTTTTACTATACTGACCTAGTACCATCACCCTGACTTGGAATTTCTCACCCCCCAGATTGGCTGTTGTACTGTGTAATTAGGGAGGGAACGATACGCCTTTTGGAATAACCTTTATTTTGATGTTGTGCCATGTCAAGTTCTTGTCAAGGCACAAGATGAACAACAAAGTACAAATGTCAGAACATGCAACATAGACCACCCTGTAGTTAATTCGTCGAGTTACAAAAGGAAACAACACTGCCAACAGAGTTGCTATTTTTTTGGCACATGCACATGAGGGTGTGGCTTAGAGAGCCAACTTCAGGGATTTCCTTCTTTTTCTTGTGGGTAGTACTTCCGGATGGTCATGGTGTGGTAAGCAGAAAAATTTTAAAAATACAAATAAAAAGAAGAAAAATGCACAGGCAATTTTAAAAATGTTTTTAAACGCAGGTTATTTTTAGACAAAAAGCAAATAGATTGGAAAAAGTGAAAAATAAAAATTAAAAAAAAAAAGAAAGTGACACAGGAAGAGTATTTTTACGTGGCCATCATTAATTGAAGCCCGGGGCCAAAAATTAAAGAGAGGATAAAGAAATCCCGCGGCAAGCAAGTCGTGGAGTAGCCTTATGCACTAGAGGAGGTGAATGACAGCGTAAGAATTAGGTTGGCTCGAAGGGAGCAATACCAGACGCTACGGCCGGAGCGAAAAGCTAGAACATACATAACCTCAACAGCCAACGCTCACAAACACTCGTTGCTCTACACTTTTGGAGGCAAAAGCCAACACCCCTAGTCACAGTCACCTACACTAATATCCATAGCATCTCGAACAAAATCCATAGCCATATTTATCAATACCGTAGTCATCTTTAGTCACACTTTTCTTCACATCCACCAATATCCATCGCCATCTCTAGCAATATCCATAGCCCCATGCACCAACAACCATAGCCATCGTTAACAACAAACATTGGCAGCTGGGCCAACATCAATAGGCATCGTTATCAACATCAATAGCCATATTCATCAACATCAATAGTCATCTACATCAACAGCTATAGTCATCTACTCAATAGCTATAGTCATCTACACAATAGCTATAGTCATATACAGCAACATCAATAGGCATCGTTATCAACATCAATAGCCATAAACATCAACATCAATAGTCATCTACATCAACAGCCATAGTCATATACATCAACACCGATAATCATATACATCAACACCGATAGTCATAATCATCCACATCGGTACACCTTATAATATCCAAGGATTCGTCAGCAGCCATCAAGATACAACCGAGGCCAGCTGTTTCAAAAGATAAGTGACGTCATTTACCTAAAGTAGTTTGATTTTTGTTTGTACCAACATTGGGTTGAACTATTCAGGGTTTGAAAGCGTGGATGTTCAGCGAACCAATATATTTTAAAACACGCAGGCATTTAATTTGTGCATTTTCGTAAAATAAACTTTTCGGCCAATATAGGGCCATTCATTGTGTAAATTTAGAATCCTCGTCAGAACAAATTAAATCGGATCCCATTCACCATTAAGAGTTTGAATGGTAATGATTTTAGAATTCACTCCAAAATAAATTTGAAAGCATTACTTTTCAAATTCTGAATGGTAGTGTTTTGATGTTTTTTCCGTTTAACCCATATCAAGATGGACTGTTCTATATTTAATTTTTGAATTCTCATAAAAATTAAAATACTCTAGAACATCCACGCATTTAAATTTTGAATTGTCACTCAGCCCAATTTTGAACAATAGAAATCATAGGCCATTATTTAAACAATTTTAATTTTTTATAAAACCCGATTTGAACAAAAAAACATGAAGCGTAGAATGTTCATTATTTAAAATTTGAATTTGCATAAAGCCTTAATTCATACCAAAGAAGGAAATTTTAAACATAGAACTTTCAGTACTTAAAAGTTGAATTTTCATGAAACCAAATTTAAGCAAAAAAATAGTAACTATACAACATTCATTATTGAAAATTTGAATGTTGCAGAAAACCCGATTTAAACAAAAAAAAAACTTGAAACGTAGAATGTTCATTATTTAAAATTTGAATTTTCACAAAGCTAAAACTTAAACTGAAAAAAATATTTAACGTAAAACAGTCATTACTTAAAATTCGAGTTTTTATAAAACCAAATAAAAAAAAAAAAACAACAAACAACAGAGAAAACAATATGAAACGTAGAACATACATTATTTAAAGTTTTAATTTTCATAAGACCGAATTTTAAACAATACTAATCGTAAATCATACCCTTTTATATATTGAATCGTAATAATTTTGAATTTCAACCAAAATGAGATTGAAGCTAACCAGTGCTCAAATTTCAAATTATAGTAATTTGATTTTTTCCGTTACCAACCCCTATAAGTCTAGCTAGAACCATCCGTTAATTATATTGTGAATTTTGACAAATCTAAATTTTGAAAACCCATAGGAATTTAAAACATCCATTCGAAACTTTATTTTTTGTAATTATTTTGAGTTTTAGCTTTCATTATGGAGGTTTAGATCACCCGTATATGAAATTCCAGACTGTACTAAATTTGCAACTTTCATATTTCAAGTTTGGAAAATAGCGTAAGGTTTGATGTTTCGATTATATTAAATTTATTCGTAATATTAGAAGTTAAGATCATAGTAAATTTGAAATGTATATTGTATAAGCCTTGGGTTACCGTACCCTTTAGAATACGATTGTGAGGCACTGTAGATGCGCCTGAAAACCAATACACCCTTGCGGTCACCCTTTAACGTAGATATTTTCGGGTAATCGTAATAAATTGTTTCTGCCCCGAGTTTGATAATTTGACACGACGTCTAAAGGAGCGACAATTTGGAACAGGGTTAAGTGTAGTCAGATTCCACCGACAATTAGCGCTAACTTAGGTGTTTGAATAGTTACATCAGCTAAATTTTCTCTCCCCAACGATGTTGTATGATATTAAGCTTGATAGTTGAGAAAGTTTCCCGCGGAAATATAATCGGCAGTATTGATAATCTGTTACACCCCTAGGTCTATTGGTTTAGCATGCTAGTGTCTGATTAAAGAATTATTGTTAATAAAATTTGTATGATTGAAATTTGAATTTAATTAAAACCCGGATTTGTTTCAATTATGGAATTGTGAGTAGGTTAAGGTAGGTATTTGGTGGTGAAAATTCGTTTTAGGGGTAGCTATATCGTACGGCTAATATGCTACCATGGTCGAGCATCAGGATGGATGCTGAGGGAGGGCCAGCCAGGGATTTAATAACATCTAAATCCCCAAAACAAAAAGGTATTGTATCTCGCGTTTGGTTTCGGTATGTATCGGTTTCATTTCGTTTGCGCCCCGTTTTTTTTTTTTTTGTGATTTAGGCAAATACACTGGTACATAAAATAATGTTTTATGCATGTTCATTTGCAACGAACACCCGCCCATGCCCGACGAGTCATAGCCCGGCTGAAAAGTAGTTAGTTACCAGTGTGACAAATGGACAGTGCACGCGAACCGTGCGTGTGGCATCGGCCACTATCGCATTGAATCGTGACAGTTATATTATTTTTGGCGCCCAACGTGGGGCCCGAATGGAATTTAATAGTTTTACCTTTTTAGATATCGTGCGTTTGTAAAGTTTGAAATTTTTAGAAAAAACAATTTTGATCGTTTGGCGGTACTTAATCGACTTTTCGTAAGGTCGGGACTGATGGTACATCGGTTTATTCGCGACGACGAGTACGGTTAGGGAAGTTTGTCGATGACTATAAGTCATAGTAATTGGGATTTGACCGGGATTACTAAACGCGATAGGATTCGGGAACTTTTGCCAGGGCGAAAGTGGCGTATGCTCCGCGAGTTTGTACTTCAAAGCCGCGTCGCGACGTTAACTTGCACCCAGGACGACGATCATGCAGAACACACATTCACAAACATAACGATGGGAAACGATACCTTTGTTTTTATAATTAATTGTCTTTTCACCATCCAAATACCAACCCAACACTGACATTGTTGTAAATTTCTTTTTCGTTTTTTTTTTAAGTAACTTGCGCGGTTTTTAGAATTGAGAACAATTTCAATTCTAGTTTAAGTTTTTTCATTACGGAGATAATCTTATTAATACATAGTTAAACATTTTCTTGTAACTTTTATTTTATTTGTCAAAAATCCTAAATTTAAATTTTGAAATTTTTGTTGATTTTTATTCTTAAATTTACACTTTTGTTTTTTTAACTGTTTGGTTTGATTTTACCATATAGGTATTAATTTTGATTTTAGGCTGTAATTTTTATTTTGAACCTTTCATCTGTTATTTTATTTTAAGTTTAATTTTTCCGAATTGGATTTATCAAAATTTTTGGTTGAAATTTTTGTATATTGGTCTTTGTTTACTTTTTCTTTTGATTACGATTGTCAAAATTTACAGAGTTGCCATCGGGTCAAAATTACTTGTGGCGGTTTTTCGGTTTTTTTGTGACGATTTTAGTGCGATACCAGTTCGGTGTGATTAAAATTGAAATTTAAATCTTTCAGCATACTTGGCAAAACTCTAAATCTGCAAACTTTCATTGTTTTTGCTTAATTCATTTTCTTTTGGGCTTTAACCTTTAAAGTTCACGTTTTAGCCGAAATTTTTATAAATTGTGATCGGACTATCCTTTTGTTGAAATTCCATTTGATTGTTTTTATTCGGAATTTCGGGGTCAGGATTGTAAGAGTTGCCAGTTGGCTAAAATTGTTTGGAAATTATTCTCTATTTCTTATTTTTTTTATTGGCGAAAATTCTAAATTAATTATAATTAAAAATAATAAGAATAATTTGATTTTTTTTTTCTTATTTTATTCTTTAATTACTATTTGCTATCATTACCACATACAATTATCTTGAGTCGTTAGGCTTTATTTTTTTTAATTAAAATTTTCCGGACTGATTTATCACTTCGGATGAAATTTTTCTGGGATTACCTTTTATTTTGAGTTCGGGTACCAAAGTTTTAAGAGTGCCATCGGGTTACAATTTATTTTGGGCGATTGTTTGATATTTTGGCTAATATTCAAGTTCGAATTATAAGTTTGGTGCGTTTTCAAGTTTGGAGTTGAATTTTCCGGCATAATTCAATTCGCTTGAGTTTACTATTTATATTTAATTTAAGTTTTTGAATTTCATCATAACCTTAACTGGGGAAAATTTTACAGGGTTTATCGGTTTTAAATCTTTCGGGTTTAGTGTACCATTTGTTGCAACTAATTTCGTTGGTTGTATTTCTCTTTGATTAATTGGGAATACATTTTTGGGACGTTTTGGTCGCGACGTTTTATAGAGTTCTTTTAAAGGGGAACATTTTTTTTTGCATTTTGAGAGGAAATTTAGTGGGAGTTTGATAAAACTTTGTTCGGATTTAATGGTAAGGACCCGTAGTGGATTTAATACGAATAACACAATGGGACCAGACGACACAGCAGCGGGAATTACGACCACCACTACTTCTTCAGCGATGGCATTGGCAACGTCAATAACCACCTCGACGATAGTTCACCCACAGCCGTATCAATTATTCACGACGCAGGCTACAGGTATAGACATGGGAGAAGCTGGCCAAAACATTTCTGTTGTACAGGAGGAAATCGAGCAAAACACCTCAACTGCTAACGCGTCACTGAGCAGCACCATAATTTCTCCAGAGTTTAGTAGTATCACAGCTATCGGAGTCCAAAGGGAATTCAGAGAAGCGAATACTAATCAAATGAGGCCAGAAAGGTTAATAGAGCCACTAAGAGCAGCTGAAGGATTGAGGCAAGTAGAAATTCGTAGATCTGTGGACGCGAGGATAGAAGAGCTGATACCGGCCATAGTACAGGCGACGGTAAGTGCGATGTCACAAGCGAGTGGAGCGGGAGCAGCCCAAATAAATCAGAGCTTTGAGGAGCAGAGGTCAGTTAATAGTCGGCCGCCGTGCCCGTATCACCAACCACCACCACGAAGAAATTCAGCGAACAATTATCAAGCAGGTATACCCCAATCACAGCGTCAAAATTACCAAGATAACCGATATCAATTTCCACCACCTCACGTTAACCGGAATAATTTACCAGTTTTTGAGAATCAACCACATCGTTTTAGTGAGCCACCACCACAAACGTATGCACCGCGGAACCAGCATAACAATTATGGGGAGCCATTTAGCAGAATCGATAAATGGGGATTACAATTTGACGGGACGACAAAAACACCGAGTGTTGAGGATTTTGTATTCAGAGTTGAGACACTTCAGTCGGATTACGGTTGTTCTTGGGCGGAAGTCATTCGCAGTTTTCACCATTTACTAAGTGGACCAGCATTAGATTGGCTATGGGATTATAGGCGGATGAATACGACACTAAGTGATTGGCCAACCCTTAAGAACGCCTTAATTAGATATTTTCACAGATACGAAAGTGATTTTGATATTCAACGAAAAATTCTTGACCGGAGGCAACAACCTCTAGAATCCGTTGATGATTTTTGCAACGCAGTTATTCGTTTGAGAAACCAACAGACAAACCCCATGTTAGAACAAGACTTAGTAGAGATTTTGAAAAATAATTTGAGACCAGCTTTATCACAACTTTTGTTTGCCGTAAGACCATTTGGATTAAGTCAATTTAGAACTGAAGGGAGAAGAGCCGAGAGTTTGTTAAACAACCAGCGAGTTAGTAACCCGAGATATCAGGGAAAACATATAAACGAACTAGATATGGAGGGAGAAATATTGGAAAACGAGATTTCGGTGAGCGCATTGTCAAACCCAGTCCGCAAACTTGTGTGCTGGAATTGCAAAGCTGAAGGCCATATGTTCATGGATTGCCCATCGGAGCGTAGAAGATTATTTTGTTTCAAGTGTGGTTACGATAACACAGTGACTCCTAAATGTCCAGTCTGTCAGGGAAACAGAGTGGCGAACAATCCTCGTACTGGGATGGAGGGTCGTTCGAGAAATGTAGCAACCCAGGCTCAACAAACACCGAGTGCACCACCGACGAATCAGTCGAACCCTACCTTGTAACAGAAATCTTACCAACTAGCGTCGCAGCGGACACTCAAACTGATCTTACAACAGATTTAACAAATAGTTCTACAGAAGATTTAACAACCACTAAACCAATTGATATTTTGATTAATGAACAACCAATTTTACCTTACAATGCCACCAAAGTTGACATTAACCCTAGAAAGCCATACCACATACGATTGAGGGAATACGAAGCAGCAAGAGAAAGAATTTTTGGAACACCATCAAGAAGAATTATTAAGACCAGACAACGTTATAAGGAACGGAAACAGATACGTAAGGAAATAGCCTCAGCCAAATTAATTGAAAACTCTGATAGGAGAATTTACACCACCATTTCTATTAATGGCGTAGAAGTACAAGGTCTGCTTGACAGCGGTGCAACAGTTTCTTGCTTAGGCGAAGGATGTCTTGATGTCGTTGAAGAAGCTAAGCTGGTGATACATCCGTATATTTCCAAGATTTTCACTGCTGATGGTAGAGCAAACCAAATTATAGGGCGTGTAAGGGCGTTGATAGAATTTAATGGGCGTTCAGAGTACGTGAATTTTTACCTTGTTCCTTCCTTAAAGCAAAAATTATTTTTAGGCGTAGATTTTTTGAGATTGTTTAATGTATTTAGATTTGAGATAAGTAGTATAACAACTGACAACAGCGAATTTCAGGATGATTCTGCGAATAATTTTCCGCGTAAACACATGTTAACACCCGAGCGACAACACATCTTGGACACAGCTATTCAAGAATTTCCTTCATTTGCGCAAAAAGGTCTTGGTAAAACATCGTTGGAAACACACAGTATAGACACCGGAGCAGCTATTCCCATCAAAGAAAAATATTATCCGATTTCACCAGCGGTACAACAGCTTATGTATGCCGAACTGGACCGCATGATTTCTCTGGGAGTTATAGAGCCAAGTGAAAGCCCTTGGAATAATAGGGTCACGTTCGTTCAAAAAGGTGAAAAGGTACGAATATGTCTAGATGCGCGTAGGTTGAATGATGTCACCATTAAGGATGCATACCCCCTACCTAATATTGAAGGTTTATTGAGCAGACTGGGTGATACCCATTTCATTTCTAGTGTTGATTTAAAGGACGCGTTTTGGCAGATACCCCTAGCAGTCTCCAGTAGGGAAAAGACGGCGTTCACGGTACCTGGAAGGCCTTTGTACCAATTTACGGTAATGCCGTTTGGGTTGTGCAATGCAGCTCAGCGGTTATGCCGTTTAATGGACAAAGTCATCCCTGCGCGCCTTCGCGAGCGTGTTTTCGTCTACTTGGATGATCTGTTAGTTGTATCTGCTACCTTCGCGGAACACATAGAGCTCTTAAGAGAAGTAGCGACTTGTTTGTCTAGTGCTGGTTTAACAATTAACGTGGAAAAATCCAAATTTTGTTGCAAAGAACTTAAATATTTAGGTTATATCGTGGGAGGAGGAATTCTTAGACCGGACCCGGACAAGATCTCGGCAATACACAATTTTAGCTACCCGACTACACCAAAGCAAGTTAGGAGTTTTATGGGAACCACTGGATGGTATCGACGTTTCATAAACGACTACGCGACAATAACAGCTCCAATTTCAGAAACACTTAAGAAAACAAAAAAATTTGAATTTACTACTGAGGCAAAGCTAGCATTTGACCAATTAATTCACTGCCTTAGTACAAGTCCCGTTTTAACTCATCCTGACTTTTCGAAAACTTTTTACATCCAGTGTGATGCGTCCGATGTTGGAATCGGGGCAGTCATATTTCAAGAAGATCCTGACGGTGGCGAACATCCAATTGCTTATTATTCAAGAAAATTAACCCCAGCTCAGAAAAATTATTCTGTAACTGAGCGTGAATGTTTAGCGGTCGTGTCAGCGATTCAGAGATTTCGTCCATACATTGAGTTGATGCAGTTTGTAGTGATCACAGATCACTCAAGCCTTAAATGGCTCATGTCTCAGAAAGATCTTAGCGGTAGATTAGCGCGATGGAGCTTACAACTACAGTCTTTTAGTTTTCAAATTCAGCACCGAAAAGGTTCACAGAATGTTGTACCTGACGCGTTATCGCGATATACCGTAGATGCATTGGATAATTTTGGTTCATTTTTAGTCGATCTAGATTCACCAGAGTTCAGCTCTGATGATTATAGGGAATTAGTCCGCGTTGTTCAGGAGGAAAAATCTAGTTTACCCGATATCAAAGTGATTGACAATTTTGTATACAAAAGAACAAACGTATATAACGGCGACATTTTGCTTGAAGATCATGCCTGGAAATTATGGATGCCTGCTTCGTTAACCGAAAGCATAATTGAGAAAGCACATAGCCCACCCAGTATGGCTCATGGGGGCATTGCAAAAACAATTAGGAGAATTCGCGAATATTTTTATTGGCCTCATTTGAACATTCAAGTTCGGAACTTCGTTAATCGTTGTGACGTTTGCAAGGAATGCAAACCAGCTAATACTATTCTCAAACCACCTATGGGTAAAGAAGCAGACGCAACCAGACCTTTTCAGCGTATTTTTATAGATTTTTTGGGACCTTACGTTCGTTCGAAGCGTGGTAATTGTTATATTTTTATTGTATTGGATTATGTGACCAAGTTCGTTCTGTTGAAGGCAATGTCTAGAGCAAATGCTCGCAATGTAGTAGATTTTCTGGTTAAAGAAGTCTTTTATAAGTTTGGATGCCCGGAAACAATAGTTTCCGATAATGGACCACAGTTTGTAGGCAAGGAGTTTTCGGCGTTAATGGAAGCCTTTGAGATAAATCATTGCAAGACAGGAGTATATGCACCTCAAGCAAATGCGTCAGAGCGCGTTAACCAATCAATATTGTCAGCAATTCGTTCGTATCTAGGAGAAAATCACAACGAGTGGGATCTACACCTTTGCGAAATAGAATGCGCACTACGGTCAGCAGTTCACTCGGCGATTGGCATGACTCCATATTTTGCGTTGTTTGGCACGAACATGATTACGCATGCGTCGGCATACAAGATAGCCAGAAAGTTAAACGTTGTTGATGAACCTGATGTCAGATTTGAGAACCGACATGATTTTATGGAAATCGTTCGCGATAAGCTAAAGGAAGGATTACACAAAAGCTATGAAGCGAACGCGAAGAGATACAACATACGTGCGAGGATTGCTAAGTTTAAAGTAGGACAGGAGGTATTCCGCCGAAACTTTCAGTTGTCAGATTTTGCTAAACAAGTATCAGCGAAACTGTGTCGGAAATTCCTCAAGTGTAGAATTGTCCGAATTGTTGGAAACAGCCTGTACGAGATTGAGACTTTACAGGGGAAACCATTGGGTGTATTTCACGCCAAGGATTTAAAGGCGTAGCATTGCACTTCACTTTTATCATATTCGCAATATGATTGCGAATATGATAAAACTGATCGACACCGAGAAAGGGTGTGGTGTGCCATGTCAAGTTCTTGTCAAGGCACAAGATGAACAACAAAGTACAAATGTCAGAACATGCAACATAGACCACCCTGTAGTTAATTCGTCGAGTTACAAAAGGAAACAACACTGCCAACAGAGTTGCTATTTTTTTGGCACATGCACATGAGGGTGTGGCTTAGAGAGCCAACTTCAGGGATTTCCTTCTTTTTCTTGTGGGTAGTACTTCCGGATGGTCATGGTGTGGTAAGCAGAAAAATTTTAAAAATACAAATAAAAAGAAGAAAAATGCACAGGCAATTTTAAAAATGTTTTTAAACGCAGGTTATTTTTAGACAAAAAGCAAATAGATTGGAAAAAGTGAAAAATAAAAATTAAAAAAAAAAAGAAAGTGACACAGGAAGAGTATTTTTACGTGGCCATCATTAATTGAAGCCCGGGGCCAAAAATTAAAGAGAGGATAAAGAAATCCCGCGGCAAGCAAGTCGTGGAGTAGCCTTATGCACTAGAGGAGGTGAATGACAGCGTAAGAATTAGGTTGGCTCGAAGGGAGCAATACCAGACGCTACGGCCGGAGCGAAAAGCTAGAACATACATAACCTCAACAGCCAACGCTCACAAACACTCGTTGCTCTACACTTTTGGAGGCAAAAGCCAACACCCCTAGTCACAGTCACCTACACTAATATCCATAGCATCTCGAACAAAATCCATAGCCATATTTATCAATACCGTAGTCATCTTTAGTCACACTTTTCTTCACATCCACCAATATCCATCGCCATCTCTAGCAATATCCATAGCCCCATGCACCAACAACCATAGCCATCGTTAACAACAAACATTGGCAGCTGGGCCAACATCAATAGGCATCGTTATCAACATCAATAGCCATATTCATCAACATCAATAGTCATCTACATCAACAGCTATAGTCATCTACTCAATAGCTATAGTCATCTACACAATAGCTATAGTCATATACAGCAACATCAATAGGCATCGTTATCAACATCAATAGCCATAAACATCAACATCAATAGTCATCTACATCAACAGCCATAGTCATATACATCAACACCGATAATCATATACATCAACACCGATAGTCATAATCATCCACATCGGTACACCTTATAATATCCAAGGATTCGTCAGCAGCCATCAAGATACAACCGAGGCCAGCTGTTTCAAAAGATAAGTGACGTCATTTACCTAAAGTAGTTTGATTTTTGTTTGTACCAACATTGGGTTGAACTATTCAGGGTTTGAAAGCGTGGATGTTCAGCGAACCAATATATTTTAAAACACGCAGGCATTTAATTTGTGCATTTTCGTAAAATAAACTTTTCGGCCAATATAGGGCCATTCATTGTGTAAATTTAGAATCCTCGTCAGAACAAATTAAATCGGATCCCATTCACCATTAAGAGTTTGAATGGTAATGATTTTAGAATTCACTCCAAAATAAATTTGAAAGCATTACTTTTCAAATTCTGAATGGTAGTGGTTTGATGTTTTTTCCGTTTAACCCATATCAAGATGGACTGTTCTATATTTAATTTTTGAATTCTCATAAAAATTAAAATACTCTAGAACACCCACGCATTTAAATTTTGAATTGTCACTCAGCCCAATTTTGAACAATAGAAATCATAGGCCATTATTTAAACAATTTTAATTTTTTATAAAACCCGATTTGAACAAAAAAACATGAAGCGTAGAATGTTCATTATTTAAAATTTGAATTTGCATAAAGCCTTAATTCATACCAAAGAAGGAAATTTTAAACATAGAACTTTCAGTACTTAAAAGTTGAATTTTCATGAAACCAAATTTAAGCAAAAAAATAGTAACTATACAACATTCATTATTGAAAATTTGAATGTTGCAGAAAACCCGATTTAAACAAAAAAAAAAACTTGAAACGTAGAATGTTCATTATTTAAAATTTGAATTTTCACAAAGCTAAAACTTAAACTGAAAAAAATATTTAACGTAAAACAGTCATTACTTAAAATTCGAGTTTTTATAAAACCAAATAAAAAAAAAAAACAACAAACAACAGAGAAAACAATATGAAACGTAGAACATACATTATTTAAAGTTTTAATTTTCATAAGACCGAATTTTAAACAATACTAATCGTAAATCATACCCTTTTATATATTGAATCGTAATAATTTTGAATTTCAACCAAAATGAGATTGAAGCTAACCAGTGCTCAAATTTCAAATTATAGTAATTTGATTTTTTCCGTTACCAACCCCTATAAGTCTAGCTAGAACCATCCGTTAATTATATTGTGAATTTTGACAAATCTAAATTTTGAAAACCCATAGGAATTTAAAACATCCATTCGAAACTTTATTTTTTGTAATTATTTTGAGTT
Organism: Pollenia labialis; assembly: GCA_949318255.1. Classification (NCBI taxonomy): domain Eukaryota; kingdom Metazoa; phylum Arthropoda; class Insecta; order Diptera; family Polleniidae; genus Pollenia; species Pollenia labialis. The sequence continues at coordinate 26,310,691 of OX439140.1, read as the reverse complement.
TTAGCTTTCATTATGGAGGTTTAGATCACCCGTATATGAAATTCCAGACTGTACTAAATTTGCAACTTTCATATTTCAAGTTTGGAAAATAGCGTAAGGTTTGATGTTTCGATTATATTAAATTTATTCGTAATATTAGAAGTTAAGATCATAGTAAATTTGAAATGTATATTGTATAAGCCTTGGGTTACCGTACCCTTTAGAATACGATTGTGAGGCACTGTAGATGCGCCTGAAAACCAATACACCCTTGCGGTCACCCTTTAACGTAGATATTTTCGGGTAATCGTAATAAATTGTTTCTGCCCCGAGTTTGATAATTTGACACGACGTCTAAAGGAGCGACAATTTGGAACAGGGTTAAGTGTAGTCAGATTCCACCGACAATTAGCGCTAACTTAGGTGTTTGAATAGTTACATCAGCTAAATTTTCTCTCCCCAACGATGTTGTATGATATTAAGCTTGATAGTTGAGAAAGTTTCCCGCGGAAATATAATCGGCAGTATTGATAATCTGTTACACCCCTAGGTCTATTGGTTTAGCATGCTAGTGTCTGATTAAAGAATTATTGTTAATAAAATTTGTATGATTGAAATTTGAATTTAATTAAAACCCGGATTTGTTTCAATTATGGAATTGTGAGTAGGTTAAGGTAGGTATTTGGTGGTGAAAATTCGTTTTAGGGGTAGCTATATCGTACGGCTAATATGCTACCATGGTCGAGCATCAGGATGGATGCTGAGGGAGGGCCAGCCAGGGATTTAATAACATCTAAATCCCCAAAACAAAAAGGTATTGTATCTCGCGTTTGGTTTCGGTATGTATCGGTTTCATTTCGTTTGCGCCCCGTTTTTTTTTTTTTTGTGATTTAGGCAAATACACTGGTACATAAAATAATGTTTTATGCATGTTCATTTGCAACGAACACCCGCCCATGCCCGACGAGTCATAGCCCGGCTGAAAAGTAGTTAGTTACCAGTGTGACAAATGGACAGTGCACGCGAACCGTGCGTGTGGCATCGGCCACTATCGCATTGAATCGTGACAATGTTTATTGTTGTAATAGATAGATGAAGTGAAAGAAGTTCCAAAATATAACGTGTCCTCCCCAAAAGAGCCGAATTTATAAAAAGTAACAGACTTCTGTCTGCTTATTTTTCGAATGAACAACCATAACTACCAATTTTTTATGCTTGGAGACATGACTTCATATATCGAATTAACTCGTTTTCACCGTTTTCCCTTCTTAATGAATCTGCTTATCAAAAGAGGTACCGTTTAGCGAATTACATGAGTCAGTGATTGAATGAGTGATCAGGCCTTGTATTTAAATAAAGAAAGATGTACAATGTTTTAAGATTTTAACTAAAAAAACCAAACTCGGCTTTTTAGAAAAGCTATTTTTATAATTTTAAATCTATTTATTAAAGCATTCATGCTTGAGACTTCTTAAAAACTACTGTGCAGAGTTGGCCAAAAGTCCTTGTCATTGAATTTTGGATATAATATATTATCACAAAATCTTAACCTGGTTGCAAAGTCTTGCGGCAAAATTTCGTGCACTAATTGTATCTTATGCGGAAGCACCAATAAAATGTTTTTCATTATTCCCCGCCAGGCTCATACTTCAAGCTGCCTTCGACTCCGAGGTAATCAACTAAAAGATCGCAATGAACTAAAACAACTAGTCGCTTGTTTGCGTAGTTAATTTTGTGATTATGCATTTCTGGTGTGATAAAATTTCTAAATTTTCTTTGGGTTTGAATTACTGAATTTTGACTAACAAAATAAATATAAATAACTTTTACTCGTTCTTCAATTATATGCATGGCTAGTGAATCCCCCAAATGTTGTTTCTTAGAAAAAATAATAAATATTAATGCTGTTTTGGGACTTAGGCAGAAAAGGTTTTAAGCTGGATGGAATTTACGTGAATACCTGTCATTGGGTGAGAGAAGTTTACCCAAAAATGTACCACGTGTGAACGCCACAAATAGTTCAAACAGTAACAGCTACAATTCCGTTGGTAATTTTACCATATTATTCTTAACCATTATCCTTAATCCTGATCAGTAGCAGAATTCATTTAACGATATCCGTCTATTGGCATGTTTTTGAATTGGATTTTCCGAAGGTCTTGAACGTAATAAAACCTGAATATAATTAATTTACTGCAAAAGAGCATTCTAATTTAACTAAGCCAGATCGGTCTATAAAGAGCCGATATACTCTCATTAATAAAAATCTAAAACTTCCTTTAATTTTCCCCACGGAACTAAACATTTTGAAGTCTCCTAATAATTTATAAACTATATTTGTTAAAATTGTACCTAAAATTAGCTAGTGCCATGCCTCGGGCTGGCGGCCCTATGCTCCTTGCAGGAGTAAAAGGAACAAAATATATATATATATATATGCCTCGGCCTGCAATATAGAGAAAGCTCATAGCCGCCAATTCAAAATTCTTGGCATCATCAGGTCACAATGTGTCATCAGTAAAAACTATGATCACATATAAAATACTTAAAAAGACTTTAATTGGCCCCCAAACCACTAGTTCAAGATATTTTAAATGATGGCGGCCACAGTCGCTTTAAATGAAGAGATACTGCAGAATTGGTTTGGGAACGAGAACCGTGACATGAAGAATTTTCGTCTGGCATTTGTAGGACATTAACGTTATTGCAAGTTCAAATTCCAATATGCATATAAAAATATGAAACAAAATTAAAAGAAAACATGAAAAATAGACTTTGCAGAATACTGGTAGTAAAAATAAGCGCACCCGGTCTACAAATGTTTAGGTTGACCACAAATTACTCCGTCTTTCTTTCTGATATACTCGTTTTTGGCACAATAGAGTTTTGGCGTTCTTAAATGTTCAAATAAATATTCGCTGGGTTATTGCCACGTGAAAGACCCAAAAGAGGCCTATTTCATCTATTTTCCTTTGTTTGTGTTATAAAACCAAACACTTAATTCTTATAAAATGAATTTAAGAAAAGTTAAAGTTTCAATCTTTTACAAATGAAATATAAAAAATTTAATGGAAGCCGAAGACCGATGATTAACATAATTTTAATTCGTATAAATTAATATCAAACTTTTAAGAAGACTTTTAATATCAAAAAAAAAAACAACAAAATCTTAAAAAAGTTTAAAAATTAAAAGAAAAAATATAGGAATACAAACTAAAAACAATTAATATGCTCATACACCAAGGCGTATGATAAATATTGAATTTAAAAACAAACAGAGGAGCATACTTCTCTCCTAAGAAACAAAGTCACATCTGCATAGTTTTGTGCTGGCGAGCTTAATTTTTAACTTTTAAAGTTAAAAAAAAAACAACAAAATCTGTAAAAGATTTAAAGGGTGCTGGAAAAATTATAGGTACAAATTGAAAACAATTAATGTGATCTTACACCAAGGCGTATGATAAATATTTAATTTAAAAAAAAAGTGACGTTCTAAGAAAGAAATTCACACCACTAATTTAGTAGTTTTGTGCCTGCGAATTTTAAAACTTATGTTGTTATAAAAAAACATGAAAATCTAAAAAAAAAGGTAAAAGTTTTGTTGGAAAAGTTAAAGCATTAAATATTCAAAACAATTTCTGTGATCTTACCCCAAGGCGTATGATAAATATTGATTATGCCCTGATAGGAAAAAAATTCAAATCTACGTTTTAGTAGTTTTGGAATTCTTATTGAATACTGGATGCACGAGTATGGGCTTCACTGCTACATGTAGCCAAGCGCCAACAGTTTATATCCGAAACAGATTGTTTTTCACCAATCCGAATCACTGGCGGTATTATCGGGGGGCAAACAAATAACTGTTTCAATCGCGGACGCTCTTTCACCTTGATGGTCAAGTTCATCATCGCTCCGGTAAAGTACTATTGGCGTGACATTTTAGCCAATCTGACTCTTAGTTCACCCAGACAAAAAACATGTTTAAAAATGGTCAGCGCCAACAAAACAATTTTTATAGAAAATTTTTAACATATAATGTTTAATCTAACCATATTATTGTTATCGACAACCGTACAATGGTTAAAGTAGTCCTCCATCAAGAAGCCACAAACATATTATGGTTGTCTCTAAACATGTTATGGTTGAAAACCAACCATGCTATTATAAGTTTTGAAACATATTTTAGTAATTAATAACCATAACATGTTCTGAGGCAACCATAATATGGTTGTGAAATCTTGTTGGAGAATTACTTTAACCATAATATGGTTGTCGATAACAACAATATGGTTAAAATAAACATAATATGCTTAAAATTATCTTTCAAAATAGTATTGTTGGAGGTGACCATATTCAAACATATTTTCCTCTGCGTGTTACAATACAAATTGATCAATTTCAAATAAGAAGAATGAGTATTATGGACAAAATTTTAAATGCTGTAACACAGAGAAAATATCTGTCAAATTAAAATTCATAAGATATTGGAAAATGCAGCTATGCTTTTAATTTTTTTGTAATTTTGAGCGTAGATTACGTTGCAAATAAGACTTTTTGAGTGTCTGCAATTCTCAACCACTCTGCAGTTCTGTTTGCTTAGATCTTTGGCTTTTCTAAAATGTTCGAGAAAATATTTTCGATGATTTGGCCTAAGCAACCAGAGAAATTCACTTAGAAACTAGCTTATCTCCCAACAATAAATCTTAAGCGGCTCATACACTTACAATAAAATTGTTCAGTTTTACGTATTGTACAATTATATCGCCAATGTGTATGTGACATACGATGATGGCACAATATATTGGCACCAAGCAACGAAAAGAAAGTGAAATGTGTTGGCAACATTGTACAATGCTGTTTATGTTATTTCTATAGGTAATGTTCACCTTTTTATTGAATGAATGAAAACATAGAACGACTTATTGCATAATACAGGACAAAATGGAAATAATATGGCGAATTTCAGATACAATAATATTGCAAGTGTATGGGCCACTTTAGTGTATTTATCAAGAATACAAATTGGAAATAACGCACGACAGGCTTCGATTCCCGCAACTGATAGCGTGTTCAACGATGAGGTTCATTTTTCGCTGAGTGAGTTTGTTAATAAAAGAAGTGAGACCAATCGACCAAGCACCCTACGGCCTTCATAACATAAAAAAAAAGCATAGCTTAGTGAAGAGCTCATATTACGGTCAATTGAGATCGTTACTGCAACATGATCCATAATTTGTTGTTCGAAAAAATGGATGACATTGTTCCAGCAGAGATGCGGTTTCAACAGGATGGCGATACGTGTTATACAACGACTACGACTATAGACATATTGAAATAAAAATTTAGGGATAAGTTAATTTTGAGAAATGGACTTGGTAATTGGCCGCCAAGGTAATGCGATTTAAAATTTATCAACTTTTTCCTGTGTTGATAATTGAAGGTACTGGTCAGTGGCGCCAATTTAGCCATTAAGTGGCTAGATTTAGCTATTTATCATAGTGTTTAGCTATTAAATAACGAGTTAAGCCGTTAGCCATTTTTTAGCCATACAATTTTTTTGCGATTTTTCTTAAAAAATAATAATTTAATTTAACATTTTTTTCGATTAAAACGCATTTAATTTAAATCACAACTTTAACAAATGTTGAAAATCTTAAAAAATGATGATAATGAAACATCTTTCAAAATAAAGGAACAGAATTCCAATATTAAATTTTTAAAATAGGTCAACACAAACAACACTGTTTCTTTCTGGTCGCCAGTATTTCAAAATAGAGATGCAGGCGGCAACAAAAAACTTTTAAAAATTTTAGAAATTACTTTAAAGTTGCTCTCATTTCCATGGTCTAATTCCGAAGTAGAGAGGGTATTTAGCCAAGTAAATATTGTTAAGAGTAACCGCTAATTCGATATCAATTAAGTTAATATTTTTCCCCCATAACAATTAAATATTTTTCCCCACACCACAATAGAGAAAGGGTACTATGCATTTCTGCTGATGTTTGTAACAGCTTAAAATATTGCTTCTAGACCACCTACCCTTTAGTATACCGATCGACTTATAATCACTTTCAGAGTCAAATTTTTGGAGATAGTTTGGTACATTTGTTCTAATGTGGTGTAGGGTAATATAAAGTCGGGTTTGAGCGTCTATTCTTTCTTACTTGTTTTATTGTAGATTTGGACTCTAAAGGTTGGGTAAATATTGTCATGATTATGGTTTAGCTTAAAATATTTTAAAACTAATAGTGAATTATTCCTATGAGATGAACAATAACGACATCGAAATTATCGATGATTTTTAATTGCTAAAACATTGTTTATGTTATCCGTGTCATATTCCTTTGAAACTCGAAAACAGTGGCCCAAAATTGGACGTCCACAATGTTTATTCTATTTAGTAGTCTTTCGAATAAAACAATTTTGTGTTATTTTTCTCACAATTCGAATTTCTATCGGGCGTAAAAAAAACACCATTCACCAAAAAAGTTTGGTATTTAATGAATTATTGTCAGATCTAAAGCTTTCGAAATACTATAGTTGGGGGTAGTGCACTAAATATTAAGTTAAATCAGCAGTGCACTTTCACTAAATGAAACTGCAAAAAAACTTTTTTGCACTCTTTTTTACTAGTTTAAGTGATGATTGTTATTTTTTTTTTACTTCCACTAAAAAAAATTTTGTAATTTTGCAAACTTTTTCACTATCACTAAACGCAGATTGAATGCAAAAATCTGCACTCAATTTAAATAGTGCAAAATTTTGACTTGCTATCAAAAAAGCTGCATACAAATATTGTCTCACTAAAATTTAAAAAATTTTACTTTGTATGTGCATGGTTTTTGATTTATTTTGAGAATATGCATTGCACAAATGGAAATTTTGTCAATAACTGTATAATTATTGGCTTTAATCATGAAAAAACAAGTTTTTGATTTTTAATTTATTGCAACAATTTTAGTTGCACTTTTTTAATTTATTGCAACAATTTTAGTTGCACTCAAATGAGTGACGCCAAAAAAAGTTGCAATAAACTGAAGATTGCTGTTTTTTAAGTCAAATTTTTTTATTTTTTTTTTATTTTGAGCGCTACACTTTTTAACATCACTATCACTTATGTTTACGGAGGCTGCAAATTTTCAATTCATCACTCAAAATCAAAAAAATAATTGCAATATTTCTGCACTTTCACTAAGTGTAAGCTTAAACTTCAAAATGAGTGCACTACCTTCATCTATGCGAAAAACCATGGTATCCATATATCCATTGAAATTAATGATTGTCGTATTTCCTGTATTACAGTTTTTGCGAATTGCGAATTCTGAGAAAATTTGTTTGCAATAAAATATTGTTTTTCTTTTGTAACAACTATTAAAAATAGTATGTGAAACGGTAAACTGTATTTATACATATATATTTATATAAATACCAATAAACATATGTAAATATTTTATTTTTTAACATACATACATGTTGAGGTAAAACATATCCCCACGAACATTTGTTATCATATCACTATCAATACGAATATAATTGTTTCAGATAATTACAAAGAGGTTGTTTCACTTACTATAAGAATTAGCATAATGAATTAAAAAGAAAAGTTTTGAAAATGTGCCTTCTAGATTTTTTGAGATATAAAAACAAAAATGCCTTTGTTTGTGTATGTAAACTACTGAATCGATTTGTAAAAATCCAAGTGGTCATGGCACCTCTTATACAAAGACTATATACGTTTAGTGAATATATTGCTAACGTTACCGGCAAGTAATTGCAATCGAAAAATAATCTAAATAGTTTCCCCATTTAGCAGAAATCAATCGCTTGTCGGGTTTAAGTGTCCCACTTTAGTGCTAGTTCGATTAAGAATCTACTTATTGCCTATATTTTAGGACGAATTAGATGTTTTTGGTGGTTTAATATCAATTTACTTTAGTAGTATCGCTCTAAAATTAACCTTTAGAAGTGAACAATTTTCTAATGATTTTTTATACAATAAAGTCGGCCACTTTACTGTTTACCTTTAACTTTGTTTGTGTAAAGTAACACCGATTAAAATAAATAAAAATTTAAATTAAAGTTTTATACATATTGAAAACTCTGTACTTTTAATCAAAACAAATTAATCAGAGGGGTACTGGAAATCAAAAACGTAAAATCAAGAATTTGGAAGCTGTTTTTAAAACACTTTTAATCTAATTTTTATAATTTTTGTTATAAAAGTCTGTTCAATAAAGAAATATTTGTAAAGCGCGGCACAACTCCATTTGATGGTCTAAATTTTCGATGACGCTGAGGCATAATTGCGATCATATGCCGTTAATGTTCCGAATTAGCTCATCCTTTAGATCTTGAATTGTTGCTGGCTTATCGACGTACACCTTTTCTTTCAAATAACCCCAAAGAAAGAAGTCCACCGGTGTCAAATCAGATGATCTTGGCGATCAATTGGTATCGTCACCAGGTGAGACAACAAGGCTATTGAATTTGACGCGCAAAAGAGCCATTGTTTCGTTAGCGTTGTGGCAAGTGGCACCATCCTGTTAAAAGTACATATCATCCACTTCCAAAACTTCCCATTCGGGCCATAAAAATTTCGTTATCATCTCACGATAGCAAACATCATTCACAGCAACTGATTGACAGGCCTCATTTTAGAAAAAATACGGCCCGATGATGCAGCCAGCCCATAAAGCACGCCAAACAGTCACTCTTTGTGTGTGCATTGGTTTTTCGACAATCACTCTTGGATAATCATTTGCCCAACTGCAGCAATTCGGCTTACTGACGAATCCATATTTGTCTAACATTCTTTTATTACAGAAATCTTATTGAAAACCGCCTTTTAAAATTTTTTCGGTTTACAATTTCTATTTCCAGCATGAATGTCTCAAAGTTAAAAACATAATTTAGACAAATTAATTTTAAAGAATTTAGAGAAAGTAACTAATTTTTAAAAAGTCTCATCAAATTATCACAAGCAAATTTTCTTTTATGCTCTACAAATTGTATGTATACAAATTGCTTCACTAATAACGTTGCTTTTCACAAGAAATATTAATAAACAAAAGACTTATTTTACACAAACATTTGTCATTAAAGTCATTGATTAAACAAACTGTTATAATAATTACTAATTTCATTAAAAACAAAATTGATTAATTTGTTTTATTTAATTCCTCTTTTATAATCTCTTAACCCAAACTACCTAACCCCCCGTTTCCACATGCAAGTGCAGGTTCGAAAAACTCAGTACCAATTGCCTGGAGCTTTACCAGTAAAAGTGTTCAAATTTGACACGAACAATGTGGTCGGCAAAAAGTGAGCCTAGATGGGAAAAGTTAGCATGAAATCTTCCATATAAGGACAATGTAAATGTCTTAACATTAAAAATATCTAAATAATATAAATGTCTTAACAACTGGAGAAGGATAATAGTAGAAGCAGTTTTCAAAAAAATAAACATTAAATATCGCTCCTTAGTGTTCGGTTCGGTAGATTTGTGGAAAACACAAACGCTAATAGTGTTTATGTAGTAAATTATTACATAAAATAACGTTTCCCTGTTTGTAATTTTCGAGCACAAAAACTAAACTGCTCTCATCCAACTCAACAAAAAGATTAGAACATCTAATTCCGTTAGGGTTTTTTTTTCAAAAAACCACAAGCTTCATTGTGTTTGGTTCAGCTCATTAGTGTTTGTTCGTTTCAGCTGTGCTAAGCGTCCTTTTGGGAGGCAAAATAAAACCAAAAATTTTTTACAAAAACAAAATACACATACGAAAAAAAAACAGAAAGCCAGTAATACAATTTTACACAAGCAAAACACATACACACCCAAGCTATTCGTTCTGTGGTCGTTGCTAAAATTGTTTGCTTGCTCATTTCATTACAATGTAAAAAAGCAACATTATAGAACATAAAAATAAAATGTTTTACTACAGTACCACTACAATTGTTCTGTTTTTTTTTTAACGAAGAACAGAACACTATATAATGTTCGACTTTGTCTTCAAAATAGTTACGAACGACGTAAACGGTTGTGTTCTTCTACAAAAACGCTAAAAAATGTTCTGTTTATTTAGAACACTGGTTTTAAGACGAAGAACAGAACGCTATATAATGTTCGGCTCTTTTTTGAACAAAATTACGAACGGCGTTAACGGTTGTGTTCATATACAAAAACACTAAAAAAATGTTCTGTTTATTGGCGATCACTGGTTTTAACACGAAGATAAGAACACCATTTAATTTCGTCTCTTTCTTGAAAAATGTTACGAACGGTATTAGGGCTTGTTTTCGTCTACATAAACACTAAAAAAAATAGATATCATTCCTGGGTATGTGAGCCGAACGCTTAATAATGTTCTGTTTAATTTCGAACACTAAGTATTTTTTTTTTTTATTTTTTTTTTAATTTCCTAAGCTTATCCCGCGAAGCTTTATGCTTGTCTGCAGGAAATAAACCAGAGTCTCTGGCGGGAATCGAACCCGCAACCCCGGCGCTGATAGACTAGCTCGCTACCAGCTAGTCTACCGGGGCACTCAAAACAGTAGATGTTAATACAAATTGCTTCGTTATCGGTACACAAGACTTGTTTTGAAAACAATTGTTCTAAATTTAATTTCAGCGTGGGTATATAAACAGATATAAACAGATTTTACTTAAATTAACATTAAAATTTTCAGAGTTGTGTTGCCTGTTCAGAATATACTTTTACTAAAGAATGCCATTGTAAATTTAGTTTAGTAAAATTTCAAGGAAAAAAGACTGACTAAAGAAGGGTAACAAATGATTCTTTAAGTAGAGTTGCACATAGGGCCACCCAGGCAAAAGCGTCTTTTATGATCAGAAAAGACTTTTTTAATCATGCAAAGGAGTTAAAAGAGACTCATTCATACATATTTGCGAACATTTATCAAAAAAATGTTGATTGGGAGTTAAGCATGTGAACATCAAGTGTGTGTGTTCATTTACTTTTGGGTCTGTGTGTAAATATTTTCTTTTGACTCCCAACTTTACAACACAAATTAATGTTAAACTCCAGTGGGTGTTTTTGGTCTTGTTAAAAAAAAATAAATCATTAAATTCTTGATATGTGTGTGTGTGTGTGTATGTGGGCGGTTTTGCGGTTATTTTGTATGCGAGAAGTTGCGTATGTGTACGTAAGTATACCTGTGGTTGTGTGCCTGTATACGTTGAAAGGAGATTAAACATATAAACAAGTGCTATTGAATTTTACTTACTGCTTTCAGTTTTTTAAAATCACGGCATTTTTTTCTTTGTTGACATAAAGTATTAACAATTAATGAATTTACGTCTGTAAAATAACCCTGCGGCAGTTGCACTGTTTAAAAATTTAATAAAAACTGGCTGCAATTCGGGACACAAATAAACGCCTTCACTTTATTTTTAATCTAAAAAAATCTTCTTTTTTTCGATACTTTAAAGACGTCACTGTATTTATACAATTTTCTTAGAGATTGAACAAATTTACAAATATTTAATTTCTCTTTTATAAGATTTTGTTTGTTGTGCACAATTCCCAATTTTCATTCTTGATAAATACGCTTAAATTAAGGCGATGTGCAAAATGACCCAAGGAAATATGCCCCAAAAAGAAAATGAAGAATGACCCTAAAAATGTACATGAGAAACAACAGTACGGAATTTTAGGGGCAATTTTTTTGCGTTCTTTTTAATTTTTTCGTTGGGCTGTTTTTGCATTTTAAGTGGAATGCAAAATTACCCCAATATCAAGAAATGAGAAATAAATTACAATTTTTACTTTAGGGCTATTTTTCATTTACTAATATAAAATGCAAATTCTAAGAAATTCAAAATTACCCCAACAAATTTTATACATATTTTATAAAATTTTATATAAAAATTTCTAGGGATTGTATCAAAAACCCAAATTATTATACCAAAGTGGAGAAAATCCTTGCGGACTATGCAGAGATGCTTTAGTAAGCGTTCGTAATACCATAGAGAAGAAAATCCTTGCGCCCGTCTAAATGCCGGCTATTCCAAGAAGCTTTACTTAGCGAAGCCAGTGGCCGGCTATGCAGTGAAGCTTTAGTGAGCGAAGCCAGTATTCGTTATACAATAGAGGAAAAAAGCCTTGTGTCTATCTATCGTGCGATTTTTAAAATCAAACCTGTATAATTATTATTAATAATAAAAAAGTTTTAAACGCAATGACAAACTACCCAGGAAAAACTAATGCTACCTCGGAAGCAATAATGTAAGGGAGAATTCAGAGTGAAGCGCTTTCACTTCTATGAAATATTACATGATTTTTATTTGGAATTCCTCACGTAAAAGCTCTGCTGTAGAGATCTGAAGAACGCTTATTTTATACTTTGAAAACTGACATGATTTACGTGTTTAAAGTAAGCGAAAATATCAGGGCTGTGGAGTCGGAGTTGAAGAGTCGGAGTCGAAATCGTAGTACCCACAAAAACTCGCGACTCCGACTCCAAAGTTTTTCGACATAAAAAATTTAAAAACAATTTCCAAAATAAAAATTATCTTCTTAAAACACATTTAAAATTTAAACAAATGGTTTATGAATACTGATCTTATGTGCTGTTTCCAAATGACGGGCGATGGACTGAGTGCTTTTCATATACAGGGGTGTGCTGGAAATCGCAAACGTAAAACGCAAGAATTTTAAAAGTCGTTTTTAAATAAGATTTTTGTAATAAAAGAATTTTATGACAAATATTTTCCTATTAAACAGGATTTTAAACCAACAATTATAAGAATTAGGTTTAAAGTTTATTGAAAACAACTTCCAAATTCTTGCGTTTTGCATTTGCGATTTCCAGCATACCCCTGATAAATTTTGCTACATAATCAATCGCCTGTAATTTGGAAACAGCACATTAATGTTTGCGTGCGGTAATTGCTTCTCAAAAACTCTAATTTTTAGAAGGCCGTACGGTAATGAAAAAATAAAAGTTAACATCACTGAGTCTCATATACATTTAGCATCAAGATTATAGTAGGAGTCTGAGTAGGAGTCGGAGTCGCACTTAAAAAATTTCAGCATTTGGAGTCGGAGTCGGAGTTAGTACTTTTTTCGGACGACTCCATAGCCCTGGAAAAAATTATGCATTAAAAAAATTGTTATTTCAGCGCTTACAATTTTTTATAAATCTCAAATATTTTTTGAAAATAAAAGTATTACAGTTTTATAAAAATTATGTATGATTTTTATAAAATTAAGATACAATTTTTTATTTTTTATCAAAACATTAAATGCTTCAATAAAGCAGTAGAAAATTGAATCCTTAAAAAGCGAATAAACAGCGCTTCACTTCTAGTATTTAGCACCGCATTTAGCAATTGCAGGATAGTATGCCTTATCTTACAGCAGAAGAGAAAGGCAGTCATTTTAAGAAGCAAAAAAAAAAGCGGTTGGGTGTTTATTGCTTCAAAATCTTGAAAAAAATTTGCTGGCTTAGTACACCCTCCCTCGTTCACCACTAGTGGAGGGTATAAAAATTACTACATATTTTCCGACCTTTTTCAAATTTTGCCGGCCTGTGTTACAAATTAATACACTTAATTAATATAAAATGAAGTACATACTATATTCAGTATATTTAACAAACAATTTTTAAATTAAATTAAGGCTTTTATTTTAAGTTCTAAACATAGCAACATACGACTTTTCCCTCTGTCCCTTTTCTATAAAGTTCAATTACCCGCGATCCTAAAGAACCACATTATTCTCTGCGAATATTTGGTCTAACTGGAATGATGGATCGAAAAATTAAATTTTTATTAGATTTGTTGTTAGGTTAATAAAAATGTTGTTAAATTATCTTTTAAAAATGCAGTTTGTTAATGCCAGTCTTCCAGATAGTAAAAAAATTTCATATTTACTGGAATATTTTTGGTCTGGTGCAACTGCGGCAAAAAATAAAAATTGTTTTTGATTTGTTTTTATGTATGTATGTATGTACATATGTTAATATATATGCATATATGTATGTATGTACGTAAATATTTGATTTAGGTAAAAATTTTTATTAAAGAATATTGTTTGCATAAAATCCATTAATATTAAATTTGACTATAATCTCTGACCTCAAACGAAACGAACGACAGCAAACGAAATTTTTCAAAAAAAAAAAAAATCAATAAATATTGTTTTAATGCATTTATTTTTAAAACAAATATTAATTGATCTAACTGACACTTTGAAATGTGACATGTAATGCAGTGTTTGTTATTCGTTACAATGTAACGGGTTATCCATTTTTCGGTTTCGGAAGTAAAGTTAAATGAAAACCACATTTATAATAATGCTTGGACCTTGCGATCACCTACGAAATGCAATGTCATATAAATGACCGCCTCTAGATTTGTTGCAGCAGTCGATCCTTTTGATCTAACTTTCGTCCAGTTTTTTGCACATTTCGGGAGGTATTTTGGCGATTACATGATGAATGTCGATTTTCAAATGCTCCTACGTTACACAGATAGAAGACCACTCGGTATAAATTAAGTTTTTATTTTAACACGACTCGTACTTAAGTCGTACTCAAAAATTCAAGTATGAATCACAATAAAACATACTTTAAACCATGATACAAATACACAAGGTAGTTCCACTTCTCTCTCAGAAATTTTTTTTTGAATTTTATTGGAATTATTTGAAGTTTTTATTTGTATCAAGCTACAAATAATTCCGATAAACTTCAAAAAATAATTTCTGAGAGAGAAGTGGAACTACCTTGTGTATTTGTATCATGCTTAAAACAATCCTTTCGAAACTCAATCCCGGAATTTCTTAAAAAAAAAGTATAAAATTCATTAACCAAGTAAACAAAAAGATTACACTTTTCGTTGGTAGTGCCACTCTGAGAGTAAAATTACAAAGTGAGCGTTTAAATCTCATTTAACTTATCAAAGTTTGTTGCAGACACTTCAGCAACATCACACAAGTAGATCAAAAACGATTTGCTTGTTGTGTGTAGAAATAACGAAAAAAGTAATATTGAGAACTCTTGCTTCTCATTTAGTTTATATTTTCTGTTATAAATGCACATTAAATTTTTAAAGTTAGAATGATGCTGCTGTTTTATAATTAAAACTATGTACGGTGTTAGCTGCTGTTTTATAACTAAAACTGTGTAAGATGTTAAACTAATTTCACTTTTGTTTTATTTCAAGCACGAGCTCGGGCTTAAATCAACTTAATAACACTTAAATAAAGAGCACTTAGTTTAAATTTAATAAATTTTCAGATTATTTCAAATACTAATTCGGGATTGAATATGGTTAAGTTAAGTATTTCGCAATTAAAAATTTGTTCTTGAATCAATCTGTCCCTACTTGATTCAAGAAAATTTGTATTCACTGTACTATTAATAACGTTTCGGATATGTTTGAGTACGACTGGATTGATTTTTCTCTTGAATGTATGAGATAATCAACGGGTTTTAACCAAGTCCCATAAAAAAGGCTAACGGAGTCTATTCGCATAATTTTGGTGTCCAATTGATGTTGCCAGAACGGGAAATTAAGCATTCGCAAAACTTCCCATGTAACAAAGTCAAAATCAGTATTTATATGGCTCGTTGTACCGGCTTGTTAAAACGCATAGTGCCCAGTTCATAATCAACAATTGCAGGCCAAAAAGTCTGTTGTCAAACGGCCACAGCGCTCTGGGCCGTGAAATCGACTATTTCGAAATATCCACTACAGTTCCTTTAACAGAAGAGATATTTTTGGCAGTGCGCACATTTCGATGATTAACAGGTCTGCTGCAACTATACCGCTTCCAGTCTCTTTAAATTTATTTATAATCTTGCCAGAAAAAGTTCTTACCAATTTGTTTTGTTTTCAATTAAACCATATATCAAGAATAAAAACATTTTAAATCAAAAATTTAATCAAGTGAATTAAACGTTTAATTATATGAACAAGATTTCTGCAGAAAATGTTGTTAATATCGAAAAATGTTTAATTCATACTATTAATTTGTTTACATGGTGCAAATTTAACAAACTTTTTTAAAATTTTTCAAAATTGGAGATATTTTTTAATTGAAATCAATATATATATTTTTCTGTGTAGTTCGATTATGACACCACCCAATAATTTTGCAAAGCACTAAAGGTACATGTATAAAAATAGGCGCAAAATTATGCGCTACGCAATAAGACATACAGAGATGCAGTTAAGTAGCTAAACGAGCTCTTAACAAGTTTTGTTAAAAAAGAATTGCATTTCAAGTGCCACGACGTTCCCTTACTGCGAAGCAGGTTTGTAAAGGATAATACTAAAAAATAACTTAAAAAAAGCATTCAGTGTTTAAAGCTGAATGCTACGTTCACCAGTTTTTATATGCATTGAATAAAGCGCTTTTTGTGTCAAAAAAGTATTGATTCAAAGTGGGAACTCACCATATACAATGCATGCCTTCCGTAAGCGAGATGGTAAGGAAAACTCTTACATTTCTCCCTCACAATCCTGCTTCGTTCGAAGCTCAATTTTTTATTGGGCATAATCATACTGTATTACTCGAAAAGTGGTCACGATTAAACACCCTCCCTTCTTTGTAGAAAGTTTTAACTATTTTTACTCGTTTTTCGGTTGTTCAACGATCTATAATCGTAAATGGTACACCTTTCACTAAATCAATGACACTTATGATGAAAGATATTTAACAGGAGGCAGCCTTGCCAGACCGGCGGTTTTAAAACCACTATATGAATAACCCTGTTAATATTGAAAACTTTTCTTGTATATAAAAAAAAATTATTTAATTGAATTTTTATTACATATTTTTAGATTAAGCATTTTTCATTCAATCAAATTAAGTTTATTATTTTAAAATGTTAAGTTTTGAATAATTTCATATTTTACTTAAATTTATTCAAAACTATGTTCAAATTCCAATTTACAACACTTGATCTTAAATTTAACTCTCATCGAATACTCTTAAGTATTAGTTGTTTTAAATCGTGAATAACTTCATACAAAAAGTAATAGTTTTCATTTTGCTATACAACGTTTGTCTTTCAAAATGTGTTTCGACAACAATTATTGCAAATATTTGTATTTGTAAATCTAGGAATGAAATGTTTTAAGTTAACAAACTAAACTGGAAAATATATAGAGAAAAAGAAAACTTTTAACACCAAAATGCAATCGAAAAAGGGCAAAAAATTCTAGTGTTGCGACTGCGACCGTTAAAAACACTACAGCCATAATGATTGCATTATAATCGAATTTAAACTAAAGAGACACCATTTAAAAAAACTGGACAAAATATAAATAAGAAAGTATGCACTTATTAGTAGACATGGTTTTTGGTAATATTGTACACCCTTCATCGCAAGTGCAAAGGTTGTACATACATATATATCTGATTGTAATTTCTAAGTATGTATATAAATTAATGTATTTTCTAATTCGTTCAACGTAGCAAAGTTGATTTAACAGTGTCCGTCTGTCCATCTGTGTGTGTGTTTTTTTAACTGGGTTTTCCGAAGACTCCAGGTGATGGGTACTAAGTTGTGCGATTTCGGGCTAATATTTCATCTAGCGCTCTGGAAAAGGATTTTGGCGCCCATTCCATATCAGTTGGAGAACAATAGCAAAGTGTGACGCAGCATCTGTGATAGAGATATATGACAACCTAGTTTCCACGTAAAACCCATTTCAACGGACAGACGGACATCTTAAAATCAACTTCGCTACTGATAAGGACCCAGAATTCCATCATTGATAAAGGGTGTATATTTTTGGCCAAAAATCGACTTAAATTTGTTACATTTCTTATACTATCATACACAATTTTAAAACTTAAGGGCATACATTGAAAGCCCTTTTAAAAAAACCTAAAAAATCAGTTTTTGCAAACGAATGAAAATAATTAAGTTGTAATTAGTGGCATCATATGTAGCAACAGCACAAACAATAGAAATGAAAGAAACGCAACGACTTGATATGTTTTTGTTAAAAAAAATTAGGAAAAATTAACTACATTAAAATTTTATATTTAACCCTTAAAGCATTGCGTAAAAGTAAGATTTCCTAGTTTTATCCACGGTAGATTAAGTGCAAGGTTTAGTCATATGAATTTTTGCTCTCAATTTTAAAACCCATATAACGTCAAAAAAAAATAAGGCAAAAACTTAGAACAAGCGTCAAAATTCAAATCAATTAATTTGACATTACATGGGTAAATAACGACAACTCTACCTAATGAACCTACCTTGTACCTATTCTACCATGGTTTTATCTGTGTCGTATAGGTCCGAATAAAAGGGCTACTGTCAATGCACTTGTACGAGTATGTTTTCGGTTTTTAGTAAAGACAAGTGAGTGTTATATTAAAACCTTGCAGTTGTGATGTACATATTTCCTCGCGAATATATAAAATGAAATATTGAAAAAAAAGAGTTGTTTTAAAATGAAAAAATCAGCTTACGAACTCTTATTTGAGCGTGAGAAGTCCCTTTAAACACGAAACTGTTGGGTGTTTCAAAATATATGCATAAGTATCTGTACAAGTGCTACTAAATACTAAGAATGGATATGTATGAGTATATATGAAGTGCAAAAAAAAAAATACTGACATTAAAAATAAAATGCAACTCTGTTAGCCTTGTAACACTTTATAAGCTTGTATTGGTCTTTTTTTTCTATATGTGTTTTTAAAATTTTCATAAAAAAATAGTTAATATTAGGAAGGGGGAAAAATTATTTAGAAAAATTATCCTCTAATCTTTAATTTAACACATTTTCAAATCAAACAAATCTGCGAAACGGTAGCAAAGTGCTACTTGAAAATAAATTTTGAAAAAATTTTACCTACAATAATAACACTGTGCTAGAATTTTTTGGCAAAAAAACCAAATAATTTTTTAGTAAAATTTCGAAATTTATGTCTTTTTAAAATTATATTCTTAAATTGGACCCTGCAGCGCCTAGGATGCCCTAGTTGTGTCAAATGTATAACCAACCCAACTTTATTTTTCATCATCATTATTTGCTTCTAATATATCTACCCATTATCTCTCCCTAGATTTGTCAAATGTATGACCAACCCAACTTTATTTTTCATATTAATCATATGTTTCTAACATCTCATTTCCTCATCTCCATTTCTTAACCGTAAAACGGATATCCGGGTATTTGTATGTCAACTAGCGACTTTAAACGTTTCTAGCTGCAAAACTAATACTAAAAGAGTACTGAAAGAAATTGGATCTAGGAAATTAAAGTCTTTTTGAGTCCATAACTATAATCTTTTAAAGATGACACCTTCCCGAACACATAAACGGAGTACCAGTGTACCCAATAGTTTTAATACGAAAAAATAAGCAAATATTAGGCTATCCAAAAGTCAATTTTTTCTAAATTTGAAATTTTGACTTTATCAATCAAATTTAATTTTCATTCAAATGTATCACTGAAGGAACAAATTTTGCAACATGAAATTAATTAAAATTTTTTGCAAATGGAATCTGGGAATATCGTTCTCATGTTGGGTAACATTTATTATACAAATTTTTCGAAGAATATGAAAAATTTGTTAACATTTTTTGATAATTTTTTTTTATTCCTAGCTGAGCTGGGGATCGAAATCTTGTCAGAATCATCAGAATTCTTTGCAGTTTTACCCTCTGCACAACTGCGGTGCCTGCCAGCCAACAGTCAAACATTAATCTTTAATCAATGGTATAAGTGGTTCGAAATTTGCTGTAATTAATTATAATTTTTTAATTTATTTACATGTTTCTTCCTTTTCTTCTTTTTTTTCATACTCTTTCTGCCAAGACTTTGTCTTGGGTAAATTTTTTCATTATTTTTTTTATTGTCCACTTTTTCTTTTTTTTAATTTAAAAATTCTAAAATAAATATTTTTTTGTGAAGGTAATAATTACAATGGGGTGGGGTACAACTGTACCCAGGTTATGTGTTTGCTTAGGATTTTTTTTTTTGTTGTTGTTTGCTCAATGTGTGTTTATTGATTTATATGTAGTTATGGCATAATTTTTTTTTTTTTGCAATTATTAATAAACAATTAAAATTTGTATAAATATGAGAAACTATATTATTAATTTTCGTATTTCTTAATTGATGGGTTTGAAATCGAATAGTTTTGCTGTGAAGCTTAAAATAATTTAAATTTATTAAGGGGTACCAATGTACCGCGCTTATGTGTTTGAGAGGTATTTTTTTGGTTATGTGTTCTATGGTTAAGGGGGCCCCCTTACAAAATTTTCAATACATGCTAGAAATATATATAAGAAAAAGTCCCATAACTGCCTAAGATTCGTCCCTATTGGGATAAAATGTATGGCCGACATCCATAAGTTTTTCGTCCTAAGCACTTTCTGCAAAAATAATTGCCCTTAATTTGCATCTCTTACCCGGGCTCCAATATGGCGTTTTATGAAATTCTTAAATTCAATTAAAATTGTTCATCTTTTGTTAAAAATCAAATGTTTAAGACAAATATTAATCATTTATGGCGCTTGTTTTGTTGGGAATTTTGGTTTCGAGTGCAATTCTGTAACGTGCATTGCAAAATTTGGCAATGCCATAACAATTTAAATCGCCACAATCTAAGCTTTTAATGTCATCGCCAAAATATTTAAATTTTGTATTCTGTAAGGCATTTTAGCGATCGAGATTTAGATTTAACTAACCGATTTACAGAATACTGGTACGCGTTAATAATATGGTTACATTACAGATATTTATACGAAATCCGCTTCATAAGCAATTTAAAAAAAAAATTCGAAATTTTTTGTTTTTTTGTTTTTGAGAGAAAAGTTTTACTGTGCTTTATATAAAAAGGTGGCATATCATAACGTCCAGTGTCATAGTGACCACTCTAAAAAGTGTCACAGTGTCCATGGAATTTGTGACACTTTTATAAGTGTCATAATGTCCATCAGAGCAGTGTCATAGTGTCTACAGCATGTTTACAAACTTGAAAGCCGGGTGAAAGAATTTTCTCCTCTATGGAAAAACAAATACAATCTTCACTAACTAAAGCTTCTCTTCACAGCCGTCCTTCGACCTGCCGCAAGGATTTTTTTCTATGGTATTACAAATACCGTCTTCGGTAACTAAAACGTCTCTGCGTAGTCGGCCTTCGTTCGGAAACAAGGTAGACTTTATGAGCTTTTTTAGCGAACTATAGAGGAGAAAATCCTTGCGAGAAGCTTTAGTTAGCGAAGCCGGTACTTGTTTTATCATAGAGGAGACAATCCTTGCGTCTAGACGAAGGCCGGCTATGCCGAGACGCTTAAGTAAGCGCAGCCGGTATTTCTTAGAGGGGAAAATCCTTGCGCTCAAAAGAGTTTTCGTTAGATATTTAATATATACACCCAGAGAAAAACAACAGAACAATTTAAAAAAAAATTTAATCATGTTATGTTTAATTTGACCAAATCATTTTCACCGGCAACCATATTATGGCTAAATTAGTTTCTTTAAAAATAGTTTATTTGGTTGTGATCATAATAAAACATGCTTTTCTCTGCGTGTATGTAGATCTTTTTTTGTATTGAACTTCTTTAGTAACTATGGAGCTTATGTCCATTTGCAAAGTGTCTTTATCTTAATGCCCTCGGACATTATGCCATTTGATATACGACAAAAATATTTTCCTGTCTTGGATACTTTATTGACATATTTTTATTGGTGTGAAGGCCCGGTCTTGTGGTTACTGTACCAGAGAGAGCAGAGTTGACTTTACTTTGTCCGTCTGTCAGCTTATCAGTCCGTTTATATGTTATAGTTTTTTTGACTGTTGATTCCTAAATATTCCTAATGGCACATATCGAAAGTAAACTAACGTTCTTATTTAAAATTTTTTAATTAAATAAATAAATAAATATTATGGCACATAGAAAAAAGGTAAGCAAAATTAAACTTCCTGATTAATTATACAAAATATTTAATTATTTGCCCATGCGAACTTTTTAATATGAAGATAATAGAAGTTGTCATTAGCTAAAATTTTGCGTATGTTGACTTATTTTTCTTTGTAAGCAAATAAGTAGGACTGTTTCCCTGCACTAATATCTTCCATATCACATCACATACATACATACAAACAATTTTTCCATTAGTTTTGTTTAGGTTTATGTTTTTACTTTCATACTTTTTTTCTATAAACTTTGTTACATAGAGAAATTTTATATATGTATACTACACATAGTATTTAAAAAAAAAACTAATGAAAACTTTTTTATTGAAAAATATTTTTTTGGCAAATAAAGTGCAAACTAACAAGTACAACATTTAACAAAAACAAAATGCATCGTATGCACAAATACGAACTTCGTTGATACTAGAAAGTGGTATGCAAAACTACTTTGCAGTTAAATTAAAAAAAAGGACAAAATTATTAAAATTTATTTATAAGTTCTAGCAATAAAAAAACTTTAAGTTTTAAAAGGATTTTAAACATACACAACTAGTAATTTCAATTGTATAATTTGTTTTTTACTTAATCATACCAAAGAAAAGAAAATTACACAGGCCAGCAAATTTTCAACCAATGGACCAGAGTATTCTTTTCTAAAGTTTTGAGTTGTGATGAATCTGAAGATGTACTCCATTATCCATATCCATCAGCTTAAACGATCATGATTAAGCTATAAAGTCGCATAAAGTTTTAACAAAGCATTTTTCGCCTTATTCGAGTGCTGCGTGTAGTTTTTATTCCCTTGTTAACTTTTGAGTGCATTTTTTATACCAGCACTTTCACTATAATGAAAAATTTGTTTTTTGCCTATACAATTTCATTTCGCCAACGTTAATTTGTCGTCTACACTTCTGTTCAGTTAGGCAAACGTTGCTTTACCCGTAATGTACCGCACCGTACAGTAAGCACGTTGGTGCACTTTTAGAACATTTAAAAACATGTCATATGTTTTTCCCATACATAAACAAAAAAAGGAAAAAAGGAACTAATTAGGTGATTGTTTGTGTGTTTTTAAGGAATTTTAGAAAAATTGCTTTTAATCCCCTCTCTTCAACATATTATGCACTACTTCAGTATTTTTGTTTAATAAAACTGTGCTCGAAATTTACTTTGATTTTATTCACAAAAATCTTTGAATTAATTTAATACAATATTGCCTTAAATAACCATTGACGATCAGAAAAAATTTTGTACAGACAATTTTTGTTTTGCAATAGTCCCAATAAAAAAAAATTTTTTCAAGTGAACGTAATTTCTGGAAATTCCGATCCAACCTGTAAACCTAAAACCCATTGTCAAACCCTACAATTCAGTTGATAAATGGTAAAATTTGTATGATTGTTGTAATCAATAAAATAACTACAAAACCTTGTTATTAAGTCTTTTGCTTATAACAAGCTTTCAGCTTTCAAATTAATTATGTGTTAGTTGAAATTATTAACAAAATAATATAATTTTGACATAAGACAAGAGTTAGCATGTGTTTTAAAATACACAAAGCCATGTAAATTACAGATAATTGTAGTTAAACAAACAAACATGGAGTGAATGAATACAAGTCATATTTAAAATACATTCAGCTTGCTACAATAACAACATACAGCAGTTGATATACTTAAACATTCATTTACAATTGTAGTGTTGTACGAGTATATACATTAGGGCGGGTCGATTTGTATAGATGAAAAAAAAATTAAAAATCGTATAGCAAAAACGTAATCTACATAAAATTCTACGAAAATTCTCTGAGTCTAAAACAAAATCCTAGTCCGCGCCTCTCGACTTGAAAATTTTTTACTTGGTTGAAAATTGTTTCAATGTAAAATAAATTTTGATTGTAAAAAAATATAAAGTGCAAAAGAATAACCTTACTAAACCATTTTATTAAAAAAATTCGATTTCTTTTTGGAAAAAGCTATTTTTTCAAAAAAAATTTTTTTTTTCTAAGGCGGGCAGCCAAATTTTCAAGTCGAGAGCCGCGGATTAGGATTTTGTTTTAGACCCATGGTTTCTTCCAAAAATTTTCTTAGAATTTTATGTAGATTACGTTTTTGCTATACGATTTAAAAAAAAATCGACCCGCCCTAATATACATAGTTATTAACAATAACAAGAAATTTAAAGCGAATTCAGAGCAAAATCAAAAAAATAAATATAAAATAAACCGTTTTTGATATGCATTCAATTAAAAATTTATCACAATATTTATAGAAACTACATATATGACTGTAGAAAATAATCAATATGAGACTTATCGCTGCGATATCGATTTATCGGTGTGATAGTATTTCTATAGAAAATTTATAACTGTAAAGGATTTTATATAAGAAATTTAGCACTACGGTAGAGTATCTATTTACAGAAAATGTTTCACTCTGATACAATTGAAAAAGAAAATGTTTAATTGTCGGGTGTGTTCTAGAATCCGAATCCACTCGAAAGTGGATTACTTAAGCGTTATTGATGTTCCGCATTTCACATCCACATGTTTTTATTCGTTTTCAATAAGAGTAGATATCGGTTGGTGAACGTAAACCGAATCGACTTTTATTGTAATATGTGATAACATTTTTAACAAAAGAATTAATTTTGCTTTTGGCTTAAAATCTTCTTAATCCAATTTAATCAAAAACATATTGTTATCTAAAACGTAAAAGGTTCTTACATTTAAAATATACTTTTTCATTGATTTTCATGTAATTATAGCTAATTTTTCCTTAACGATTTTTATGTTTTTTTCGATTTAGCGATCCCTTAGTTTTTGGGTTTGCTTACAATTTTGCAATTTTTCGCGAATTTTAGCCATGTTCTCGATATAAGCGATTTGCTCGTAAAAGTTTTCTGATTCTTTACAGCTTTAATGATTTATAATAAATAGTAGACTTTGCTATCATGCCGCTGTTAGCAAATTTTTGCGAATTTTCGTGAATTTAGCAATTTTTACCGAATTTTTGCCATTCCTTATAGTTTAAGGGACTTTAAATCAATTTTATGGCTGGTTTGATATATTAAAAATTTACGCAATTTTTGCAATTTTTTTGTTATTTTTCGACATTTTGAGATTTAAAATAAATTTTATTCTTTGTTTAAAAGTTTGCAATTTTTCGAGAATTTTAGCCATGTTAGCGATTTTTTTCTGTGATTATCTACAGCTTTCACTAATTTTAAAAAATATTAGTCATTGCTATGATGCTGCGGTTAGCAAATTAGCGATCTTTAGTTCAACTAATCGAATACACAAAAACATGTGGATTTGAGAACACCAATTTATGACTTATGCGGATTCAAAAAATTGTTCGTTTTCAATTCAAGTCTAAACCTAGAACATACCTGTGTGATTTGATTTAGAAAATGTTTCTAAGTAATTTATCACTGTGATCTCTATAGAAAATTTATCACTGTAAGAGAATCGCTATATGCAAATTTTCACTGTGCTAGAAGTTCTACATAACTTTTAAGTCTGGTTGGAAATTCTATAGAAAATGTATCACTGTGATAAATCATATAAAAAAATCTATTTCTGTAAAGTATATTTAACACGGTTAAAAATCATTTAAAAAAATGTGACTCTGTGATAGAAATTCAATATAAAATTTATCACGGTGATGACATAGTATTACTGTTATAAATTATACATTCAAATTTGTACAAACAAACTTTATCACTGTGATAGAAAATCAATGATCTTTTAATAACTGTGACAGAATCTCCATAGAAAATTTATCACTGTGCTAGAATTTCTATACACATTTTTTTTTTGAAAATTCAATAGAAAATTTATTACTGTAATAAATTATATAACTGTAATAAAATTTCTATAGGAACTTAATCACTGTAATGAAATTTCTAAAAAAGGTATCACAGTAATAGCATCTATATAAGATTTCTATAGGAAATTTATCAATATTTCAGAATCTCGATAGAAAATGTATCACGGTACTAGTAATTTGTATAAAAATCTGATATCAGGGGTCTAATCACCGCATACGATATCGAGAAAAATTGATTAGAATTATTTATTTTGCTATCACGACTCTCGATATGGAATGGAATTTATTGAATATGAGATAGTAGCATTCGATAAAGAGTAACTCGACATTACATTTCTCGAGTTTTCATTCGATACGTCAGTGTCTATCGTATGCAAAAACATTCGATAGCTTATTCGATACGAAAGTATCGAATGCGGTGATTAGACCCCTGGATGGAAATTCTATAGAAAATGTATCAGTGTGATAAATAATATAAAAAAATTTATTCTTGTGCAGGAAATTTTTCACAGTTAAAAAACCATGTAAAAATTATGTCACTGGGATATAAATTCCATAGGAAATTTATCACGGTGATGAAAAATTATCACTGTGAAAAATTTTCCATACAAACTTATCCAAACAAAATTTATCACTGTAATAGAATTTCTATGAAAATTAATTTTTTTCTTAGGAATTTCTGCAGGAAATTTATAACTGTATAGAAATTATATCTATAGGAAACTTATCAATGTAATGAAATTTTCAAAAATTGCAATTCTGCATAAGATTTCTATAGGAAATTAATCACTGTTATGGAATTTCCTTAAAAAATATATTACAGTGATAGATAAAAGGAAGTGTATAATTGTAATTGAGTTTCTATTGAAAATTTAAGACTGTTAAATCATTTCTGTAGGAAATTTATCACTGTTAAAAAATTCTATATTAAAATTAAGTCTTAGAATTTTTACACGAAGTTTTGGCAAGTTGTTTTAGTAGTTTAAACTAACTAGTAGTATTTATCATTTTATTAAATTTAATTAAAAATGGCTCACCACAATCAGCTGAAAACTAGTGCCTGTTATTAAAAATTAAATACAATTATTCCTTTCTCTCTTCTTTTCTTCCTAAGCTCTTAAGCTTAAACTCTTTCACATCACAAAACCAATATTAATTTAAAATTTTCTCTTCATTAAACATTTTTAATTACCCAGATATAATTATTTTCACCGTAAAATTTCTTATGTATAGTTGTATCATCATTAAGGGATTTATTTGTATTTAACTTTTAACTTAAATAATAGTGGGTTGGAAGGACATCATTAAAGTATTACGCTGTAAAAAAGAGTTAAAGTGTAAGATTTATTTACTGCAACCTTTCAACTAAATCTACATTTTTTTTCGTCCTTTTTATTCATACCAACAACATGCCAAAAAAAGAGAGAAAAAAACAACATATTTGTAATTTAGTGTTGATATAAAAAATATTTGTATCGGTTTTTCAGATGTCATTAAAAATCCATTTGTCAATGTAGTTTACCATTTCAACACGAAAACACTTGAGAGAGTGTAAAAATGTATCAATAGTAAAAAAAAATGTTTCGATACATTTATTAAAATTAAATTTTTTTAAAGGTTATTATATTTGGTATTGATGTTGGGTACATTTTTAAGCCTGATCTCCAATGTTACAGTCAGCATCTTCGGGATAGTCACAAACCTTAAAGAAAAACAAATAAATTATTATAAGATTTGTAGATTTTGTAGAATTACATAAATACATTTTTTATAAATCAATGTAAAAAAATCACAAATTAAAAAACAAGAAATCTTAAACTATAAAGTTTTAAAAGATTTTATGAATGTAATTCAATTCCTTTAAAACAATTATTTTATTGCAATAAAACAATTCCTTAAAAAAACTAGTTTATTGCAATAAAACTCCTATAAAAACTCTATAACAGCGATACATTTCATGCAAAAAAATTATCACTGTGTTATTATTAAAGTAATTCCATCACAGTGATATATATATCCTGTAGCAATTGCATTAGCGTGAACATTTTGCTATAAATATTCCATCAGACAGACTATTGAAATTCTATCATAGAAATAAATTTCCGTTTAAAATTCTATTACACTTAAACATTCCCTTAGAAATTCTTTTACAGTTCTGAATTTCCTAATAATATTAAAGCGATAAATTTCCTTTTGACATTATATCACAGTGATAATTGTTCTAAAAAAAATCTATCACAGCGATAAATTTTCCTTTTGAGAATCTATTACAGTAATCCATTTCCTTTAAAATTTTTTCACAGTGATAAATTCAATAATTTCCTATAGATATTCTATCAGAGTGACAAGATTACCAGTAGAAACTCTATTACACTGACCAATTTCTTTTGAAAATTCTATCGTAGGCTAATTTTCTCCAGAAACTATATCACAGTATGAACTTTCTTTAGAAGTGTTATTACAATGATACATTTTCTAATGTAATTCTATTACAGCGATAAATTTTCAAAATAAATTGTATCACAGCGATAAATTTACTTTTAAATTTTTATAACAATGATACATATTCTATAGAAATTCAGTATATAGAAATTTTATTACGGTAAAAAATGTCCATCGAATTTTTTATTGGAGTCAAAAGAGATATTTTATCAGACTGACAAGATTACCAAGAGCAATTATATAACAGTGATTAATTTTCCACACAAATTATACCACAGAGATACATTTTCTATAAAAATATATCAAAGTAATACATATTCTGAAAAAATATATCACAGTGATAAATTTTCTATAAAAATTATATCACAGTAATAAATTTTCTATAGAAACTTTATAACAGTTAATTAATTTTCTACAAAAATTATATTACAGTGATAAATTTTCTATAGAAACTATATCACAGTGACACATTTTCTATAGAATTTATATCACAGTGACACATTTTCTATAGAATTTATATCACAGTGATAAATTTTCTATAGAAATTATATCAGAGTGATAAATTTTCTATAGAAATTATATCAGAGCGATAAATTTTCTGTATAAATTATATTACAGTGATAAATTTTCTATAGACATTATATAATAGCAATAAATTTTCTATAAAAACTATATTTGAGTGATATATTTTCTATGGGAATTAAATCACAGGGATATATTTTCTATAGAAATTATATCACAGCGACAAATTCTTTATAGATATTATATCATAGTGACAAATTTTGTATAAAAATTATATCACAGTGGCAAATTTTTTATAGAACATCCTTCACAGTTATACATTTTCTATAGAACATCTATTACAGTAATAAATTTTCCATAGGAATGACAAAATTTCATATAGAAGTAATATCACAATAATAAATCTTTTTTTAGAAGCCCTATCACAGCAATAATAAATAATAAAGGTGTCTGACAGTGATAAATATTCTATTGAAATTCTGCAACAGTGATAAATTGCTTCAAGAAATTCTATCAGAGTGGTAAATAAATGTTCTATAGTAATTTATTTCCTATAGAAATTTTATAACATTGATAAATTATATTAAAATAATCCATTACAGTGATAAGTTTTCTATTGGCATTTCAATAAACTTCCTATACGCATTTTATTACAATGATAGATTTTCAATAGCCGGAGTATAACAGTTATAAATATCTTCTAGAAATTCTTTTACAAATTTTCTACACAAAGCTTAAAATTTCTTATACAAATTGTGTCTTTGTGATAGATGACCTCTATTTCTTATTGAACTTTTATATATAAATGTTTGCAGAAATTTGTTGCTCTGCTTAATTTCTCTCTTTTTTTTCAAAACCAAACACCAATTTGCTTTTTGCGATTAATATTGACGGTAACATTAAAAACCGTTTACAACTGTCTTACCTGTAAACGAGCGTTATATTCTAGTCCTTCAGGGCATTTGTTGACAAAGGCAGCACCACGATCACATTTGTAAAACTCGGTGCAACTGGTTGGTGAGGGAAACTGAACAACCAATGAATCATCAGACTGGTCGACAGGACATACAATTTCAGCTTGAGCGTATTTAAAGTTGGTTGACAAACACAAGCAAAGTGTGGCAAAACCGTATAAAGTGTTGAATTTCATTTTTAGGTTTTGGTTTTTGTCAGTTTTTTTTAAAGAAAAAAGTTATTCACTTCGAACCTGATGCAGTTTATAAAATGCTGTTGATTGTGCTACATTTATATTATTTTTAACTAAAAAATTTATTTTCTTTTACTTTATTTAGTTTTTGTTATCTCGATTGTTTGTTTTTTTTTTTTTTTGCAAATTTTGTAACTTTTTTGTGTTCTCAGTTAATTGAATTTGATAGTTTCATGTTTGAACAAATTGTTGGAATAGGTTTGGCAAAAAGTTGTTAGAAAGATATAGAGAAAAAGAATTGATAAGATATACAGAGAAGAATTGTGTTTACGCTAATTTAAACTTTTAAATTGAATAGTTACACCCATATACATAAAAATATTTGGGTTTTAAAGCAGGTTTATGAAACGAATTTGCAATGAAAATTTAACAAACCTTTATTAAGGAAAATTTTCAAAGTAAATTTGTTCTTTAAACCTTTATTAAATTTAAAAAAATTTTATGAATACAGGCGTAAGTCTTTTATAACTCAAAAATATAATTTCTGTATATGGGGTTAAAGTTGAATATTAATTAAACATGTTTGACGACAAATCGTCAGCTCATGGGAGAATTACCATGATATGCGCCAAACCAATAATCAGCTGAAATATATATTACAAAATGAGAGCATAACTAATAATATTTTTTAAAGGGCTTTTAAGTAGTTATTTAAATTTTGTTCTTGGCAAATTTTTACGCTTTTAATTGCAATATCTTGTTTAATAGACTCAAAGTTTCAGATACCAATATAATATAAATGATTGTTATTACGACTGTTTAAGGGTTGGGCAAAAACTTTCAGCGATTTTTTTTTGTTCTTTTTTTGAAGTGCTTCTGTATTTTATGAAAATAATTTTTTGTTTTCCTTGACGTGTTGGAGCAACTCTTTTTGCGACAGATAAAATGAAAACATCGTAGCTGTCTTATCAAAACCATCTTTTGAATCAAACACTTAATCGTATAAAAACAACTGGAACGAACTTCGCATAGCAAGACAAATTTTAAATGATATATTATTTCTTTTAAATCTAAAAAAACTACTCATATAAACTGCTTTTCTTTTAAAAAGACGCATTTTGTTCTTATAAACTAAAAGGCTTGTGTGATAGTCAAAACAAAAAGTTTTATTTGAGGTGAATTTTATATCGTTGCTATGAATTATGGAATAAAAATCGTTTAAAAATCCACAGTATCCGCGACCCGAGCACTAAACGGACGAAACAACACAAATATCGGTGTTACAAATAAGAAAAAGAATTACAAATTTTGAAGAAATTTCTAAGAAAACTAAAAGTTTCTAGAGATTATATATTCATCCTTAGACTAAAAAGGCAAACATCCGTAGAAAGGAAACGAGTTTTCTGATTGAAATCTTCTTGACAAAAATTAGAAAAAAGGCTTTCAAATAATTCTGTAAATGCTTATTCTGAACTAAAATCCAATTTTAAATGAAATATTTTTTAGTAACTTGATAAATAATTTAAGTTTTTTTGTTTTTATATAAATGCTGACTCCGAATTTGATATAATCCCCGGTTCTCTGCGGTTATAGTTTTTTAAGTTTTAATTCTTAAGCACTCCTGACATCACCGATCGAAAGTTTTTATTAATCCAAATGTTATTGCACATTGAAAAAAGATAACCAAAAAGTCATTTTGCTATAACTTCCTTTTATGGACTTTTATGTCCTACAAAATAATTAAAATTTTGTGCATGTGTACTTTTGAAGATGAAGATCTTAAGGTGTCATTAAGTACGTTTTCCTTTTTGCCACCCCACAGAAATAAAAAAGTTGAATGCATTTATAAACTTATTTAATTGAACTCAGGCAATCTTTTTTGTTCAAATAAATTAAATTGACATCCTGGTCCACAATATCGAAATGAAAATTTCTTTCGCATATTTCCATTGAAAGCAAAAACAAATTTTTGTTTTTTATTATTGACATCGTGGGTCAGGCAGTAAATTATATTTTCCATCGAAATTCTAATCGCGTTATCCCGCGAAATGAAAAAGTCCGGGAAAAGAAAAACTCTTTATACCAGCCACACAGGTTAAAAAAGTATAGTAAAAAACTATTATTATTATTAACCCACACAGAAAAAATAGAAAATCGACTTTAATTAAACAATTCGTTCAGACAGTTAAATATTTAACTAATTTTGCCCCTGCAAAGGAATTGATCATATCAATTAAAGAATTTGTATTTTCGAGTCATGGAACACAAATATAGTCAATTAAAAAATTAATTGCATAAACTAAAAAATACACCACATATACACAAACATTTAATTTTATGGGTTTTGATTAAAAAATTGAATTGCAGCAAACAAAAAATTAATTGAATAATTAATGTACACCAATTAATTATTTAATTGATTAATTTTTCGCAAACATTTTTCCTTTGCACTACAGTTATAGGAAGACATGGAATTAATGGAACGACTGGTAGACCAATGACGCACAAGCTACTTGTCCACTCACAGCAGTTTTACAAAAGAGAAATTAATATAAACATTTTGTGAATTATGTATTTCAATTTGAAATGGGTCTCAATTTAGCTTTAGTTCAATGCATTAAATATTTATACTTAAACGTAAAGATGTCAAAATAGTTGTCTTTGATATACATAAAAATTCCTATAAAATCCTTTATTTATATCAATTAGTTTTAAATAAACTTAAACCTCACCCTGAACATAATTATTTAGAAGTTTTTTTTTTTGTTAATTGTAAAATGTTAACTTCATTCACCACTGTAATCACTCAAGTATTGACATTCAAAACACATAATGGCTTTTTAAATAACCCTTTCGCCACATCCTTTTTTTCGGCTGTGTTTATTACCTGCTGACGTCATTTGTAATAAATGCTGCTATAACAAAGAACTTTTTGCTTAATATGCAATTAATTTTGCATTATCGTTAAAAAAAAAATATGTATATAAATGGTGTTTTTTTAGATGTATAAAACTGAACTGTGTTTGAGTTTTTTTCAGAGTACTTTGGCTAATCACCATGCAAATACATCCACCAGAACTACGTTTCCAAATCAGGGAAATTTATTTCTAAAGTTCCCGCCCTGTTTGCCAAACTCTGAATGCATATTTTCCTGAATGTAGCCATAAATTAGTTAAAAATATAAAAAGTTAGCTCAATGTTAATATTAATATGTCTAGATTATTTTACCTGAAAGTTGTTATTGGGATTTAACTCCAGTTTATCAAGCTGATGTTGTAAGCATAATTACATCACTAAATCCGTATAGGGGTATTGGATATCACAAAATAAATGCAAAAAAGTTGGTTGTAAGAAAAACTTAAGTTTCTGATAAATTTGTTGAGATTTTTAATAACATGATTGCAAAAAAAACGTATTCGGATATTTTAAAGATTTATTTAACTGTACCTGTACATAAAAAGACAATTTTAAAGTATCTGGCTGACTTTCTACTCGTTTAAGTGCTATCAATCATTGGTAAAATTTTTGAAAATTTTATATTTAATCATTCAAAAATTATATTCATTGGTGAAGTGCTTTATATGAATCAGAAAGAGTTCAGGAAGAGAAAAAGCAATAGTAAATGTTATTGAATAATTTTGTGATGATATTGATGCTGGTTTTGCAGGTGAAGCTGACGTATTTTTTGACTTTTCCAAAGCATTTGATTAAGTTCTTGTCTAGTTGTTATTCAGGGATAAGGAATTTGGGGTATTTCTTAATCAGAAATGGGAATGCGGTTTAGTTCCACTGTTTAAGATCTCTTCGGTCTACAAAACTTCAAAATTTCGTTGTGATATCTCTGTCCATGTCCGATTAAAACATTAAAATTATTATTTCTATTGTGTAAATGAATAAATTTGCTTTCAATATGAGTAAAAAAAATAGTTATTTTAAGTTTTGACGTTCTATTAATCTGATATGAATAAAGAAATCATAATGATATTTGGCAGTTATGTAGATTAATAAGTTCTTATAACAGTGCACTTAAAAACATCCCCCTTTTTGAATAAAAAAATACCTTTTTTCAATCTCAATCAAAAGCATTTTCTTACTAAATAACTGCTAAACCGATTTAAATAAAATTAAGACTGTAGGAAAGTTCAAGAAGTCTTCTCTCCAGCAAAAAATTGCAAAATTATATCTATCGGTTTAAAAGTTATAGATTTTTGGCCAATGAAAAACAATTTTTAGCCACTGTGTTTTGTCCAATATCTCGGAATGTAATTAAAGGCTAGTTTACACTACTATACTTTGTACTAATACATGTCAAAAACTCAAGCAATATGTTAAAGTCTGATAGTGTGAGTGCATCTGTTATGAAAAGTATTATGCAAAAAAGTTTGACATCCCATACGACATTCATCGTTTGCATTTTATTTCATGTGTGAATGTTTATACTTTGTGTGATGGTGTGAACACAAAATGTTATGTTAAATAAGATTTTTTGACAGTTACAACAAAACTCATTAGGTTTCTATCTCACAAAGTATTATGAAATACGTAAGACTTGTTACATAGTGTGCACTAGCCTTAAGCTAGAACTTACGGCGGGAAGCCCACATTGCAAAGGTCAAAGGGAAAATATTAGCAGCAAGAGAAATATTGTATAAATTTAAGAACATATTACGTCTAACTCTCTAAAATGTTTGCAATCAGCACAAAACAAAGCTCTTAAAATAGTCTTAAACTTACCATTACGTTATTCTACTATGAGCAGGTATAAATACAAGGCTATTAATATTTTGCCTATACAAACAGCAAATGCTATTGTACATATTTGAAGCTTTAAGAGGATTGAACCAGAAATCAGTTGAATTCAACGTGAATATCACAAGAACAGGTAGAGATACGAGGCAAGCAAACAACTTGCAGATTGCAAGATGTGGCATTGATTTAACTTAACAACGTACAGTGCACTCGCGATAATAAAAACATACTAATAATTATATGAACACCCCAAAATATGAACACTTATTTTCTTCAATTTACTACTCTAAAATATGAACTTGTTCAAAATTTTAAAATATGAGCAACTTATAATGGAATTTTTAACGGTTTTTATCTACCTACACAGGGGTAAAATTAATTTAGACTCAACTACATACTAACCTGGGGATTTCCCTAGCTATCTGCTTTAAAATTGTCTTCAGTTGTTAATCAAAATGTATTAAAAGCACATTTTGGTTAGTGCTCACATTAACATGGAAGTCTATAAACATCTTTAAATATAATTTTAACGTGAAAAGTTCTTAAATATGAATATGAATATGAATGAAAGTTTTAAACTTTCAAAAGAAAAATCAGTAACTTTAGAACATTAGATGGCATTCGCAAATATGAACAATCTTGCAAAAGTGAACTGAATCTGTTTTAATTAGTTCATATTATCGCGAGTGCACTGTATTACGTTTGCTTGACCAATTAAATACAACAAGGGAACTTAAAATTCAATTTGTTGTGTTTTATTTTTAAAAAAAAATGTCTGTGCCTCTAAAAAACACCCCTTTAATAAATTTATTTTAAATTACGGTTTGAAAATATTTTTGCAACACCTAGAAACCCAAACAAAAAACCCTTTAGCACAACCAATACACCAAGACCTTGCCAGCACTGAAGTTGTACGTGTAATTTTACAGCTCGTAATGATTTTTTTTTGAGGTTTTGTAACTTCCACTTTTATTATATTATATTAAGTATATTTAGTAGATGGTGAAAATTAAGTTTTATAATGTTTTGTATAACAGTGGGTACTAAACTTTATGATTATTATCTTTTTTTTTTTTTTGGTACTAAAAACATTACGAAAAAAAGTAAAGCTAAACAATACTAAAACAACATAAAACGTGCACAAAAACCAGCAGTGGAATTAACTACTTGTAGTAAGAAAAAAAAACGAAATTGCGCTATAACAAATCACAATCTTTAAACATTATTATGTCTAAATATTTTGCAGTGTCTCTAAGGTATTTTATGTAATAAATACAAATATTTAATATACATAAGCACAAACATGCTGCTTTGTGCAAAGCAACGAAGGAAATTTTGTTGGTTGCTGTGTAACCGAAAACCACACAGATACACATACAATCATAAAAACTAATATAAGCTCGCTTGCTCTTTTCATCTCTTTACGAATACATTAAGGAATTGTAAGCGAAATTGAAAGAATAAATAAGTTAGGAAGTTATAATCGGATGTGGTGAATCTTTCGTTCTCTTAACTAAGAAGGGATTTCACAAGTGGGATTGTTATGGATTCTATGTTTAAGCAATACACTAATCTTTAAAAAACTGACCCCACAGCATTCAAATTAGTTGCGATTTTAGGAGTTTTTCAAAACTAAGTTTTCGACAATTGGCATTTTATTTAATCCATATAAATTAATAGGGTTTTTCGGAATAAAACCTAAATAAAATATTAAAATTAAGAAATTTTCCGTTTTCTTAACATATTTGTCTACAATCGTGTGGCGATCTCCTTTGCTACACTCATAAAAATGCATCTTCATATTGATGATGCCCTCACATCAGAATTGTGACATCAATGCTATTACAAATGGCATCAATGAGGCAAAAATTACATCAATCCAATGCAGAAAGTTATCATAAAATTTTGGTATTTTTTATGCGTCATCTTTGCTTTGAATAGTGACATAAATTCGAAGCCACATTTTTTGTATTATTAACATTACTTTCACGTTTAAAAAGTAAAAGTTAGAAGTTTAAATTTAAAAAAAGTAAAACAACAACATGCAACGGGTAAGTAAATAATAATATTCTCGAACTTTGACTTAAGGCAATCCCAATGACTTAAATAATGATAGTGTGTCATTAAATTAAGCCTTATGAGTCCTTTCTCCGATGTTACTGAGTTATCGCACTAATGACATATTTTTGGAAAAACTGGCTCCTATTCGCCATTTCTGGGATGCCAAAGTGTCATCCCATTGTTGACATAATTTTACCAGATAACAAGTTGGCCAAGTGATGTTAAGGTTGACATCACAACGATGAAAAGTGTCATAGGGCCAAAAACGAAGACACTTCTCATAGCAATGATGTCCAAAAATACATCAGCATTAACTCGGCTTTTCTTTTAGTGTAGTTAACATGAATGCCGGTCACTGCTTTATAGAATCAACATACAATTTACACAAAACACACAAATTATAAAGTCAAATAAAACTATTTGCATTTCATTATTGTTAAGTTATTGGAAATACAAATTCTTAAAGTTTACGGAAAATTATTCTGTATACACTATGAATGCAGATATTTCGCGGCATTTACAGTAGATTTTTCTTCGAACTATATTTTCCGTAGAAAACAAAACTTACTTATGTACATGATTGTATTTAAATTAAACTATGTGTGAAACTAAAAAGCTCAAGTAAAAAAATTAAAGTTAATTTAGCAATTTCAAACGATTCGTTAGAATTTTATTTTTGTCAGCCAGCCAGCCAGCCAGCCAGCCGGACGGACGGGCATCGTTAAATCGACGAAAAAAGTAGATCCGTATAAAAAATAGACATTATACAACATTGTATAGGGAACTGAGTCTAGATTTAAGAAAAATGTAAAAAATTGTAAAATTAAGCGAAAGCAATGCGCAAAATAGTGCAGAAAATGGTTCTATTGGGTTTTTGTCAATGATATGAATTTTTAATAATGCAGCAAAAACTTTATTAAACTTGACGACTACTTTCGTTGTCTGTGAGCATTACTTGTTTGTTGATTTTATATGAAAACAAGTAAGAAAGTATGTGTGTTCAAATTAAAGTCTACTTCGTTTCACATAAAAACGAACAGAAAAGACAGTATATTTATTAGAAAAATGTTGTATTTATATTACATACGTATTTTGTTTATTTAACTTTAATTAGTTATTTTTTAAACAAACATTACATATATTGGGTGTTATTTTTGTCAAGCTAAGAGGGCCTAAATTTCTTCAATGTAAATAAAATTCAATTTTTGATTACAATATTTGTTTTTTACAGAGTGTGCAGAACTGACATTCTGTTTGCAGTTCTCGCAGCAGTGTTTGGAAGTTCTAACTATTTTTGAGGGGCAAATATGACAACTTTTCTTTAATTTTAAATCTGGTTCAGATGATTGACCAGTTCAATATATCGACCCCTTTGCGCAAAATTATCGTATGTTACAAATACCAAATTTTACAGGACAGCTATTTGTCTACTTTTCTCTGCTTTCACTTGCAATATCAATATGAAAATATACATGTGCTTAGATAAGATAAGACGAAGTGGAATTCGCCTACAATATTTTGCCAGGTGACGTCTCTTTGAATTTAGAACAAGATTGCAGCAAAAACTAAATTTCAAAAAAATTGGCATATACGATAATTTCGCGCAAAGGGGTCGATATATAAATAAACAATATATTAATGTGTCTATTGAACACTTGTGGGTTGAGGCGCTACTATTTTAGTTTATTGATAATAAATAATAAACTATTTATGCTACAAATATTTTCATTGCGCATTTCTATTCTCAAGACTATCGGGGTAGAATAGGTAAAACGGGGTTTCTCAGCAATAACTTCTTAAGCTTTTATGAGCAATGGAATTAAAAAATGTGTCCACCAGACACTTGTGGGAAGTTAAGGGTTAAATATTATTTTTCAAGATTTGCGATAAAAGAAAAAAATGCATAAAATAAAAATTTTTAGCGATTAAAATATTCGAACCTTTTTGCCATAACACTTTTTTAGCTTAAAAATAGCACGAAATTTTAAATTCAAATGCATCAAGAATATTTTGTTTCAATTATTTCTGCAAAATATTTAACAATTTGCTGGTAATTTAAAAAATTATATCTAAAAAAAATTATTGTAATTTTTACTTTTACTTTTACTTGCAAAATACAAGACCAAGGAAGGCCACATGTAGCATATTTAATTTTAATTTCGTAAATTTGGGGGTATCATACGAAATTAAATTTCATTTCGCCATTTGGAGTCTTTAATTCCAAAGACATATCTGTGGTTTTCATGGGCAACCGCGTGTGTCTTTAAACAAAATTTTCAGGAGAGTCGAAAAACCATTCCAACTTTGGAATGGAATTGATCCATATTTTTTCAAAACTTTTTAGAAACATGTAAAGAGCGTTTAAAATTAGGCATATGGCATCAACTTCTCAAAATCGGAAAAATGGACATACGCGGTTGCCCATGAAAACCACAGATATTCAATATTAGCCGTAGCTAAGAGAAATTGCAATGATTTTTCTGATCCTTTTACTCGGACAACTTTATTCACTACTTTAATTAGGCGAAAACTAGAATAAGGTGCAGTGGTGTGGAGCAATTATGTTAGACTCCATATAGACCGCAACCGCCTCTTGCAAAATCTAAAGTTATTTCCTATTGTATACAAAATCTTTCACTGTGTTGTGTTAAGAATTTTGTTTTACTTTAGTCGATTAAAGTTAACGTCTTTAAAATCATTTTAACTTTTAAATACCTAAACACTATATTCTACTTAAAAATTTTAATAATACTTTACTTTAAACATTTTAGTCAAACACAAAAACCCCATTCAAATTCTAGTATAAATAAAAAGAATTTTCAAACTAAAAAATTGCATTTGCGGTCAAACACATTAAACATTTAGTTTGTGGCATGCAAATGCGATAAATATAATTTCTAATGCAGTCATCGTAAGTTAAAGTTAAATTTTTAAATAAATTATTAGATTTAAAGTTTTAAAGCAAATGCAAAACTAAATTAGCAAATAAGTTAGAGTAATGAAATTTGGTTAAAGAGAATTTGCAAATGCTGTACACAGTTAAAGAAAAAAAAAGTGTAGTGCAATGCGGCTTTATATTCACTAATTATAATTCGGGCCCCAATTTTAAATATTGAAATGCTATTTGGGCACATTAATGAAGTCAACGGGAATAAGAACTCTTTTAAATGAGGTTCTATTGTTAAGAACATATAAGGACTAAGACCACATTCGGCCAATAATGACTCACTTAAACTTATTTCGGTCGAAACAAAGCGGTTTAAATTCTATATTGTCCAACTATTTTTATTCAAATGCTATTTTTACTGAAGAACAGTGTAATTATACAATACTGGAAGGTAAAAGGGTACACGCAGAGAAAAAACATGTTTAAATACGGTTACCTCCAACAAAACTATTTTTAAAGAAAATTTTTAACATATTATGGTTAATAGAACCATATTATTGTCACCTACAACCATATTATGGTTGAATAAGTCCTCCATCAAAAAGCCACAACCATATTATGGTTGCCTTTAAACATGTTATGATTAAATAATTTGTTTTAAATTTAACAAAAGTATTTTCCTCTTTTCCAAGAGCAACATGCTATTATAAGTTTTAAATACGTTTTAATTATTTTTGACCATAACATGTTCGGAAACAACCATAATATAGTAGTGGTTTCTTGATGGAGGACTAAATTAACCATAATATGGTTGTCGGTGACAATAATATTGTTAAATCAATCATAACATATTTAAAATTTTCTTTAAAAATAGTTTTGTTGGAGGTGGAAAGCGAAGATGATTTAACGATGTCCATCTGTCCGTTAAAATTGGTTTTCCGAAGACCCCAGATATGATGGTGACTTGGTTGTTCTATAATTATGTCACATTTAGTA
This sequence comes from Pollenia labialis, assembly GCA_949318255.1. Classification (NCBI taxonomy): domain Eukaryota; kingdom Metazoa; phylum Arthropoda; class Insecta; order Diptera; family Polleniidae; genus Pollenia; species Pollenia labialis. The sequence goes on along the minus strand of OX439140.1, from coordinate 26,270,161 downwards.
CGGAATTGTTTGCTATTGAAATTCAGTTTTATCGGTCCACAAATGGCTGGTATATGAGCAAAAAACTACGCCTGCCTGTAATTTTATCCGAAAATCCCATGCTGTTGTTCTTATATTTTATTTTATGCATTTCTGGAGAACACACAACCTCCAGCAAAGTTTACACGAGATGGGACAGGTGAGCGTGGCACTTCTCATATAATCAAATTAAATATTTCTGTATTTTTGGAGACCGGCAAGAGTCAAGAGACAAGCATCTTGGCTATCAACACACAACCTCCGACAAAATTTGGTCAATATTGGACAACTGGGAGTGGCACTTTCCTTACAAAGACATTAAAGATTTCTGTATATCTGGAGAACGGCAAGAGCCAAAGTTTCCAATTAAAAATTCACAACATCGGCCAACATGTAGGCAAGATCAGACGAGTGGGCGTGGCACAAAGTTGATTCATTTATATTTAAGATAGTTATTTAGAAAACTTTCTGTTATTATCGCATCATGGTGACGGGAACATAAGATTCGGCATAGCCGAATATGGCTGTGTTACTAGCTTTTTAATTAAATCACACAAAATTTTTTTGGGACTACAAAAAAATTTGGTAACAGAATTTTATCAATTTTTTACCTTCTTTCATTTAAATTAACTCTATTCCGGAAATCGCTTAAACTCACATAAATATATTAAAACTTGTTTTAATGGGAGAAAATCCTAAATGAAAATATTAAAAACTCGACTAAATTTCATGCGATCAAAAAAGGGCCACATCTGCCATAAATAACTTTAAAAGCTTAAAACGTCAATAATGTACCTGCTATAACAAGATAATTCTGCTTCCAGCCATGTAAAATAATAAGCAAATTTTCAATCCTTTTTAGTAATTCACATTAAAAACATCTGAGCCTAAAACCATTTAATTAACTCATGACACAAAGGCTTGGTTATGTATGCAGCCAATTTATGTGTAAAATACTGATTTTACAATAAAATATTTGCTTAATTTAAGCACACTTTTACACCATCTTAATGGAAACTCCCTTTTATGTCATGACAATGAATATACAAATATTTTCTTCCTTTTAATATGCCTCTGTTCCTGTTCATGTTCGTGTAAGTTTTTGTTTATTTTCCCTAAATCATATACACGACTTTTTGTATAAATGTTTATTTTTTTTATGATTTATGACCTTTTATATATTATTCGTATTAAAATGTTCTTTCAAGCACAAATACATAAAGGGTGACAGAGAATTAGCTACATGGTGTAAATTGTTTATAAGTTTTTGGATTATCTCTTAATATCGAATAAAAATTCGAAACTTAACTTACATTTAAAACTATAACGAATTTTTTGTCATCTCCAACAAAACTGTTTTTAAAGAAAAATTTAAACATATTTTGTTTAATTTAACCATATTATTGTCACCGACAATCATATTATGGTTATATTAGTCCTTCATCAAGAAGCCACAACCATATTATGGTTACCTCTAAACATGTTATGGTTAAAAATAATAAAAATATGTTTAACACCTACAATAGCATGGTTAGTGTTCAACCATAGCATGTTGCTCTTATAAAAGAGGAAAATATATTTGTTAATTTAAAAACATATTTTTGTCATATTAAACCATAACATGTTTAGAGGAAACCATAACATAGTTTTGGCTTCTTGATGGAGGACTAATTAAACCATAATATGGTTGATGGTGACAAAAATATGGTTAAATTAAACAAAATATATTTAAATTTTTCTTTAAATATAGTTTTGTTGGAGGTAACCATATTTAAACATAGTTTTTCTCTACGTGCATGTAGTAATTTGATTTCATAATTCCACGTGATTATTCACTCAGCCCCATTCAGCACCCTTCTGGCTGAAATTTCCCAGTAGTGGTAAAAAAACTCAACCTTTTAGTAGGGTTTACAGGATATCCCTTCCCGCGAAAATGGCTTGTAAACCACCACTACAACGTGATCTCTGAAAGTATCTTTTCAACGGAAAAGCGAAACTTCTGCAAAGACAATCTTCATGAAGGACAAAAAGGATTACTCGCAAGAAGAAGATTAATTATCCCTTAGATGATCCCTACAAACCGGTGGAAAGTGAAGGCCAGTTAATATCGCTTGTGTGCGAATATGTTCCTTACCGAAGCCATTGAGGCTCTTCAGTTGATGTAACTGTAGCTGATGAACTGCTCCTTGATTCTCCGTAGCCCAAATCTTGTAATCTTGCTTATTGAAGTTATTATTTAAATAACAAGAAAGAAGCTTCTTACTCATAATTAGGGATTTTTTATTTCCATAAAAACAGTTCTTAAAAAAGCTTTTTAAATAAAGAAAAAACCTTCTAAAAAAAAATATAAAAATAAATAAATTCTTTTGGGGCTTTGCTTTAAATAAAAGATTTTCAAGATTTTGACAAAAACCGATGCAGCACCTTACAAGGTTAAGGCTTCCAATGGGTGTAAAATATTTTATCCAAAACTGTTACAAGTTACTTGCTTGACATATGGGTTGCACCACGTTGCACATAAAATTGGAAGCCAATTCGGGAAACGCGACAATAAAACGAAAAATAAGTATTTCAAAAAATAAAATAAATTTCTAATATTTTTGATCTGATCTGGAAACAAAGTGTGATCTGAAAATCAATTTCTTTAAATGCATTGGCATTCTTTAAGTACAAGACTAAGTTTTACTTTTATTCAAACAGAACTTATCAGCCTGTTCATCGATTTCGAACGTTACGGTTCATATTGAAAATTACATTTAAAACAAAAACTATTGTTAGAATTTTGTTTTTGTTTTAAATATAATTTTCTATATTAACGTTCGAAATCGAAAACAAAATGAAAACAAAAACAACTTGCAAAACCATGTTGCCAGTTAAGTTTTTTTCAGCCGTGCACTTGCCAGTTTATTATCAAAGTAATTCTTAATTATTTTATTACGAAATTCGATTATGTAGTTATTAACAACTAAAATGCCAAAAAAAAACCAAAGCAATACAAATTACTTAGCCCACATAGCTATTTCTGCGCCACCCTGTACTACACAATAAAGTCTTTTCGCTAACAAAACATTTTACTATCTTCTCGCTCTTTAAAATTCCTATTTTTCCAGGCTGTTTCAGTTTAAATTTTTAAGGTAAACGATACCTTAAAGTATCAAAGTTTCGTTTGCATTTGTAAATTTCGCAGAAATAATAAAAAGCCATAAATTATTAAATAAAGGATACATTTTTTAAACACGTTTTTGTAGCTTTTTTTTTTTTTTGTTAATAAAAATTATTAATGCACTCTTTTTTAATGGAAAGTGTAGTATTTTAAAAATAGAATAAAGGTGTAATTTTTTGCTAGAACTGTAACAGAGAAAAAGGATACACTTGACTTTAGACCCCAAAAAGGATGGAATTATTTTTGCAAAATAAAGAGGGTCAAACTTAAATTAAAGATTGAGTAGTATACGTATAACATTTAAATTAAATTGCTGATATTCCTAGCTTAACGGGCTTTAAATGTAATACATATTAATTTTTAATATTGCCTTTTTTTATCAGTTTATATCTAATTTATGTTTTTTTAATATCTATGTATGTAACAGAGAATGACAAAAATATCATTTTAAGTACTCCTTCAGTATTAGTGAGAAAACAGGTATGAACATGCATGAGTAGAGATCAAAACCATACACATATGTACAATGTACATACCATTACCGATGACAAGTTGATCTTAAATATGTATAAGTATACGCTGCCAATGTATATATCCATATTCATTCAGCTTTTTGAATGTACATGCAGGTATAAATAAAATTTCTGTTAGCTATCTGCAATACCCATATAAGTATGTGTATTACCGTAAGTATAACGTAAATATACAGAGAGAGAGAGAGAGAGAGAGAGAGCAGAGATGGCAAATGCAGTTTTAATAATTTTGGAACTTGTGTTGTTATTTAGAAAAATATCAAGATAATTTTAAAGCTTTTTAAGATTGGACTAAGGCTGTAAGGTTATTTTATTAGGACAACGAGGGGCGGTTGGTGGCAATTTCTGCTTCTCCGAAACAATCTAACAGATCTTAATGAAATTTAAAACAAAGATAGATTACACAGAAGTGCCAAAAATACTGAAGGTATTTTTTTAAACATGAATATTTTATGTGTATGGCAGTTAACCAAAACAAATTCATGGGTATTGAATAACATCTGCATAATATTCATGTATTTTTGTCTACTGAATGTGGTTGCCTTGCCTTAATATAAGTAATAACCATACTTTTTGCAACGCACAACCATAGCTGTTCTTATTATTTGTGTTATAAATATGTGTATTCACAATAACGAAAAGCGTGGGTAAATACCTCCGTATATTTTTCTTATGGGTAATTGTTGTCATTCTTTGCTATGTACATATAAATCGGTAAAGGCAAAACACTTTCTGCCTCTGTATGTCAACCGATTTGAATGAAATGTTCACAATTTAAAAGGTATTTACTCAGAGAAAATAATGATTTTTTTTAGACTTTTACTAACAAAGAAGATATCAACAAAAGTGAAATCTGAGCTGGTTAGGAGACACCATATGAAAGCTGTAATATTATGCAGCACGACATTAGCAGGGCGTAGATAGATCTAAATCAACTTTAAAAAGAACTTTACTGAAGCAAACTGCAAATCTTTTAACGATCTAAGGTATTCAGCACTAAATAGACGACATTACAAAAGAATGCTCAAAAGAACCAAATTGTTTTTTTAAAACTGTGGCAGATCGCTAGCAAAACGCATGAGTTTCTGAGCACCAAAAAACAAATCTGGCGTTTTGCGATTTCAAATCGTCCGGACCGTATATTCCTCGTAGAATGCGTCAATAATATTTTTAACTTTTTTAAGAAATAGTGGTTGGAAAGTTTTGCCTGTCTAACTTATATTTCTTTTGATCGATGCAGCCTGTTCGCACAGGAGTACGCTTCAATTCAGAACAATGTTTCCAAAATCATCTTGATTCGATTTTGCCGCATAAAACGTCGTGTGTTACTGAAATGGGAAAGGTCATAGCGAATAATGGCCAATTATTCAAGCAAATTTTTATTATAACAATATATCACAAAAATCCAAAAAAAATTTGGAAAAAATCTAGTATTGTTTATCCCACTTTGCATTTTAAAGTAATTTCAAACACTTTTATCGCTCAAAATTATTTTAAGCCCAATTAAGAAACAATTTTATGAAACATTCATTGTTATTAAATGATTTTACTAAAAAATTCTTCACGATCAAAATTCGTTTAAAAGGGGATAATTTCATTTACATTCATGTTTTGCTAAACAACTTATTTTTTATAAAAAAGATTAAAAAAATCTTCATCACGTTTTACTAGCTAACAAATTAACGTGATTAACACTTGCAAACGAGTCGAAAATATTTCCACAACTGAAAATAAGTAAACACAACCAAATTTTAATAGCGAAAAGTTAAAATATTTATGGTGAAGATTTTTCTTAACGCACGTTTAAGCGAAATTACAACTGCAACAACAATTTCAAATACCCCTCCACCTCTTTCAATAAAAACAGGGTGTGATATTTAGTGGAAAAACACATTAAGCAGCTGGGGAAAAAAACTAAACATTTAAACGAAAATTCCAGCAAATCATGAAATTGTTATGACCACATCGACTATTTAAGGGAATACACGGAAAAAATAAATAGATACAAAACAGAATGGCTCAAAAAAAGGTATAAAAAACCCTTCCCTTTCTTCCAGACGTTGTTTTGTATCTACTTCTTTTACCCTTAGAACCAGTTTCAAATCATTGATGCACATCCTTCCCTTCCTTTGCCCACAATTCATTACTTACATTTGGTTAGATAATGAAACAGAGATAAGTTTTTTTTTTTTTTTTGCTGTATTACCACCAATTCTGCGAAAGCAAATTTAGAGCTGGCTATAGATTGAATTAAAAAAAAGAACGATATCGAAAATGTTGGCGAATTAAAAAAAAAGAAGAGAAAAACAAAAGGAAACCAGATTAAAGGAAATGTTGTGTAAAATGTATACTAAGGAAATATAACTTGAACATGGAGTTAATTATGTCACGTGCCAATGACACAACATTTCAAAAAAATATTCTACATTTTTTGTGGTTATTTTTTTCTTTTCTATCTTTAATGAATATTTTACTTAATTATCGAACTTTTTCAAATAAGAACATGATAAATATAATAATTAGTGCTTAAGTTGAAAAAGAAATGTTAATGTTTAAAGATATTAGAGGAAAATAAAATTTGGGATTAAACAAGAAAATGTTCAATAGTAAAACTATTTAAAATTCAAATTATAGACTATTTTAATCTAAATTTAATGCTAGAAACACAACTGCGTTGCACGTTGTAAGGACGTTAGGTCATAGATATTTAAACACGCTCAATCTACCCACAATTCCATCGTTTACATATTTTGTTTTATATAAAAAATTATATTAGAAAACTCCAAATTTTTTTGAAATTTTTTTTTAGTTCTTGCTTCAGTTATTTTATTAAATTTATAATTTTTATTAATTAAAGGAGAATTTCACCAAGTTAAGTTACAGTTAACTTTTGGGGGATTCACAAGGTGTCATAAAGTTATATGTATTAAAATAATAACTTAATAAAATACGACTGTTGTGAACAAGCCATCATAAATCAGTGTCGTATTTTGAATTTAAATCAGCTGATTTAAAACCAATATAAAAAATAAATATTTATAATCCTAATCCATGAATTAATAAATTAAATTAGATCTTACCTGGCTATTTTCTTTTTTTCAGACGAAAATCAGAAATTAATTTTATTTTGTTCGTTTACCAAACAGCAGAGTCCTAAGCCGATCTTATTTGACGCCGCAAAGGTTAAATTCGGATGTGAGCCGGATAAATTTAGCCATCAACGGCGACGGCTTATAAAAACTAATGCGGCTCGGCTGAGCCGTTCAGCGCAGGTCTCTTCGGATTAATTACGACAGCATAATAAACATAGCAAGCAAAGTTCTATTTATTTAAGTCACTTCTTGTTTGAACATTATGACAATATAACATGATAGCACACCTTGTGAATACCCCATGTAAGTTGTAACTTCAAAAAAATATTTTAAACTGGAAGTTAAAGTAATAGTTAGTTTTAACTAAACTTGGTGAAAATGGCCGTAAAAGAGTTACAATTATTATAACAAACTGTATCCTAACTAAATTACTTAGGCTTTCGGCCCGTTATAGTAAAACAAACCAGTCTCTAGCGGGAACCAAACTCGCAACCATCGCAGTGAAAGATTAGCTTACTACCAACAAGCCTGCGACATTTAGAATAATATTATTTTATACTTACATTTAAGCCGCGTTTTCGTTAGCGTCAAGCTTACTTTCGTGGACATAAGTTAATGTTTCTTGGTTCTAACAAACAAGTTCCAACATTTGTCATCTTAAAGGTACCCTACACAGAAAAAATTACATGAGTTATAAAAGAATTAATGAAAATGTTTTAAGTTTTCCAAATATATTTAACAATTTTCTTTATTATCATGTTTGTAAATTGTCATATTAACAATTTGTTTCAGTTAAAAAATAAATACAAATAAAAAAAATTTATTTTGGGTCCAAAAAAAAAATTTTTTTAATATTTTGGGTTTTAATCACTAAAACGCTTAAAGATAGGCAGATTATTAAAAAAAAGTAAAGTTGTGGTTTGAAAAATTAAGAGATTTTTAATCCAAATTTTTTTTTTTAATATTTTAATTCGGCTCAATAGCAAATTTGAGCAATATTTTTCATAAAATAGCAAATTTTTTTTTAATCCAACTTTTAATATTTTAATCAGCCTAAAGTTCACTGAATTTATTTTTCATTAAATTATTTTTATGAAGAAAGGAATTTTACAACATGAAAATTAATTAAAATTGTTATTGATAATCTTTCATTCTTGAACGTGGCCGGGGCTCGAACGCTGGCCGGCAGATTACCATGACACGTTTCGATCGCACGATCGTGTAGTTGCGATAATTTAATGAAAATTAAATTTGATGAACTTGAGCTGAATTTAAATATTAAAAAAAAATTTGGATTAACAACCATAAATAGTTCAACAAAATAACCACAATATGTACTAATTAAAATTAAGAGATTTTAATGGGTCTTTTGTTAATTTTAGTTTTCAAATACAAGTCTATAATTGTGGCAAGATTCCCTTTTATTAAGATGAGCATTATTGCGCATCCAGTTCTACGTTTGAATAAGTATGCTGAAATAAATATTAATGGTGTTTGTGATGTAGTTTTTAATTTATATTTCAATTAAAAATGATTTAAAAAAAAAAAATTAAGATGCATTTCATTCTTTCAATAAGCTAGTTCTCAACCAAATATTTTATTAATAGGACAAATTCGTAATTAAAATTTTAATATAATTGTTAAGAAAAACTTTATTCAACATTACAACTTCGTTGTTAAAAATATTTGTTGAATATCAACAATTTGAATAAACAAAAGTATTTTTTATATTTACTAATTTGGTGCCTTTTCAATTAAAAAATTAATTGTACTGACGAATTTGGTATTCAATATGACAATTGATTTGTCGTAATTTTGTTCTGTGTAGAGGGAAGCGAAGAGTAGTCCCGTGATAGGTATTTGGTGATAGAGACCGGAGCTTTCACTTTTACATGGGGTTGTCATTGAAGGGGGTCAATTGATACCATTTGACCAGTCACAGATCTATTCTCAATGAACTTTCTAGTGTCAGTTACTAACATGTTGTATTATTTCAATACAATGTAGTATTATTTCAATAAAATAAGTTTTAGAATTAAATTCAAAGACAAAATTTTAGAAAGTACCAAAAAATGTGCCACAGCATCGTTGAAGACTGTACTGTAATTAATTACTTTTTTTAACCTTTTTGTTCTTCATAAACCAGTTAACAGATTGGTTCTTATTTCTCTGGTCATAAGTCCTTTCTTTTTGTGTTTGTTCTATTTTCACAAATCCCAGGACAAGTCTGTAGGACCAATTGACACAAATTTCCAGCAGGGATAAGTATCTACTCAGGATTCTGCACCTTCAACTTTTTATTTCAAAGGTCAATATAAAATATTACAACAAATTTAACAAGTAGAAGAAGAAAGTAAAAAACAGAAATTAAATTTTCCGTAATTACCCTTTTTAAGGCGACCATACGTCATCTTCTTCAGAGGAAAATCATTTATTTGAACTCGCTGTCATATGTGTCAAGGTTATTGCACCATTTCCTCCAAAAGCGTAGGTCCAATAATCAGGTGCTTATTTAACCCTTATGTGTGTGGAAAAAATAACACCTTCTATAGGGTGGATAGGTACCTGGGTACCTTCATGCAAATTGTATGAGAAATCTAAATTTTTGTCTTGTATTGTACAAAAAATCGATGGTTAATGATATAATATTAGAATTTTACTTTGGTTTTCCCCTTTTCATATATTTTTTAAAATCCTACACCCAAAAAAAAAAATTTGTAATATCAGCAACTTTTTTGCACCCTTAATAGGGTGAATAGGTACCTGGGTACCTGTATACGTTTTATATGGAGCAACTTGGAGGATCCTAGCAGAAAAAGTTGCTAACATTAGCAAAAAAATTGCTTAATTCAGCAAGTTTTTAGCTGAATTTAGCAACTTTTGCTGAATTTCGCAACTTTTTCTGCTAGGATTCTCCAAGTTGCTCCATATAAAAAGTATACAGGTACCTATTCACCCTATTAAGGGTGCAAAAAGCAAATTGATATGCTACGCCCCCCACTACTGATATTGTATATAAACACCTATGAAAATATAATAATAACAAAAAGTTAGGAGTTCTCATAAAATTGTAGAATTGTAGACTAAAATCTTTTATAAAAAATTTCGATTTGAAAACGCAATAGGTACACAGGTACCTGTCCACACACATAAGGGTTAAGCACTTACGCCAAACCCTCGAGAAATGCGTCATTGATACAGAAAATTAATATTCTCTGAACTTTTGTTTCTTTTTCTCGTTATGAGATAATTTATTTTCTAAACTTCTAAATTAATGTTTAAAAAAAATATTAAGATAATTTTTCCTTAAGGTTGTACCATCCTTTAGAAGACTTTTACTTAAAAGTGTGGATGGTAATCCGCAGCTGAAGCATGCCACTTTTGCTGACAGTAGAATATTTTTTTTGTGCATTCAAAAATATCACATATATTCGCAAAAATTGTTTAACAAATATTGAAAGAATTTAGTGCTTCTATTAAAATATAAATAGTAAAACTATTAAGCCCATTTTCACCAAATGGGTTAAAATAGGGGCCTTATAAAAAGTGTTCCTTTATTAAAACTTTAATTGAACCTAAAGTGAGCGATAAAGTAAATTAAGGTGCATCCTACTTGGTAGGTTAAAGGAAAGTTTTAATAATAATATCTTAACTTCAGCTATCGTTAAGTTGTAAAAACAGGCCTTAGACAAATAATTCTCAATTCCTAATTAAATTTAAATCAAATCAAAATGCAAATAATTTTTACAATAAAAAACGAAATAGGGAGGAAGACTCAATCGTCGTCATAAACATTTTCTTGAATTTCCGAAAAAAATTCGTCTGAAATGTCTTTATAACTGTTTTGAAATAAAAGTTTTGTCCAAAAAAAGACACTTACTAAAAGAGATTGTCTAACGCAAACTTTGTTATTTTTTTGTTAACATAACTTTCTTCTTACGTACACAAACTTTCAGATTTGTTTAAATAGTATTTTCCATTTTTATTGCAGCTCAAACAACAAAAGAAAAACTTTAACAGAACGAACGAGAAAAGCTAAAAATCAAGCATATGAAAAAGAATCTGTAGCAAAATGCATACCACAATAGGAGAACCAAAAGACCACCTGCATCTTGCTAGACATAAATTTTATTTAAGATAAAACTTTTAAAAACAAACAAAAAATCCCATCTCTTCATTCTCTTTGTCGTTCGCTTATTCGTTCTATCTCGCATTCATGTTGCGAAAAATACAGCACGGACAATTGTTATATTTTGTATCATAAAATACAGAATTACTGGAATACACACGGGCAATTCTCCAAGCACACGCACAAACTCACATCTACAGTGTCATTTAAACACGTTAAGCACGAATTAAGGCAAAGAAAAAAATTGAGTGAGGGAGAGAGAGATAGTGAAAAAATAGGAAGTGCTGTATGGTGTTACTGAAACTGGCAAAAAGTTCCACGGAAGATACAAAAAGTTTTTTTTTTTGCTGCTGTTTTGGTAGAGATTTAAACGTGGCCCACCACCGTTGCCGCCACCACTATCACCAACATACCGACAACGACCGGAAACACAATTGGAAAAAATGTGTTCAAAGACACAATTTTGTTTTTTAAACTTACGCACATATTTAATATACTTATGCTGTTATTTACTCATCATGGTAGCAGCTGGTTCCCGGGTGGTCAACGGCTTAAAATGTTACTGTAATCCAAAAGAATGTGATGTTTTACGTGCACTCGATTGTCCGGGAAAGGGTTTAATGCTGTGGGATCCCTGCAAGTAAGTAAAATTTAAAAAAGGCTTAAACTTATAACAAAAAATTAAAATAGTAAAATAAATTCAATGACTGCCCTCCGCATCATTTGAGATTTTCAAAAATCTCAAATTCTGGTTTGGCACTAATCGGAACTCCGAATTTTTTTTCACACAACATCTCTAACTCTGATAAAAATAATAAAACTCTGAAAAATAGTATCTTTTAATTCGGTTTGACTAGAAATTTATTGTAAAAAATATATTTTCCCACAGAAATTCCTTTAGAAATTACACCCGTACGCTTCGAGATTTACAAATTCTCTATCAAGAGTGTTTATGCAAGCTTATTTATAACGCCATCCGCCTAGAAATCTTTTATGCAAACAAATCTATATCGAGATTTTTAATGTATATACAGATCTCCAGCGCTACCCGGCATGAGATTTTTTATGCCGTCAAATTATTATCGCCTTCCATCTCGAAACTTTCTATGCAAACAAATCTCTGCCGCCATACGGCTCGAAATTTTCTATACCAAAAAATGCTTGAGATGTTCCAGCTTGAGATTTTCTGTGCACTTAAATTGCTGTTGTCAACAGGCTCAAGATTTTATATGCAACAATATCCCTATCGCCATTTCTCTCGAAATTTTCTTAGCAAAAATATCTCGTTCGCCAAAACGCTCGAGATTTTCTACGCAAGCCAAACTGTTTAAAGATTATCAAAATTTACCAATTTATATCTTTATCCAACTTGAGATTTTATATGCAGCCAATTTGATGTCATCAGCAGTCTCAAGAGTTTCTATGCAGTCAAATATGTTTCAGCATTTCTTTCGGAATTTTCTATGTAAACAAATTTCTGCCACCAAACGACTTGAGATTTTCTATACAAACAAATTTGTATCGAATACCAAGTAATACCAAGATATACCAAGTTCCGTTACCCAGCAGGCTCAAGATTTAATATGCAGCCAAAATGTTATTGCCGTTCATCTTGAAATTGTTTATAACAACAAATCTATGTCGCCACACTGTTCGAGATATTCTATGCAAACAAAACTGTATGAATTTTATCTAAATACAGAAAGAAGTCTCTATCGTTAGCCGGCTTGAGATTTTTCATGCAGTCAAATTGCTGTCGCCATACGTGTCGAGATTTTCTATGTAGAGAGATTTTCGTAATACTTGTAAATAAATTTCAAGTAGAAATTATCTATTCTGAGAAATTTTTAACGCCATAAGGCAAAAAGATACAATAGTGTGCATACAAGTCTTTACTGTAATGCAGCCCGAAATTTTGTATTCTGGCAAAACTCAGCTGCCATCCAGCTTGAAAATGTCCATGCCAACAAATCTCTATCGAAATCTAGAAAAACGTTTTAAAGGAAAAGGGATCTCAGTCATCACACGGCTAAAAATTGTCTATGCATAGAAATCTTTTCCGCCAGCCAGTAAGCAATTATCTATGCAAATAATTCTCTGTCTTAACATGCTTCGAGCTGTTCTGTGCAGACAGATCTCATTCTTCATCAGAAAATAGATATTCTATGGCAAACTTTTAAACGTTGATAAATCTTGATTGCCATCAAGAAGAAAAACAAATCTCTGTCGCCATCCAGCTCCAAAATTTTTTAATGCAAACATGGCTTAAGATTTTCTGTACAGACAATTCTCATTTGCCATTAGAAAAGAGAAATTATATTCTGTTGCCATGGAAGTTAAGTTGCTCCATGCAGACAAATTCTGGTTGTCATAAAAGATAAAATTTTGTATAGAGCCAAATCTCTGCACAGAATAAATAGAAAATCGACTTCAATTAAACAATTCGTTCAGGCAATTAAATATTTAACTAATTTTGCCCCTGCAAAGGATTGATCATATCAATTAACGGATTTGTATTTTCGAGTCATGGGACACAAATTTAGTCAATTAAAAAATTAATTGTATAAACAAAAAATACACCACATATACACAAACATTTAATTTTATGGGTTTTGATTAAAAAAATTAATTGCAGTAAACAAAAAATTAATTGAACAATTTATGTACACCAATTAATTATTTAATTGAATAATTTTTTGCAAAAATTTTTTCTGTGTGTCACCATCTACTCTCTGTTTACGCATGCCTCGAGATTTTCTGTGCGGGCAAACTGCCGCTATACAGCTCAATATATTAATTTGAGATTAATCGATTTAGTCATCTGGCTTGAGCTTTGCTACCCAGTTAGACTCTGTGACCATATGTTTCGATATCTTCAATATTAAAGAAATAAAGCTTAAAATCTTTCTAAGAAAATTTACAAAATTAGAAAAAGATACATATGTACATTAAAGCGACTCAAGTTGTATGGAGAACAAAACCTTGGACTTTTTTAAGATACCATTTTAAATATTTCGGCTCCAGCTTTGACCTCTCGTGAGCTGGACCATTTTGTAAAAGGATCTATTTTTGCATGTTTCGTTAATTTGAGAATCTGTTTCCTTACCAACATATACAATTGGGTATCATAAGAAAGGTTTTTTTAAGGTGCGTCCAACTGTATATACAATTTGCCCAAGTACGATCATCCATGTCCTTTTTTTTAAGGATTTTCTGTAAAAAAAACGATTTTTGAATTTTTCGTTCGGGGTTGTTTGTAATAAAAATTCCAAGTTAACATATTTTAATCTCTAGTCGATTTAATTAAATACGTGTTTCCGCTTTTTTGGAAATTCGTGCTAGTTTGCGTTTTGGCAAAAATGCAATGGGGTGGCAACCCTTAGTTTTAAATAGAGCAATATGGGTATCAAATTTTTTCTTTTGCCAAGTACATCATCTTTGTATGTAAATAATTTAGATTTTTTATTCAAATGCAATTTTGTAGTAACTCTAACATGATAGCGGCTTTAGTTTCTAGATCATGTATGGATGAAAATAGGATTAAAGAAAGAAAAAAAAGAAATTATCAACGACTTAAGCTTTATTTAATTTGCGAAAAAAAATATGCCGCCTAAAAGTCGTGGATCATTTCTTTTTTTCTTTCTTCCGAAATTTATTTTATCAGCATCAGCCTTCGCACACGTGTGTGATTGATATTTTACTACACACCTATCAATCATCATTTTAAATATATTTCATTTCGTGAAATTCAAGATAAACCCTATTTTCTTCACTCGTTTTTTTCTCAAAAACTATTTTTAATTTGTTTTAATTTAAATGGAAAAGAAAAATATATTAGAAAATGAATTAATTTATTTTATTGTTCATTTAAACAACTGTCAGCAGTATGAGTTCATTTCAAAATCAAACCTATTTTGATTTTTCATACTGCATGTTCTGTGCGACGCAAACATAAATAAAAATTTAAACTTTACAAACACATGCAAATTGCATGAGCATGAGCAGTATGTGTCTATGGGACTCTTTAAGAATATTATATATAAATTAAAACGTTTGTGCCGTGTATGTTCTCCTAAAACTCAAGAACCGCTGGACCGATTGGCACCAATCTTGGACAATAAATTATTTCCGATCCAGGTTTGTCTTACATATAATCCCAATAGGCGGCGCTGTTGTGCTGATATTAAAAATGGCCCATATTCATAGTCAAAATAAAGTTGACTTTAAGTTAAAACTGGCTTTAAATGGATGTCAACACCATTGTTCTAATGTATACTTGAGAAAAAGTCGACTTTATTTTTGACTATGAATATGGGCCAATGTTTTTATATATGGTACGATTTGGCTGAAATTCATACAATATATTTGTAAAACAAAAATAAGTTTACTGACACATTTTCGCCCGGTAGGTAACGCTGGGTCAAGTTATTACAAAAAATTCTCAAGTATTTATTTTTTTATGTGAAAAATCCCGAGCAGCGCCGGGACCAAACAGCTAGTTATTTTATATATTAATTGTTTTCACTACTTCTTTAAAAGAACGGCACAAAAAACTTCTAAATTGATCTTGAATTTTTACAAAATTTGACATATTTGGTAAAATGAAAAATCGTCCCAAACGTTTACAATAAGTGCGTTCGTTTACTTTTCCAGTAAAATCTCAGTAAAATCCAGTAGGTGAGCTATATGATAATTTAACAAATTTATGTGTACGCGAACGCATTTCAGTAAAATCCAGTACAAATTTGTACAAATTTTGAGGTAAACGAACGCAGCTATTAAAGGAAAGGAACATATATGCATATACACTCACAATATTATTACAGTAACGAACTGTAGTTTATTTAATAAGTATTCCGTTCAGTCATTTTTTAAATAAATAAACATTTAAAATTCCAAGCAAATTTATTTTTAACCGATTCTAACAGTTATTTAAAAAACTAAGTGCATAATAATACGGATTTTCAGTTGCAGTTAATATAGTCCGTTGATTAAGTTTTCTTCTTCTTTATGTAAAATGAAATAAAAATGTAATTTAAAATAACGAAAAGTTCATTTAGTTTTTAATGTCAAAAATTCAACTCCAAATTCCGTAAAAACAAATGAATTTTCAGTTATTTTATATAAATTAACTATCAAAAAATGAACCGAATAATCCGTAAAAAATGGGAATTTGAAACACAAAACTAGCAAATTGTTTTGTAAAGATAACTAAAAATTTATTTTTGGTAGTTACATTACATAAAATAAATGAATATAATTTTGTTTTTACGAAATATTCAGTTAATTTTTTGATAGTTGGTTTAATATAATATTTAAAATTTAGTTGTTTTTACGGAACATGGGGTTGAGTTTTTGACACTAAAAATTAAAAGAACTGTTCGTTAAAAATAAATGAAATATAACTAGACCGGTTTTTAATTAAATTTTCATTTATTTTATATAACAAATTCAGTTAATTTTACGCACACAATATTGTGAGTGTATATATATTCATTTCTTAATTATATATTATTAAATGAAAAATGTTCTTAAGCGATTTTATTTTGGGTCCTTTCCTTATTTCTTTTGTTTTTTGGGTAATTTTTTATTTCACTTAAACTGCAAAAACTTCTCAATGAAAAAATGCAAAAAACCCCAAAACAAATAAAAAAAATCCCAAAATTGCTTGTTGCTGTGTTTTATTGTGTTTTCATATTGGGCCCATATATCATGGGATCATATTGCGTACCGCCCACATAAAGAGGAAAGTCTTCTGGTTTGAGAAATTCGTTTAATAAAAATATCGAAAATTTATGAGTACAAGTTGTTTTTACTAATGTACATAACAAGGCGAATTCATGTAAATGGTGGTGGCAATACTACACCAAGTGCATCACTAAAAACATGACATTGTAGTTTATTTGTTGCTTTCGTTGGTCGATACGTAAGTAAGTACGATAGTCTAAATAAGAAAAAAGTAGCTCAGCTGTGCTTTTAACGCCACCAGGAAAATTAGTTAAATTTTTTTACATATTTATTTCATTAACCCTGCGCCGGGGAATGTTTCAACATTACCCATCACTTTTCGAATTGATTGTGGTTTTAAAAATGTACTTCTCTTCTCTACGCTCTTCTTAGTAGGTGGAGATATGAATCTCTCTGAATGTTATAAATTTCAAATCAGTCGCATGGCGATTGTACTTCGAGTAACATGAGCTTAAAGTTAAAAAAGGTAAACATGACCCATCCCCGTGTAGATATAATAAGTGTGTATTATATGTAAGTTAGAAGAAGTCTCCATAGTTAACTTTTTTAATATGAAATGTGTTTTGTTTAAAAATAGAAATATATATTTGATTATTTGAAAAAAGTCATATTTTATTTCCTTTAATAAGGTTAGAATCAATCTAAATTGTATATATTTGTTCATAAAGATAGCAAAAGACCTCAAGTTTAATAAGTGGATCATTATGACCCAACCCCCATGTATGTATGTGCAGCTAAGATCCACCTCCCGGCGGCGGGTTTATTGTATCTATGGATATGAATCCTTTCAGACAAGGCAAGTTAATTTTTCAGGTGACGTTTAGAGAGAGGAATGTCAAAAGTTGTGTTTTTTGTGTTGTACTTGTTCGCCTTGCTTACAGCCTACTACATAAGTATAAATCAACTATCTTTACGATTCAGATATTTTATGTTAAAAATGTATATTAGGCAAAATACTTTTTTTTAATTTATTAAAAAAAATTTTGTATATTTTTTTCTAATAATTTTAACTTTTTCAGATGCTGTCGTATTTGCGCCAAAACTTTAGGGGAAACTTGCGGTGGCCCTGGAGACTTTTCGGGTCAATGTGAGCCTCCTCTAAAATGTGTTACAAAATTGCCCATATCAAGTGGTTTAGGTGTTTGTATGGGTAAGTGTTTCTTGATTTTTCTTACTGTTTGTGTACTTCTCCCTTCATCACCATTAAGCCCAGATACATTTTGCCTAAAAATACGTTCATGGTAACTTGCCAACGCATGGCTAACATGGGTGGATAATTGTTAGGATCCATGGTGAAATTCCGAATGTAATAAAGCTTGTTCTAAGAAAGATAGTTTAAATGGATAAGTGAATGGTGTTGCCAGCTGAAAATAAAAATTATACTAACCGCCAAAAGGGGACACTTTTTGGGTAAATTACTGGTTTTCAAAAATTCCACTGAGGCCAATTTTTTAGCTTTGCCATTGGAAATGAACATTTCTAAGGCCTTACAACCATCAAAATCATATTTCATAAAATTCGCAATACGATTGTCTTTTTTGATGACATCAAATTTCATTTTTATACCCAGTTCATTTACAGGTATCTTTAGCATAAATTCGATCCAAATGTGACGATTTGAGGGCAAGGAGTAATTCAATTTTGTGAACAAATTTTTGTTAAAAAGATCCAACTTAAACTCATCCACAGTAATGAAAGTTGTTTCGCCACGTTGCTGTTTAATAAGAGAATAATTAAATTTTAGAAATATTATTTTGTTACTTAAATACTTTTTGTTTATGTGACTCTGTGTTGTTAGTTAAACAAATTACAAAGAATAGTATCCGCCAAATATGAGCACACATTTTATGAGTTTTCCAAGTTGTTAGTTATTAAGAACTTACATTTAATGTTTTTTAAAACTTTTACAAAAAATTCCATTTACAAAAAAGAAAATCTGCTAATTACTTGTTTTGTGGATAATTAAAATTAAATTAAAAGGAAAATTATCAGATTTTATAAATTTATAACGTAATTAATAGAAGATATTAACCAAAAGTTATGTTTTTCATTGAACATAATGGCATTATTAATATTATAATATTATTTAATATCACCAGGGCAAGTTTTTTAAGCTTTTGGTTTGAAAAAGAACCTGTCTACTTTAAAAAATTCGTAAAAAACAAAGCTTGTGCTGATAATGGAATCCCTATCGTTAATTTTTCCAACCACTAACCTTAAAAGTTTATTTCGATTCATTATATTGATCGATGAGTCGATTGACAATGCAAGCGACCGATAACGTAACAGTTTTCATACAAATTTTCGCCCCACTAAGAAATATACGACGAAAAATGTCAAAATCAGTCACTTGTGTTGTGGTTGTCGACAGAGGCATTTTGTTAAAATATTAATTGACTTTTTTTTTTTTTTTTTTTTGCACACCAACAATAAATAGTTTTTTATTCTGGTTTCAAAACCATGTTTGCAATTTTTTGATTAAATTGAGTTTTACAAATGTAAAAGAAGACAGTGACGCAAACGTAATTTTCGTGGTCGCTATAGATTTGATTTGTGAAATGCTTAATAAAAAAAAAATGGGCGATTTTGATACATTTTAAGTTGTGCCAAATTATGATTTAGTGTGAAATATGTATCTATTTAATCATTCTAATAATATCTCTACCGCCAGCCATGAGATTTTTATTAAATAAACATTTTACATTTTTTCATTTAAATTAAGCTATTACTTTCTTTACTCTCCACTCCGCAGGTGAATAACCTTGATTGTGTTTTATTTCTTAAAATAAAATCCTGTAAATGTTTGTCCGAGCATAAGTGGCATTACCTCTCGATGGTCCTCCTAACTTAATAAATAATTTCTAATAAAAAAAAAACACAATTCATCCTAAACAAACAAAAGAAAAGACAAAATAGAATAGCAAACAATTTTCATTAGGATTAATAAAGAACAACCATTAAGTTACCAATTTTACAGGACAACTTAAAGGTAAATATTTAGCCTTAACAAAAAGTTTCATTACTAAAAAGACGAAAGCTTCATTTAATTTGTTGTCCTTCTTGACATTAAGCGATTAGAAGAAAATGCAACTGTAATATTTTTCACACAAAATAAATTATAGTTCAAAGTTTCCATTTAAATAGCTGATTGACAAGCACATTGTGGATTTCGATTAAAATATTGCGCCAAAAAATATTTTTCTATAAACGGCTAATTCAAATCAGATACAAATGTAATTAAAACCCTTTGCTTCAGCAAACTTATATCGCTCATTTGCTAATAAAACATCATAAATAGAGTTTTTCATTTCCCGAACTTTTTCATTTTACTGGAAAGCGGAATTTATTTTTAAATTTTCCGTGATCCCGGGAATTCCCAGTCGATACAAATCGATGCAAAATATTATTTAATTTAATTTATTTAAGCAAATAAAAATTTTTTTATAAATTTTTTCTTATTTTCAATTCTATACACAAGACGTAGAGCCTCTTATTGAAGTATAGAACATTGTTTTAGCAAAAGCAATAATATAAGTTTATAAATTCATTAAATTTTTTTAATTCAGTGGCAAAAAGGAAAAAATGCTTAATGGCAGCTAAGGATCGTCATGTTCAAAAGTACACATGGGCAAAATTTCAATTATTTTAAAGGATTTTTGAGGAAGAAAACTAGCAAAATGACTTTTTTGTTACATTTTTTCAATGTGCAATAACATTTGGAAGAATAAAAACTTCCGAACTGTGACGTTAGGAATATTTAGGAATAAAAACTTAAAAAACTTTAGCCGCAGAGAACTGATGATTATATTATGTTCGGAGTCAATTTCCAAAAGCCACCCTTAAAATTCGAATAAGTGTTTTCTGTATAAATAACTTTTGTCATACATACTTTCTTACAGAATCTTATCCGAAAAATTTTTTATGCGGATACTCTGCATATAAAATCATTAAATTTTTAGATGGAAGTGGATACAAAATTTTTTCGGTTTTAGAAAATAAATCTGGGTCTTTAAACAAATTAAATATTCTGTTCAGTCTAACTTTTTCTTTCGAAATTTCAGAGCATTTCTTAATGGATATGAATTGACATCTCTGTGGCGTTTGGCAAAAATGTCTTACGTCAGAAACTGTAGTTTTTCATTATGTTAAATTGAGAACTATTTATTTGGTGTATTTTACGCTTGTTTCCTAAGAGAAGATTATAACAATAAGAAGCAGGTGTGCTAGACTAAAGTGATTTAAACCAAACAGAGGAGAAAAAAATTGAGTTAAAGCCAATCAGAAACTCAAAATGCGTTTTCTTTTGACGTAAGACCTTTTTACCTTACGACTAAGATATATTTCATGAAACAACTTATTAACAATTATACATTTCATCAGTAACGTTAACATAATTAAATAAAATAAAATAAAATCCCAGGAATTCCCGTACAAATTTTCCGGGATTTCTTTTCCCGAAAAATAAGCGGGATCCCGGGAACTACCGTATGAAAACCACAAGTCATAACTCAAAAAAACCATTTCGAAATAATCGCAGTTGAAGTTTTTAGTTTGCTCCAAACACTTAAAAAAAAAGTAAAAAAGATATAAAAATTAATTTTAACACAACAATTATGTTTCTTTACCCACAAAATTTAATTTGTTGAGTTATGACGGTTTATTAGTAAATGAGCGACATGTTGGCCATATTAAAAATATAATAATAAACAACAATCTGCAGCACTTTGCTTCCAAACTAAAACATTTGTCTTGATTAATTACTGCTCGATTGGCATGACAAATTTTCGTTACCCGGATGATGATTAACATCATCTTCCTCTGCCCCACGTGGTAGTTTAATTCATTGGTAATGCTAATAACTATTAATTAACATTAATTAAATGTAGATTAATGTCGGTATTATACTTAATATAGTGCTCAGAGTTACAAGAGACATTACAAAAATACAGAGAAAATAAACTGACTGTCCAAAAATTAGTATATTTGTGGTATTTCAAACTATTTCAAATGATTTTTAAAACAAATTTGCTTTAAATATATGATGTTGTTTTTCGACCTTTTTATTAATATAAATAACAAATAAATATTCAAGCTCGAGGTCCTTTTTTGTATGTATACTACACAATAACGATTTCCCGGCAAAACTTGCAAAAAAACTAATACGGGATTTTGAAAAACCTAATCACAAAAACATTAGAACCAATGAAAGTCCCCACATTTACAAAGCTTTAACTTATGTTCCTAAAATTTCAGAAAGATTGAAAAAATCTAAACTTTTTGATGCAGAAAAATACAAAATGGCCCACAAAACTACACACAATTTAGGAAAACTTTTTAGTAATACAAAAGATAGAATTGACAAATTGGAAAAATCTAACGTAATTTATAAAATAACTTGCAACGGAAAGGAAAATGAAATATGCCAAAAAGTATACATAGGCACAACCACGAATAAATTGAAAGCCAGAATGGCTGCGCACAAATCAGATCAAAAATTAATAAATACACAAAAAACAGCACTTAAGGCTCACTGTGCGAATACTCATCACTCTCCGAACTTAGATGACGTACAAATATTACAGAGGGAAGAGAATTATAAACGCCGATATATGTTGGAGATGCTAAACATAATAAAAATACCAACAGCAACTTGGATGAATTTCAAAGCCGATGTCGAAGGGAGTTCGGCTCAGCATTTTCGTTACTTAGTTAATAAGGCGAAGAAATATATATAACAAGTGCAATATTTATTATTTTAATTTTATCTTAGTAAGAAAATGACGACGGTAATAGCAACACACTAGCCTATAAGAATTTTTGTGTGCGTAAATAAGTATTTGGTTAGTTTTTTGTTGTTATTTTATTGATGTTATATATATTTTTATTGTTGTTTTACTTTTCGTTTTTTTTTGCTTTGATGTTTTTACTTATATTTTGATTTTTGTTATTTAATTAGAACGTCCCTGATGATGTTATTCAAAGAATAACGAAATATTGGAGAAAATAAAATAAAGAATATTTTATACAAAAAAGGACCTCGAGCTTGAATATTTATTTGTTATTTATACAAATTTGCTTTATTCAAAAATTTATACAATGTTAATTATGTTCATATTTAACTTTTATTGAATTATTTTTATGAAAGAACAAAACAAAACATGACGTTAGTTTAAATTTTTGGAAAATTTGTATTGTTGACTTAACTTGGGATTGAACTCGGGTCGAACTTACATGTTGTACAAAGAAAGATCGAGACGGAAAAGACAACAAAGAAAACATAAAAACAAGTGTACTTGAGAATTAAAGAAAAACTCTGACAGAAAAATACGAAAAAACCGAAGTGGTTGGTACTACCGATACGCAAAAATTAAAAATAAATTTATCAATTCCAGCAAATTTCGATCGTCCAAAAATACCATTTTGTTTAAAAGAATAATGTTTGACTGTAGTCTGACAGCCTCACAATGGAAAATGTTGATAATTTTCGGATCAAAAATCTGTAACTTTTGAATTGCTGAGTATTTTGAATAGGAGGGACTTTAATTTGTATTTTCAATCTTAAAAATCAAATAATAACAAAAAATTTATGAATGGCTATTATTTTTTTTTTTTACTTTTTTAATTTTTTTGTGTTTGTATAAAAATTATATGTTAAGAAAAGTAAAAGTTCAATTTTCAAGACAAATTTAAAAGTTGAGTTAAAATCAAATTTCATTGGCAGCAAATGTAAGATACTTAAAAAATGCTTATTGTTAACTTGATTCTAAGAATTCGGTGATTAAAATCAGTTTTAAATTTTTTCTGTATACAAAGTTTTGATTATTTATTTTGGTAATTATTTGAATAAGTTTTTGGCATAAAATAGTTTGATAATTTTTCCAACCTGTATAGCCTGTATCTTCATCTACAAGTTTAATAGAAACTATGCTAGATTCCTCGGGAAACGGTTGTTTTTATTCACTTTGACCTGCCAAATCATCACACCACCATTTACAGTACAGAGTTAATCTTTGAAGATTTTTAGTATTCACAGACTCTAACACTACAATCCTGGCTATTGTGTAATCGAGAAGATCTTGCAAAGTTTTTACTTAAGATTTGTAATTTCTATTGATGATGGGGTTGGATACGTAGGAAAAAATTTTGGACCAGTAAAAGCATAAATCAAAAATAAAATCAGTTTTAAATAAAAAATTAATCAAATGAATTAAACGTTTAATCAAGTGAATTAAACGTTTAATTGCTATTATTTAGATGTTTACTGTTGCAAATGAATACTTCCAATTAAACGTTTAAGACACTTGATTAAACGTTTTATTCATTTGATGAAACGTTTAATGCACTTGATTAAATTTCATCAGTTTTAAGTAAAACTTTAATCAAATGAATAAAACGTTTAATCAAGTAAATTAAAAGTTTAATCGATATTATTAATTTGTTTACTGGTGAAAATTTATATTTCCAATTAAACGTTTAATACACTTGATTAAACGTTTAATTCACTTGATGAAACGTTTAGTATACTTAATTAAATTTTTAATTAAAACTGATTTTATTTTTGATTAATGCTTTTACTGGTGCAAAATTGTTTTCTGTGTAGCAACTTTGTTTTGCTTGCTTGATTTTATATATGTTGGAAATAAAGGAATTTATCTTTCCAAAACAAAGATTTCTTAAATAAA
Organism: Pollenia labialis; assembly: GCA_949318255.1. Taxonomy (NCBI): domain Eukaryota; kingdom Metazoa; phylum Arthropoda; class Insecta; order Diptera; family Polleniidae; genus Pollenia; species Pollenia labialis. The sequence goes on along the minus strand of OX439140.1, from coordinate 26,245,796 downwards.
TGTATTGAAATTTTGTTAGATTTAAATCAATTCATCAAATGTTGGAGTAATTTAAGACTCTTTCAAAGTTTTTAGCACGTCCTTCTTTTTAGCTTTTAAAAAAGTTCTCAATAGTTCAATAATATTTGCTTCATCTGATAAGATCTGCATGGTCTTCCTTTATTTAACCAATCTTCACTTTTTTCAAGAAACACTCTAACAATTCTGTTTGCCTTCTGCCTACGAAGATTAAACATTGGTACTACCGAGTTTTGAAATTTTATTAGTAATAGTTGTGTGTATTCTTCTGAAAATTGGTAGTTTTTTCGTTAAACTTAAGTAGCACTAAACAGATTCTTACCAATTGCATTGAGCACCTAAAATTATTAATTTTTACATCCGTTGTTTTTTGTGAAAAAACCAAATCATTTAAGCCAATTACAAATCACGGTTATTATTTTCTTGTTTAACAAGAAACTCAAAACTGCCGAGGTAAAATAAACTAATTAAATTAACAATATTTATACCCACACCACAAAAGTGGAGAAGGTAATATGTATTTGTGCTGATGAGTGTACCACCTTAAAATATGGGTCCTAGACTCACCTTAAAGTAAAACCGATCGACTCAGAATCACTTTCTGGGTCGATCAAACGATATCTGTCCGGCTGGCTGGCTGGCTGTCCATGTAGCCTTGTGCGCAAAGTACAGGTCACAACATCGGAGATAATTTAATAAAATTTGGCACATAAGTTCTTATTGGCAGATGGACCAATTCTATTGATAAAAAAAGGACCACGAGGGGGTAAGGGGCAATTTATTCCTCTCTGAAAATATCAAACCGATTTTAAAGAAATTTAAAACATACATAGCGATATTTATAAGGACACATAAGCATGATTCTCCATAAATCCCGAAAAGGATGAACTCTGTGGTGAAGGATTTCATATGGTTGGGCTTGACTGACTATAATTTCTTAATTGTTTTTTTTTTAATTTCTAAGTGCTCAACATTTTTTCTTGCAATTTGTTTAAGGGCACGAAAAGGCAGCTAGTTTTGAAATTTATTTAAGATAATAAGTTTTTATTTTTATTTATATTTCACCTTTATTTACATTTTATACTTAGTATACAAATATTTACAATTTTCGAGATTTTATCTAAAGATACTACAACGAGTGAATGTAATGTCGAAATAATCCTGATAAAATTTGTTTAATTATGACATTGTTAAAAGGAAAAATAGGTAAAACCCTTATATGAGAAAAAAAAGAAAATGATTTTAAATATATGTAGTTAGAAAATATACAAATATACAATGGAGTTATCTAAATGATAACGTACGTATACTTGCCATTTTCAATTTAATAACTAGTTTTTCGGAGATGTAGTCAGGCCCATTGTGTACATTCTCTTATCAGATGATAAGGAGAAAGTTAATTGGATTCAAAATATTTGTTGTTGAGTTTCCTTATGAAGTCAATGATAAGCTCATATCCAGTTTCTTTGTGGAGAAGTTGAGTTGAATATCTCCAGTTTTTGTTATTTATGATTTTCCGACATTTGTTTTGAATAATCTGCAGTTTTTTTAAATGTGTTTTTGCAGCATTGTACCAGATAGGACTTGCATAAGTTAAAATTGGTCTGATTACGCACTTGAATATTAGGTTTTTGTTCTTAAGGTTGAGGGTTGAACGTCTATTAAGAATTGGCCACAAAGCTCTAATAGCGTTCATGGATTTTTTACATATTTCGCCAATGTGGTTTGCAAAATTTAGTTTTTTGTCGAGGCAAACGCCAAGATATTTGATATGGTTTTGGATTTCCAGTCTTTCATTTTGGAAACTTAACTGACGACTTGGTACGCGCTTAGGGGAATTATTGTAAGGGAAAATAATAGCCTGAGTTTTACAAGGGTTTATTTTTATTTTCCATTTATAAAAATATTTGTTACAGGCAGCAAATTAAGATAATAAGTTAAACTTTAATTCTTTGTTAAAACTAGATCGGCGGCTAAAGCCGGCCACTCACATACAGTTTTAACTGTCAGTTAAATCTAGCGAGTATCATGATCGTGCAAAAAAAGATGTTTCCTACAACAAGCTGGCGAAGAAGTGACAAGGGTTAGAACCTGACGCGGAAAAGAAATCGATTTTGTCAAAAACAAACAGCTTAAAATTCAATTTATTCAATGTCTATGCATTAAAGCCTCTGTTGCAGTTATGGCTATTTGGCTATAAATTTTCTAGATAAAAGCCTCCAAATCAAATCTCTGCCCAGGTAAATTTCGAGAATTTCCATCCAGAATTGTATGTTTCAACAAGGCTTATAGCCAATTTCACCTATTCTATTTTGATATCAATTCATGTTTAAATATACATATGTATGTACATAGTTTTTCATATAATTTTATTTTAATTGACATGAAAAACGAATTTTAAACATAAATTGATATTTAAATAAATTGGTGAAAACGGCCATTATTATTTTATTTTTATATCTGTGGCGTTTTGACAAATCATCTTAAGTCAAATTTAAAAAGTTAAAAAAAATGTTGTTAATCATACGAATTTTTCAATAAAAAAACATTTTTTTTTTATTTTGATTTATTTAATTTTGTAATAAAAATTTTTGATTTATTTTATTTTTTAATAAAAATGATTTTTTCCCCGAGTTTTTTTTAAACTTTTTTGCTATCCTATCTCGACTTAAGGTATGTATTTGTATTAATAATAATTATAACCATTTTTCAATATTTATCATTAAATTTAAAATTTTATCAAAAAGTAATTTCAATTTTTGGGAATACAAAATTTAAATTTCAAAAGATTTTGTTATTCGTGCTTAATTCCCAGTTTTTATTATTGATAAAAACACTTGAAATTTATTGTTGATGGGATAAGCTATTCCTATGCGCATTTCACTGGTTGCTTAGGCCAGATCATCAGGAAACTTCATCCATAAAGATTTTAGAAAAACTAAAGATAGGAATAGCTTATCCCATCAACAATAAATTTCAAGTGTTTTTATCAATAATAAAAACTGGGAATTAAGCACGAATAACAAAATCTTTTGAAAATTTATATTTAAAATTTTTGTTAAAAACAAAACACACGAGTATTTATTTAAAGATCAAGGCCATTTTCTTAACTTTTTTGCACCATAATTTCAATGTACAACATTCTTGCCGAATTGTTATTTTGTTGATGTTGCTATCTCGTCTATATCATCACATCTACGCAAACAAATTATTATGATTATTTTTTGCTTTTCCCTTTATCGCAACTTAAATTATGAAACATGTTCATAAAGTTAAAGATGAAACCCTTTTTTATGATTGAACATTTTTGCCAAACAAAAGAGCAGACGAACCGAAAAATTTTAACATTCACAAAATATCATTTAACTTGACTGCACTTCTACTTTTAAGAAATTCTTGTGGAAGGTCGCCTTGATAACAATGATGAAAATGTATTTGGAAGGGTGAAAAAAAGAAAACGAAAAATAATGAAATTTCTTTGAAGAGCCCCTACAAAGTTTAGAAAAAAAGTTTGCACATATATGATTTCTCTTTTTAGTTTTTTCTTTAAATTTTACAGCTTTGTTATGTCTTTATTTCTATAAAAATGAATTTGTGTTAAGGAATGAGAACTAAAGATAACCACAGTGTATTTAAATAGCAATACATCAAGGTCATTACAAAATGTCAATCGAATAAGAACAGTGAACATGGTTGCGACAACAACATAAATATATTGTTAGCTAAAATGCAAAACGGCGCAACTAATAAAAATTAAAAATCGAGTTTGTGCTAGATTATTATTAATGCAATTAAACTACATGTCTTGATAAAATTTCACACTCTGCGATCAAAAATTACGCTCTTATTAACAAAAAACAAAGGGACGTAAGTGCAAGTGTGTTTATTTGATAAATGGAAAACGACATAATTACACATTTTTTTTGCTTACAAAATGTAAGAAATGGCTTTGAAAATTTGCTGACATGTTTATTGTTTTCATTTTACAAAGCTTTTTGCTTCTCCTGTAGAACTATATTTTATTGTTAGTTACGCCTTTTTGCATTTTAGCTAACGATATGGTGTGGGGCTGAGTATAAATAGAAGTAGCTAGAACTTTCAAGTATTCAAGACAGACTGTGTAACTTATACACTTGGTTTGCGAATTAAATATATGGAATTTTGAAGGGGAAAGGCCAAATAAATGCCACAAGCAGTTTGATAGCAACAACAATATATTTGTACAAATATTGTTTGGTTTATTTTGCCCTTAAGCCTCTGACATTTATTCTTAATTATTCTTTAAACATGTCAACATTTTTGCCAACAAACTATAGTTTGCCAAAGGTTTTGCTTTACATTTTAAACTTAAAAAATATATGGCTCACCAAAATGTTTCTGGTTTAAGTTTCATCAATTTTGTGAGAATTTGTTTCAGAAGTTAGGGTTTTAAAACGGAAAACAAAAATTTCCCAAGTCAGCCAACAAGGTTCGAAGTTGACGAATTAAATGCACTATTTCTTGACGATTGTTTTTTAAAACTTAAGAAGAACTTGCAAAATCATTGACATCCACTTAAGCGTAAATTTCAATTGTCTGCAGCAGGGAACTGCAACGAATACTAAAATTTGGAGTATATTCAATCATTTACTCTGAATTGTTATAATTCAAACCGTTTTTGTTCAACAACAAAAATTATTTTGGAGTAACGAGCTCATTTCAAACAATCGGTTTGAATTCTTGTACTCGCATCGAACATGAACGTTTGTAATTTTTTTTTTTGGTATGACTGCAGATCTCTGCAAGGAAACGAAGCGGTGTTCGCATCATTCTTGCAATATTCGTTTTCAAATGCGATATTATGTTCATTTAGCTGCAACATGTATGATGGAGTCGTTTCAATCATTAACGCGAAAATTTAAGTACAAACCATTCATGTATTCTACAGTTTCGTTCTCGTTTGAGCATTATACAATGTATGTATCAGTCGCAACATTATTGGTTCAAAAAATACAAATGTTTGAATGAATGTATGTAAGCACATATTGTTTTTTCAAATTGTGTGCATACATTTTTAGGAAATATGAATATAGTGAAAAAAATTTAAAAAAATCGTAACTCAAGCTAAATTTATTTGAAAATTAAATATGCGAAAAAGTTGTCTGTATGTATTTTCATACATGTATTATTATTTTTTAGGCATATAATCAAATTCAAGGAAATTTTTAGAGATATTAAAAAAAAATTATAATAAAAAAACATTTTTTGAAACATATTTTTATATCAAAATGTGAAAAGGAACATGGGTTTTCAATACAAGTAGTATTATATAACTAAGTACTACTAAGAACAACACGCAACGCTCACAATAACATGAGCTTTATATTGTTTATATAAATAAATCACAATCACAATCACAAGCTTATAACATGAATTTTTCTTCTATCATACCAAAGAAATATATACATTCATGTTCGTTGCGAGTACAAGAATTCAAACTGACTGTTTGAAACGAGCTTTTTGCATTTAAGTAATTTCTTGTTGTTGAACAAAAACGATTGAATCAAAAGTTCGAGTGGTGGTTGCAACTGATAACAATAAAATCATGTTCGAATCACCGAGCCGAAACCCGAGTTCAAGTAAGCTGTTGTTCATAAACAGATGCATCGCTTTTAAATAAACAAATACAAGCATAATTTTGCTATCGATTCATACATCTTACTGAATTTTTTGTTTCGCGTTGACGTTTGAACAAGAACAAAACTGTAAAATACTTTTTTGATTTATACTGAATTTTTAGCTGAAGTGATTGAGTCGGCTCGATCATACTCCTTGCAGCTCTCTGGTCTGCAGGCAGCATAATTCACCTAAAATCACGAGTTAAAGGCAATAAGCATTGCAAGACGATTTTGCTACAACGGAACGATTTTTGCACAATAAAATTACTGGCGATTAAAAAGAAATTCACAATGACAGTTTAAGCAAAAGAAAAAATCGTATGTAAAGCCCGGCCAATCGGCACACAAAGCGATGGTTTCATACATTTTTGTGCAAAAAATGTAGGGATTGGTGCTTGAGTATTAAAAATGTTCGCCGAGCATTATATTGACTGTACTAAGAAACAAATGTAAATACCATTAAAATCGTCCGCGCCTACTGCCCGCCTCCCATACAATTCAAATAAATTTTTTCAATTTTAAGTCTTCTAGATTGGAACATAAACTATCTAGAATAAACAAAATATGCATTCAAAGTGTCATCAAACTTAACCCGCCCATCGCTCAACGTCCATACTAACCAAATAATTATTTCCGCTTTTACTTGTCCTATTCCAGCAAGTCTTCAAAGTAAGAGCTACACTATCTAGAAATACATGTAAAGCTTCATCAACATCAGTTAAAGCCTTAATGCATGCAACAGATTTTAGCACAAACCTGCACTGCAATATTCGTGACTTTTTCAGAACATTTATAAGTTTGTTCAGCGATCGGTGAATTTCAGTGGCAAATGCAAAGAGTCCAGACTAATTCTGTATTTCGTTCCAGTAAAACGACGAAGGAAGGTGGAACTTACTTTTTTTTCAAGGAAAACTGTATGCGTTAAATTTTGTAAGGCCTTTTTAACTCGCTCCAATCTACTTACCTACAGATGCAATCTAAATTATATATTTTTAATTAAAAAAAATGAGCATTGTTTATCACTTTTTAATTTTCATATAACCTGATCGGAAGATCTGTCCCCATATAAGCCCTTCTCTCGGAAAACAATTTAGTACGCCTAAAACCGTAATTAATAATGCTATCAGAATAAAATTTAATACTTCACAGTTTTTTACAACTAGAAACCACACTGATAAATTTCGTAATGATCGGTCTATAATTTACTGTATGCCCCATGTTAAGGCAACTCTGGTAAATTAATTTAATTCCCATAAAACCGTAGCAGATATAGATGTAGCGGTATAATTTCTTCCAACTTAGCTTCATATGGCCAGACAAAATGTCATGTAATGTTGTGATATACGGTCCATAATTTACCTTAGATCCCATTTTTAGCAGCCTTCTGAAATTCACTGTAAACGCTAAAACTTATTTCTCCGCTGTATTAAAATTTCTGTTTTTTAACACCAGAAATAACTCTGCAGAATTTTGCGATAATTCATAACTTACCATGGCTCCAATATAAATTCACCTCCTTTAAATCATTTAAATTTAAAAAAAATTTTTTTACTAAAATGAAGAGTAACCTTCCAGGGTTAAGCATGTTATTATTACTTTAACAATATTATTGGTGCTCCAAACATGTTATGGTTAATTATAACAATAGTTTGCTTACCACAAATATTTGAATGAAATTAAATTTAATTTTATTTAATAAGATTTTATTAATTAATAAATAAACAAAACCATTAAAGTCTTTTTCAGGAGCAACATGTTATTCTAGAAAAACCACTATAATATTAGAAGTAGTAAAAATGTAGTTTAAAAATTGTTTTAAACAAATAATTTATAACGCCCCGTATGCGTTACCATCTTTAAACTTTATAGGATCTCAGATCTATATTGTAAAAGTTATTTTTATCCATTTCATCTCTGGAGTCTGAGTGCCTTGCGTAGGAGGTATACTTTTTTATTTCATTACAAAGTGTAAGTTGTGTTTATGAAATTCATTATATCTAAACAGAACCCTATTTAAAATTCATTTCCCATAAAGCAGCCATAAATACTTATAAAAAAAAAAACCAAATTATAAAAACATTGTCTACAATTTTGCTAAATAAAACATTAAATCGTTCACATGCCAATTTATTTGTTTTTTTTTTTATTTTCTCATTTCTTTTCCATTCTATTTTTGCTAAGAGTTTTTACAACAATATAAATGTGTGGTTATTAAAGCCACTGAAACCCATAATGAAACCCTTTTCTCTTGCCTGTCATAACAGATGACATGTGTAAAATGAGGAAGGAGGGTTTTGTCGATTTGTCAATTTGTTTGCCACAACATCAAAAAATTTGGTTAGACGCAACGTAAAAACGAAATATGGATATAAAGAGGGTTGTGAGAAAGTAATTTTGAAAATAAATTCCTTAAACTGGTATATTTTTAACTAAAAAATCTACACTCAGAAAAAAAAATTAGTTTTTGTATGGAATTTAGGTAGCAATTGTAATGTAATCTTATGGTTATTATAATAATCTTTATAACTTTTAAACCAAAAAATTAATAAAATTGTATTCCACGATCTATATTCTAACAATGCTTGTGCTAACCATAGCTATATGCTTTAGGGAGTACATATTTTTAAAAAATAGTATCATTGCAGTATAAAAATACATAAAGATAAAAGTGGATTCTGGGAAATAAAAGGGTGTACAATAAGATGAAATGCGTTTTTCTCAAAACTTCATTTCAACACACTAGGGCCCTTTTCTTGGAGAAGGTCACACATATACCGTGCAATCTCGGTTACCACAACCAATAGAACTTTATGTTTTTACGTCAAAAATTTCTATGACTTATTTCGATTAAAAAACTTATGTTTAGCTAACTAAGCAAAATGTATATTTAAATAAAACCACATGTTATCCTTTAAAATTAATGCACAGAAAGAAAAAACACTCGGGATAAATTAAGTTTTTAATACTTACTTTAGGTTAGGTTAGGTTCAATGGGAAGCCGTCACGACTACGGCTCACTTGGGTCCTTATAGCGGTCCCTTTGTGATACCCCTAGCCAGTGACAAGGGTCAGTCAGTGATAATCAGACTATTCCCCAGAGGTCACTGCAGCCTCGAACCGCCCTTATTCCCTACAGAACAGAGAGATCGATTTCAGTCCCACATTAGACACATCGTCCAGACATGGCAATTCCGGTCTCCAAAAATGCCTAAACCTAATGTCCCCCAGACTGGGGCACTGGCAGAGAAAGTGAAACACCGTTTCGTCCTCCTCCTCCTCCTCATCATGGCAACTCTACAGTAGTGATAGTAATTACGACCCATCCTCCTAGCTTGAGTCCCTATAACCCACCGTCCTCATGGCAGAGATTTCCGCCAGCACACTACTGCACACTACTGCCATCTGGTAGCCTAAAAGAGACCCTAACGGCCAATTCCTCGATGAAGAAACCTCCACCTACCCTGTTGCCCATCTTGGAACCATCGGTATAGACCCTTAGGTTCGGTTCCAGAGAAAACGTGTTATCGAGCAGCACATCATCATTACCTTGATGAACTGTGAATAAAGCGCCGAAAAAGGGTTCCGCAGTACAATAGTCCAAAGTTTAAACAAAAACATCAACAATAAACAGTGAGTTTATCTCTTCTTACATTCCCCACTACAATTGATTGGAACTCTTCCAACATTAATTGTAGTTGTAAGTAGGTTAAGAAAAAACAAAAACAATTTGCTTTCTTGTTTCGCAGTTTTTTTAGGCCGTGCGCTTGCCAGTTTATTATCAAAATAATTTTCGTGGGAATACAAAATTTAATTTAAATGATTTTGTTATTCGTGCATAATTTTGTTAAATATCTTTGGTTTTTATAATTAGAATTGTGGTTATTTTGTTGAACTATTTATGGTTTTTTATCCAAATTTTTAATATTTTTAATCAGGCTTAAGTTCATCAAATTTAATTTTCAATTAATTATTTTTATGAAGAACGGAATTTTACAACATGAAAATTAATGAAAATTGTTATTGATAATCATTCATTCTTGACTGACCTGAGATTCGAACCCAGGCGGCTGGTTACCATGACATGTTTCGATGGCAACAACTCGATCTCCTCAGATGGATTTGCCGTCTTACACTCGCAGCCATCGACGACTGCTGAAGTCAATAGTCAACTATCAATCCTTAAACCAAATTGTATTTTAACCTTTGGTAGATTGATTTTACATGTTTTTCCTAACTTCTGTTTTTTCTGTACTTATGTCAAGAATTCTTCTTGAAGTCCAAAGAATATTTTTTTGTTTTTTCATTTTGTCTTTCTTTTCCTTGTTGACCTTTTTCAGCACAACTTGAAGGACAAATGTACACATAAAGCTCGTGCCTTAGCTTTCACAATAATTAGAATTGTAAAATTCCGTTCTTCATAAAAATAATTTAATGAAAATTAAATTTGATGAACTTAAGCCTGATTAAAAATATTAAAAATATCTTTAGTTTTTCTAAAATCTTTTTGGATGAGTTTTCTGATGATCTGGCCTAAGCAACCAGTGAAATGCGCACAGGAATAGCTTATCCCATCAACAATAAATTTCAGTGTTTTTATCAAGAATAAAAATTGAGAATTAAGAACGAATAACAAAATCATTTAATTTAAATTTTGTATTCCCACGAAAATTATTTTGACAATTAAAGAAAATTTAAAAATTTTTCGAATATAGTTTTCATTGTTCTTAATTAACATGTTTGTAAATTGTCATACATATTAACAACTTGTTTCAGTTATAAAATGAATACTTACATAAAAAATTATTTTATGGCAAAAAATTTTAAATACGTTATAAAAACATGTTTTAATATTTTGGATTAAATCACTAAAGGGCCAAACTACAGGCAGATTATATAATGGGTGTTACGTTTATATTAGTTTTTAATTAAATTCCCATGTATGCAGATGCTAAGACATTATGGTGCACCGAGTACTAAGTGTGAATAAATATGCTGAAATAAATATTTATAGTGTTTGTGTTTGAGTTTTTTAATATATTTCAATAAAAATTTATTAACAAAATATTTAAAATGCATTTCATTCTTGCAAAAGACAAAAAACTAATTATTAACTAAATATTTTGTTAACATGAGATACCCGTAATTAAAATCAGTATATAATTGTTAACAAATATTTTATTAAGGCCTGTTTTCACAACTCACCTACAGCTAAAAGTAGACTTTAACCGGCATTATTAATAGTGTTCCATTAATAAAACTTCATGTTAACCTAAAGTGAGCGATAAAGTAAATTAAAGTTCATCCTACCTGGTAGGTTAAAGTAAATTTGTAATAATGGAACACTTTTTATACGTCCAATAAAATCCTACCTTTAGCAATCGGTTAAGCCTGGTACTCTGTTCAACATTTCACGTGAAATGCTGTCAAAATGCATATGAAAAAAACTTATGCGGAATATCTATGAAATAATGCTGATGGAGTTGTACTCTGTTTATTTTGTGAAAAAGTTCCGAAATGTTTCTGGCAACATTTTTTTTACAACTGCGAAATAATGTAAGCTGCCTTTATTTCACGTGGAATTTTAAGCAAAAGCAAAAAAGTATGAACTTAATATTAAAAAAGAAATAAAAAATTAAAATAACACAATCGGTAACAGTTTTTTTATCCATATTTACTTTTTTTATTAAATTTTTTATTAAAAAAAAATAGGAAAAACATGTAAAATCAATTAAAATGGATTATCATTCAAAAAAGCAAATTTCGATCTACCAAAGGTTAAAATACAATTTGGTTTAAGGATTGATGTTTGACTATTGACGTCAGCAGTCGTCGATGGCTGCGAGTGTAGAACGGCAAATCCATCTGAGGAGATCGAGTGGTTGCGATCGGAACATGTCATGGTAACCAGCCGCCTGGGTTCGAATCTCAGGTCAGTCGGGAATGAATGACAATTTTAATTAATTTTCATGTTGTAAAATTACTTTCTTCATAAAAATAATTTAATAAAAACTAAATTTAATGAACTTAAGCCTGATTAAAATATTAAAAATTTGGATTAAAAAATAATTTTAGTAAAATACATGTGGCGTTTGTTTACATACACGAAACATTGTAGCATACTTTGAAGGAATAAAAACGTCAAATTGCACAAACTCGTAAGATTGGTAACATTGATAACTGCCAAAATGTTCGTGTGGAATAATCAATGTTGCTCAACATTTTTTACAAATTTGAACAGAGTACTAGGCTTAAGTTGTAAAAACTGGCCTTAATATTACAACTTCGCTGTTGAAAATATTTTTGAATTATCAAAATAATTCTTGGGAATACAAAAGTTTTAATTACCAAGATTTTGTTGAATATCAACAATTTGAATTAACAAAAGTAATTTTTTTTTTTATTTACAAGTTCGGTTGTTGGTGCCTTTTCAATTAAAAAAAATAATAGTATTGACGAATGTGGTATTTAATATCACAATTGATCTGTCGTAAATTTGCTGTGTGTAATGTGTTAAGTTTCTTTTTTCGTTATTGATGGCAAACAAAGTATGATTGTTACAAACATACAAGAACTTATTTATCCTTATATTTAAAAGAATAAGAAACATTTATAGGAAGATACATCAGAAATTTAGGATCATGAATTCCGGTGAGAAAAGATTTATGTTTTTTTTTTTTTCTTAATTTTAATTAAAAAAAAGGGATAAAATGTGTTTTCTATACATATTTATCTTCCAATCCCCCGGTATCCCGGATTCTTAGCTACGCCTGAATAGTGATTAATGCAATGTTGTCAATGTTGCTAAAAACTAAAATCAGAACAACGCAATATTATTCGGAATATCATACCAAAATCGTACCCGGACAGCCTGCATGAGCAGTGGCTCCATCTACCGGATTGTTATTTACCCTTTCTATCATTTCCCGATTATTTTACATCATAATTAGCATATTTGTGGATGTGTTCTGTGGTCATCAATTATTATTCTTCGGATTTTTATGCCCAATGTGTGCCAAAATAGAAATAACCGTTTTAAGCCGTTAGTCAAATGGTATGATCTTGGCGGTTAATGGAATGCTCCAAAACTATATTTTACTGCCAAAATGGTCTTACAACAATTTTATGGTACCTCGTACCGTGTGTCTTGTTAAAACCTTTTTGGGCAAAAAAAGACTGTAGACATAGACTGTAACCTTTAACCAATTTCCATCGCTCTTGAAGAATAACCGTGCAATCGGCGTTTAAAAAACTTTAGTTTAAGTAGAAAAACTGCCATTTTTCCATGAAGTCGTTTAACGTTGTGGCAAGAAAAACTGTTGCTTTTACTTCTGATTCATTAATGTGCTTTTTTCACAACACAAGTGGCTGAAGGTGTAGTTAAATTTATATAAAAAGTTCTTAGTTTTTTGAGTGTTTTGCATATAAATTTTACTAAACGTTCAGTCACTTGTGTTGTGAAAACAGCACATAAATGTAAACAGTCGGTGCTTAACTCACTTAAAAAGCGAAATGTTATACACAAACAGCTTTTTGTTTCGACTTCAGTGTTTTAAAAGCTGATTGCATTGTTAACCTTCAGACCTACAAACCGTACCAAGAACGGTGCATTGGCAGCTATTAAACTACCTCTGGCTGCTCTTCAGGCCGAGCTCGGCAATTTTGTTCGTTAGCGTACCTATCGAGCCAAAAATGAGCTTCAGCCAAATTCAATGATTTGAAGCATTATTCTAAGTCAATTTAAGGTAAAATGCTTCACACTATTGAGCATTTTTGGCATTGCCTCATGTCACGAATCTTTCTTTTTTACACTGCAAAGAATGTACACTGAAAACCAAATAAACCATCAAGATACTTATGCGCCACCCTGTACCTCCTTTAACCTTAATTTCACCCCATCAGACATTAATGTATTCAAAAAATCTAACCAAACTTCATAATAGTGCCCTTCGTATTCTGCTATACTTTTTCCCAAGCAATTTTTGCTATCTACCATACGCATTATATTTTTTACATTTATCATCAATATTACCCCGTTTTTTCTGTGGCAAATCACCCCCTTAAGGATATTTTCTTAAAGTTATCATTGACATATGCAGCGACATTCAGATGTATCAGTACTTACAAACATTTACATAATATTTTGCAATTTTTATAACTTTCTAGAAGATTGTCATTCATATCAAATATTTTTCTGGTTCTGTTTTCTTTTTCTTATATTTTTTAAAAGTTTTTTTTCTTACATTTATTTTTCTTATTTGGTCATAACCTAAAGCACATTTCATTCAAAAGGCAGTTTTTTATTTTATCTGTTCGTGTGTTTGTTTGGTAATTTGTGTTGTTGGTAATGGATGGCTTTAGGGGAAAATTGGTTTCTTTTCCATTTTGACATCTAAATTTATAACAAGTCATAATATATGTGTGTACATACAAACATATTCTTATATATTTATGTACATGTGTATGTACATACACATAAATATATTTTTGGTGCTTGTGCAGCTTTCATGTTTTCCTACATATACAAGTATTTTTACGTAGGGGGTGGAACAACATGCAACAGTGCATTTGAATCGATTATTTCAGAAACCCGTCAACTCTCATTGAAAAAAGGCACACATGACGGGTTTCTGAAATGAACGATTCAGTTATCGTTAATGAACTTCTTTTTATATGTATAATTCAAGTCAAGTTTTGTGTCTTTATTAACTCGTATCTTATGTAAGTGGCTAAAAGGCCAAATAAACCATTCAAACGGTTACACAAACACATTAAATTGGTATGGAATAGTTTGTGTAAATATTAAAATGTTTAATATCCACACAAACATCTTGTTGTGATTGTCCATCTGCTGGAGTCGTTTTAGGTATTTATTCCAAAAACAAAGTTATCAAAATATGATTACAATATGTTTATTGTAATCGTAGGTTATCATAATATCGTTGTTACGATTACTTCATTATTATTATACATTGTAATCGGTTTGTCGTAAGTCGCAATTCTTTATAAATTATTTTATAGAATTTTCATTATTTTTTTCTTAAAATAACACAAAACCTACGAGGAATGGCCAAAATTTGTTCACCAAAACACAATTTTTTTTTAATGTAAATACAATTTCTTTATTTTAATTTTTCTTAAAAGTTGTTTTTTTAATGGGAAGGTTCTTGATTGTTTATCCACTCAATAACAAATAATTCGATAGGCGTATGTAAAACAAACGACACAACTGATGCAAAATAATTATACAAAAGTATCCCATTATTCGACTTTTGGTTTTGTTCAAGTACGGCATTTTTTTTTTTATTTATTTGGTCTGTAGATTATAAATCCTTACAGACTAAAGAATGTAATACAGGTGTGAAAACATTAACCATTTAAATGCAAAATTAGTTTTCTTTTTTAAATATCATCGCTTTCAGAAATATCTATAAAATTATACAATTTATTAAAATGAAGATGTCAGCCAGTTTTGTTATCTTGGGAACATAATTTCCAAAAACGGCGGATCAAGTGAAGACATTGACAACCTTGTATAGAAAGCGCGACAAACTTTCGGCCGTTTAAGACCCATTTGGAATTCATCTTCATTAGCTCAGCGCACAAAGTTAACAATTTTCAATACAAATGTCAAGCCCACTCTCCTTTACGGTTGCGAAACATGGTACGCTGCCTCTCGAGACATGCAGAAAATCCAATTGTTTGTTAATCGGTGTCTTCGCAGGATATTGCGAATGTTCTGGCCTAGAGTGGTGTCTAACAACAGGCTTTTATGCATTATGTTCATCAACGACGACGTGTTGAGTTGGATGGCTCTCTAGCCACGCTATCGCGAACAGCAGAAATATTTTCTGCAGTAAGAGCTGTACGAGCATGCACTGGTGTTTTCACATCTCCTACAGACCTGGTTTGTTTAAATTTTTGCACGATTTTCCCGCAAATTTACCGTAAAAATCACGAAGTGCACTTTGATTTTAACCCTCATTGTCATAATAAGCCTGAATAATTTAAGGCGTTGCTCGATTGTGTGTCTTTTCATGGTTCAAATTGAATTAGTCTGAAATTAAGAAGTTTTAAATGAAATGTTGAAAAAACCTTGACGTTAGGATGTGGTTCACTTTCAACATCGGCCCTTAAAATTTAACCACGATTAACTTTTTTCCCAACGAAAAACTGCACATTAAAGAAATTTGGTTTTCTCACTGTCTCATTTGCTTCTATTCTGTCGCAACGCTAACCAGCACTCATCTGCCGATTATTTATTTTCCTTTTATTTGCCGTACAGATAAATTCAATCAGCTGTCTCCCAACTTTTACATGTATTTTGAGACTTGTTGCCAGCTTAAAACCATGTTTTTTGTCGGTATATTGAGAAACCCAAAATTGTTAACAGACAGTTTATCGGTCTAATAAATTTATGTTGACATTAAGTAACAGGCAGTTTGACGGTACATTGAGAAATTGGCCAATAGAAACATAAAATTAAAATGTCCTGAGTGGATGACAATCTATACAAGAGACTTTTTAATACTTTTTTTGATTTTCAATTGATATTTCCTGATATTTTTTATATTAAACTTACAAAATTAAATTAACTCACGTAGAAGATAAAATATGAACCAGGGGTCCCTTTCTAAATCGATCCACTAAGAATGAAAACATAAATGTATAAAACTTATAAATTCATATATGGGCAGTTCCAGCGAAAAGTCTTCTTTTTGCAACGTTACGCAAGAAGTAATTCAAATTGTTTCTCAAAAAATTTTTTATGTTTATTTTATGGATAACGGTTGAACAACATGGTCCTAAAATTCACCCTAATTTGCATTCTGGCGTTACATTGCAAAAGGAGACTTTTCGCTGAAAATACGCTTGTGTACCTTTCAACGAGCAAAGATATGTATATTTGATAGCTTGAAAAATAAATCTATATAAGTTCAAAACTTACTAAAAAGCTTTTACATAAAACGTCTTGCTAAATTCGCAGTCTTATTCGGTTTTGTAATGCAAGTCAAAATCATCTTCCGTTTTTTGTCACGACAGCGCAAAGTTTTGCTTATATCTGCAAATCCTTAGCGTCGATTGCTGTAATTTTTTTTCTGAATAGGGTGCTACTTCATTACTTTGCATATATAAAAAATTTTTTACAAACTTCTTGACTTCTTCATTTAATTTCTTTTAAATTTTGTGGTACAAATATTACGACACTTCAAAATGGAAATGCCCATATACTAAGATGAACTAAGTTTCCTTCATATTTCCATGAACATTTATGATCGAATTTTTACCATTAGGCCAACAAAAGTATCAATAACCAGGCATTTTAAACCAATTTTTACTTCCTAGAAATCTAGTAAAATTGAATTGAAGTCGACGGAGATTCTCAGTTGAATTTTTTTAAAAATAACCGTAGTTTGTCCTGATTTTAGGAGAAGTTCTGGTAAAGAGAAGAATTCAACGTATGTACTATACATATTTAAGATATTTTTTTTTATAAAATTTAAAACAGGATCGTTTCTAAATTAGTTTGATTTTAAAATCACTCATGTGTATTTCGCTTCCATAACTTAACCTGATAACTTAAATACACATACTTTTGTTTATATTCTTTATTTTAAAACTCTATTCTAAAGGTTTCATTAGTTTGTTTTTTAACGTTTTGCTATTTCGCACCGACACTTCGTTTGCAAATAAAGACACTTAAGTTTTTTAGGCGGATCAAAGGATAGCCCAAATGTTAACATCCAGTCGATTGAAAGAAACTGTAATAAAGAAATCAGCATTAACATTTAACCCATAATCTGACAGCGCATGGCTTACACATTTTTAACTGCTGATGATCTTTTTGTTAAAAAAGCGTCAAAATGATTATAAAAATTTTCAATTTTAGTGCGAAATTTTTTTGTATGGAATTTGACGTTTATAATGAGTTACATAATTTGTCTCACACACGCTTGAATTTCATTAGGGGCTAAAATGTATTAAGAATAATGTGGAATGAAAATAAATGCAAAAGTTACAACATGTAATTGAGTTTTATGGCATTTAATTAGAAATTTAGTTAGAAATCTAAAAAAAAATAATTTTACAGTAAAAAAGAGAATTTTCTTAGAAATTAATTTTATTCAATTAAATGGCACAAGTTGTTCGAGTAATTCGTTATTCGTAATTGGCCATTTTAAAAATTTCGATCAAATAATGGCGGAAAAATTCCTAAATCGTTGTTCGATTTATGGGTACTCTAGAATAGATATTTTGATCGCATCTTAAAATATTATGAGTGCATGTAAAGAATTTTATCAAGAAATGGTTTAGAGTAACCCATGAAAAACTTCGCCTACTTTTTTAAGACGAATAGCTTCTTTCACTCATTATTTAGTAGATTTATTTTTTATAACTTCTTCTATAACTACTTATTTTTTAGGTGTATGTTGGTAAAAAATAATGACTTACATTTCAATGCGTTCATTTTGGGACTTCCCTTGTGAAATTCATTGATTTTTTTCAGTATAATAGGAAGTAGTACTTTCAGTATTTCCTCATTACTTAACACATTATTTTGTAGGCGAAGTATTTTCAGGAAATATAACATGTTTTTAATATTAACTTTATAAAGTTGTTAGAGAAATGATTAATTTTCGGTCAACAATACTCAAATTTATAATTTTGATAAAAATTTAAATGTACTGTTATCAACATATCAACATTCCATATATTTTGAATTTACATAGAAAAAAATTCGTTCAAATATGTTTTATGCACACATTTTCCAAGCTGTAAAAGCATAGAATTTCACACCCTACTTTAATATGTTTGTAGATTGTTTTTTGAAAGTTTACAAGAAATTGTTATACAAGAAGAAATGTTCTTTTCTGGCAACAATTATTAAAATTTGTAATAAGAAAATTTATATTTACAAGTTTAAAATTAAAAGCAATGAATACCTTTTAAAATAAAAGTAAATTTGAATATAAAACAAGTTTTGTTGCAAAGTTAATTAATAATATTTCTATTAATAATATAAAGACTCTTTTTATAAAGTTAATATCTACAGTTTCTCAGAAGTCCAAAATGACATAATTTCATTCGAATTGTATAATTTATTTTTAGCCTTTTATTTTATAAGAGCAATAGCAGACATTTTCCTTTTAAATTAATAAAAACATATTTGAAAATTGTAACAGTGCGTAGATATGAGTGCATTACATCGATTTCTTGAAAAATTTTGACTCTCTGGATTGGCCAACTTAGCGAACGTTACCGCTTGATGTTACAACCAAATTAGTGTTTACAAAAAAAAGTTTTCTCCTTAAAACCTTTCTTTAGAAAAAATTAAAAAAAAAGATGTATAAACGAGTTTTTTTAGCCCTTTTAAATAATTGCGTATTGAGCTACCCTTTTTAAAGCTCACGTTGTGAAAGTTGATTACCTTAAATAAAAGGCAATTTCAGTTAAAACTCATGTTTCAGTGTTTACCATACCCGACGAAAGAAGAATCTAAACGTCAGTGTTGCGTGTTTTTTTCAACATTATGCATTGTGAAGCGGACAAAAGTTGTTGTTAAAACGTTGCCGTTTTCAAAAAAAAAAAAAAAATTTGGTTTTAAAATAATTTTTTGAATTTTTTTAACACCTCCCCTTAAAATATTTACTTCCAATAGCTCGACCATCCCCAGTTAATGTACATTGAGCTGGAAATTTACAAATCCCAGCAGAAAATATTGTTTCTAAATTGTGATGTGATATAAAATATAAAAAAAAAATAAATTTCCTTTAAAATTTCCATTTTTGGATCTTTTATATTTTTATATTTTTATTCAAAATTTTCAAAATTGCTTTAAATATTTTTAAAATTTTTATTAAATTTTTTAATCAGCTCCTTTAAGTAAAACCCATAATTTTTATTAAAAACAAATATTACTCATACGCCGCCTGTAATTATAAAATTAGCTCCTTAAAATATGCAATGTTTTTTTATATGACCTTGTTCATAAAATATGGCATATACTTAATACCAAAATTAAACATCAATCATACGTTCCTATATTTTGTGAATATGCTGAAAAGTATGCTTCTATTTTATGTATGATTAATTATATTCATTATAAATGAAGTGCATTGGTGCGTGTAATTAATATTAATTTTAATAATAAGTATTGCACAAGGGGACAGGGGTGACAAATTATTTACGCGTTTAATTAAATTTTTAGTTGAAAAATAGGCATGAAAATAAATTTCAAATTTAAATTTAAATATTGAAATTAAATAAATACATATATTTATTAGGGTGGGTCGAAAAAAATAATAGTGCCAGTCACCCCCTATAATGAAAGAAATGTCAATCATGTTTCTAAAACAGGAAAAATTTGTTTTTATGCCACGCCTCAAAATCGAGCCCCTTTTTCTTTTTCACATATTACATTAAACCCGGTAGAACCCAATACAAAAACTAAAAAACATCCACAAGCAATTTCATAGAATAAAAGTCATATTTATTAAGTTTCAAGAGCTTACAAACTTTTTTACCACGCCCTAAAATGCAGCCATTTCTGTTTAATAGACATATCCAATAGCATCGTATCTTATATCATTGCTAGTGGCTTGAATTTGGCCTTAGTTTTGTTTTTTTAGTGCTTTTTTAGTCTAACTAAACATATTATCATATTTTCGTCTACAGCCCAACGTGAGTTTACTTTGTTCTAATCGCTTCTCTCTAGCACTGCGTGCTTTCACTCATTGATTTCGACTTTTATGCAGTCCTAATATATACTGTCGAAACATCTTGTTAAAGGCTTTCTTTTTACGTTTGTTCTATAAGACATGGCATTAATTCTTTTGCAGTATTAGTAATGGATGCCCAGCTTAATCATTAGGCTTTTATAAATTCTAGAGAACATTTGTCTTTGATTAGGCTGTCTTTCTCTCGATTACTACTCTTAATATAATCTCCATTATCAAAACTTATTAGTGTTGTTCAGATAACTTTTTCTTTATCTACCATAATCAAAGCCAAGATTTAATAGCTGTACGTTAGAGCCTGTTGCAAACTCGTTTATATAAAGTTATCTCTAGATCACAGCTATGACATAAATAGTTTGAGATGAGTATAGAAAGCCTTTTGGACGGATTAAATGCCATCATTTATAGAAATCTGCATTTTGTTGTTGCTGTTATTAAGTGACCTAAATATTTAAAGCTATTGACTATCTTCTGTTGAAGCCTTATTAATTGTTTTGTTTTCCTGAGTATGTTTCCTTGATTTCGACGTCCGAGAAATACTTTGAGCGGCTCGAAAGTGGTTAGCGCATGTTAGCCACTTAAGTTTGAAGGTGATGAGTTGGAGGCATTTCTTCATGAAGATTGTCTTTCAATTCAAGACGAATTTTCCACCACTTCTGTACCGAACATTCAGGGAGCATGCAAAAGCTTTTCTAACATCTTTCACCTTTAACCTCTCGTTTCCACATGCAAGTAAAAGTTCGAAAAACTCAAATCACTCACACTTTTTCAGTAACATTTACACTTTCAACCAATCGGCTGTTTTCTCGATTTTTCGTTGATAATACGGATACACTACTTGCAAGTAAGTACTTGCATGTGGAAATGCCGGGTAAGTCGTGTGGAACCCAATTTTGTTGCTTTTAATTCAAGCTTGCTACTTAGGCTAGGTACGACACCATTTTCAGCCGTAATCAAGCATTTTGCATAAATAATGCCCAATAAAGGGTTTCCGTTGTGATTACATGCGACACTTTATTCCATACAGTAATGATTCAAGAGTGTGCTTGAATGCACTAAGAAGGAATCTATACAGTTTTCATGTTTATTATTGTGTCTAAGGACCCATTTATTGGCAATTGTTGAATGTCTTGCTAGCTCCTCGAAAGACATCCAGCATTCTTGAATAAATCGCGATGTGGTTAACACATTCTCCACTGATCTTATGGCCTCTTTACTGTCGGTAATAATGTGGATATCCCTCGAATGTTCTTCGCTATGTATATGATCATCTTTATATCATGAAAGACGCAGCAGTAATCCGGATGCCTAAGAAGCATACTCTACTCAAGGTGCTTCAAGTTAATGCCAGAATCTTCGGAGTTAAATGCGGATTAAAAACGCTTTAAAATTGTTGTTTAATTATGTTGTGAGTATAATGATTTTGAATGCAATAAAAAAGAAACAATTTTTGCATCGAGTCATTACTGGTGATAAAAAATGGATCTATTACGATCACACTTAGCGCATTAAATCAAATGTGAATCATGGCCAACCAATTGAATCAACCATAAATCGTTATATCCATGACGCGGAATTATTTCGTTACATTTGATTTGACCAGAAAAGTTACATCTACGTGTATTTTTAGATACTCAAATGGAGCCAGACAATCAAATAGGACTTGTGTTGAACATTATTTATTCACTTAAAGTGTATTTTAAACAAATCCCATCAGGATTATGGGACCAGCCCTGAAACCTTTAAATTCCATCTAACAATACACGGCCACAAGTCGAAGACTATTTTCTGAATTGTAATGCAGGAATCATCGGAATATTATTTGCCAATGCAGAACACTCTATTTAGAAAGCGCTACGACTGACAAACGGCGAAACCCTCTTTTTTTTATTTATTTATAAATTTTCCGTTTTTTTGGGTCTTGTTATAAAAAAAATTATCAGTTATTTTGACACAAATTCAAACAATGCCAAAATTTGGAAAAAAAAAATTAAAGATTATACTTTTTATCGGATTATACTGTACCACTATTTTACAAAAATCACTATAATTTTGAAAAAAAAAATCCAAAATTTGTAAGTTTTACACACACAATTTCCACAACCATTTGTTAAATGTCTAGATTGGAGTTATTAAACTGTTTTCTTCTTATTATATGCAGGAATCCTTAAGGACAAGTTTTAAGGAAAAACTTTTTGCATTATATTAACCATCAAACGATTTTCCATCCCCTTATAATTTGGAAAAGTTTCATAAATATATTTAACTTAATTTATTATATTTTTCATATGGGCATTTCCTGACGTCACGAACGTTCTTTCATACGGTTTTGATGTACAAATAATATATAAAACAAAACTTTTCCTAGCAATTTTTTGCGAGTCGATAGCATTTGGGTAGCTCAAGTTATAGACCGATTATCACCATTTACATAGACTTCGTTCTTAGTACAATTAAAATGTGTTTACCATATTTGATAGCAGCATCTTCAAGATTGCGACTTTTAATATGCGCACAAAATTAACATGGACAGTCAACCAGCCAGACGGACAGATGATTATCGTTAGAACACTTTTAAAAGTGATTCTTATACATAAAATTCTAAAGTTTAAAATAACATTTATCTTTAATATCTTACAAATTCGTCTTACAATTTTCGAGTAAAAATTAAATGTACATAGATGACGAAATTGAAGCAGCACGTTGGTTATACAGAAAGATATTAAAAACAGAAAGCTCTTGCAGTCATCTAAAAAAATGTATCAAAATAGGCTTCAAAAAGGCAAAATATGCACTAAAAACTTAAAAAATTGCAGCAAAAAAACTTCTTTAACTAAATTATGCAAAAAAAAATGCTGCAAGCGGTAAAATATGGCCTCATTGGTCGCATAAGGAAAAGCATGCAATTGCATATTTTTGGTTTCCCTGATAATCACCATGGATTTTTCCATAAATATCTTCAAGTTTCCTTAACAAAAATGTTCTTACTCAATTTACAATTGATTGTAATGAAGGGATTACGAAGAAAGAGTGCAAACAAAACATAATTTTTGCATGTAAAATAATTATATGAAAATGTCTTTAGAAGCAGCTTAAATGGAAAATAAAAAATTTTCCAGTTTCCAGCCAAATTTCCTCAAGAAAAACAGCTGAGATATGCAATGAAACCATTCTTTTATAAAATGATAGACTTTTTTATAATAATAAACAATAAAAGACTTTGATTATCAACATTTTATTTTTCCATCCTGGTTGATCATTTTGAGGAATATAAAAAAAGGGACCCGAAATTAACATGCAGCAACCTATTGTATTAATACATTTTTCACCACGTACTCACCGTTTTCTGCACCAGTTACCTCTAGGTGCGTAATACCAATTTTGGCCATCCCACATAAAATTCATTTGGACTTTACCGTGATGATCTGAAACATAATAATACGGATTTTCAGTTGCAGTTTATATTGTCCGTTGATTAAGTTAAATTCTTCTTTATGTAAAATTAAATGAAAATGTAATTTGAAATTGGGAAAAGTTCATTTAATTTTTACTATCAAAAATTCAACCGCGAATTCCGTAAAAACAAATGAATATTCAGTTATTTCATGTAAATTAACTACCAAAAATAAATTTCAGTTATCTTTACAAAACAATTTGATTGCTTTGTGTTATAAATTCCCATTTTCTATTTGTTAAAATACTTTAGTTAAATACATCACATTTTTAAAGTAAAATAATTGCGAAACCATATCGGCCATGCTGCTGGTGTCTTATAATTGAGAGTTCTTCTGTAAACAACGGGGTCAGTACAACAAAAGTAAAACAAGCGTGTGTAACAGGCAGCGTTACCGTTATGCGACTAAAGTCGCATTTTTGCCCCTTTTTGACTGCAGTGCCACTTTTTTTGCCCCTTAGTTTTAAATCCCCTTTTGTATCATTTTGCTGTTTTTGTGCCCCTTTTGCCCCTTTTTGAACCAAACATTTTTTATACTCGCAATATTATATTACTTATCATGGAAACCAGGGGGGCTACTCTCTATTGCGATGCGAAAAAAGATTGTAGCAAATCTAGCGATTGGTACTCTTTAATACGTTTGCGCATGTGCGTTTCGCATCTTTTAATTTTTTTCTTTTCTAAATCATCACTTTATTTTATTTAAATTTTTCAATTTCAAATATTTTTACACACTTTGGCATTTCATTACTGTAAATCCGCGCCTTCTTTAATTTTAATTGCCACTATTGTTTAATTTTGAGAACATTTTGCGAAAATGATGGAGAGTACCAAGTTGGCATTCCGCTTTCGCATCTAAATTGTTTTCGCGTCGCATTAGAGTGTAGACCCCCAGAAAAATGCACTTAAAAAAAACGCGTTTTATTCGCATTAAATATGCCCTAAAAATTGTTAAAAATATGCCCAAAAAAAATCAAAAATTTCTAATTTGAAAACAAAATATTCCACAATTTAATAACAGTTCCAATTAATAAAAATAATCCTAAAACTATAATGTGTAAATCCCAAACACTTTAGTATTTTAAGAAGAATTTTCGAGATTTTACCCTATTTGGAACTGAATATTATCTAGATATTAACATCCAGATAAGATCTTTTCAGATTTTAGGGACGGTAACTAAATTATAAATTATTTATTAATGTTAACATTTTAAAGGAAGTTAAAGCCATTTATAGATAAGAGCTTTGGGCAAATGTGAACCGATTCAAAAAGAATTTAATTTACAGTAAAATATTTTTGGGGCGAATTTAATCTAAATACCAAATAAATTAAATAGTTTATGGACACAAAGAGTCTAATTTGGAAAGAAGTTTTTATTTACATACGCTTCGCCCTTGATCAAATTGTCTGAAAGATTGCAAATTGTGCCTTGCGCACAAGGTTAACATGGACAGACAACTAGCCAGATGGACGGATGGACATCGTTATATCACTTTAAAAAGTGATTCTGAGTCGATACACTAAAATATTGGTCCAGATTTCTGTTTTTAAAGTTGCTCTTTTTTTTCTCAGAATTCCCCTTTTTGTGACACTTTTTTTTTTGAAAATCCCCTTTTTGTGCCCTTTTTTGAAAATTTTGAACGGTAACGCTGGTAACAGGGTAAGTAAATAATGATGTTCTTTTTGTCATTAGAAAAACAAGCAGACAGGTGTCGTCTGTCTGGTGTGTTTTAGAAAATCGGCTTTTTTGTGGAGTAAACGAAAATGAATTTATAAAATAAATTAATATTCTTTTGTTTTTACGGAATATGTAGTTAATCTTTTGATAGTTATTTTATATAAAGTAACTGAAAATTCATTTGTTTTGCGGAACATTTATTTTAAATGAACTTTTCGTTAAAAATAAATGAAAAATATGTAGACCGGATTTTAACTGAATTTTCATTTATTTTATATTTCAATTTCAGTTAATTTTAAGTACAGAATATTGTGAGTGTATATATTGCGGTTATTTTGTTGAACTGTTTATGTTTTTTAACCCAAATTTAATTTTCATTAAATAATTTTTATGGAAAAAGCAATTTTACAAAATTAAACTAAGTAAAATTTATTAATAATTTTTCATTCTTGAATGCCGCGGGGCTCGAACACATGCTTTCACATCAAAATGGCCCTAGGATAGTTGAATAGACCACTGAAAATTATTAAGAAATATGGCATTACTTTCTCGCGGTTGTCAAAAAAGTTCACCCACAAAACGCGGTAAAGTTTGGAAATCAAATTTTTTTTTTTTTTTGATTTAACCAAAAAAGGCAAATAATTTTTTTCCCCCCTCAATATGTTATAATTAAATAACATTTTTCACTTTGCTATTTTAGTTATTAATACAATTTTTTATTTAAAATAAATGTGATTTTTTTTGGGAGATATTACAAAATCGTTTTTGTAGGTGAGGTTATTTTGCAAAAATTACCTGAAATTTTTATTTTTTTTGTAAAACGCACAACTGAGGCCAAAATTTGGTTATAGCCCTAATGTGCATATGTGTGTTTTTTTACAACCATATTGCTTACGATATTAGCAAATCATATTTCATTTAATTAAAATTAATCAAATATTCTTCATGAGAACATGAGTGAAATAAATTTCTGTTTCCAAAGAATTTATTGGGGCATGAGGAAACAAAACACAAAAACTTTTGCTTTTATGTATTTAGTGCGCAGCATGAAAGTTTTTAAATTGAAATGCTAATATAAAATGCAGCACATGTAGTCATTAATTAATATTAATAAGTATAAACAAATCCATAAATATACGGATATTAATAATAAATAACTAACACTATCGGTATGAAACT
This sequence comes from Pollenia labialis, assembly GCA_949318255.1. Classification (NCBI taxonomy): domain Eukaryota; kingdom Metazoa; phylum Arthropoda; class Insecta; order Diptera; family Polleniidae; genus Pollenia; species Pollenia labialis. The sequence goes on along the minus strand of OX439140.1, from coordinate 26,219,074 downwards.
AAAAATAAATACATGGAAAAAAGTTTCTTGACATTTTTTACTAACACAATCAAATTTTGGGGGTGTCATATTGTTTCAAATCGTTATGCCATATCTACTAGTTGAGTTGAATATTATCAATTTTATGCATTAGCATGAACATATTTAAACAAAAAATCCATTAAAAAACGGGTGGTAAATTATGGCACTTGAAGCTCTAATCACATTAAAATCGAGATGATTTTTCATACATTCAAGTGGTTTTTTAATCACTTCAAATTGACATGATTAAAACTAAATCAGTTCATTAATCACATAGAATCCTTTGAACAACATACCCCAAACTGAGTATAATGTATAATCGGCTACCATGGACGTACCCCTGACGTGTACAACCGAGCACGATTTGTACTTAATGTTTTTTTTTGTCCTTAAATAATTGATAAATTTTTACAGTTTCATAATTAATATATGTGAACCGGTCTATGACTTTTTTCACTTTTTTTTTGGTTCGGATAGTTTTTGAGACGCTCTTTAACATGGTGAAAAGCAGAAAGTCCAAACTTGCTTAGAAGTGTACTAAAAATGTAGAGAAAGAAGAGCACAAATGAAGATAATACATGGAATTGTAAATGAAAAAAAGCTATTTTTTCGAAATTTTTTTTTTGAGTCATAAGCCACCTTTTCATAGACCGAGTCACATATTTAAAATAATACTTTATGTTACTATCGCACAATTTTGAAGGGTATATACGATTCGGAGCCGATGATAGCACTCTTTAATGTTTTTGTTGCACTTTGTTATTGATTTTTTTTACCCCGTCCATTTTTTCATACCTTTTTGACAATTTTGAAACTATCGCTCTCAAATCTTTCGCAGTATTAAACACGTGCAATGGAAAAATTTGTAAACGATTTAAACTGACGAGAGCGGCCTTTTAAAAAAAATGCATCGAAATAATGCGTTCACCGAAAATATCCAGTAAAAGCTTCACTATCTGCCTTGTTGTACCCCCACCCCCCGTTATGAAGGATGACATCATATTATTATTTCAGATTTTGGTGTTACATCCACCGGGGTAAATCAGCTACAGTAACAGGACTTCGGCAGAGCAAAAAATATTTAGATCTCTTGAGATTGCGGATAATCTAAAGTACTAGCACCACGGGAGCTTTAGTTCCAGCCTGACTGACTGTTGGTGACAGACATGGTTTAAGCCCAACGACAGTGAAAGGGAGTTCTTAGAAGGCCGGCTTAAAGGTCTAATTTTCCACTACTTGCGGGAAATTTCGGCCTTCTGGCAGATTTCCCTAGTTGCCGTTTCTTTTCAACAGATGCTCTTTTCTTCAAAACCTCTAGGTGCTAAACAAGGGACGAGTGTATTATTGCTACCTGTGTATGTTGGTTGCTCTCACACACAGGGTTAGCTGGCAAACGCTCTGTGTGTTACGCAGTGCTACGATCATTGTAAGGTTAATCTTTCGCATCACTTGTCATGCTCTATCTATAGTGTTGAAATCACATTAGGGCTTGTTCCTAATACCTACCCACAAGAATTGAGAAGAATTCATTGTAATTGCCTTACTGATTTCATTATCAAAGAAACCTTCGGGTGATATTTGACAACACACTTGCTCAGGTATTTTCCGTTGCCAGTATTCTCCAAATTTTGAATAAAAGTCATTTAGTCGTATAATTAAACAAAAGCTTCGCCTCTTTTTATCAGATTGTTTTTAAGATAGTGAAATTTATAAGATCGATTATTTCAGTATGTTGCACAACTGTGTACTCTTCTATTTGCAATTTCTCAAGTCTTCTGTATAACGCGACTAAAAAAATGAAAGAAAATAACATAAAAATGACGAAGTTAGTTAGTAAGTTGACTTTATTGAGACATATACAGCCGTATTCATAACAAAAAGTTAGCCACAGTTTGTACACTACGTACAACAAGCTGCTTACTAGAATGTCGGTTAAGCTTAGCAGCTTATTAGTATAAAGTTTATTCATAACAAACTCTTAACCATCTGCTAACTTTTAATAAGTCAACTCTGTATTTGAATGATGCCACATTATTTTAATAAAAAATGCAACACGTTTTACATTAATTATCGCAGGTTTTGTCATTTTATTTTATTTTTTTTGTTTTACCCTTCACATATAAACATTTAAAAACGTTTTGAATTCAAATAATTTAAATTAAAAAAAACCAACAAAATAGTTTGACATTATACGTCTGTTTTTCAAAAGTTGGCAGCTCGTGAACAAGAGATTAGCAAATCGTTAGCCAGAGTTTGGTAGTGTTTTATGAATAAACTTTGTGCTAATTTTATGCCAAATTTTTATTATGAATACGGCTGATAGTTAGTTTTAATTACATAAGACTTTCCAACATATATTTTTAAGAAAAAAAATTGTAAATATTTTAATAAAATAGCGAAGTTATAGTCGAGTTTATTCCTTTTGCTTATTTTGAGGTACCCTGTAAATAAAGTAAAAAAATAAATCACAATCCGCAGCAAATACGTTTAAACTGAAGCATAATTAAAGGCGTTATTAAAACATAAATAATCTTGTTTTTGATTTGAAATTTATCAGAAATCTATGAAAAAATACACAAAGAATTTGACATTCTTTTATTTACCTAAAATTTTTAACGCTTAAAAACTGCTGTATATATTTATGGTCTGATTCATAAAAATTTCTTGTTTCAGCTTTAATGCTTACACTTTTTGTTTTATAAACCATAAATAAAAAATCTGATTTTTAAACGCTTAATAGGAGTTGATTAACAATTAAACGTTTAAATTGCTTTTTTATTTTTATGTTGGCAACAACATGTTATTTTAATTGTAAATTTTGCAATAGTGATGCATACAACTAGGGATGAAACGATACGAGTGAATACAATTATCATACAACGAACGAATTTTAAGTGAATTTCTGTTTTGTTTTCAATTTTAAATTAATTTCTGTTTTTTAAAACGGAATATATTTTAAATAATTTTAGGTTTTTTTTTGTTTATAAATACATACAATTGGAATAGAAGCAAAATATGTAAATCATTTATTAGCAATACCAAAATTTTTACTGCTTAAACTCTGTTGGTTCCAAAAGAGATTAAACAGCTTTATGTTTAATGAATAATATTACTAATTTTTATTATACATTATGCAGATGTTTTAAAAATAAAACCTCCAAGGTTTTAACAAAACTTTTTAGCCACATTTAACTGCCAAAATATTTTAGGTTCAAATGTTTTTACCTGGAACAATATCATTTTCCTCAATAGCAATGTTGTGAAGTACTGCTAGGGCGATAATCAATTAGCCCAATTATGAAAACAAATTGCCCGGGAGTTTTTTCCCTTTTCCCATTTTTACAATTAAATTTACATAGGAAAAATGGGAGAAGGAAGATAACATAAGATAAACCGTCAACCCATCTAACAAGCATCGAAATCGTTGCTTCCAAGCCCCGAAGCAACGTTTAACACAGTTTCTAGTGCCTATCTATGCAGCATTATATTTGTTATCGTTTTCATTCTGTGGTTTGGATAGTGGGGTGAATAAATAAGTCTGCAGCTTATATCCTGAGTCTCCCAACTTTAAGTTTCAACAGAAAACATATCTCGCGACCCACGTTATTTTAAAAAAAAAAACTCTATCGAGCAGTTTATATTTAAAATTAGTTCAAGTGATCGTTTTTCTAGAAAAAAAAATTGTGTGCATATTAATTTTTTTATTAAAATAAATAAGAGAACTAAAATGTTTAATATTTCGTGCAATTATTAAAATTTTATTTTAACAAACATTGAAATTGTCACTTTATTAAACGCTTACAGTAGGGTAAAGGCTACAATAAATATTTAAAATTTATGAAATATTTATTAAACGTTTAATAGGCTCTTAAACATTTATAAATACTATTTTTTCGACTTTTGCTTATTAATGACTTATAAAGCTGCAATGATACGTTTATGAATTACACTGTTAGGGTCTAGATTAAAATAATGAATTAACTCTGGTATTAAAGTTTCATACGTTATTGATTAGAAGATTCTACACGACAATCATTAAAAATGATAAAGTCGTAACAAATAATGGCAACTTAAATACAATTTCTTACTAACGTTTAACTTGAATTAATTTACGTTCGAAATAGTGCTGCATGATTTTAGGATTAAGTGGTAAAAAAATTTACTCATTGCTTGCTTTTATTAAAAAAAATTTATGCAAACGTTTTTTTTCTATTCCATATTCTAAATATTTGTAAGGCATCGATGATTCTGCTCAACCGATCATATCATTCTAACCAATAAGTAGTATACATCATTTGCACAGCAAATTAGTTTTAATATTCTACCTTCACAGATATGGATACGCAGATGTTTCCAATCAATCATTATTAAGTTTTGGACCTCCTGCAATCCCACAATGAGATAAATAATATATTGGTTAGCTAAAAATCTCTACATATCTAAATGCATTGTTAATTTGTTTTTTTTTATGTTTGTGTTAGTGTAAAAACTCAATTGGAAAAGCACCTAACAATTGCTTTGGGTAAATCTGGAAAGGACCGTGAGAAACAGGGCTTTTAATGCCTCTTCACTTCTCTCCATAAGGTTTGTTTAATATAATATCCTGGCTTTAGAAATATGGCATCCAGATGATCGTTGGCTTAAACGCAAAACACCATAACTAACCAAAAATTTTAAAACGACTTTGATCTATTGATCCTGATGTATTGCATTAAAACAAATTTACTGAGAAAACTGAATATCAATTTCGGTACAAAAATAACTTTTTCAATATGTGTGTGTCATGAACGTTGTTTTCCTTTTTGTATGGAAATCGATATTCAGTTTTCTCAGTAAATTGTGGATAAAATCAAAAGCTGTGCCCCGATTACAATGAAGCAAACCTCATTTCATTCGAAATTATGTTAAGCTAAATATTTTTGGACCAGTGGCCGTATTCTGTAATTCACTAAAGCTAAATCTCTATCGCTAAAAATCTAAAAAGTAACTTGCATTGCTAAATTTGGCATTGCCATAAAAATTTAAATCGCCGCAATTTTAGCATTTAATTTCATCGCTAAAATTTTTCAATTTTGTATTCTCTAAGGCATTTTAGCGATCGAGATTTAGCTTTTGCTAAGCGAATTACAGAATACGGCTGCTGAACTGTGATTTTTGTTCCATTTTTAATTTTTATGAATTTTGAAAGAACAAATAATTTGTTTTTTTATAAACTTTATTTTATTCAACCTTTATTTATTACCCTCAAGCTCAATTAATTTTCAAAATTTTCCTTTTATTCACAAATTCAACGATATTTCTTAAACTACTGGGCAAATTAAAAACAATGTAAGCACAGCTTAAAGATAAAGTTTCGGATTTGTTTTAACTGAATATGGTCAAGCGTTTTGAATTTATTCCAATATATGTAGTGAAAGTGTCTTAATTTTGGACATAACGGTATATCTCGAAAAGTAGAGCTGATAGAGAAAAATAGAGATAAGATTTGCAATTAGCGGGCGGCCTCAAATTAGTTGAAATTTGCAATCAAATTCCAGACCGAAAAATTACTGCTACTTAGTGTAATTTATTATTTTAAATAGTTTTCGCTTCTCCTATAAAATTTTAGATAGGGCCTTTTGCGTTTTAGGTAATGAGATATATAAATTTTAAAAAGACTTTCCAAAATATTCACAACACATTCGCTAAACCCTTTTTTAAGAAGGGAGAGACGAAATTGTTCAGTTGTAATTTTGTTCTTATTGACATTAATTACTCCCATCTTTGGAAAGAGAAAGAAGTTGTTAAATTATTATAATCTCTTTTGGTTTCGTTACTCGTACCTAAACAAATTTCTTGCGGATAAGCTGTTCCGTTTGCCTTACCAGGCTTATGTATAAATATGTAGGTACTATCAGGTAAACATGACATTGCATTGCGGATGAACGTGATAATGAAACGATTGTGAAAGAATTTGTTCTTGGTATTTTATATTTTTATACAAAACGCATATATAACAAAAGCGAAAATTTATTATTTTTTTTTTTTTCTTTTTACCACATTTTAACACGTTTACGTTTTTAACGCAACTACGAAAAATTGGAGTCGACTGCAACGTTTTTTATATTCCCTTTTAAAAATTCCTCATCAGAAGGGATTTAAGAATTATTGTAAGAAGAAGGGAGTTTAATAGAGCTTGCCCACAATAACAATCTGAGTCGAAACAAAAATAAATAAGTCTAGAATGCCGCGAGAAGTGCTTGTTTCGGCTAAATAAGGCCTTATATAAGGTCTCTTTACTTATTCTTAAGTTAATTATAATAATACAGACATACATATAGACAAATACGTATAAAAGAAATCTCAAACTTTATTCTTTTCTGCATTCGAAGTTCTAATTCAAGTTGTATAAAATATTTTTCTCATATTTTATGTTAGAATTTCCTGTATTTCAAACTCTTGTTAATAAATAACAAACTTTCATCAGTCTTAAAATTGATAAAATGATAACAGTGGCATAAAGTTTAAAAAATAAGGTCGTAAAGAAAGATTTGAAATAAATTGCAAACTAAGGATTTAACCTACAAAATATCATAGTAAACAGTAGATCCATTAAATCCCCCCTGTCATTCGGAATGATTGTCTTTGCGGAAGCTTAGCTTTTCTGACAGAGGGTTGATTTTAAGTAAGTTGTTTCCCGTCCGATTGGGGAGTGCCATTTTCAAGGCATATGCTTACAAAAGGGTTCAACGAAGATCATTTTTATTACGGAGGAGATACTTTCAGAGAGCATGTAGTGTGGCTTAAACTCAAAGTCGTGGGTCGGGTTACATGCACGTGCAAGACGGATTTGTCACCCTTGTGGAAAAGTTAGATTCTATGGTTACCGGTGATGGGTTTAACGTGTTGTTGCTCCAGAGGAAAGATAATTGACGCAAAACTAAACATGTGACTATATTTTGAGCGGGAAATGGCTGATTTTATCTGGTTCTATTTCATAAAATGAAGGTTATCTATCATATTAACATGGCTCACACGGGACAATTTACGCGACAGGCTAATATTAACCCATATTGGTTTTAAAAAGGTTCCAATTAACCCTGCTGCTAAGGCATCGTTATGTAAAAGTGAGAAGTTCTTTATATATAAAATTTAGAAGTAGAAGTAGCTTCCTACTGACCCTAGACAAGTTTTTTGTTAGTTCCCTTTCCCGTAGGAGTTTTCCAACTTTATAATAATTTCGATATATATTTTTTCCACTATTATTTATCATTATAACTTTTTTTTTTTATATTCCTTCACTGTGCAGAGTATTACCAAAACATCAAGAAGGGGAACTAATAAAAACAACATCAAAGTACTTTTAGCATTTACAAGTCTGAAGAGTATCGTCTAATAAATGCGTCCAAAGACAGGAAGATTACAAATCATACAGTAACATTTTTCCTAGTGAAAAGAATCTAAAACCATATTATGTATTCATTTATTTGGGGCGATGTTTGTATGGAAACCAGCTAAAGTAACAAAACAGATTTTACCCCATGTTCGAAGCCAATTAAATCATCTACATGTTTTTTAAGCGTGATAAATAATTGTACATCCCCTACTCATTATTTATATTAGCATCAACACGAATATTATGCCCATAATAATGATAACATTTGGCAGTTATTCTGACGTTGACGTTCATGTTGCTTTGAGATTTTAGCGGAAAATTTTACTTGCCTTCAGTGTTGCCAGCAAATCTTTGATTAAATATCCACAATTAAATGTCTTAATTCTGCAAAATATACCCAATCTCAATCTTTCAGTTTTAAGTCTGATTCATGAAGTTTTGTTTTTCAAAATCAAATTTTGAAGACAAACCAAAATAATCGCGTATCTTTAAATTTTTTTTGTGTCTTTTTAATTTTTTTTTTTTTTTTGTCTTATTAATTTTTTTTTTTTGTTGAAAAGGAGACTTTCATTAAGTGCGTCCTATATTTAAATTTAAATATAACAAAGTCTTGAAGTCCTTTCGATGCCATTATGAATTGAATATTACATCGTGGAAATTTTCTTCGTGGCTTTGCCGGGTAGCTCGCATTGGAAATATCCAATTTTCCATAACTTTGGCTATAAATCAAGCTAAATTTGACTTTGTGCCACTGTAGATTGTGACTTGATATTATTATTGAGAAAAACGCACAAAAAAATTCCAATGGTGTCAAATCATACGATCTTAGTGGCCAGTTTAAATCAGCTCCACGTTAGATGATGATCAAGTTCTAAAATTGCTGATGCAGAATGTCCCATGTGACATAAGCTGTGTGGCATTTAGCACTAACGGTTGAAGTCACAAGTCGCTGGGGTCCATATGATCCAATTCAGTTCAAAATAAATTAGTGAAGTTCAGAGCTGTAACGGATTTGAATTAATTTATTTGTAATCCCAAGATATCGCAAATTTTTTGATTGCACTCAAATTCCGAAAATTGATTTTATGATTTTAATTTTAATCAATACGAGAAAACGATTGAATCCATTTTTTTTAATATAAAAAATTTATTGCAATTTAATTTGATTGCAATCGATTTGATTGCAACACTTTTATTTCGAACACCATTCACAGTAACTGCCTCATTTTGGAAAAAATACGGCCCGATGATTGTGCATCTTTCCATTGTTCGAATTGAATTAGTCTGACATTGAGAAATGTCAAATTAAATGCAGAAAAAAACTTGATCTTAAGGCATGGTTCACATTCAACATCGGTCCTTAAAACTTTAACCATCATTTAGCAGTCAAATCTTGTCCGTGTTCGATCTTTTGCATATTGAAAATAGACTGAATAAAGAACAGCCAATTTAACATAAACAAAATGTAATTATCCTAATATTTTTCGAAATTTCCCAAATCCATGCCCACAAAATATTTATGTCCACAAATTAATGTTGAAATTCCCAGTTTCAGAACTAAAACTCTAATACGGCATCACTGTTTTCATTTATCTTAAGTTTATTATTATTATTTCCTTTATTACTGCTGCTGTTATTGTTTTTCTTTCTGCTGCTGATGCTGATGATAATAATGATGTCTGAGTTTGTCTTGTAACGTTAGGATGATGTTAATCGCAAGTAAGCATTATGTAATAAATTCTCAAACACATACGAACATGTATTCAATAGACATCGTAGTGTGTAAGTATGTATGTATGTGAGTAGGGTACAAAACAAGTATTAATGTGTTGACGAATAACTACTGTGCTGCAAAAAAAAATCCAAATGTTAATTTATATTTATAAACAAAGTTAGAAGCATTAAATACTTAGAAGCAGTATGTGAATGTGTGCTATTTTTCGTATATACACTCGCATTTCCTGTGCAGTAAAAGTTGAGTACGAATTTATCGGTTAATGTCCTTGTAAGACATAATGTTATCCACGTACTAACCGATTATTAATACCCTATACCAAATACTAAAATGTTTCGGGATAGAAATTTTAATCCATCCAAGAAGTCCCTGACCTTTGGAAAAGACGATAACATCATGGCTAAAGTCAGGCAGCCGCCCCCGCCCCCTGTGAAAAAGGTAGGAATAAAAGATTAGCAAGGTCCCCCACCACTACAACAATATATGTATATGGATGGCTTTGTTTCTAGGCAACAACAGATGGCAGCCCCATTTTCCTAGCACCTGCTACAGCAGACCAATCATTTACTCAGCTGGAACAATAACCGATTAAAGAAACTGATAGAATTCAAAATCCTTATGCTGATTGCATTAATACTCCAGGAACAAGGACAATGATATCTTACATGGTAAGAAACGAAAACTGCAACAAATTGTGTGTGGTGCAGATGCTTTGTGGTAGACATATGATCCCACAGGGGGTTCTGGGGAGAAAAATAGTTTTTTTTTAATAAGCGACTTAATAAGCTTAATTAATATCTAATTCAGGCCCGATCATTGTGACGATAGCACAATAGCTTGTCATTGGATTAAACTTATTAATACTGTGTAAATTTAATGGAGGTTAAAAAGTTTAGGGAGAGAATTTAACATGTAAATCGTTTCCCAACTAAGCCGATTGTGCTGGAGTTCAATAGCACACTGCTGAGTTTGTTTTGAGCTGTTTGAAAGTGAGTGTTTTTTTGACAGACGACCCGAGTGGCGGACATGGCTTCCTTGGCTTGGAATAACTTAAGAACATTCTTCCTTCTATTTACTTTATATGGTATTAGAAAAATGTATCGCACGGAATGACAACCTAAATATGCAAAAATAAAACGTTGCTCTATTACAAAAAAAAAAAAGTTTAATGTCGCATAAGTGGTTACAGATTTTACAGAAGAGAAGAAAGCTGTAGACTAGACATTTTAAACTAAAGTCTAGAAGACAAAATTCTAGACAACCAAGAGAGGAACTTATGAAACCTCATTGCAGATAAAGATCCCAATTTCGACATTTTGTTGATCGAAGGCATTAAATTAAGCATTTTACGCGTTTCGCTGAATAACTATAACACATACAGATGCATTTATTCTCCTTCTTTTGACAGATACTTAAAACGCAACAAAGCATAGGACACTTAGCCTCCAGCTTCAAACTATAACTTTAATTTTTGTTATTCTCGTCATGAACCTTAATCACAAGCTTGGCTTTAAACTCAACATAACATTCGACTTTTGAATAGACTTGTCTTTCAACAAGACTTTAAAACAGATTTAAAAGTTACCATAAACTTACACCGCAGACAAGCTTGAAAGCCTGTTGGTCTAGCAAAAGAAAATAAATACACAACTTTAACCCTCTAATGCCCTAAAGGAAAAATGGGAAAATATTATAAGTTTAATTTATAAAAGTATTTTTGGCCATCTGAACTCCAGGGCCCTGTTTATCAAAACTACAAGTTATAAATCTACTAGTAAAATAGATTTGAAAACAAAAAAAAACAAAAATTTTAAAACTGTTGGTATTTGAACGTATTTTACTTGTAGATTTGTAACTTGTAGTTTGTAGTTAGAAACAGGGCCCAGGTAAGAAAACATGAAAGAGTGAGTTGAGGCACCCTTGGTAATTTAATAAAACAAACAAGTTTAATTTTTGGGGAATCAATAAAAACTAACGAAGCAAATGAAAAATATAAATAAACAAATAAAATTTTACTCGAATGTGGATTCTAAGTCAATTAACAATCCTATTGAAGGAATAAGACTATTAAAATATAAAAACTTTTGAGGATTGTAATTAAATTTAGAATAAACATTCGATAATATGAAAATTTATATAATAAAAGGTCTCGTTTCTACTGAATATTATTAACGGTGATGTTTGTGCTGGTTTTCTGATCAATAATATTTCGTTCAACATTCCTCAACGACCAACACGTTACTTCTCACCATTTTATCCGTTTAGTTCTTGGGGCTAATTATTCAAACGCCGACCCTCTCAGGAGAATGTGTATTCTATTTAATGAGCTGTATAGATTTATAGACTTTTCTTTAATTACTAATGCCAATAAAAGTAAAATAATAATTGTTTTAAATTCTTAATTAATTAATAAACCGTTATGTTGTATAAATAGTCTGTAAGGATTAATTCCATAGACGAAGAAATAAATAAATAAATGTTACTCATTTACATAAATTTTTATGTTATTCGAATGTGTATTAAAATTACAATCCTCAAAAGCTTTTATACTTTAATAGTCGTATTCCTTAAATATTTTCCAGGAATATTTTCTATTATAATCAAGCAATTTTTATTATTTGAGAAGCATAAATGAAGCATGCATTTGGGACAAAAACATTGCGTTGGAGATTACGTATAACGCTGAAGAAGCTTTCAAAGCTTCTTCATATATTTTGATGCATCCTTTAGCAACTTTAAAAAAAGGTTAATCTTATATTTAAATACGGGAACAATTTTTTCGACGTTGATTTTTAAGTATCTTATCGTCCACCGATTTTAATGAATCAAATGTACTATATCATTTAAAAGGTATTTTTGTGTAGATATGCACAACATGAATTTTTTTTCTTAATTTTCAGGATTAAAGGGTTTAAAAATCGTTTTAAATTTGCTTGCAAACGCGCGCACATACATGTATAAATAGTGGTTGAGTTTTTTGTTATTCTCCCAAAATGTGTTTTTTTCTTGCATTATACCCTGCAAATAATAGAACCAGTCCAAACACGCGTGTAAAGAGTAGCCCACAAGGGACTAGGACTAGTCCAAAAGTAACCCAAACGTATGGAAAAAACATGGTCCATTTAACATTACGATGCCCTAGGGCAGGACCATATAACCCATCTTTGGACTACAAAGGAGTAGTTTTAACCCTTCGTCTTACTCATGAGTCTGGCCAGACCTTTTTCGATTTTAAATGTTATTTTAGTATATTTAAAACACAGGTAGAGACTTGAAATTTCAGGTACCCTTCTAAAATTTAGTTTACTATAAAAAGCTGAAAAATATAACCTGGAAAGGATATATAAGGAAACTTATTCCAATATTTTACTGCACACATCACATGCGTAACACATGTGGTCCGGCCAGACCCATATATATTTTGTATAGAAGATGCCGTATTTTTAACTTTCTTTCTTGCTGTTTTTTATTATTTTTTTGTTAAATTATCTATTATTTATTTATTTTTATTAAGCACACAAACTATTAGCTCCATCTAGCTCTACAATTTAACCCTCCCTATTACACATGTTTTTTAATTTCACATTCGTAACGCATGAGTCTAGCCAGACCCAACAAACTTTTGAATAAATAAAACCAATTTTTTTAACTAAATGTTATATTATAAACATTTATAATTTAAATAAAATTTTAAAATATGAATTTAAATTATAAATGTGTATAATATAACATTTATGTAGTTAAAAAAATTGGTTTTATTTATTCAAAAGTTTGTTGGGTCTGGCTAGACTCATGTGTTACGAATGTGAAAATAAAAACATGTGTAAGACGGAGGGTTAAAACATTGTGTACACAAGAGGATTAGTTTTAACTTCGTTTAAAAACGAAAACATGTCGTTACAAAACGAAGACATGTCGTCTCACTACAAACACTTTTTAACAATGACATGGTCCATGCTTGAATTTCATCGGACCAGTCCATGGAGTAATCGATTTCATGAAATTGGACCAGGTGGTCCAATAATATTTGCAGGGTTGTTGCAAACACACATGTATAAACGACGTTTATGCTCTAAGTTGTTCTCCCAAAATGTTTTTGTTATAGTTTAACAAACACACATGTATAAACGTATTAGGCCAGGGTTACCGTTAAACATTTTGAAAAATAAAGTCGCTCAAAAACGACGTTTTAGAAAATAAAAGACGGAAACCTTTTTCAATGACTTTTAACGAAGATCTTTTATACTTTTATGAAAACCTTATAGATTAAATACGGGGATATGTACAATATATATTTTTCTAATTTTTTGGAATTAAATTGTTTGAAAAGTGTTTAAGGCCCTTATTCTGTAAAACGCAACCGCAACGCTAAAAATTACATTGAAAGCAAAAACAAAATAAAAAAAAATATTTCATTATTTTGTAGTTGTTTTCCACAGAAATTCATATTTAAGCAAACGCTGCATATCTTGTGGCGGTGAAATTTTTAAAACGCACTATGAATTTCTATAGAAAGCAACAACAAAATTATGACAAATCTTTGACATTGTTTTTGCTTTTAATGTTATTTTTGGCGCTACGGTTGCGTTTTACAGAATAAGGGCCTAAATTTATCTTCCAGACATACGTACAAAGATGGGTGAATAGTGCATTATGCCGTTCTCTTACAATGTGTACGTTTTTATTGTATAACGCACATGTTCTCTCAAAAGTAAATGTCAAGTGGTCAAATTTCGGCCACCGGGCGATCCTAGTTAATATAAATACATTATCTGAAAGACGTCAGTAAAACTTTTGTGAAGAGTGCCTTGAGGCACTCTTTGTTATAAGAAGGTTAACTTTCTACCAGGCCAGTTCCTAAGTTGTTCTCTGAACTAAATTTAGAACAAAATTTACAAAAGCCTTTCATCTCGACTTTTTATTAGAGTTCAAACTAGGCATTGAGCCAAACTTTACATCAGACTTTAATACAAGACAATTTTCAAATCTTGTTTTAGAAGATTTCATTTTATTCTACTCCAAAAGTATTGACTGTTTGCCCATTCTCGATTTTCATTTGAAATAAAAAGTACTTTTTAGCTGTTAAATCTTATCTGGAGCATAGCAATTGTAAATAACCACAAATAAAGTTTTTTTTTGATGAGTACACATGACTCTTTGTTAGTAACTTATCAACCTTTTTGTTTGTTTGTTTCTGTGAGTAGTGAAACACAGCTAAGCAGAATCTTTGAATGTGTTTGTAAGTGTGTCTGAAACAGTTTTAATACGAGTTGTATGCGTGTTAGTTACTTTCCCACTCGTATGTCACAAGTTCTATAATGTTTTTTCTTTACTTTTCTATTCAAAAAAAAAACCAACATACATGAAAAGTTTTTACAATTTCTGTCAGCTGCTTTTCTATTTCATTTTTGCTCCTTCAAAACTTTGTAGCATTTAATAAAGTTCGTTGACATTTTGCCATCAAATTGCACAAAAAAAAATTAAAAGAATAAATATAAAAAACATCTTTACTTTCATATGAAGTTTTTTATTATGCTATTCTTTTTGTTTAGCTGTTTTATTTCTTTCTAGAATTCTTTAACGTTTTTTCTTTTAGTTCTTATAATTTCCCTTTTGGAGATAATTCTGTTTTGCTTTGTAAAAAAGTCAAACATTTGAAGATTGTTTTTTCTTAAAAAAAAAGAAAAGTATGAAATAAAATGTTTCCTTTTTTTTGTGTTAAAGAAAAATAAATAAATATTAGAAGTAATTTAGCTTTTTGTTGTCACTCATCTACTTGAAGAAAATAAATAAAGGTCTTTATTACTCTCTTGTTAAAAGTGTCTTAGAAAAAAGGTTCTTATAGTTTTTATCTGGGTATGTTTAATTAGCCGGACAAGTTTCTCAAGCCTTTTGCTTATAAAAAATTTAAGCATCTTTCGCAAGATTTCGGAAAACCTTCTACTTTGTTTGCATATAAGTGTGCCTATTATGTAATTAAGCAATCAAATTCTTTACAAATACAGCTAAAAAGCGAGCTATCAAACAACTATTACCAACTTTTGTCGTTTTAGCGTCACTAAAGGCCATTTTAAATTTGCAAACATATTTTAAGTATTTTGAGGAAAATGCGCCCCTGTTCTTATTATTATTTAAAAACTTATAAAATTTTATTTGTCGTGCTTAATTCCTAATTTATATTCTTTATAAATACACTGAAATTTATATATAGGCAAGTTTCGGATTTCACTCTTATAATTATTCAAAAACAATAATTAGTATTGTGGTAATTTTGTTGAACTTTTTATGGTTTTTAATCCAAATTTTCAATTTTAATCAGGCTTATGCTAGAAACAGAACTGGGACGAACGACGAATTTTTCGCAACGAATATTCTTACCAGAAATAGAACACTTGGGTGTATATGGAAGTGCACACGATCATTACGTAGACCGAAATTCGTCGTGCGTAACGAACTCCGCTATAGGTTTATTTCTATTTCATACGCAGACGAACGACGAATAAATTGGGTAAGGGACAGCGCAGCATGATAGCACGTGAAATCTGTAAAGAATCACAGGGACAAATCACTTATATTGCGAACTTTACTAAAATTCGCGGAAAAATTGCAAACTTTTAAACAACCACTAAAATTTATTTGAAATCGCTAAATGAGTGAGAAAAAACAAAATGTAGGAAAATAGCAAACAAAAAAAAAAAAAAATTCCAAAAATGGCAAAAATTCGCGAAAATTTTTAATATTTCAAAAACCCCATAAATTTGATTAAAAGTCGCTAAAACTATAAGGAATAGCAAAAATTCGGTTAAAATTGCTGAATTAGCGGAAATTCGCGAAAATTTCCTACAGCGGCATGATATCAAAGGATACTATTTATTATAAGTCGTAAAAGCTGTAAAGAATTAGAAAATTTACAGGAACAAATCGCCAACATGGCTGAAATTCGCGAAAAGTTCCAAACTTTTAAACAAACACCCAAAAACTAGTATATTACAAAGAAGTTTTAATAAATTTTTTCTAGTTAAAAAGATGAAAATGGATGCAGTAAAATAATTAAAGTATTTATCTTCAAAGGTGTTAATTTTTAAAAATTAAAAAAAAAAATTTTAATACGTGGAATTGACGCACTTATTGTGTCTCATTTGACGAACTTACGAAACGAATTTTTGCCTACGAATTCGTCGTTCTATGCGAAGTTCGTCATTCGTCCCAGTTGTGTTTCTAGCATTAAGTTCATCAAATTTAATTTTCATTAAATTATTTTTTATGAAGAAAGGAACTTAAAAACTTTTAAA
The DNA here is from genome assembly GCA_949318255.1 of Pollenia labialis. Taxonomy (NCBI): domain Eukaryota; kingdom Metazoa; phylum Arthropoda; class Insecta; order Diptera; family Polleniidae; genus Pollenia; species Pollenia labialis. Next base: position 26,202,651 of record OX439140.1, on the reverse strand, counting down.
AAACAAATACAACTTATTGTATTTTTCTCAAAATACCTAAGACGTGTGTGATAGTGTACCCTTCAGTAGACGTTTAAATATCAAGTATGATACACAAGAAATATGCCGGAGTTTTCATAAAGCAATTAAAATTTCTTGAAGTTCATATATATCAGAACTAGCACTAATTTTATTTCGATCACTCTGAAGAGTCCTTTTTATGCCATTTACCAAAGGGTTGTCTTTCCGTTTGTATTTTCTACAATATCGATCTTGGATCGTATAAAGTAAGGGAGTTTTTATAGGCATAAAACTGTTTTTATTAAAAAAAAAATAACAATAAATTCAATGGATTGACAAACTTTATTAGCTCACCAATTTCTTGACATTAACCCCCATATTCATAAGAAATATTATTAATTTATAAGAGGTTTATTAAACAGATTTCAATAGAAAATTTGTTTAATAAGCCTGTTATTAATCTGAAATATTTTATATGAATAAGGACCTTAATGTTTAAATATAATTTCTGGTATATGGCCTCCACGACTGCGCCTTATGCACGCCATCCTGTCGGTTAACTTAAGCAACATTTTTTTGAGCATACCCGGTTTTGTTTCGTCAAAAGTGGGTCAAATGTTGGCTTCTAAATGTTCAGCCGTTGCTGGTGTATCAACAAGAAAAATCAATCCATCCGTACTCAAATCAATCCGAAGCGCTATTAAGAGTACGGTGAGCATGGATTTTATTGAATCAAGTACAGAAAGATTGATTGAAAAATACTTAACGTATCCATATTCAATCCCGCTTTCGTACTCAAAATAAATACGAAAATGGGATTGGTTTAAGTAAAACTAAGTTTGAATCAATCCCAAATTCGTACTTGAAATAAACTAAAAGTGAAATTAGAAGTAGAATTTTAATATGATTAGTTTACTTACCTGATTAAACCCTTCAGAAATTCAATTCTAAAACACCATAATCATTCCCGATATGGTTTTTTCTGTAAAAAGTTAGTGTACATATTTAATTGAAAATATAAACGAAATGAGAAGCAAGAGTTTTCAATTTTACTTTTTAAACATGAAAATAATGTGTTTTCATCTTGAATTGTTATTTTTGTTGTTTCTACAGACAACAAAGAAATCGTTTGTTAACTACAGTAGAATCGCGGAAAAGTTAACACGCGAAAAAGTTAATCTCGCGGTTAAGTCAACCGAATTTTAGCATCCCTGCGTCATTCTAAAAAGTTAACTTTTAGTTAACTTTTCTGAAAGTTTTAATAAAAAAAGATTACAAATGATAAGAAAGTAGAGATTTTAAACAAAATTAATTAAGATATTCAAGGAAAACTATTAGCGTTGGATTATGGATCTCAAAAAATAATTTTTTTTTTTTAAATTTTCGAGGCTGTGGCGAATGCATATGAAAAATATAAGTTTCATTTTTGTTATGATGAAAAGTAAAGCATTGGAATAAACTAAGAGCGTTTTTTCCGAAAGATCCATGTTTTATATTGTGTATATATTAAATTTAAACCCGCTTAGAAAAGTTAATAGTTCCAAAAAGTTAACAACCCTTGAGACATTTTGTAAATTTTTTCGCGATTCTACTGTACTTGTGTGGTGTTGTTGTTGTAGTGTCTGCAACAAACTTTGATAAGTTAAATTAGATTAAAACGCTCACTTTGTAATTTTCTCTCAGAGTGGCACGTCCAACGAAAAGTTTAATCTTTTTATAATTCGTTTAAGAATTTTTCACTTATTTTAAGAAATTCCGGGATTGATTTTCGAAAGTAATCCCATGTAGGATTGTTTTAAGTACGTTTAGGTGTTGTTCATACTTGAATTTGAATTAAATTTATCCCGAGTGCTTTTCTTTCTATGTAGTATAACGTTGTCCAATCACAGAAACGACGTGGCCAATTTACAGTTCCATTACTTGAGATAATTCGGTGACGTGCTGTGTGGCAAGTTCCGCTGTTTTTTTTAGAACAATTTGTATTTCCAATGATTTGCAATGCAATGATGAATAAAACCATGAAGCGTTCGCCATTCCCACTAATTTTGAACCGACGACGCCTTAAGCATGTAAACCGCACCAAACAGTATTTTTTTCGGAATGTTATAGATTCTGAAGAGTCTCATAAGCAAATAAAAATTTTACTTCTCTACATACCCGTTAAGCCAGAAAAACGACTCATTGCTGAAGATGATTTTACTATAACAAATTTGGTTCAACTTCCAGTTAATTATCAGTTCAATCCCCGAACACATGGGGCAATTGAAGGATCTTGTATGGACTTAGGCCAGTATATTTATTAAAATTTTCCAAACAACGGACGGGCAGAGCTCGAGTTGCCGAGAACGGCGTTAGATCGAGAGCCCATTGCTGCTTCTGAACGCACGGTGCTGCCTCAAATATTATCCAAAAGAGTAACGTGCTGTTTTCACAACATAAGTGGTTGAACATGTAGTAAAATAAGCACTCAGTTTTTGAGTGTTTGAACGCACTGAATCAGTTTCCTCGGTTGCGCCAATACCCGTTATCCAGCAGAAGCCAAATTGGTATGTCTTTGTTCCTCCTAAGAGGTTGACCTAGGTGGAGCAAAGATCCTTCTCTGGATAAATATCAGCTCGTAAGACTTAGGTTGTGATCTGAATGTTAGAAGGGCTCCTTCGAAAATCACGTAGTATTTTCAGTTTCAAACTAAAGCTGTCACGTAAAGAGCGATCTTTAAAAGTCAGCTTTGAGGGATAATGTTCACTGCCTGTGAAAAGTTTGGCCTTCTGGCAAAACTCCCTACGTTTCTTACCAACATAAGCTGCTAGCCTTTCTGCTTTCAAAGTTACTCCGGGAACTAGGTAAAGGCTGCATGCACTGTTCGCTGTATATTGTATTGTATATTGGTTGCGCTCGCGCGTAGAGGCTTTGGTAAATGCATTATTTTTTTCAGCGTGTGTTAAGACCAACGTGGGTTTAGCCTGATACAGCAGGTATCCACGTTAATTTTTCGCATCACTGCCTAGACATTCAGCTAATAAAATTGCCACTTCTACGTTTATTTTTAGTAAAAAATAAATTTTTAATATTTTCTTAAAACAAAAAGTTCTCCCGAGCTCCAGGCAAAATACTTTTTATTTTTAATATGAAAAAACGTCGAAGGAAGCAAATTTAATTTCCTTAAAACTTTTAAAATGTGGATTTTCGTTTAGTAAAGATTTAAACTAAATATGACAATTTAAATAAAATGTAGAGAAATTTTTGCAGAAATCATTTTCATTTGAAACTTTTTCAATGAAACCAATTTAAGGCTTAAAGTGTGTCCTTTCTTTTTAATGTTTTAGTTTTTACAACTTAAATTTTAACTATTTTTTTTAATTCTTTTTTCAAAAAAAAAAAAAAAATGTCACACCAATAACAATCTGCTACACTCTAGCAAATTTTTCAAACAAAGACAAGTCATCTTTACAGACATACTTGAAAATAATTTTGTTAAGCAGAAAGTAAGAAACACAAAAACTTTATGGCAATTGTATGACAAAAATTAAAAAAAAAGAAAAATATTTACCAAAAAGAAAAAACTTTTTACAAAAGTTTAGAAGGCACCAACAAAAAAATCCAAACCAGCAGTTTACAAGTTTGACTTGAAATGAAGGGAAAAATAAAGAGAAAATCATGGCAAGTGCCATCATACAACTCTTTATTAAAAACCAAAGCAAATCATACCAACTTGATCAAAGCAATGTAATAGTCATGATAATAAAGTTACTCAATCAGTTGTGGAAATAAAACTGAAAATAACAAAAGAATTACAACAACCAGACATTTCAAGAACAGTTTTTACTAACAAAAAAAGTATTTATTTAAAAAAATAAAATAAAAAAAGGATATAAAACTATTTTATTTTTTCTTTGTTTTTTTTTTTTTTTGTTTTTTTTTGTTCTGTCTTCAATAGCACGAACCACAATTGAACACACAATAAAATGTTGAGAAATGAAAGAAAAGCAACTATTTAATATAACTATTAAACTTGGCAGAAAATAGTTATAACAAATCCTTTGGAAAATACATTCTTTATTTTAATTCTCCTGAATAAGAAAAGTTTTATGAAAACCTTTAAATGTTTTGATTATAAAATTTTCTTTTAAGAGCAAAAACATAATGAGTGCTTTGTTCAAACATACAGCATAAAAGCATTGAAACCAAAAGCATTTTAAATTATTCTACAAAATCAAAGTCCTACTTAAAATGTTCTGGTTTCTTTGTGGTAAAATGACAGATAAGTAAGGAACGTCAATGTCTTCCAGTAGGCTTTTATGAACCAACAAATAGTGTATAATTTTAGGAGAATATTAAAACTTAGGACAAATGTAAAGTGAAAGGACAGAATAATTTTAATTTAGTTTAAAAAATATTTCTAAAACAAATCTTAGTTGCGCACAATGGACAGAGGTGTATTATGATTTGGTGGATAGCTGTCATTACAGCCAAATCTCACGATGCTCTTAATAACGGATAGAAACAAAGCCTCTACCGGGTTTCACATCATAAACAATAATACACAATCTCACCTCATGTACTGAAACCAAAAATATATGACCTTCTCTGCAATACGAACAAGATAGAAGAAAATCAGATTTCATGCTAAGCTAAGCTTGTCATTTCGTATCAAATTTTTACAATATTGACCTCAGAGCTTATAAAGGTCCTTATAAGTAGCGAAATATTAAACGATGTCTGTCTGTACGTCGGTATGTTGAAAGGGGGTTTCCAAAGACGGAAATTATTAAGGGGACTAGACAGAAAAAATTATTTTCCAGTTTGAACAAAAAATTTGTAGAATCACAACATTTAAACAAACAATTTATTTTGAATTTCGTTTATTGAAAAAGTTAACTTAATTTAACTGTATCAAACAAAAAAAAAAAAAGTTCACTCTTTTTGCACGAGCAATTCCGCGCACCTTGAATAAAGTGAAGAGATGTTGAAGAGGAGGAGGCGAGGCGGCTTGCATTATGACATATTTTTAACTGAGAATAACTTTTAAATGATCCCCATGTTGTTATTCACACAATGTTTCCTTCTCTCTAACTGTTGGGTGTATATTTTCCTGGGCTACAGGAGAAGAAATCTCAATTAAAAACAGCTGCAGTAAAATCCGAAATTGTTTCCGTCATCATTCCACTTTCAAAATTTGATGTATTTAAATGATTTTAAAAAATAAAATATGGAATTTTTTTCATTATTTTATAACAACTTCAAATCCATTCGAAAATGTATATTTTTTTCTTATAGTGTTTTTTCTACACAAACTGAATAGTTTTGTTAGTGCCTGTTCACAAACGTCAAGTCTTGAGTTTTTAGGAGAGAGGGGAAAATAAATGGCATTCTCTCTTCCCTTTTCTCCTAAAAGCTCAACACTTGACAAGTCAAACTTGACGTGTGTGAACCGGCACTTACCGAATTTTTTTGTTGTTTTTACCACATACTTCGTCACGCTGATTAATCATCTTTCTTATTGTTGTACTTTTCTTACATGTTGTAATTGTTTTTATGTTTTTCATATAGAAAGTGTTGCTTACAATCAAAAAAATAAAAACTTGCAAAACAAATGACAACATTATTAGAATAGATTTGTAATTGGCATTAACTTTAATATTCCTTATTAAAAAAAAATCGATACAATTATTCTTTCAATTTGTTTTGATAGTTTCTCTATGTTCGTTAAAGGCGTAACCTGTCCAATTTGTTTGCATTGGTTTTAAGGTAATATCTCAAAGTTATTTTATACAAATGATTTGAATGTTGTTCTCGTTAAAAAAAGGTTTCATTTATCTCAGTATGCAGATAAAAATTAAAGCAAAAACAAACAAAAAATTAGAAAAACGATTTTATCGTTTTATTCAGGAACTCCACTTCCCACACACGAATCAAATTCCTTCATACCAAAAACTAAAACAAGTGTTTATAAAACGAAGATTCAGAAAAAAAAACAGGAGTGTGTGTATATCAAACATTAATTATTTTACAAGAAATGTTATGTCATTTACATCCTTTGCATCTGTTTTATTTAGATTATTTTTACAGCACTTCAGTTTTATGAATTTAAATGGCTTAGAATTTTAATTCTATGAAAGAAATTTAAACACACTCACTCACACACAAACGTACCCAGCTACTAAAAATTCATTTTTCTCATATTTTGCTTACAAGTACTTTTACTCATTTAAATTTAAATTAAAATTTATGATCCCATACCAAAAACAAAACCCTTAAAATTAACTTTTTAAATAAAGTTTTATTTTTTGTTTTTGAAAAAAATGTTTACTTGCTGATGCTTGATGCTATTTTCTTGTTGTTTGTGTTGTTGTTTATAAAAAACTTATGAAACTACAACCAAACGACACCAGCAGCAGCAGCAGCAGCAGCAGCATCAGCATCAACAACAATAATAATAAGTATCATTGTAGTACAACAACTGTGACAAAACAACAATGTAGATAGCATAAGCAACAGCAGTTAAATAGTTTGTTGTGCTTTTGTTGTTGTGTCAGGAAGAAGAAATTTTTTAAATGAAATAATATTAAAAAAAAATGATAATAATAAAAATAAAACCCGTAACCAAGGACAAAACAAAAGACTCCTTCAGTGTTAAAAAAACACAGCAATAAAATTTGAATATATAAATTTAATATGGCCTTATCTAATGTGACCAACTAAAAAAAAATCAGGCATATATATATATATATATACTTATACCTATCGTAAACTGATATGAAACCGGACTTATCTACATTTTGTTTACAGGAGAAGCAAAAGGCGTAACAAAATCAATAACAACAAGGTGTTTTTGGCGTTTGAATTTCTTTAACCCATATCGTCCCAATGTTCGAACAGTAAAATTTACTTGTTTTGGTATTTTTTTTTTTACTCTTATTAGGGAAGACAAAAACCAAATTTTTTAAACAAATAAATATTGTAAGTGGTTCGGTACAAATATAAAAATATCAGTTCTTACCCAGATCGCTTCTCCCTTTTATAACAAGGTGATAGAAAAAACATTCATATTAGCCTAATTTTCAAAACTGAAAATTTTTTTATGAATTATAAATAAATAAAAAATGTTAAAATGTAGTTCTATTGAAGAACGATTAAGCTTTCAACAACCTCAAAGAGTTTCAAATAGGCGCAATATTAAATCAGTGAAAATTGTTGTCTATTCGAATAAAACTATACACAAGATATGCTCCAAAATTACCTCAGAGATTAAAAGTGGCATAAATATACTCGTTCCTTCACTTAAACACACCAGAGTTTGCCCTCAATAAAGATGGATATATGTTCATAGAATGGCTAGATAATAGAATTAAATTATTACATTTTACCTGGATATAGAGTTTCTACGTGGGAAAGAATTCCCGGGAATCCCGGGACATTATTTTTAAATTATTCTCGGGAAATTGTTTCCGGGAATTTTCGGGAATTTCAAATTCAATTTTTTGAAATCTTAATTTGTTTGCATCGTTAAAATCAAAAACGAGCAATAAAAATTTAATCTTTACTAAAAACTACCTACAAATCGAACTATTTTTCCTACTCCAATAAAAAATTTTAATTGCTGATGAAATGTCTAAAAAGCTTCTTGAAGTAGAAAATGAAAATGTACACGATACACCATCACCAATACCAGAACCATCTAAAAATTCTAAAAAAATAAATAAATAAAAAAAGAATTTGACGTAAGTCACGGGTAACAGGCCAACAAATTTATAATCTTTGTATCATGCGCTTCTTACTATAAAACCAACGTCTGTAGAGAACGAGAGCACGTTTTCGGTAGCAGGTTATATATATATATCAACAAGGATTAGAAATAGAATCTCTGATGAGCTTTTAAATGCTTTAATAATGGTTTTGTTTTGGATATCTGTGGAATTATTTAAGCTAATTTTTTTAGACTGTTGTATATGTGTATATTCTTTTAAAAAAGTAAAAACTTTTGTATTTAACTCTTTTAATGAAATCATTGTTTTATTCAAAAAATCTTCCCGGGAATAAGATTTTTTTTGTTTCGTTTCCCGGGAATAGAAAAAGACCGGGAAATTAGAAACCCTACCTGGATATTATAAAAATCTTACCAAAATTTGGGGCCTTTCATTAGAAATTTACAATCCTGGTTTTTTTAGATGGTTCCATTTATTTAAAAAAAAAGCATCGTACTTTAGAAGAATGCCTTTTGATTTCCTTTAATAATATTTTTTTTTTCATTTGTACAAGAATTGCAGAACAAAAGAAGAACACAAAAAATGTTTGCCCTTTGCCTTTAAAATGACAACAGGAAATGGTTTAGTGCAAACTTGGTAAATTTTTTTTAATAAAACAAAAAAAAGCATATGTTGGGCTTTTTCTCCAACTTGCAAAAAAACAAAACGTGTAGGATGTACCCGAAAATTTTTTACAGCCTTTAGTTTTTGTTTAAAACATATTTTCCTTATGACCAACCTTCTCCAGTAATGACTGGAGTGTGAATCAGTTGTGAACAGACTACTAAAAAAGGCATTTGAAACTTAAAAAGGATAAAAAATAAAACTTTAATATTTAAAATCCAGGAAGTTAACAGATGTTTTACTCTCAGAAGATTTCAGAACAAATTTTTGACAGAGTAAAAAAATTTGCAAACTTATCAGATAGATAAATATGTTCAAAGAAATGTATCACAGTGATAAATTTTATAAAAAAAAAAATAAAAATATGATAAGTTTTCTAGAAAAAACTTATAACAGTGATAAATTTTCAAAAAAAAATTATAACAATGATAAATTCTATAAAAAAGACTTAAGCTTGGATCACACGATTGCCGCAATGCGCCAATTTTCACACTTTTAAATACCCCAATCGTGTGACCGCACAACCAAATGGCTCATGTAAAAATCGAGGACAATATTGTGCTTACTTTTACCAATCAAATGCAACCCTGGTGCGGCAATCGTGTGACTGTTTGCTATGCAACCGCGCGTCAATAAAAATTACAAAAATGCACCAATGTTTATTGTGTTCTTGTGCGGCAATCAAACAACACAATGCGCGCCAATATTTGCCTTTTTTATATTAAATTTACTTTTTTGTGTTTCTTTTAGTAGCTAATGAAAATGTATGTATTTATTTATTATGCATTTAAATTTTTTTAAATTATTTTTATTAACGAAATATGTACATACATATGTAAGTTCACAAGCATATTTAGCTGTTCAGTGCGAAAATGTTTATTAAAGATATTTCTATGCGAACCTTAACGTACGAAATTGTTGAACAGACTGTTAATCTTTGGAATATCTTAAAAAAAATATATAAAACTATTCAACAATAATTTGGTTAAGTAAATTTTTTTCAATGAACAAACCAACAAGAACTTTCAAACAAATAAAAAAGCTACCACAACAGCTGTTTTCGCAGTTAACACAAGTAAGAACAATCGTGTGACTGTGCTGCGGCAATTGTTGTAACCATTTCGCTTTGTACCAACTATCGGAATTAAATTTATTGAAAACAGGGCAATCGTGAGATTTCAGAATATTTGATTGGTTCAATTTCATTATTGTGCGTCAATAAAGCACAATAAAAATTGTTTCATATTGATGCATTTGCGGCAATAAAGTGATAAATTTAAAAAAAAAAAAAACCTATAACAATGATAAGTTTCTAAAAAAAAAACTTATAACAGTGATCAATTTTCTAAAAAAATTAATAAAGTGATAAATTTTCTAAAAAAAACTTATCACAGTAAAAATGTTTCTAAATAAAATTTCCAAAGAAAACTTATTACAGTGATAAATTTGCTAACTAGAACTTATCACAGTGACAAATTTTCAAGAAAATGCTTATTACAGTAATACATTTTTTAAAGAAATTTTCTAAAAAAAACTTATAATAGTGATAAGTTTTCTAAAAAAAAGTGATACAATTTCTAACGAAACTTATCATAGTGATACATTCTTTAAAAATAGCTTAACACAGTGAGACATTTTTTAAAGAAAACTTATAACAGTGAGAAATTTTCTAAAGAAAAGTGAGCAATTTGCTAAAGAAAACTTATCACTGTAACACATTTTCTAAAAAAAAAAACTTATAACAGGGAGAACTTAAAAAAATATTATGAAAGTGATAATTTTTCTAAAAAAAACTTATCAAGGCGATAAACTTTCAAGAAAAAACGTTTACAGTGTTTAATATTCTAATGAAAACTCAGCACAGTGATAAATATTCCAAAGAAAATTTATCACAGTGAGAAATTTTCTTATCACACTGGCTGTAAGGAAATTTATCACAGTAAGAAATTTTCTAAACAAAACTTACCGCAGTGGGAAGTTTTTCCAAAAAAAAAAAAAATTATAACAGTAAGAAATTTTCTAATGGAAACTTGTGATAAATTTTCTAAAGAAAACTTATCAGCGTCATACATTTTTTAAAGAAAAATCATCAGAATAAGAAATTTTCCAAGGAAAACTTTCAAAAGAAAACTTAGCACAGTGGGAAATTTTTTTTAAAGAAAACCCAATCACATTGATAACTTTTCTAAACAAAGCTTAAAACATTGGTAAATTTTTTTAAAGCAAACTGAAAAATTTGATGAAGTGATAATGTTTTCTAAAATTTTTTTAGAAAACCTATCACTAGTCAAAAGTTTCTTTAAATAAATTAAAACAATTTGTTTAAATTTTTATGTAAATTTTATTTTATTTCAATGAAATCTGCATAAAGTGCGTTAGAGCAGAACATTGAAGTAAGTCATTATTTGTTTTTATTTCTACAGATTTAACCTTTACGGTAATCTTTTAATTTGATTTTATTTCAAACATCATCCTTGTGCTCTCATCACTTAAGCCTTATTAAATTACTAGTTTCTTCAAAAAAAAAAACCTTTTTTTTAGTCATGTTCACGTTCAACCCTGAATCACAAAAAATAACTTTTTGGTCAATAAACCTTAAAAAAGTGATCAAAAATTTTTGTTTTAAGGAAAAACAACAAAAAAATATATATTTTCAAGGCAGGAAATTCTATGAAATACGCTTCCAACAGAAAGTAAGCAGAAGAAGTTCTTTAAAACAATTTTTTTTTTGCTGTTCCCTGAAATCCTTTCATTCATTAAATAATTTACATTTATTAAATAGGTACTTAACAACCTTCTTTTGTTTTGGTTTTTCTTAGTCTATTTTTAGGCGTCCCTATCATTGTCAATTTATAACATAAATTCTACGTACATATGTACAAAAAAAAACCCAAGTTTTCCGTTCAGGCTTCTAAATATGGCTTATTTTGTTTTGTCAAAAACTGATTTTGAAAAAAGGCCACCCAGCAAAAAGGCGAAAATGAAAAGACAAAAAACAAGAATAAGTGACGTGACAACAATAGCTGAATTTTTGTGCGGAAAAAAGAGAGAGAAACAAAACATGTAATAAAAATTAAATCAGAGAGAACATATTTTAGTTTGAATTTTACGGCATGACCTTTTTTGCAGAACAAAGTATATCAGAGTAATAAGGAAGACTTAAAAACTTAATTCCTGAACGGTAATTCATTTATGGGACAATCACATTGTAAAATTTTCTATAGAATATACAACACAGTAAAACAAGTTTTGGGAAAATAAAGGTGGCATGTCATAGCATCCAGTGTCATAGTGTCCATGGAGACTTTGTTTTTTGGAGTTATGACATAAACTGCAAAAAAAGTTTCTCATAAGGGCTTAAATACAACAAAAAACAATTTCCACAGAAATCACAACACAGTGATAAGTCTTTTCTAGTTTTCATAAGAAAATTTATAAAAGTTTTCAGAAAATCTATCACTGTGTTAAGTTTCATTAAACAAATTAACAAGGGTATAACATTTCTTAAAAAAGTTTATCACAGTGATAAGTTTCGTGAAGAAATTTTACCATCGTTAAAGGTTTCGAAAAGAAAATTTATTACTCTGATAAATTTCGTTGAAAAAATGTATCACTGTGATAAGTTTCAATAAAAAAATGTATCACTGTGATAAATTTCAATCAGAAAATGTATAACCTTGATAAGTTTCGTTAAAAAAACCAGAGTATCACTGTATGTACATATCACTGTAAAAAGTTTTGTTTAGAGAGTTTATCATTGTGATAATATTCGACCGTGATAAATATCTTATGGAAAGTTTCGTTATGAAAACTTGTCACTACCATTGCCTTGGTAATTTTTATTTTGGAAATTCAATGTGATAAGAAATCTTTGGACAAAATTATAATATTGAATTATTTTTTTCTTAATTCTTGGATAATTTAATTTTAATGTATGTACATATGTATGTATGAAAGTTCTCTTAAAAAAAACTATCACAGTGATAAGTTCTCTTGTGAAAATTATCACAGTGATAAGTTTTTTTAGAAAATGTATCACTGTGATACGTTTTCTTAAAAAATGCATCACTGTGATAAGTTTCCTTTAGTAAATTTATCACTGTGATAAGTTTTCTTTAGTTAATTTATCACTGTGATAAGTTTTCTTTAGTAAATTTTTCACTCTGATAAGTTTTCTTTAGTAAATTTATCACTCTGGTAAGTTTTCTTTTGAAACTTAATCACTCTGATAAGGCATCCTTAGAAAATATATCACTCCGATTAATTTTCTTTAGAAAATGTATCACTCTGATAAGTTTTCTTTAGAAAATGTATCACTTAAATAAGTTATCTTAAAAAAATAATCACTGTGACAAGTTTTCTTTAGATGTCTTTTAAATGTATCACTCTGATAAGTTTTCTATTGAAACTTTATCACTCTGATAAGGTTTTCTTAGAAAATGTGTCACTCTGATAAGTTTTTCCACTTCTTCAGCAAGAAAGCTTTACTTTTTTTAACCTTTTTTCTTTCTAATGTCCACCCATATCTAAAAATCTCATAATTGATTTTAGAACTTTGTAATAGAAAATAAGAAATTTTTTTTTTTTTAATTGTTAAATAAAAGGAATTTCATTTTTACATTTCCCTTTTATTTCTCTATTTACCCGTAATTGTTCCTTGTTGTAATGTATTCTTCTCTTTGTGGTATTTTTTAACTTTGGTTTCCTTGTTTAACTTAAACGCCAGCCAGTTGAAAAAAGTGCTCAGACAGCCAGAAACCAGAAACAGAAAAACAATAAAGCAGAATATTTTTTATAAAAAAAAATTTTATACCGGAGCCTATTATTACCATAAAAGCAAAATAAAAAAACAATTGTTCAAAGAAACACTTGAAAAACAAAAGAGTTTTATTTTTTTTGTTAAAACATTTCAATAAAAAAATTCTCATAAATAAAAAAAACAACAATAAAAACTTGATAAGCATAGAGAGAAAATGAAAAAAACCGGAAAATAAATTCACTAAAGTTAAATTAATATAAAAAACTGTATAAAAGAGCTGGAAAAGTTTCAAAAGGGAAAATTTAAGTGAGAACTTTTAAAAGTACCAAGACGTGCAATCAGTTTTATACAGATTACACAGCGTTACAAAATGGAGCTTCATTAAATTTTCTGAATAAAATTAGCAGCTCCTTAATTTTTTTTATCTACTGTTGAAGATGCCATAATTATTTCTATTCGGTCAGTATTTCGCAAACGGTCCTCCAAACCTCAAAGTACTTTCCAGATTTTTTATTTATACAAAAATCTCTTTCAGTTGAGTAGAGTCACATTGTGGAATATTTCAGGATATCTTACTGCAAAAATTCTAATGTATTAGTCCTTAATAATTTTGTTACGTAAATTTTCTAAAAAAAAAACTAACTGAACCTTATGTTTTTTGTCCTCTGATTACGATTTATTAGTGTTTTTCTATAATCTGGCTAAGAATATTTTGCCTTTAAAAAAAAAAAAAAAATATTAAATTTTCCTTTTCAACTCCATCCAAAATAATTTGATATTGTGTCAACTCTTTACTTAGTAAGACAACACAAGGGAACAAATTTAAACTTTTTTTATGCGTTCTGGAATATGATTGCATATTTTTACTAATTTGAGGTCGCTGATTTCAAATCTAATCTCCAATTGTCTCTATCAGCTCTTTAAAACACGGTTTAATGATAATACTGTTGCAGAGTTTCGGATTTTTTTGTTAACTGAATATGATCAATCGTTTTTTAGTAATTCCAATATATGTAGTGAAAGTGCCTTGATTTTGGACATAATATAGAGATAAGATAGAGAAAAATTACGATATGATTTGAAATCAGCGATCTCAAACTAGTAAAATTTTGCAATCAAATTGCAGACTTCAAAATGTCTAATCCGCAGTGTAGTGGCTACAAAGAAAATACATTGTGCAAATAGTGCAGAAAGTGATTTCAATTGGAAAATTTATAAAATTCACAATCAATTATTTTTTAATATATACAACATTTTCTGCAGTGATGTTGTTGATTTATGTAAACGTTTAATTCACTCGATTAAATATTTAATTAAAATCCGATTTTATTTTTGATCGATGGTTAATTTAAAAAAAATTTACGGGAATTTTTTCTGCGTGGATTTAATTTTCTTACTACAAACAGTTTGCTTGTGCATACACCTCTCCCTCGATTTAAACTTTATACTTTTTGCAAGATTTCATTTTTAAACAATTTGTTTGGTTTTCGTTTACATCGAAAGATGTGAAAATTACGTCAATTGAATTACTCATGCAAATATTGCTGCTAATTCATACGCTCCTGAAAATTTTAAATTTTTTCGCATTTGGTTCTTTTTTTATTTACACGATTTTTCATACAAAAGTTTTTTATAAAGATTTATACGATTTTTTCAGGAACGCATCTATCGTGTTAAGCGAAGGATAGGTGTACATTGAAAAAGTGAGGAAGCTAGATTTGTCAAAGTTTTAAGGACTTTCCTAAAAAAACCTAATTTTAAACATCCTTGCAATACAGGTTATACATCCTGATATGGTCACCAATGTGACTCTACTCAGATGAAAAAGAGTTTTGTGTAGGTTAATATTACAGAAAATATTTAAGAGTGGGTAGCGTTGTTAAGCGAATAATACTAAAATTTGTGTGTATTATGCAAATAGTAAATGTCACTAGATCTATGAAAGTAAAGCTGCTACATAAAGCTTATGATGCCATATAAAGAAGCACTCTCACTTTCACCAAAAGCAATGAAAAAAATTGTGGAATTGTGTGTTGCCCCCTGTTATTTGTTATACATTTTGTTCCCTTAGCTCATCTCGTATAGTCGCTGTCATACCAAAAGTTTTATCTCAGAACTGCTTTTGAATGGAATTAAGATATACAAATAGACCGATCAGGACCATTTTCAATTGCAATATGCAAACAATCGCTCGTCTCTAAATCACTTAAGTTAAATTAAATCTTCCCAGCTTTTGTATTGTGTCTTGCATCGAACTTTCAACTGTAGACAGATCGTCTTTGAATTTTGCCAAACTCCGAAGCATATTTTCTTATTTCATAGGATCTCCAATGTTTATTTCAATGTGTTACAAACATCTCTCTGAGAAATTAGTATATAAAAATAATGATGATTAATTTTAAAAAGTTACTTTCATTACAAAAATTTTCTAGTACTTGCACTAAAAGAGCAACGAATTTAACTCATTTATTGTAATAAAAGTTGGTTGTTGTTGTTTTTATTCTTTATATTGTTAAAGTTTTTAAGTTGGAAAACAATAACCATTTTCTTTTTCCCAATTTTCACTAGTTTCCGATTGAGGTAATTTTACATTGAAACAAAAACTCAGAATTTTTGTTCTCAACAATAATGTATGTATGTGCATGGAACAGTGTCTCACAAAGTTGTTCAGCCTTAACAACAAGGTATTTAGGTATTTAATTAAATGTTTTTTTTTTCAAATATTTTAGAAAACACATCTATTCTAAGTTTTCTAAGTAGGAAATATATTTATATTAGCCAAATTTTTGGTAGCATAGAGAATCAGAAGAATATTATTTTAGAAAAAAAAAATATGCGCCTGTGATGCGAAACGAAACTATTGCAAAAATTGGCAATTTATTAAAAAAAAAGTCAACTACTTGTTTTAAACTTAACTAACACTGATTTTTATGCTTTAGAGTTTTTTCCAAAAGTACTCGACCTATCGTCGAATTATGAAAAAAAGTACCAAACAGCCATAAAACCGCGCTTTCTTAAATAAAGTTATTTATTAAAACGTTGACTTCATCACTTACAAAATTTGATACTCAATTTTCCTCCATTTTTATTTTTCGCTTAAAAAGTGAAAATTTTATAAAAAAAGGTTTTTTTTTAATTGCCTTTGTAGCCAAAATAAGGCGTTATCCAACAAGTATCAAGCCACCGAATTTACCCATATTTAACCAACAAACAGTTATTCGTTTCTGAAACTCTCACATCGGTAAATTTTAAGGAAATTGATTATTCGACTTTTTTCAATAACCGGTTTTCGAATATTACGAATAGTTGCTATGTAGAAAAAACCGGTTTTCGGTTAAGCATTTTAAAAATAAACAAGTTAACCGGTTTTAATTCGAATACACAAAACACATTTTAAACCAAAAAGTTGAACTTGCTCTGATTTTTAGCCCTTAGAATTACTCCAGGAGCCAGAATAGATATGTATACTGTAAATGGTTCCTAACAAATCATTATTAAATTGTTTTAAGGTTTACAATCTTTCTAACACTTAACAGATTTATTTCTTGTTATTAAATCCCAACTTATTGGGAGAACTAGAAACGTTAATTCTTAGTTTAGCTTAAATTTTTTTTCTCGCAACAATGTATTCCTCCACAGTAAGATGTACGCTATTTTTGGGGGGCACTGTTCGATATGTATGTATGTATTTCTGCTAAGCATCTCTGGATGTAACCTGATTTTTTCACGGTACTCACTATTCCGCTGTTCTCTTTATTTTAGTTATTTATGTAACTTGTTTAAGCATGAATAAGTTTATGAAACACTTATACATTTGCGAGGGAAAGAATACACATAGTGCATACATACATACATACATACATGTATGTACATATGTAAGTAGTCATGAATAATCAAGAGCGAACCTACAGTTTTGGCTGATATCTTTATAATTTTGGAATAATTTTTTTATTGGACTAGTTTTTTTAGTGATATAAAAATTAAATTTTTTTTAGTTTAAAGTGAAATGGAAAATAATTTTTTTAGACACACTTTAAAACTTTTCAGATCTATAGGGCACTTCTACTTATACTTGTAATTTCGTGTGTATGTATGTGTTTACCCATACTCATTTACATGTTATCAATTAAGCTTAAGGAACAAAAAATATTTTCCCCATTTTGTTCTTACAATCGATTACACAACAAATATGGCGAAAAATCTGCTCTCAGCAGTGGGGAAATTTGTTGATCTGCAGACATGATTTGAAATGGGAAAAGTTGTGAATTTGTAAGAAATTAGTTATTGAAAAAGAATAATATAAAATGTAACATACAAAAACTTGTTTCATTTAATTTTAATTAAACAAAATAATATACTTAAGTTCTATTTAAGTAAATCCAGCAATTTTCTTAATAGTTTAGCGTGGATTTGATGAAGAAAACAATATATGTAATTGATTTTATTCTAAAAACTTATTTAGAAAATTGAAATAATACTAAACATGAAAATAAAAATAAAAAAGTATCAACTGCCAAATTGAATACCAATACCATATTCGCCAATACAATTAATTTTGTTTATTTAAAATGCACCAATTTTAAAAAATAGAAAATACTTTTGCTAATTCAAATTGTCATTATTATTATTATAATAGTCTATTATTATCGATTAGTTAAGAATTTTTGGTGGTTTGCATTTCACATCCACATGTTTTTATTCGTTTTCAATTAAAGTAGTTAGGGGTTGGTGAAAGTAAAAAAATTTAGTTAATTTTTTAACGATTTTATATTATTTTTCGACAATTGGTTTTTTTTAATCGATTTAACGAGTTCAAATGAATTTAAGTGTGTGTTTAAATGTTTACAATTTTTGCGAATTTTATCCATGTTCACGGTAGAAGCGATTTTTTTCTGTGATTCTTCACAGCTTTCTCAAAATTTCAAATACACAAAAACTTGCAGATTTGAGAACAGCAATTTATGAATTATGCGGATTCAAAAAATTGTTTGTTTTCACTTCGAGTCGAAACCTAGAACATACCTGTTAATTTTTTTTGGCTTAAATAATTCCAAATATGTTAACTTTATCAAAAAAAAACGTAAATATTTTTTTTGCGTTTGTGAAAATTACGGAAGTTGTAGAAATAAATTACAATAAAAGTAAAGTAACTGATTTGAGAAGAGCAAAGGGCAAAATACACCATACAAACGGCTTAGCAAACATGTCAAAATTTTATGTTATGTAGTGTTAATTGTGGTGTCCGCTGTTTGGACAAACATTTGAAATATGTTTGTACTTAGATATATAAAAAAACTTTTAATATTTGGCAAACATGCTGCATATTTGTCAAACTTGTTTGTGGTGTCTAGTACAAAATTTAAAAATTTTAGTGAAAACTTTGCTGAGCAAGAAATAAAAAAGAATCATTAAAATTATGTTATATTTAAAAAAAAAAAATATTTGAATCACTAAAGTAAGCCCCATTTCCCTACTACTCACTAAGTTATACATATCATTCAAATCTTGTTACCAAGTAGAGTTTGCTCTGTATGGGCAGTCTAGTCAAAAGCAACTAGATTTTGCTCGAAATCTTGTAAGAACTAGAATTCTTTGCAGTATAAACGTTAAATAAATATAGAATTTTCTTGTGCTAATAAGACACCGCCCAGACTAGTTAACGCTATGTTTAGACAACAAACAATTTAATGTGCACACATGCATTTGGATAATAAAGACCGTTTCAACAAGTGTTCGAAAATAAACACCAAATATCGCTCCTTAGTGTTCGGTTCGGTAGATTTGTGAAAAACACAAACGCTAATAGTGTTTGTGTATGAAATCATTAAAAAAATAACGTTTCCCTCTTTATTGTTCAAAAGATGGAACACAAAAATAATACTGTTTTTATCTAACTCAACAAAAGATGAGAACATTTAATTGCGTTCGGTTTTAATTAAAAACCACAAACTTCATTGTGTTTGGTTCAGCTCATTAATGTTCGTCCCTTTTTGATGATAAAAAAACAAACATTTTTTACAGAAACAAAAAATACACATACGAAAAAAAAGCCAGCAAAAAATTCTACTGCCATCTTTTTATGTTAAACTTATAAACAACTGAAACATATTAAATATTTATTTTGTGTTATTCTTTATAAATATGTATGTAAACAGCATTCGACTCTCCCACACCTGCTTATTTATTTAAGAAAACAAAGCATAATTTACTGACTTTGCATAATCATCTTTTACTTATATCAACATAAGATTGGCTTTTCTCAGCTTATATGAACATCCTCAAAAAAAAAAAAAGAAGCTGCAGTCAAATTTCATTAAAGCACACAACCTCCAAAACTACCTTAGATGAGTTTTGTTGCCATCCAGTGTTACCAGACAAATATTATTAAATTAGTGATTTTAACTATTAATTGGGAACAGTGTCATGTAAAGAGAGTTTCAGGCACTTTTGTAAAGGGTGGGTTTTTTGTGCAAATTTTGAGCGGTTATTGTAAAACAGTTTTCTATATATTTATAAAAGTTTAACGTTACTGACTGATTCATCATCGCACAGCCTAAACGCCTGAAGCTTAAAACTTCAGACCAGAGATTAGTCACTACTTAAATCGATCTACTACGATGGGATTTTTGGAAATTCGAATGTTTAGAGGGTAAAAAAGAGTAAAAATTGGAATTTTTTTCGGTAACCTTCTCCAAAACTAAAAGAGATACAAAAAAAATGTAATAATTATCGGTGCTCTTTAGAAAAATTAGCGGACACGTGTCTGGTACTTTTATTGAAAGTCGGCCCTCTTAGGGAGTAAACGGGAAAACCCTGAATTTTGGTACCCCATCTATCTTTTGAACCAATAAACATAGAAACCACATTAGAAACTTATCGAAAAAATACTAATACGAATTTGATACTTTTTCGAAATTCAAACATTTAAGGGGTAAAAATCGTAACTATTTTTGGTACTTTTTTACAAAACATTTTTCTCCATTCATTGACATATTCGTACTAAACTATGGGCTGCCTTTACAATACGGAAATTTTTGATACTTTAATGGTGGGAAAAATAGTACCCAAAAAGGAAATACCGGAAATTTTATAGTTTTCTTTATTATTTATTTATTTCACTTTTAGTTCTACAGCTGGTATTTTTTTAATAAGCTTTAGCATAAAAATATGTCTACGAAGGAAAAGGAGACGCTAACGAAGTAGCGGGTTAAACGCTAGTAAAATAAAAATTTTTCTGAACTACTGGCCATCGTTATCAACGACATTTTTGATGATTTCGTGTCAAAAGAACTGATAACCTCTTGAGGCCAATGACGAATAAGTCAATTTTAGATACCATCTTCTAGTGAAGCATTTAAATGTAATTAAGATTTTCTGTTAAGGATTAGCTTACAAAAATGTTTATTCCTATTTTCGCAAAATTATCTTGATTTTCTGACTTTGGAAAAAATTGTGAAGAAATTTTTAAACCAAAAGTTCAATAATTTAATATGATCACACGCAGAGGATATGGTCACCTCCAGCAATACAATAAAGAAAATGTTAACCATATTTTGGTTCAATTAGTCCCCTATCAAGTGTCTCTAAACATGTTATGGTTAAATATGACAAAAATTTGTTTTTAAATTAACAATAGTATTTTCCTCTTTACCAAGAGCAACATGCTATGCTTGAAAACCATCCATGCTATTAAAAGTTTTAAACATGTTTAATTTTTTTTTGCCATATCATGTTCGGAGGTAACGATAATGTGGTTGTGGCTTCTTGATGGTGGACTTATTCAACCATAATATGGTTGTCGTTCGCAATAATATGGTTAAATTAAACAAAATATGGTTAAAATGTTCTTTAAACACAGAATTGTTGGAGGTGACCTTTTTTTTTTTTTTTTTTTTTTGTACGATGGAGCGGGGAGGTTTCCCCACAGTGACAGGTACCGCGACCAGATTAGGTCTATTGTACCCACTCCCCTTAGTTGGCCAAAAGACCCTCTGCTTCCCATAGGAACCCAACCAGGGCCTTTGCCGGTATATCACCGATTTGGGACGCACACATTGTACCATGCCCCAAGTGCCTCCTCCTGGCCCATGCCAGCGCCGGGCAGTCACACAGTACATGCTCAGTCGTCTCGTCCCCGTCTAGACATAGTCTGCATTCCTGATCCTCAGCCAGGCCCATCCGATAAAGGTGGTATTTGACCGCGTGGTGACCAGTCAAGTAGGCCACCAGCAGTCGCAGATCCTGTCTGCCGAGACCATTCGTCCTCATTACTCTTCCGGGAGAGATAAATCTCCTTGCCTGACGCATTCCCGGTAGCGATACCCAGTATCCTCTATGTTCGCCCAGAGCCCAGTCCTCCATGACGGACTGAACCCCTGCCCAACTTAGTCCACAGAAGGGCTCGGGACCCACCATCTGCGCGCTAGAGCCAGCCCTGGCCAGTTCATCAGCCATTTTATTACCCGGGATCCCTGAGTGCCCCGGCACCCAGCAGAGCGTCAATCTGCTCCTTGTTCCCAGCTCCTGTAGCTTTCCACGGCACTCCGCCACCAGCTTCGAGGACATTCTCCAAGAAGAGAGTGCTTTGATGGCCGCTTGGCTATCAGTAAAGATCACATTACCGCCACCAACCATTCCCCTATCAAGAATGTTGCTGCAGCACACATCAATGGCGAAAATCTCGGCTTGAAAAACACTCGGTGATTCGCCCATTGCCATCGAGAGTCGTGTATTAGGTCCAAAGACCCCTGCACCCACTCCGTGCTCCGATTTAGACCCGGCAGTATACCAGTGCAGTTCACGGTTTCCCCGACATGGATTCCCAATACTCCAGGACCTTTCGTCCGGAAAGATTGCCCTGAACCTTCTGTTGAAGACCAGTTCCGTGGTCATTATGTCTGCCCTTGTACAGACAGATAGACCCGGAGCCACGTCCATCAAGCAAGCATGCCCTTGGACCTCAGCAAGTCCCGATGCTAGCTTGATCCTAAGGAGACCGGACATAGCAGTCCTCCTTATATGGATGTGTAGTGGCAATATGCCCACTATAACCTCAAGTGCTGCCGTGGGACATGTGCGCATTACCCCCGTTAGAGCCAGACACACCATCCGTTGCAGCTTGTTGCACTTCCTCACCGCAGTCTCCTGCCGAATCTTAGGCCACCATACCAATGATCCGTAAGTGATTATCGGCCTGACCATCATAAAGTATAGCCATTTTACCATACCTGGACTAAAACCCCAAGTTCTCCCAAAGAAGCTCTTGCATGCCCAGAAGGCCCTAACTGCCTTTCCGAGGGTTTGATCCAAGTGCGAGTTCCAATTGAGCCGTCTGTCCAGAACAATTCCCAGATATTTGACCTCATTGGAATACTCAACCTCAATTCCGTCCACTACTAACTTCTCAAGCCTGTAGTTGTACCTCCTCGTGAACGGTATCACGACCGCCTTGTTAGGGTTGATGCTCAATCCCCTTTCATGGCACCATCCAAGAACCCTATTGAGAGCACCCTGCATCACCTCTGTGATGGTGCTCTCGAATTTTCCAGTCACCACTATTGCCAGGTCGTCTGCATAGCCAATGGCCCGAAGGCCATATCCCTCGAGCTTGACCAGCAGATCATCAATCACCAGGCACCATAATAAAGGTGACAGCACCCCCCCCTGTGGACAACCCTTAACAGCACTGATGCTGACACTAGTGCCATTCCAGGAGGCAGTAATTTTCCTTCCCCTCAACATAGCCCCGATCCAGTTGACCGTGAGCTCGTCTATCCGCTTCCGCGCCAGAGCATCCGTAATAGAACCGTAGCTCGTGTTGTCAAAGGCACCCTCCACGTCAAGAAATGCACACAATGCGATCTCCCCATTACGTTGTGCCTTTTCTATCTGCGCAACCAAATGGTGCAATGCCAGGAGGTGACCTTATTTAAACATGTTTTTTCTCTGGATGCACTAAAACAATTTATTGGTTAAGTGTAAATCATCTAAAAATTTCATGATTTTTATTATTAGAAATAATCGAAACCTTTTAGTACATAACGCAGGGTAAATCATTAGCAGAAAGGCACAACTTAAAATTAATTAGAACCGTATATTTTTTCATAAGCCAGTGACCATGTTCAGTAGCTCTCGCGTCGAGAAACTTGTCGATTAAAGTATGTGAAATGAAACAAACTGCTGTTTTTCTCAATAAACTGTGTTTGTAACTTTTTCTGGCGAGTACAAGCTGTCACGTAAGGAAATTACTCGCCAATTTACAGAAAAACTCTGTCTGTAATATTTTTGTGAGAAAAGTTCCTGGTTTGAACTCTCAAAAAAACTCACCAATAAAAATGGGGAGAGAAAAAATTTTAACACTAAAAAACAATTAAAAATGCAAAAAACAAAGAATAATAATAAAATTTTTTTTTGTTTTTGTCACATTTTTTTATTGTTTAATTATTTTGCTTTTAACATTTTTATAAAATACACGAATGTTTGCAAACAACAAACGAGCTTTGAAAACATTCGTGTATTTTATAAAAATGTTAAAAGCAAAATAATTAAACAATAAAACAATGTGACAAAAACAAAAAAAAATTTTATTATTATTCTTTGTATTTTGCATTTTTAATTGTTTTTTAGTGTTAAATTTGTTCACTCTAGGCAGTTTACATTATTTGAAAAATTTAAAATTTTAGTAAACTTTGGTCGCCGTCAACGATATGTGTCGGCTTCGAGTGCAATGTTATGACATTTATAACGTTACGACGTAATATCTTTTGATAGTTTCCGACATGAGTTACAAACACACTTATTTCTCACTTTTCGCGAAACGATGGCAAATGGAAAAAAGTAAAATATATTCCACAAATGCAGACGTTAAGAACGAATATTGCAACCATGTTTTTGAAGCCTTTGTTCTGCCTCTCTCCTAAATATTTTTAAATTTTGAGTTGTGCCTGTTTATGATTAAGTGTGCGAAATGTATATTCATTTTAAAAACTAAGAGACAATCTGAAGAACTGAAAGAAATGGAGACTAAATTGAGGACTTTGTTTTTAAAATGGGAATTTTTTTTGGAATTATATAAATGAAGGATATACGTCAAAACTTTTCTGGCAACGCTGATTTAAACAAATAAAAACTCCGTCAACAATTTTCGCTATAACAACAACAGTATCGTCAAAAAAAAAATAATAATAACAACAAGAAACCCCCTAATCCATTTAATTTATTTAAGCTGAATACAAATCATTTTATGTACAAGCACGTGCTTGTTTAAATAAAACAAAAGCAACAAAAAAATAGATGAAAATGGGGAGAAGGGTAATTGAGGTTAACAAGAAAGTTCCAAATAGAAAAAAGTTTGAGTTAGGTAAAGAAAAACAGAAACAAAACATGATGATGTTCAATTGTTTTTATCAGGGAAGCCAAAAATATGCAATTTCATGTTATTCCTTCCAATATATTTATCCATTTTAGAGTTTTTATGAATTTTGGCATCGATTTGTTAGTGGATATTTTTACATATTTTACCGTGTGGAGCAATTTTTTGCATTATTTGGTTGAAAGAGCCTTTTTGCAGCATTTTTTAAGATTTTGGCGCATATTTTGCCTTTTTGAGGCATAATTTTTAGGATGCCTACAAGAGCTTTCGCAACATATAAACAGTTTTTTTTGCAATATTTTGCCTCTTTTAAATAAATATCTGTATACCCAACGAGTTGCTTCAATTTCACCATCAACTTGAATTTTTACTCGAAAATTGTAAGACAAAGAAGGTTGTCGTTAAACACAAATGTTATTTTAAACTTTTAAAATTTTATAGATGAAAAAGCAAAAGTTAAGGAAAAATCAGTCATATAAGTTTTTGGCGATGTGTGTAATACATAGAAATCTGGACCAATCTTTTAGTATATCGACTCAGAATAACTTGTTTAAGTCATACAACGATGACCATCCGTCCGTCTGGCTAGCTGTCTGTCCACGTTAACTTAGATTATTTGATTAAATATAGTAAATACATTTTAATTGTACATAGAAATGGTGAGAATCGGTCTACAATTTCAGATATTCCCCATAAAAATGTCATTCCATAAACCATTTAATTCTGTTGGTATTAAGATTAAATTCACCCTAAAAATATTTAACTGCAAATTAAATTATTTTAGAATCGGTTCACATTTGCACAAAACTTCCATATATAAACATACATACATAAATACATACATACATAAACAATTTAGCGACCGTCTCTCAAATTCCTTAAAGACAAAAAATATCATATGGATGTTAATTCGGCACGAATATCTCTAATATGAATTTAAGCATCTTAACATAACTCTATTTTTGTGAGCCCATGACTGCTCATCGTTTTTAAATATGCTAAGGTCTCAAAAATGTCCCTGTAAATACTATGGTGTTTAGTTTTTTTTTTTAGCTTTTAAAGTTTTAGTATCATTTTTATTAAATTGGCAATTTTTGAATTTATTGGGGCATACTTTTAACAATTTTCAGGGCATATTTTTAAATTTTTACTGCATATTTAATGCTCATAAATCATGTTTTTTCGAGCATATTTCTGGTTTCCCTGGTTATTATTAATAAATACATAAAAACTGGCATGAATAACCCTTAACAAAAAAATTGAATTGTGAGTTTGAATAGACGAACTTCTAAATGTGTTTAGGGGGATTTTCTTAACGAAATTTTTGGATTTAATCCTAATTTAATCTTTTTTTTCGTTAGTTTTTAGTTAAGCGAATTTGTTGCAAACAAAATAATAAAATGCAATCAAATAATTATTATGAAAAGCTGAATCAAAACCATTAATCAAATAAAAGCCAATAAGAAAAGAGAAAATTTAGATTTAGTTTTTACAGTTCTTAAAGAAACATAAGTAAAGGGTGTTTTTCGAAAGCCCGATTGAACTAGAAACTGTAAAAAATAATACAAAAATTAAAGTTTAATCCAAAAAAAAAAAATTATTCGAAAGATCAATGAATGTTTCATTTGAAAATGATTTTGGTTATATTGACACCGCGAACTTTCTTGACGAAGCGGAGTTTGTCCGTCCAATTTTGGGCCATTTTTGTTATCATTGCTAGCCGTTTGTCACAAATAACGCAAACAATGTTGGCCTCCAAGGCGTCAATTAATGCTTGTGTCAAATTGACGATGGTTGCGGTTGCCTTGTGACACGTAGCTGCCACCATGATGAATCTACATAACAGTAATCCATGTTTTCAAACAAAAAAAAATCATTGATCATGGTGCGGTAATAATGACTGAATATTGAAATTGACAGTAATATGAGATCCGGCTTATTTTCTAAAGAACTGATACCATCAGTGATTAAACCGTGATAAAAAGTGCATTTATCCGAACGTAATTAGCCTGTAGGGCCAGCGTCAGTAACCAAAGCATAGCTCTATGAGAAAGGAGTCAATTTCATTAATTAAAAATTTTTCAATTAAACAATACGAAAAACTACAGACTTAAAACTTTTTACCAAACCGTATAATTTGCCTACTTTTTCCTTTTCGTGAAAATAAGTATAGTCGCTCAAGTCCTTCTATTTCAGAAACATGGGCAATCATTTATAAGCCAAAACCAAAACAATGCCATGAGTATAGGATTCCTTTTTATGCCATATATCATTTATATATGAACATCTACATGAAACTTTTTATGGAGGGAGTTTTAATGAGACCTACGGTCAATCCTGGACTTAGCAGAACAAAATATTGCAATTGAGACCTGAACTTTGTGCACAAGGTTTGGATGGATATAAAACCAACCAGCCTGCCAGCAGGCGTTAGATCGGTCAAAAATAATTCTGAGTCGATTATTATAGTATAAGTTAGAATCAATATTTCTATGTGTCACATCAGTACAAACTCATAATACCCTCTATACCCGTTGTGGTGTGAGCATAATTAAGTGCTTTCTATGTAAAATAAAGTAGCATACTTATAGGCAAGGCGAATTCATGTAAACGGTGGTGGCGATACTACAACACCAAAAACACAACATTGTATTTTATTTGTTGCTTTTTTTTTTTGTTTCAACGCCACGCTTATACTCGTTTATAACTTTGGTAGTTTTTTGACAACACTTTTTAAGTCAAGGAGAAATTTTAAAATTTTATAAGTTAAGAATTGAGAAAGATTATGGGGCATTTTCTCAATGTATCGACAAACTGTCTGTTACTTAATGTCAACATAAATTTATTAGACCGAGAAACAGTCCGTTATCGATTTCAGGTTTGATTTGATTTTCCGACAAAAAACATTGTTTTCAGTGGGCAGCACCTCTCAAAATGCATGTAGAAGTTAGAAGGTGATTGAATTTATATGTACGGCAAATAAAACGAAAATAAATAATTGCAGAAGAGTGCTGGTTAGCTCCGCGACAGAATAGAAGCAAATGAGACATTGAGAAAACCAAAATTCTTTAATGTGCAGTTTTTTGTTTGGAAAAAGATAATCGTGTAATGAGAAAACCATTAATCAAAAATGATATCAGTTTTAATTAAAAAAAATAATCAAGTGAATTAAACGTTTAATTGATATTATTAGTTTGCACCAGTAAACAAATTCACTTGATTAAACGTTTAATTCATTTGATTACATTTTTACAAATAGAGCAAAAAAAAATAATTTAAGTAAGTTCTTTAGTTGCTTCCATATTTCTGCTCCTAATATCTAGTACGTATGAGTGTTATAATCCGGAAGTCCATTTGCTAAGCATTTTTTAACATATCATGCTTGTATGTACTTCTAATAAAACACGAATTCTGTTTATACTTCCTTTTTAACTTATGTACATGATAATCCTTTAACCCTTTGAGGACCAGACTTTTTCTGTCGAAGCAATTTTTTAATTTTTCTTATTTTCAGAATATATGGCCCAATAATAGTAACGTCAAAAAAAAAGGCCCCCCTGGTCTTCTCCTTGCCCCTCTTTTCGCTTGGCAAATATAGTTGCCTATGGGCTGAAAGAGAATTTTTTACCCAAAAAATTATATTGAAAAATATAATGTTTTATGCATTTTTTATTTATTTAAACTATTTAAAAAGTAATTTATAAATAACTAACAATTTAAGATACGTTCTATACGTAATATTTGCCAAAACAGTCACGTGATGTAAAGCAAAGAAATACATTGCATATAGTACAAAATACATTTATGAGGCTATATTTGCCATAGCTGGCACAACGAAGGCATCCTTTCCAAATTTCACATTTTTCCATTTTATGGAAAGACTTCGGCTTTTTTAGGGAGATTTTTCCAGTTCTGGTTGCTTCCGGGAATCTGCGCGGTCTTTAACAGAAGTCATTAGTTAATTACTTTGCTAAAGCTGCCCGAAAATTAATCGAGGCCACTTTTGTCGCGAAGCTGTTAGCCAACATGAGTTTTCTATATATCACGTAGCTATTATGGACGCATATTTCGAAGAGATCAAAGAACAATCGAATATAAAACCGCCATTTCCTTCTGCGATCATACCCATAACCTTTTTTTGGTCCATGAGATCGCCACCTCCCATTCCCTTGTTGAAGTGCTGGACAACCAACTGCTTGTCCTGCAACACACCGCTTCACTTTGCACACCACAGTTGGGTTGTTGGGTTGGACTGCTGCACTATCATTATGCACATTTCTGAAACCAAAAAAGTATAGAAAAATAGTAACTACTATTGCAATATAAAAACTTACAATTATAAAAACTTACCTTGAAAATTATTAACAGCATTAAACACATCAAACACTTGCGGCATTTCCACATGTGCATTTACAATAGGTTTTAGAACTTGCGAATGTTCATATACGCAATTCTCCTGAAATCCGGTGAAAACGGGGTTTTTATAGGCAAGCGTCAATCTGAACCAGAAAGTTTTCTCTGGTGGTATAAAAATTGCCGGCTTTTCTGGTATTACTGCAGCATTTGAAGTCGATGCAATTGGCTCATTCTCTACAGCAACGCGAGCCTTTTTAATTACAGGAGATTCTATTGGATTAGTTCCTTCGCTAACAACTTCTATGGGCTCATCCTCTTGGATTTCCAAAGCGTCATTTTCTAGAAAAACGATGTCCTCTTCATCCATACATGTATGCAGCAGTTTCTTCCTCATTGTCACTGGTGTCGCAAAACCAAAGTTGCTCAATTTCGACCGAATTAAGGAAAATAAAACGATCACGGACTGATCCACTTATTTAAATTTTCTTATTTATAATAACCAAATAATAATACACTGTTTGATCAAAAATAACACTCGAAATACAACAATAATACACTTTCAAATAGTAATGCACGAAATACGTATGTATGCTCTGATTGATTTCGAATAATAAATGAATAAAAACAAACAAACAATCAGCGCAAAAAAAACTTTCAACTTAAAACAATAACAGACAAGATGCGTTTTGTTCAATTGACTTTAAAAAAACAACGTGAAACTATGTATATACACACATATGTACATACAATGATGAAAATAAAAAAAATATTTAGATTATTTTTAGGTGCGTTTTTTTCCCTTTCAACCCACAGGCAAACATACTTGCCAAACATATTTGGGGTAAATGTGGGCAGGTTAAAATTTTCACATACTTCCCCCACATATATTTTGAAAGGTAAGAGGTGCCTCCAAAATATACCCGAGTTTTAGCCAGGGGCGCCCTACGCTCACCCCACAGCACCCCCCTGAAGTAAGGCGACTTTTTGGTCAAACTTGAGGCATCCTAGCGGGCAAAAGGGGACAGATAGGCCCCTACCACCTTCCACATTTTTGTTGCCCCGACCCTCCGCAACAATTTCGTTGTTAACATATTTGCTCTATCTCTTACGTGACCAATTATATGATGCAAAATCCCCTGGGCAAGTATGTTTGCCTATGGTCGTCAAAGGGTTAATACAAAATAAAACTTTCTGTTTATTTTAAAAGATACACCGAAAACAGGCATTCTTTTTTAAAGGATAAAAAAAGATACATAAAAAAATAAAAACGTTTATTATGTTTATACTTAAATATTTAATAAGAAGAAAACGATTATTCATAAGTTTCCACAGTCGGTAATCAAGATTAAGTTAAAAAGATTAATTTAGGGAAGTAAAAATTGTCTAAAAATTATTTCTTAAGCAAAATTTTGAACGACCTTTTTTTTGTTTATTTTAATCATATTAAAAATAAATCTCAATCTTAGTAATTTTCTTATATTTCTTTTCATTGCAGATTTACCTTTCTCATCGGCATCTTCAACATATCATTTACATACAAATTGTACAAAATCAGAGACAATACGAATAGAATCGGGTTGCGAGATCACCAATAAACGCTGCCAGTGTTGGCCAACACTGAAAGTGTGTCGCAATCAGTTGGATACAGGTGTGGGGACGACAGATATACGATGGCATTTTAAGACTCTAGAGGTTAGTTAAATTTAATAATATTAATTGAGTCAATGTAATGCTGGCAGTAAGTCATTTGTGTGTCTATGTAAATTTTAAAATCAAGCTGCAGGTGACAGCTTGTGTCCCGGAATACACTTTAATACATTAAAATCAGATTTTTTATATATTTCACACAACAACAAAATTGGGATTTTGTTGGTTGTGCTTGATTTCCGGTTTTTGTTCTTGATGAAAACATGTCTATTCTCATTTCACTGGTTACTTAGGTCAGATTGTCAGGAAACTTTGGGAAATGTTATATTTTGTAATACTAAAAAAGAATAACGGTATCGGTTATAACCCGCCACTGGTTGATAGGAACCCATGCGGTTTGGATGGGCCAAGATTATAATGGCTACTGCTGAATCGTAAGGATGAGGAGGAGAAGAATACGGTGTTGCACTTTCTCTGCCAATGCGCTGGTCTCAGGGATATTAGAACGAGGCATTTTGGACAGACCCGAAATGCCATGCTTTAATGTTTTTCAAAATGGTTGAAGGCCACAGTGAGATCTGAAGAATAATCTGATGAACACTGATTTTACTTCCTAATGAATCGTCATCCAAT
Organism: Pollenia labialis; assembly: GCA_949318255.1. NCBI lineage: Eukaryota > Metazoa > Arthropoda > Insecta > Diptera > Polleniidae > Pollenia > Pollenia labialis. The sequence goes on along the minus strand of OX439140.1, from coordinate 26,171,516 downwards.
CGGCTGCTTATTTAATCTAAGACTTTAAAAAGGCAGTAAAAATCAGTAGTTTTTTTCAATTAACAAAATTGTTTAAAAAGTATTTCAATTTGATAATTTAATCAATTATTTATTTTTTTTTGTTGAAAGTAAATTAATAATATACTTTTAATTTAATTAACATCTTATTTGCTTTGATATAAATTTTTACTTAAAATATTACTCAAGGCGAATTTATTACAGGTGGTCTTAAAATCCTTTAGCTGAAATTAGCTAAAATCACTGTTGGATGTCAAAATTTTGTTTATTCTCTTTTATTCTCTTTGTTTCTGTTTTGTTTTATTTCTGTTTTTGAAATTGTACCTTGATTTTACAACAACAAATTGCTTGTGGTTTTTGTACGAGTTGTACTTGTTGTAGTACCGAGATTACCTGGGATGAATTCGCCTTGATATTACTTGAATAACAAAAAGTCTAATTGATTTTTTGGTTAAAATAAAAATAATTTAAACTTGTAGAATTGTTGTTGGGAATTGTCACAACCTAAACTATATTTAATAAAATCAATTAACATATTGCTTGAAAACGCAAAGTTTCTTGATCATTTGTATACCCTCCACCACAATTAATTTTAAAGAGGGTATACTAAGTTTGTCATTCCGTGTGAAACTTTTTTATTATTTATCTAAAACACATATTCTAGTTCCTTGAGTAATTCTAAGTCGACTTAGCCATGTCCGTCTGACCGTATGTCCATCAGTCCGTCCGATGAAAACACGTTCACTTTTGAAAACTCAAAAGATATGAACAAGCTTGGTGTCAAATTGCTTGTAGTTATCCTAAGCAGTTTTGAATTGAAATCCAGCAAAATCGGATGAGTAGGATCACAGCTATGAATCCAAATGTGGAACCGCCGCCTTAAAAAATTGATAATTTTGTTACAAAAACTAACATAAACTTTGGGACAATGTACGGAAAGGTACAAGATATTGCAGAAGATCGTTTTATTCGACTGGAAATCACACTGCAAAATTTCGTGAAGATCGGTCCATAATATAGCCTAGGCCCCATATAAACACTTCTCTCAGAAAACAGTTTTGTACGCCTAAAACTGCAATAAATAATGCTCTCAGAATAAAATTAAATACTTCACAATTTTTTAGGACTAGAAATAACACTAATAAATTTCGTGCAGATCGGTGCATAATTTACCCTAGGTCCCATATAAACCCGTAGCCAATATAGATATTGCGGTCAAATTTCATTCAACTATTTTAATTTTACTAAATCAACAAATTGTTTGCTTGCTTCTATTAATTTGGTATGAGTTTGGAGATTTGAAACCATTTTAAATTTTTTTTCTTTGTAATAAGAGCGCTTTATCAACGAACAATATTTTCAAATTAAAGTTTACTTTGATTTCCAAAAAAAATCTAAATAATCTGATCAAGATAAATCTAAATAATAAGATTTAATTTAATCTGCAAATATTCCTGTAGCGTGGGTCTCTTCATGGTGAAATGCCAAGACAAAATAAGCTCTATTTTGGAATTTTAAATTGAGCAATCTTGCTCTGAAAATATCAGAGAGCTAATTTTTATTGCACTCAAACTTTAAAAGACATCTTCAAGGAGTAATTTGTTGTATTAACCCTTTACACACCATACCATTCTTTACCAACTCACATTAAAATGGTGACCCTAAAAATAATTTCATATATTTAGGGCGTATGTGAAACCGTAGCAAGGTGTGGGGAAAATATTTCATGTTTCTGCTGTGTGAAATGATATTTGTTTTGACGATATAAAATTTTGTAACGTTTGTAAAAAATTAAAATACAAAACGAATTTAATAATTTTAGAAACAAGAAATATGTAGCACAATAAAAGTTTTTGGAGTTGGCACTATTTGCATTTTTTTTTTTTTTTAATTTAAATTTATAAATTTTTTAAAAGCTTTGAACTTCTAATTTTCTGCTTGTCAGAAATTTAGTTGGCTGTGGCAAAATTTCTACTATCCCCCAGGGCTAATGAAATTTTATTAACCTCGTTAGTGTCAAAATTTTACTAACAGCTAAAACTGTTACTCGGAACTGTTGTACGATACTAGGGCTACCGTTAGGAATTTTTGAAAAGTCGCACAAAAGGCCGTTTTATTAAAATAAAGTCGCAGGAAAAAGTCGTTTGAGATAAACAACGTTCATCTTTTTTAAACGTTTTTTATAAATAAAAACCATAGCAAAACAAAAAGAAAAACATCTAAAATAAAACAGTCAAATTATTTTTTTAGTCTCAGAAATTTGTTTATGTTATTAATGTGTTTTCATGTCGCTGAAGATGACTGTTCAGTTCACTAAAAGCTGATTACAATCACTACAAAATACCGCTTAAACTTCATGTCTCGGTTTAGCCATTTATACTTCAGTTTCTAGTCTTTCGAATGGTAGCACCAAATATTACATTTCTTGGAAGGACCTGCAGCGGCGGCTATTAACAGTTTTTTTAATTTTTTATTTTAAAAAGCTATTTTGCTTAAACTTTAAAACTTTGAGAAAAATTTATTAAATGTTAAATGCAAATTAAATGTTTTTTGTACGGAACTTAACAAAAAAAATGGTAAAATTAAAATCAAGTCGCAAAAGTCGGTGATAGAAAAAAATCTTACAAAAAGTCACAGGCCGCTAAACAGGGGTCAAATTTCGACTTCAGTTGGGCGAACGATAACCCTGTACGATACTAAGCTATTAGCCATTGCGAAATTAAACGTACGAGAATCAAAACAAAACGCGTGTTTTTCTCCAAAACCGTTTAGTACCGCTTTTTTATATGAAGCCATCGGTTTATATAACTAACTAGATTAACCCGCATGCGCATGCTTTGCTACCCCCATCGAAATAATATAAGTAAAATTTGTTTTTAAAACAGATCGCTTATACTGATAACAAAGCTACTAGTACTAATTTAAAATGCTTTTACAGTAACCGTTCAACAGACATACAGATATTTCAAGTGTATTCGTATAGGAGGTGCCATGCCTACTTGTCCCATTGAACCTACATTTTAAAAGATGTTGTGTATTACTATCTTAGCTATTTGGGGATAATCGAAGTACATTCTCACTGTACTCCAAATATGTAGAAATTTTTATTGTGCCACGCCCATTTGAAAATTTAAAAACTTGTATGCTAAGCTCCGGGGATTCAGAAAATTACTGTAAAATTTTAGGGAAAATCGGTTTAGTTGTTTTAGAGTCTATATGGAACAAACAATTATACGCTTTTTCATTTTAATATTATTTGTTGCTCCCTCTGCACCATTAATTATTTTAAAAGCTGTAGTATACCATAAGAGTGGATCGTACAAAGTTTGAAAGCTTTTGTGTTCAGATATTCAGTTTTTATTATTTTCGTTCTATGGGGGTACTGTCTACACCCCTCATTTTTCTTTCAAAATTTATAGTTTACCATAATAGTGACTTAAGTCAAGTCTGAAGACTCTAGCAGTAATAGTTCTGCAGTTACGCGATATTTTATAAATTCATCCTTTTGGGGGTATTGCTCGCCCTCGCCCTCGCCCACCCCTTTAATTTTTATTTTCAAATGTGTAGTTTTCTAAAGAGTGACTCTTACTAAGTTCTTAAGATATTGGATATTTAAAATGGCCGTCCTATTGGGGGTACTACTTCCCCTGCTGATATCTAATTTCAATTTCGAGGCTTAGAAGATCCTACTGCAACAAGTTATAGCAAAAGGGTGCAGTGGCTCTTCAGATATGCGATACTTAATATTGGCATCCCATGGAGGGTACCACTTTCCCTGCACCTATCATAAAAATATGTAGCCTATTTTATTTTCAGAGCTCGCGTTAAATCAATGAAATCTGTTCTATAGTTAAGGAGTATATACGCTTACAAATAAACAGACAAAAATTTTTCATTTACCGCTTCACATAAACGCTATATAAAGTCCAACCCCGAATATATTTATTAATGGCTGAAGGGTGCCAAACACAGGACACTTCGTATAATCTAATCGCCAGCCACTTCTCAACAGTCAAATAAAAAAAGTAAGACAGAGATTATATTAAAAAGTTAAAGACACAAATGATAGCAATTGCATCAGTATAAGGAAATGTCATGGTATGAGCACATACTCGAATGTATGTATGTGTATATATCCTTATATATATTAAAGTAATGCTTATAAAGTGTACTTTCATTGTTAGAGTCAGTTTGACGTGACAATTTTATAATGAAACTGCTTCTTTTAACTGTCTTTTTTCCAAAAAAAAAAAAAAATTGTTTTCTTCGAAATACAATGTAAAGGCGAGAACTAAAGACATTTTATATGTGATGTGTGTGTTTAGCACATGTATGTAATATTATATTGTACGCATTTCCAGTAATCCTTTCCTATATAAATATAAACATACATACATCGTTACAATAGCCAGAATCTATTGTTGCAACATTTGTTATAGGTCTTTGTTAAGCGCCGACATATACCACAAATTGCAGACATTTAATCAATGTCTTAACTGCTGTTACCCAACCTCATAATGCTTACATTGCCATAGAGATTTCCTTGACAATTTGCTTTTACAATTTTACTTAAGAGGATGCAGTTTTCTTCTCTTTCTTTATGGCTGGCTTTTAATTCAACAAATTTCCATTGCAAGTGCAAAGATAAGTTTGTCTGTGTGCCTTAAGGATTTTTATGACTAGAAATTAACTGCAGTTGCTGAATTATATTGACTTTGTGTGTTAAATTTTTGTTTTATTTTTTTTTTTGCTATTTTCATTGCAGGACTGCCAATTAAATTTACAAAATTTAATAAAACTTGAAATGGAATTTGATGAGGACTATACAATCTCACCGAGTACATTTACGTATAAAAAATTAAGAAGAAGGAGGAAACGATCATTAAGAAGAAAGACGTAAGTTTTATGGAAAAAAATTAATAAAAGAAATTTAATATTAATATTAAATTTATTTTTAAGTTAAAAGGATTTAAGCTTTCCTTAATCGATGGCGAAAAAAGGAAATTAATTTGAAATTAACAGATAGAAATTTATAAAATTTTATGGTAACAACATTTAAATTTAATTTAAGAATGGAAATGATGAACAAGATGTATTCGAAATTAAATCATTTTTTTCTAATGAATATTTTAAATAAGTTCGCAGTTTTAAAAATTTGTTTTCGAATGTTACATTAAAACTTTAAAAGATTTTTTACTTTATAAAATTTATAAAATTAAAATTTGTATTAGATATATGCCTTCTCGTAAACTTGACAATTATTAAGAACTCCTTAATATAATTTTGAAATTAATATCGAAAATTCTGTTTAGTAAATTTTACCAAGTCCTAAAATTTAATATTCAAAAAAAAAACCTAACTTAAGGAAAAATTTATATTTTATTAAAATGTTTCTTTGTTCGAAAATTTTTCTGGTACTTTTTAATTTTCGAAAATCTTTTCCCAAAAAAAAATATAAGAAATTTTATATTTAATTTAAATTTTTCTATATTCGAAAAATTTTCTGCAATTTCGAATTTTCGAAAATAATTTTCATTAATAGAATTTTACTTTCTATGCATGTAAAGCTAGGATTGCTTTAAATTTTAAGGAAAATAGAAAGTTTGATGCATTTTTTTTTTATTCGAAACGCTTAGCTGAATTTCTAACATTCGAAAATATTACCAAGTCCTAAAATTTAATATTCAAAAAATCGCCTAACTTAACAAAAATTTATATTTTATTAAAATGTTTCTATGTTCGAAAATTTTTCTGCAATTTCGAATTTTCGAAAATAATGTTCATTAATAGAATTTTACTTTACTTTTACTAATAAAAATGTCTTATCATCGAAAATTTATTATTATTATTAGATTTTCGAAAACTGTCCCAATTGGAGAAATTGTTCATTTATAGTTCAAAAGTAGGTTTATTAAAACAAGCATTGCTATTTTTATAGAGTTTTTTATGTTTGAATAGTTTTACATAATTTCGAACTCTTAAACACAGTATCGCTCTTATGAATTTTACATTCATAGTTTATTAGAGGTTTAGTTTTTTAAAAAAGGAATAATTTTATATAATTTTCTGATGTTTGAAACATTTTTTTATAGTTTTTTATAGTATTTGCGAATATAATTTCTTAAACTATAAATAAAAATTAAGAGTTCAAATCATTGGAAAATGACAAAAAAAAATATGTTTTTATAAGGTTTATAATATACGAAAATTTTAAATAAATTTCGAAATTTGTTTTAGAACAATTGTGATTTTTTAGTTGAACAGTTAATTTTAATTTTGATATTTTTTAGTTAGGCTTGAGTTCATCAAATTTTATTTTCATTAAATTATTTTTACTGAAGGAAGGAATTTTTACAACTTCGAATTTTTTATTAAAATTTATTGCTAATTTTCTTGGCTGAGCTGGGGCTCGAACCTGGGTTGAATTTACATGTTCCAAGAATCACCGCATCCTCTCATCAGAATTCTTTGAGTTCTACCCTCTGCACCACTGCGGTGCCTGCCAGCCAACAATCAAACATCAATCTTTAACCAGTGTTACTGGTGGTTCGAAATTTGCTGTAATTATAATTTTTTTTCGAAATTATTTTTATTACTTAGGATTATTAGAATTTTGCATTGATAGTTCTTAAGCTGGTAAACTGTATTTAAACTCTGTTCAAAAAATTTTCTGACTGTTTGTCTATATCGTAAAAATGTTTTTTCTTATGTTGAAAAACAATTTTAAATGAAGAACGAATTTTTTTGTTATTTTTTACACTTTTAACGATTTTTGTAATGATATTGAATATTTTATTTATAAAAATTTCCTTGAAATTTATATTTCCTTTAGAATTTAATTTCAATATTGTTTAAATTTCTTTTTTAATTTCCCGCAATTTCCTTTTCCAAAATGCTTTTTAAATTTCTGTATTTCAAATAAAACTAAAGAATAACTTGCAACCCAAAGTTTCTTTTCAACTGCTTTTTCCGTTTTTTTTTTTATTTTTATTTTTACTGCAAAAATGATGTCCTTGTTGCTTTCCATTGAGAAAAAAAGTTTTTATAGTTGTTTTTGTTGTTGTTTATGTGTCCTTAATGTTAAAAAAAAACAACATTGGCCACGAAAATGTATAACTTTCCAATATTTCTTTTCTAAGTCAAAACTTTAAAAACAAAACACTTGTTTTCTTGATATTTTTTTTTTTTTTTTTGTAAAAATGATTTTGAAAAATTTTTTTGTTTATTAAGTTTTTGTTTTTAAAGTTAAATAAAATACTAGTAAAAGTTGTGGAAACTAGCATTTTATAAAATAAATGATAATGGACTTGAGTTGTTATAGAAAGATTGAATTTGAGGGCAAAATAAAATGATTGAAGAATTATTTAAGTTGAACTAGAAATTTACTCAACACTGTAATTCCTTTAAGGAATATGTATCTTTAACTACCTTGCTTTATACATACATATATACGATTCATAGAATTTACAACAAACTTTAAAAGCTATTCGAACATAATGCAGTGGATACGTGATTTGAAACACTAAAAATGTGTTTCCATGTCCCGAAATTTTAAATTTTCTTCTACAGATAGTTTTTTTCTCCAAAAGGAAAAACCGGAAATAATCTTACAAAAATATCCAAAATGTACAATTTTTAAAACAAGTAACAAAGAATTTCATTTAATTTAAACTTCTATTTTACAATAAACACTAATTTTTAAAACATACTCTATGGGCAATTTAACTACACATTGCCGACAGATGAAAGTTGATTCCGTTGCAAGTAGAAGGATATAAAAAAATTAACACTAATTAATTTGCAGTTTGCACAAGGATGGTTCAATTTTAATAATTTAAAACATTTTTAGCGGAGCTGCATTTGAGTTTAAATTTTGCATTCGGGGACTTATTCGGGAGGCTGCAATGTTTGACCTTTTAGCTGTTCAAACAACTTAAGTTTTCAATAATTTAATTCGATTTAAAAATTATACTGCATATAAAATCTGTTAGCTGTGATCTATTAAAAACCTCCATAACGGGGTTCAGCTTATCCGCCTTCAGTTTAGGAAATACTCGACTTTGAATTTTGGAAATTATCGTCCTTGAAAACGCAAGATCATGCACAAATTGAATCGTTTCAGGGTTCAGAATAACGGGTCTAATGTTTAGTACTTTTATTGTCCAAAATGTACTGTTTTTGTTATAAATTCAATACCTTTTGAAAATCTAATTTTTATACAATTTACCACAGGTAAAAAGGCTAAATATAATATCCGTTCGTAATTTCTACGTAATATTGATGTAAGACCCTATAAAGTACATATATTCCGGGTCCTTATGGGTAGCGATGTCCGTCGGCTTTTTAGTACTGTTTGTTAGTGGGTGAGTGGCCTAAGATGATGATTTTCGTAAAGTAAAGGTTATTAAAAATTCTTCACAGCTGAATAAAGCACTCTTACTTGTTTTCGATTCATCATCTGGATACCCGTCTTCTCTGGTGGAACATAAGGCAATATCATTTTATTCTATTGATACTTCCCAAGTTGTTTTATTTTTACAAACAATAAAGTCATCATTGTCTAGTGGACCTGAAGGCAGCCCTGCTTGCGTCTTAACAAATGTTGCTCATGCTTTAACTACCCCTTGAGCTATTCACCCCTATCATGAATAATTTTTCCATCGTAATTTTTCCCATATTTGCGATCATGAAAAACTCCCATGAACAAAAGGTAATTCAAAGGGGAATAATAACGTGAAAAAATGTTCACGGGAAAAAAATCACCTTATCGTGAAAAGTTTTTTCCCTCGTAATTTGTTCACATTTCCCTTAGATTTTCTTACTTTATTTTTGCTAGGGAACAGAACATGTCTGTAAGTAGGTCCTCCTATAAGTCGAATATAAAGGGCTAGATACGTTAAAAGGCACAAACCGATATATTGTTCAACGAAATGCTTAACAACAGGTCGATTGCCTGCGGATTTGCGAAGCTTTTAAAAGACGTGGTGGCAGAATTTTGGAAAATATTTTACTACATAAAATTTAAAAAGTGCAAAAAACCTAACCTTGTAATCAAACTATCCTTCCAAAACTAAATATTTTGCTTTATTATTTTAACTTTTCTTTAAAATATTTACGTGTTTACTTTTGAACAAAAATTTCATTGATTTTTAATTTTTTTTAATATTTCTTCTTATTTTTACACTCACTGGAACTGATAGCGTGAAAAATGTTTCACATGAGATTGACGATTGCTTTTTCCCCTTCGAGGGGGAAAAAAAATTTCATGGGAACAAAAATTCCACTTGTTATTCACGTTTAATGTGTCATTAAAATACGGATAATTTCCCCAATTTTGGAGGAAATCCTTTATCATACCGTCATTTAAATCAAGAAACATGTTGAATATAACGAATTATAGAGGCATTGCAAAATTGAGTGCAATTCCTAAACTTTTTCAAAAATGCTTAACAGGCTCCCTCTGCCGCAGTGTAAGCTCAATGATATCACCATACCAGCTTGATTTCCGGAAAGGTTCTTCTGCAATGACAAATGGATGGACGTTATTTGTACTGACTTCAGCAAAGCTTCTGATGAAACCAACCATAACCTACTTCTCACTAAGCAACGCTTTGAGCTGGTTACGGTCGTATCTAACCTGAAAATCACAGTGGGGTTTTTTTTTTTTTTTTTTTTTTTTTGATAATACCACCTTCAAAGAAATTTACGTTAGCTCCGGTGTTCCCCAAGGAAGTCACCTAGGCCCTTTGCTATTTTCGCTTTTCATAAACGATTTGCTGCTTGTAATGAAACACTGTAATGTTTTATTGTACGCTGATGATGTTAAGATGTTTCTCAGCAATAAGTTATCTTCAGGTGGGGTGTATTTGCAGCAGTGTTTAAATAGTTTTTACGCATGGTGTAAATATAACCAAATGGAGCTAAACTAAAAAAAAAAAGCAAGCACATGCGATTTTCTAGGAATTGCACGTTATAGCTACACTATTTTCTGGACGGGTATATTAAACGATGATCTTAACACAGACCCCAATGTAGCGAAACAACTGTACATATCTCTAGCAAGACCAATTTTGGAGTATGGGTCCATTGTCTAGGATTCTGAAGCTAATATTTTATTTTAGACGAAAAAAAACTCGTAAAATGGGTTTTACTTTATACGGAAAAAATAAACCTCCTAAAATGAGTTTTATTTAAAACGGAAAAAAATAAAACTCCTCAAATGAGTTTTAGTTTAGACGGAAAACATAAAACTCTTTATTTTTTAAGATCACCACAGATTCTCGTCAGTACGAATCTCCGTTGGCTCTATCATGAAGAGTTTTTATGTTTAAATTTTCCGGATAACTGTTATTTACGGTCCCTGAATTTTTTTCGTTAATAATGCCCTTACAAAAATTCTTGTAATATATAGAGGTCTGCAAGGATTCATATGCATAAATGAATATAGATAAATAAATAAAAAAAAAGAAACCGATAAAATTCTCAGTACACAGACTATTACAACAGTATACGTATGTATGCCGTTTAACACTTTTAATGAATCCATTTAAATTATTCCACTAAATAGGCAAACAGAAATTTCCGAAGTTTGCTTCTCCAAAAAGGACTCCTTTAGTAGGGATTCGGTATTATTTCAAAATATGAATTTTAGATCCCCAATCTATACGAAAAGTTCTACCAAAAGGAGAAGTTTATATTGAACGACAAATGCAAAATAACAATAAGCAAAACGGGGGTAGCCATTTTCTTCAAGGATATTACAATTGTCATAAACTAAACAAATCTAGTGAGCTAGCCAGGAAAACATGGACTGATAACTGTTAAATCAAATTTCAAGAATCTGGTAATAGTGCTAACAGATCAATATTTAATAAAAGAAATTTGTGCTGATTCACACTCATCAATTGTGACTCGGCAAGTCTTGAGTTTTTAAAAAAGTGGGTAGAGCTGAGTGGGAAGGGGTACAGACTTAACCATTTTTATTAATTTCTTTTTCCTTTTGTTTTTGTATTGGTAATATGCTAGATGAGTTTAAGCTTAAGGTAAACAACAAGAAAACTGACGACACAAAGTGATAACGTCTGAACGTACACGGAGGTATCAAAGAGAATAAAAGAAAACCTGTTTAACTAAAACAAATGTGTCTGAACCATTATTCCAAAAATCTCAATAAATTTTGTGTATACACCTAATAAAAAGCTACGTGTTTTTAAATAGTCGTATACATAAAAACGTACAACATTTTTAAATAAAAACTTTAAGATCTGAGTTTTATTACTATCGAACTGAAATGTAAACGAGTTCTTTAAAATTATTGCAATATGAAAAAGATTCCTGGAAAAAATATTGCCAATATATTATAAACTAAGTTTTTCTTAAGGTTGTTAGTAACTTATGTATACATATTACCTAAAGGGAATTCAGCTGAACTTGTTAAGCAACCTAGTAAAATGTTATATAAATCGTTTGAGCATAAAATCCTTAAATATAAAATGAAAATGTAATTTACTAAGCAACAAAACAACAAAATATATTATGCATACTAAAATAAGTTAGAAAAGAGTAAAATTCTGAAAACAACTTTGCTTAATATATCAACTTACCTTAATTAAGCCTTAAGGTATGCTTAATATTTTTCGCTTGAATTTATGCTTTGAAAAAACAATTCAAATAAATGTGTAGTCAAGGTAGTGTAAATATTATTTTTAGTTTTTCGAAAAAAAATTTTCTGCTTAATTTATTTTTCATTTTTAAGATGATTTTATTTCCCAGTGCTTAAATAAACATTTTCTTCTTTCTGGCCATATTAGCTACTTTAAAATAAACAATTATTTTCCATTAGAATTTATAAATGATTGAAGAAAAAGCTTTTAGCTTTTCCATGTCTTTTATAAATTAAGCATACCGGGCCAGGTGTCTATACTCTTTGCCACAGATTAAAATGTCCTTGAAATCAGGCAATTTTTTTTCAAGAAAAATTACTTTAATTTTTCACTGTCTTAAATGGGCATTGCCAACAGATAACAAAAATGCTTTATTTTAAAAAAATTACCTCAAAGTATGCTTTAGTTAAGAGAAGTAAAAACAAACAAGAAAATTACAGAAAATATTCACAATGGAATGGTTTAAAAAAAAAAAATAATTTTAGTTATTTAAATTCGTCTTATTTTTGAACACTTCATTTAAATTTTATGATTTAATTAAGAAATTAAAAAAAAAATATAAAGAATACTTTAAGGCAACTTTTTGAAAATATATCAAAATTTTATTTTTTCTTATTTAAGAAAATGTAAATTTATCTTAGAATTGTTGTTGTAGTTGTTTCAGCAGCGTTGTTGCTAAATTGACAAATCTTCGTCGTTGTTCATTGAACTTCAACTCATTCCGGTGAGTAGAACCTTTTCTGTTGGGAACGTGCTTGGATCTGTGTAGTTTGTTGTTGGCTTGGCAGTCATAATTTTAAATAAATTTAAACATACTTAAATAAAACTTATAATTCTTATAAACTCTTATAACCACTTAAGTGTGAAAATATAATTTTAAATTAATATAAATTAATCTAAAACATTATTAAAATTAATCTCTTCAAATATGTCATAAAGACAATTTTGTAGATTTATTTTTATTTTATTTAATTTTATTTGAATAGTTTGAAATAAAACATTTGCATACTTACGGGGATTAAAGTGCAATTTAATGTCTTACTTAATACCTTCTACAATTAATTAAAAAATATAAGTGTTCAGATTTAACCAAATTTCATTAAATAAAGTAAAACATATTAATTAAGCATTTAAGTAATTAATTAATTGTTTTGTGATTTATACCTATTAATAAATAACTTTATATATGGGCAGCGAAGTTGAGTTTACGAAGTCTGCCTCCCTTCTGTATGCGTGAATGTTAAAATGGGTTTCATGAAGAACTTCTTTTGTGGAGTTACTCCAATATTTATGTTTCATCAGTTTTAAGACGATCAAAGAACAACAATGAGCTGCAAAAGAAAAAAACAATTTTTGGAAAAAAAAAATTTATTCTTTCAAATGAATATAAATTTTTTTAACAAAAATGTAATTCCATTAAGTATTCGACTGTAAGTGAGATTTTATATTATGACCCTAATTGTGTTAAACGCAACGCAAAAATTACATTGAAGGCAAAAACAAACACAAAAATATTTCATAAGTTTGTTGTTGTTTTCTACAGAAATTCATACTGCGTTTCAAAATTTTTCAACTTCACAAGATATGCAGCGTTTGAAACTTAAAAATTTAATATGAAAGCAACAACAAAATTATGAAAAATTTCTGACTTTGTTGTTGCTTTTAATGTACTTTTTGGCTTAGCGTTGCATTTTAAAAAATTAGTTCCTATATTTAACATATATTTTGCGATATGAGACTTAAAAGAACAATTTCACTGTTCATTTAACATTACTTGAAAATGTAAGTTGTTATTAAGAGTTCTCACTGCACTATGCAGATTTAATCCGTACTTGAAATTAACCAAAAGTGAAATTAGAAGGAGCATTTTATTATGATTGATTAACTTAGCCATTTTACACCTTACAATTATAAAACACCAGAATCATTTTCAATATGGTTTTTAATTTAAAAACTTAGTGTACATAAATAACAGAAAATTTAAACTAACTGAGAAGCATAAGTTTTCAATTTTACTTTTTAAACATGAAAATAATGTGTTTTTGTCTTGTTATGTTGTTTCTACACACAACAAGCAAATCGTTTTTTAACTGCTTGTCTGGTGTTGTTGTAGTGTCTACAACAAACTTTAATAAGTTAAATAAGATTAAAACGCTTACTCTTTAGTGGCACTGTCAACAAAAAGTTTAATCTTATTTTACTTTTTTAAGACGCGATATGAATTTCTGTAGAAAGCAACAAGAAATATTTTTGACTTTGTTTTTGCTTTCAATGAAATTTTTTTCGTTGCGTTGTGTTTTACCCAATTAGGGCCTTCAAAAATTGTACAATTTAAACATGGCACCATGAAAAATATGCTCAAGAGAACTAAAAAAATCTTTAACAGATTGCAAGCAGATCAACATAAAATAAATTTGGCGTTTTGTGTTTTCAAATAGTGCGATTGTCAGAACATGACTGATAGCTAAGGTTAAGTTATTCGGTACTTGTTAATGACGCTTTAGTTTCTTAAAAGCTGATCGTACTTTTAAAGGCAGAAATTTTAGACATTGCTTAACCCTCCGTCTTACACATGTTTTTATTTTCGCATTCGTAACGCATGAGTCTAGCCAGACCCAACAAACTTTTGAATAAATAAAACCAATTTTTTTTTAAAATGTTATATTATACACATTTATAATTTAAATATATATTTTCATATTTTATTTTAATTATAAATGTGTATAATATGACATTTAGTTAAAAAAAAATTGGTTTTATTTATTCAAAAGTTTGTTGGGTCTGGCTAGACTCATGCGTTACGAATGTGAAATTAAAAAACATGTGTAATAGGGAGGGTTAAATTGAGAACTAGATGGAGGTAATAGTTTGTGTGTTTAATAAAAAAAAAAATAATAGATAATTTAACAAAAAAATAATTAAAAACAGCAAGAAAGAAAGTTAAAAATACGGCATCTTCTATACAAAATATATATGGGTCTGGCCAGACAACATGTGTTACGAATGTGATGTGTGCAGTAAAATATTCGAATAAGTTTCCTTATATATCCTTTCCAGGTTATATTTTTCAGCTTTTTATTGTAAACTAAATTTTAGAAGGGTACCTGAAACTTCAAGTCTCTACCTGTGTTTTAAATATACTAAAATAACATTTAAAATCGATAAAGGTCTGGCCAGACTCATGAGTAAGACGAAGGGTTAAACTTTCAGGTAACTTTTCACTTTGTCAAAACAGATTGTGACAGATCTACTGTTGTTATAAGCTATCAATATAGTCACGCCCATTTTTCACCGCACCAAATACTAAGTAGCATTGACTCGGTACCCAGCACAGCCTCACCGCATAATCCCCTAAGATTTTGTTTGTCAGTTATGTACAGTTAGTGCGGGTTATTCATCACCGGTTGGTGAAAAATGGCTTATGTGATTCTTTCTCTAGAGCATTTCAGTTTTCTAACAAACTTTAAAATCAAATTTTTGTTTCTTTCTTTTATCAAACAAAATCTGCTTTAATGTTCAAAAAAAAATAAAAAATACTAAAGAAACCTATTTAAAAAAACCCCTTTTAAATATAAAAGGTCCCATAAGTATACTACATTAACAACCATTAAACTAAAAGGCCTTATGGTATGCAATTTAAAACATATGAATTGAAAACTTTGCAAACACAAGCAATCAGATCATTTTTAGAGACAAAACATGTGTTTGTCAGACCTTTTTAAAAGAAACGGCAAAATGTTTGTTATTTTAAGTATATTATACAAATAATCCCAAATAAAACATTGCCTAATTTTAGGCATTAAATATTCACTGTCTACTTTAAAGGATGTAACTGTCAATTATGTTGTTTTTAATTTAAAATCACAAACAAAAAGTCTTTAACAAACTTGAAAAGTGTACTACAACTTAAAATAAGCAACAATAAAAAACAGACAACACACATCCACCCTGCCCAAAACAAAAACAAAAAATCCACATAATAAAATCAACATTTTAAAGGTCCGGATAACATTGATTGCAGATAAATGAGTGTGAGTAAGAGTGTGTCAGATATGGAGATAAATTTTGTGTATGTGTAAATCCTGGTGTCTCACAACACCCTCAGGCTTAACACCCCACAGTACTTAAATGAAACACAGTTATTTATTTTTTATTTTTTTTTTGCTTGCCTTGTCCTTTTTTCTCTCCTACACTTACACATTTTATTGCATGTACGTGTGGGCATGTATTTACTAGCATAAAGGCTAACATACACACGGATATACACATGTACATGGTAGATAATTTAAGCACAGAATACATTTTGTTTTTCTTTTTCTTTATATTAATATAATAAAAATGTGTATGTTTGTTATATAAAACCCTCATTATGTGTTAAAAAATGCCAACCTATTTATATTATTTACTCTGATGCCATTAGCAACAACATCTTACACATTTCGTTTTTCTTATTTTCTCTTTGCCATTGAAGCATGCAAACATGATAACTTGTTGCTCAAAACCATTTTTGCTTTTGAAGAAAATATTAGATTCTTGCGGAAAATCAAATCTTTTTTTCGCCTTTATGTTTGTTGCTCTTATACATTTAGTGAAAAATATTTAATTATATGCGTGTAGTTTTAATAACATTAGTGCGAATACAACTAATATTATAATCCCATTAATATAATAAATGTGAAAGTTTGTATGTTTCAATGTTTGGTATGTTTGTGGCTCAATCACGCGAAGTCCGGATGGATTTTGACGAAATTTGGTAGATGGATAGCATATGGCCCAGATTCAAATATAGGGGTGGTTTTAAGAGGGAAATCGGGGAAAAATTTGAACTCTGGTATTTTTTTTGGTTTCTTGAAAAATTTAGTATGCAGATTATTTTTAATTAAATAAAATATAAGGGAGTATAATGGTACTTTTTAAGGGGTATAAAGGGAATAAAATTGGTACTTTTTCTCTTTCGTACTTTCTGGGGGCCTAAAATGGAGAAAGCTTTTACTCTTGGTGCTCTTTTACCTTTGGTATTTTTTTCACTTTTCGAAAAATTTGGTATAGAAATAGCATATGGCCCAGACTAAAATATGGGATAATTTTTATAATGCAACAACAGAAAAATAGGTACTTTTGTACATTTTCCCTGTTTTAATAAATTTGGTATACAGATTGCATATGTTCTAGTGGCCGGTATAGGCATATTTAGACACCCCTTGCTTTTCATATGGACATTTGAATGTCGGTTTCTCAGGCGTACCGACTGCTTGGTACTTTTGGTACTTTTTCTATTTTTTAAAAATTTGGTTTATAGATTGTATATTGTCCAAATTAAAATAAAGGTTACTAAACACGGGCTACAAATGGTACTTTTTCTATTCTCGATTAATTTTTTATACAAACATACGTTAACAACAGTGTACTTTCTGTTGGCCTAAAATTAGGGAATGCTGGTACTTACTATACCATTTTTCAAATGCAACGATGCAAGACCATTTCCACAAGATTCTGAACTGGGCTACTGATCTGATAATTCTGCGCATTAGAATTTAAACTACCAAATTAATTATCATCACAAATAATCCAAAAGTAAATACAATAGCAGCATTTTCAAAATCGTATAATATTTACTTAAATCCCAAAAGTATAGTATAGTATTTACTTTACCAGTTTTAAAATGCAACGATGCAAGACCATTTGCACTAGATTGTGAATTGGGCTAATGTTTAATTAAGCGCACTAAATATTTTACAATTGGTATTTCTTAAGCTCTATTATTTATGGTACTACACGTACTTGCCTAGAAATAAAAATTCAGTAATTTAATTTTGTTTTAGCTGCAGTTTTAATTGTCTACTTTAAGGATCTTGATAATATTTTTATATGATATTGATATAATTCTAATTATATTTATAACAAATTATATTACAAAAATTTTTTCTTTAAAACTTTTGATATTTATTGCCATCAATTTAATTTAATTAATTTTTAAAGCATACTTTTAAGCAAACAAACAACACCTTAGTTTTTTAGAAAATAAAACCTTATTAAATAATCAGAACAGAATTAAAAGGTTTTGTCAACCTAAACTAGCCTATGGAGCCGGTGAAAGCCTAGTTGGGAGTGAGCCAGTCTATAAGAACAATTGTTGTGGGTTCGATTCTTGATAGGAACTCTGGTCTGATTCACTTCAATGGGCCTTCGCTACTATTGCTCGCATAATTAAGTAAGAATATAATTTTTAATTTGTATTTGTTACATTAAATAAATAAAATTTTTTTAAATATTTTTAATATTTCTAAAAGTTCATCAAATTTAATTTGTATTAAATTATTTTTGTAAGAAAATAAACACAATACTTATTATTATAAATAAATAACCTTTACTAGCCTACGGCATAATCAGTATTCTACAGTCTCTTTACTAACGTTTCATCTCCATTCTTTTATTCTTTTTTATTTATTTGACTTGTAGTATTTGAACTACGATGTCCTTTATTATACTTGACTTTGCCAGTTGGTACTTGTTTCTTAAAGATTTAATATAATTTATTATATTGTCTTCTTCTATTAGATTTTATGTGATAACCAGATATCCTCTGTCATCGAATGACAATCAAGTTATGTGAGAAATTTGAAATAACAAAAGCAACGAAAACAAAAATGATGTATTACTTAAAGCTAAAGAGGGCATCAGGATTGAAATGTTATTAAAAAAAATTGCAAAATATAAGAAAATTTTATTGGAAATTGTTAAAGAACTGACATGACAGTTTTTAAAATAAAAAAAAATTTTAATTTTATTAGCCAGACACTGTCGCAGCTTCGATGACGAAACTGAGGAGGAGGACATAGAACACCTTCTGTGTCACTGTTCTTCATTGGTGTGATGGCGACTGGCCGAAACATGAAGCGTCAGCTTTAACGTATTGTATGAAATCTGTGATGTGGAACTGGTTTGCATATTGATTTGCATTAGAAGTTCGGCTTAGTTTTACGAAGGGAGTTCTGTTTAGTGGAGCTCCTTTGGAGCACGATGAATCATTGGGTCTTAGTGTTTCAGTAGAGTACTGACTGTAATTTCTACCTAACCTTCCATAAGTGCTTAAATAAAATTAGTTTATCTCTTGAAATAAAGAATATCTGCTAATTAGCAAATAAATTTAACCTATTTTAGCGATCCAGAAAGTATGCTCTATATATGTATGCTAAAGTCAGCCACAAACTATGCCATAATTAATTAAATTAAAACTAAATCAACCTTAATCAAAAATGACACACTTTTGAAATATTTTACATTTCGCACTTGATCACAGGGAAGGTATTAACTCTAAATTTAAAAATTTTTAGTAGAATCAAAACAATTTTTAATTTAATACTAAAGCCATATGAAAAACGAATTTTTAAACAAACCGTTTTATTATCAAAAAGTAGAGCAAAGATGACAATATTTTTACATTGATTAAATATTAATTTATAAAAATTCTGAATTGATATCCTCTTTATAAACAAGCGTGATTTGATTTTAATTGATAAAATTATTTGCATACAAATAAATATCCTTGAAGTAGACATTACAATAACACCTTACAATTATTAGGCCTAATTAAAGAACCTATAAATTTGCATTTCTTTGGGACTTTATTAAAAAGTAATTAATTAAAATTACATCAAAAAGTCTGACCTTGCTTAACATTTCACTTGCCTATTACAGAAAAACAAAACAACAAAAAAATCGAATGCCATAATAATTGCTACAAATAAAATACGAATGTTAAGCCTTAATGTATGCTACAAAATTCCTATTTCTTATTTTCCCATAGTCGTCTATAACATTATTAAATTTACATAAAAATGAAATGAAAAGTATACTGACCTTTAGACATGCCCAGGATACAAATATTCTTGTTATTTTCTTTGTGTTATAAAAAAATATTATAATAACATGTCTGAAATACATGGAATAAGTACAAAAGGAATTTAATGAGAAAATAAGTAACACAATAAAGGCCATATTATTAAAAAAAAGAAGAAAAGAAAAAATAACAAACAAATATGAAAAATATGGCCATAAGGAAAGTTGGTTTTAGAAGAGAAAGCAACTTTAAATATTAAAATAAAAGAACAAAAACTTATAAAATGAATATTAAGTCAAGCAAATACTGTGATTGTTACCCAAGATTTGACTTTAATGTCTAATATCATTTAAAGATGTTATCAAAAAAAAAGGAAAGTTTGAAATATTGAGAGGAAAACCTTAAATTGAAAATTTAAGAAAGTCAAGAATAAAAACCCCCCTTAGGTAAATTTAGATTCCATTGGCAGCCGTAACCAAGCCCAGCTCACTTTGGTCCCTTTATAAGTTCCCATTGTGTTACCATGTTGCACCGTCTCCCAAGGGTCCTATGTTACCTGACTGCCACCCGGTTGTTTCAATAAAGGTGTGGATCCTGTTTAAATCAATATCAGAGAGACAAATTTTGTCCTTAAGAGTTCTTCGACCTAGCAGTTCAAATCTTAAATCCCCAAATGCCAGACAATGACAAAATGGATGTTCCGTTAATTCTTTCTTCTTCTCGTTACCGCAACTTTAACATTAATCATTGTGAGGGAGCCCAAGCCTTTGGGAATGCCTCCCAATCGGCCAACTAGGAATTCTGAGGTGATGTCTAGACAGCTTAATGCCCGCTCATCTATGATGGGCCAGATTTTCCGAATGTATTATGTTTACTTTTGGGGTATCAAATTTAGGAATCTTGTATCTCCTTGTGAAAGCAAGTTAATCCTGTCCACAGGTATTGCGGACTCCACAAGTTCAGACAATTGACTCGGATCCTTACCTATAGCCACAACTGCAACGTCATTCACAAACGCAATCGTTCTGCAGCACGTCTTTTCCATGGCCCTGAGTAGGGTATTGATATTTAGATTCCAAAGCAATGGTGACAGTATACCTCCTTGCGGGGGCCCCTAGTCGCAACCTTGGAAATATTTGAGGCGTCTAAGTTAGATTTGATACGCATGAAGTGCAAGGTACTGCCGACAAATTAAATGATCGCTAGGTCGATCTCCAAAAGTCTCTTAGAATTAATAAGATTTATGGCATAACGTTGTCGAAAGCTCCCTCAATATCCATGCAAAGCAACTTAAGCAAATTCCTTGTACTGCGGGGATCTCCCTATGTTGTCTACCAATGAGTGAAAGGTAGTTTCAGTGGACCTTCCATTCGTATAGGTGTGTTAAGCCACCGACAAGGAATTATGTCCTAGTTATGATCTTATATAAATATCAATAAACCTCTCCAGTGTTTTCAGTAGAAAGGAGACAAAGTGTGAGATGTCTTCCCTCCCTTAGGGATGAAGACAATTTTATATGTTGATGCCACGGCTCTAAATATCACCAACAGCCGCGGCATCAATATCTCTATTCCATCCGGACCTGGAGACTAAAAGGTATGGAAGGGATACTAAAAAATATCCCGAGTTCCACTAAAACCCCTTACACAGACGGAAAATATTGCCGGGATATTCTGAACTTACGAATCTTAAATTCCCTGCACAATAGTATTGAAAATGCAATTGTTCTCTAGCGCATACGAAACAGGCGCTAATCTTCCTTGCAAGTGTCCTCCCTAATTTTGGGTTTTGCTATATTACGGTCCAAATTTACGGTGCAATATTCTCTTTAAATGAGATTTGTTGGGTTTTAAAAATCTGCGAAGTCAACCTATTTGTTTAGCCAGCTCCCGGAATAGGGAATTTGACACGATGGCTCCCGTATCGTATGTGCTGGGACACAATTTGCTTTGCAGTATTAAAGGATAAATAAAATTCGGCACAGCCCTTTTACTTGTTTTAATTAATTAAAAAACTTTCGATTCTCAAAAAAAAAAATTTAAATTAGTTTCAACTTAATCTTTATCAAATGAATGATTTAACACCATCAAGAAAATCAATTTTATCTTATTTTAAAAAAGGTCTACAAACATTTCGTTCATTGTACAAATTTCTTCTTAAAAACAAGCAAAAAATATTTTGGAAATAAATTCCTAACAGCTTTAAATCTTGAAGTTTCACTTTTAACCCAAGAAAATATTTCTAAATATCATAAAATTCCTATTAAAACAAAAGTAGAAGCAACTTTTGTGTAAAGCTTCTTAAATTCTAAAAATAATACTGCAACTGTTCCTTGTGACACATCTAGAAAAACATGGAACTTGACAAAAAGGAAACAAAAAGAAAAATAAAAAGATGCGGTAAAATTGTCATATAACCAAACTTATTTGCTTTGCTTAATATAACCAACCAAGCCACCTCTTTATTTATTCTTTATTGCCTTTTCAGTCAATCTAAACTAAACCTAAAAGTATGCTTTTAGTTTTGAGCATTAAACTATGTATAGAAGTGATACACAACAGCCAACTACAAACTATGAGCATCCTTAAAAAAAAAGGTTTTTGTTTAATGTATATACCTATATACTATATACTTATATATAAACTTGTCAAACTTCTAAAAGTATGCTACAGAATATTTTCTTTTGAACAACTAGACAATCCTTTAAAGTAGACTCTATACTTTGCAGGCAAATATGTATTAAAGAAAATAAAGCTTAAATGCTTTTCGGGCTCCTTGAATGCTTTTTACAAATTGTTTTTAAAGTTTTTTTTTTTTTGTTTGTTTAAAAGTCCACTAAATTTTCATTTTGTTTTGAAATATAATTGAAATTTTTGTATTAAAAGTAGTCAATTAAAAGAGAAAGTATTTTTTTTATTAATATTTAGCTAGAGTTGTAGTTTGTTTGATCTATAAAAAATATTTGTAAAATTAGTTATTTTTAGAAAAAATTTGACGTACATGTTGCAAAGAATTACGGGTATTTAAAATAAATATTTCTTTATATCTTCATAAAATTTACTTCAGCAAATTATAGCAATTATTACAACTGTTTATCAAAACCTTTAAGTAGCAAAGTAAAATGGTTTTCATATATTAATTAACTTTCTTTAAATCTGATTCAAGAGTTTTATTTTTTAATTCTGAAAATTATCAATTCAATTTAATAATCAGGGAAAATATATATTAATTGAATATAGTCATAGTGTTTTCCTTTTTTGCCTTAAAACTCTAAAGCATATTTACAGGCGGTTATTTTTACTAAATAGATGCCCTTTTTGTCATCTTTGGATCACAAAAATAATATTGTTCTTATCCAACTCAACAAAAAGATGCGAATATTTAATTCCGTTCGGTTTTTTTTTTAACCACAAGCTTCATTGTGTTCGGCTCAGCTCATTAATGTTCGTCCGTTTCTTTTGTGCGTAGCGCCCTTTTGGCTGGTAAAAAATCAAAACATTTTTACAGAAACAAAATACGAATAAGAAAAAAAACAAAAAGCCAGCAAAATAATTTTACACAAACAAAACATATACACAATACAATGCACACAAAAGCTATTCATGCTGCGTCAATGTTAAAAAAAGAAACATGGTAGAACATTTAAATATCATATTTCTCTATAGTATCTTTACAATTATTCTGTTTTGTTAAGGAAGAACAGAACACTTTATAATGTTTGGTCCTTTCTTGAAAATAGTTACGAACAGTATTAAGGATTGTGTTTGTCTACACAAACACTAAGAAATAGATATCGTTCATGATTGAGTGGGTTAAACTCAAAGTAATGTTCGGTTTATTTCCGAACACTGGCTTAAAAATTGAACAATTATTACATGCCCCTCAATGTATGCATATCTGATCAATATTTCTTAGGCTGTAGAACTTAATTAATCCAGCCAACCAAATCCAACCCTTGAAAAAAATTTTAATTTTTTCTATCTGTTTTTTTTTTATTATTTGTTTATTGAATCTTCATACATTTATTTAATATGAACAGCAATAAATGATCAAATCTTATTCAAACACTTTATTATTATTTGTCTTGCCTGTGCCGGACTAATCATTACCCATCACGGTTTCTTTAGGTGCTTAGCGCTCTTCTAAGCGGATGAGTACTGCAGAATCTCTTTTCCCTGAGCGAATGTATTCGAATTCAATTCGACGCTTTTCAATATTTTACTGCATTTTGTCATAAACGTAGTTTTAACTAGTAGCACATAGAGGTTCTTGTGACTATTTGTGATTTTAGTATACCAGGCGGAAGCTGTTATTCTTTGAAGAAGTTTATTTTGGAACATTTGAATTTTTTCAATATAAGAGGCCGAGATAGTGTCCCATAACTGAATTTAGATAGAATTGTAAAGTAGGAGCTTGCAAACGAGACTACGGACTTCCAATAAGCCAATTAATTAGAATTGCAATTTCAAACATTTGAGTTATTTTTGGGGTTCATTATAATAACAATTCTAGTTGTGGGATCGGAAGATAATACTAAGGAAGCTTCTATATGAATTGTTTCCAAAATCGATGATATTTGGAATTTTTTGCTGGTCAGTAGCCAAATATGTTGGTTGCCCACTCGCGATGTTTAAAGTCTATTTAAGAAATTGTATTCAACAAACCACGACCGCTTGGTGTTATAAGTCATGACCCCCAGTAAGTATGTTTATCGTTATAATCACCAGCAGCCAGGAATTAGGGTCCTTATGGTTTATTACATTTATTATAGTGGCTTTCTAATATTGAAAATCTAGTTAGGGAGTATAAATATGAAACTACTAGGTTATGATTTCGCACTTCAACGCAAATGTTCGTTACTTGCACATAATCTTCACGATGATCACATATTAAGTAGTGTTTGATATGGGCTTTTATCAAAACAGCCCTTCACAGCCTCTATCTCTAAACAGAAAGAAAAAAATCGGAATAAATTAAGTTAGTTATGCATTCTTTAACTACGAGTCGTACACAAAAATTCAAGTGCGAATAACACTAAAACATACTGAGAACAATCCTCTATGGGATTTCTTTCGAAAATCAATCCCGGAAATTCTTAAAATAATAAAAAAGAGATAAAACTTTTCATTGGTAGTGCCACTCTGAGAATAAATTTACAAAGTGAGCGCATTAATCTCATTTAGCTTATTAAAATTGGTTTTAGAACGACGACATACCATACAAGAATTGGCTTGTTGTGTGTAAAAGCAACAAAAATACCAGAACAAGACGAAAACACATTATTTTCATGTTTAAAAAGTAAATTGAGAACTCTTGCTTCTTATTAAGTTTATATTTTCAATTATAAATGGCTATTTCCAAAAAAACGTCAACCACAAAAAATGGAAAAAAAAATTTTCTTTTCAAGATTTATTTAGAGAATTGCATATATTTTTTTATTATATGCGTATAAATTAATTGATTCGAAAAAAAAAAGATAAATGGTAAACAAAGTACTACAACTTTTAGCACATACTTGTGTATATTAGAAAATATGCATTTGGAACAACAATACTCTAATCTAAGGCATATTTATGATCTGAAACACATTGTTTATTAAGTTTCTTATATAAAGGATTATAAATAGCAACATAAAAAAATTTTAAATCATGGTGGAAAAATTGTCCCGTTTACAATTTCTTTAACAATTTATTTAAAAAAATGTAATTCATATTTTATTTTGAAATCGAAACCATTTTTAGGGCACATTAGTATGCAACATTTTAAAATTAATACCAATAAAATATGGTGTCAGGTTTCGCAGAAATCACAGTTTAAACGGTTACCCCTTTAACCCCACTTCCGTTTTTTGTCCCGTTTACAATCACTGGTTTTTTGCAATTATCTCGGAAACCACGACAGTAAGCGAAAAATTTCATTTGCGCAAATTAAAGAGCTAATTGAGAGTTAAAAGAATCATTAATTTATAAAATTAAAATCGGGTTTTTTTTACAGTTTTTTGTCAATATAAACGTGTGCGAATGTCCCGTTTACAATCTTGGAAGTGCCCATATGTACTTTAAGTTTTTTAACCATATTGAGACTGATGCTGGTGTTTTATAATGGTAATTCTGTAAGGTGTAAAACAGATAGGTAAATCAATCCTAATTAAATTCTCCTTCTAATTTTACTTTTGGTTTATTTCAAGTACGAATTCGGGTTTGAATCAACTTTATAATTCTTAACTCAAGCGCATTTTGAAATCGATTCAATCTTTGTTTTACTTAAATCGATCTCATTTTGGATTATTTCAAGTACGAATTTGTGATTAAATATGGATAAGTTAAGTATTTCGCCACTTGAATAATCTGTTATTGAATCAATCTTGCTGTATTGATACTATTTCGAATTGATTTAAGTATTGATGGACTGAGTTTTATTTTCCGTGTAGTAGAACTCTACTGAATTGATTTATAGATTAAAGTGAAAAACTAAAGTCATAAATTATAAGAAGACCAAAGATTAATGAGTAAGAATTAGCTGTTGTTGTGGTTTTTTACCGATTTCTTAGATACTTTTTGTCTGACCTGGCTACGTTTTAAAAGCATTTTATTCAGTCCTACTAAAAACTTTATAAAAACGCAGTGAACTAACTCACAGACAGATGGACGGATAGTCGGGCGTAAATCTTCAAGGACTTAAAACACCGTAGAAATTAAAAAACGGAATGACAAATTTATATAAAAGATTTCTACCTGTAGTAAAGGATATTTACAAATTGCAAGGATAATAAATCAAAAAATTATGTAGTTAAAGTCAAACGAAAATTCATTTGAAACAACTTAAAATTCATTTAAAAAACGGATCATTTACATTTCATTTAAAACAAATGATTTTCACATTAATTTTAAATTTTTTTATTTATTAAACAGCATATTCCGTAAAATTGCATAGTTTTTACTTTTAAAAAATATATTTTTCTACCGAAAAAAATTAAACTACTTAAAAAAATAAATATGGAAAAATATTTTTTTTTGGTAGTTTGTCTTTTGAATAACAAACACAAATGTTGAAAAATAAAATTATTCGTAAAATAAATATATTTTTATTCAATTTTAACAGTACAGAAAACGAATTTAATAACCCACAATCTGTTACTGTAATAAGTTTATAAGTGTAGAATGGTAAACTTCTTCTTGTGTGACTTTAATCAGTAGCATTCGTACACATTAAGAGTTTTCTAGAATTAAGTCAAAACTAAATGTTTTATTAATTGGCTTTTAAATGATTACTTCTTAAATGGCCCTTAGACCATATGGAACAAAAGTTATTTATATTTAATTTAATATTATATGCCTGATTGCAAGGCTTGTAAAAAAGCATTGCCAATTTTTTTTTTTATATAAAAAAAGTATAAAGCATATGATTCATGTTGGTAAGAAAGGAGCCCTGCTTGCCCAGCAATCTAAACATGAAACATTTGGCTCTAAATTGGTGCAAGTGAACGTTGCAAAGTTGGGATTTTTAATCGCTATGGTGATTAAGCTTGACATTATTACTTGGTAAATTATCGTTTTTAAAACTTATGGAACTATTAGGAGTTTTGCTTCTGCTGATTAAGATACTTTTATGCTAAACCGTGTTAAATGTTAATACTCTATTGCAATTTTACCTGTTTCAATGCCGACAGTATACTTCTCATACATGCAGCGTCTTATTCAAAATATGAATCTGTACTGACATTCAATACCATTTGCAGCTTTTTATGCTCTCAGCTCCGTACTAAAACTTCTGACTCGTAAAATTAACGAGTGCTTGTGATTCTATGGTTAAACAAAAAAAAAATGTACAGTTGCTTTAGTAAAACGCAGTTGTAAATATTTGGAAATAAATTTGATACACTATTAATTTTTTGCTAAAACTTAAATTGTTCAAAGAACTTAACTTAACAAGAGTCCAAATTATTTTCATTAAACCCGTTTTCAAGGAAAAGGATAAAGCAACGTTTTTTATTACTGAAAACTGTTTTTTTTTTTAAAACAACAGCATTTGTTTTTTATTTTTCTGCTTTGAACAACTCTTAATTAAATTTTTTTCTAAAGAAAAAATTTAACTGGCTTCATAAAAAATACTTTTCAAGGCAGAAAAATTTCCGGAAATATTGAAAAAAAATCTTTATTTTTTTTTTACTTCAAGTTAGATTTAAAAATTTTTTTGCACTCAAATAATTTTAAATAGACAGAGTAAAACTATACTACACATTTAATTTAAGTTCAATCCCTATAGTAAAGGCAACATAATATTTACACAAAAAATAATTCTTAAAGTTTTTATGTTTAAAGGTTCCCCAATATGTACTCGATAAGCTTTAACTTAGTACATACTTAAATTTTTAAATCAATAAACATTTTTTTAATAAATCAAAATCAATTGAAATTTTAGTAAAAACTTTTTTCTTTAATATAATTAAATTTCGTTGTTAACAACTACTAAAAAAATATGAGTTTTACCTTGAACTGTTTTTTTTTTTGTTTGTTTTTGTTAAAAACTTTTATTAACTCTCAATGATGTTGGGGCAAATAAATGTTTTGTGCTGATTGAAACAATTTTCAAATACCCAACTAAATGTCAAAGAGAAATTAAAACAAACTGTTTGGAAAAAAAACTTTTATACAAATTTATACAACGGAAAAGTGTAATAGAAAAGAAAAAAACTTAAAATATATAAATGAAATACTAAACTTTACCATGAAATGGTTATTAGCTTTTAACGTCAACTTAATACTGTTTAAGCATTTAGCAACAGCAATTAAACACAGTGGAGATTAACCTATAGGACATTTTATTTTAAAAAATAAATTGCTGCTGATTTATTTTTTTTATGATGCGAATGTTGGGCACAAGGAGAAATTCTTAAAAGAAACAAATTATAATTTTTCATAAATATTCGGTTTTTTTTTTTGAATTGACTAGAAGTTAATTAGTCCTGTTTTCAGTTTTAATGCCACTGTATAATATTTATTCCAACTTTTTTTGAATGAGACCTTTCATTGTTTTGTATATTTATCCGAGTGTGACTGTTTCATTTATTCTGCGCCTAGAAACATGCACTTCAATATAACCTATCTATGAAAATGTGTTGGAAGTTTTTTGGAATGTGTGAGGGAGTGTGTGTGTGATTTTATTCATTGGCATTTAGTGCCTAACAGGAAAAATTTCAAGCACATCCACTTTTCAGGCCTTTTAAAAGTTCCACAAATGTTGTCTTTTATAAAATATTTTACCAATTTTAAATTTCGATTCTAATTACGGCCTGTCAAAAATGTCCTTTTAAGGGCCATCTAAGCCATACACAAACATATTAAAATTGAAAGTAAAGTAAAATTATTAATGTTCACACAAATAGATTGTTGTTGGTGTCAAACTGCTTGTGTCTTTTATAAAATATTTAACAAATTTAAAATTTCATTATTAGATAAGGCCAGTCAAAGTTGTTCTGTTAGTACACAGTAAAAAAAAATTTCGGTTTTTTGAAGCACTTAAGAGAAAAAGCGCATAATCGAGCACTTCAATTAGAAAACTCTTATAAAGCAGTATATTATAAAGAATGAAATATACAAAAAAGCTACTATTTTAGTGCTGACAACGATGAGGTTTTAAAGCGAAAAAAATAAAAATATATTATGGATTACGAAATTTATTGAAACAATGCATTTAATCAATTAAAAGCAAAACATCAATGAATATGGAAACATAGTTATCCCTTAAAAAAGCGCTTTAGGAATGCCTTGTTTGCATGTTAAAAAAAAGCGCTTATTGTCAGCAGTAAATAGTCCTCTAAACCGAGAACACTCCATACAAAAACCAGGCATCCCATCAGCAGGTTTGAAGAAATTTGAGTTATGAATTCATACATAAATCCTGCTCCTTTTGGAGCACATTTTTTACTGCGTAGGTATGTGGGAATATGTAGGAATTACTTCCCAAATTTTAAAAAAAATACTCAAAATTAACAGTTAAAAAAACGTTAAAAAGAAATTCGTTAGGTATAAGGAATGTATTTTTATAAAAATATAAACACGTGTTAATAAATAGTAAAAGTTTCTAAAATTTATTTAAAATGTAAAAACTGAACTGTTTTTGTAAAATAAAACCAAATAAAAGAAAATAATCATCGATGTTGACTTTTTATTAGATGGTTAATATTGAAACTTGCATTTCAGCCAGTGGCTCAATGCATAGCAATAAACAAACCTATGCAACACAAAAAGCTACTTTTAAACATATTTTTAGAAAAAGTGGCGTATGCGGCACAAAATAATATTTTCCACTTTCAATAAAATACTATTAATTTCTAACTTAATTAATGAAAGTTGACAAAAATTTACATTTTGTTATTAAACATATGCCATAAGCAGCGGAGAATATATAAAAAAATGTAAACGTACATATTTTGAGAAATCTTCATGCACATAAACCTTTTGTGTCGTTTTTTTCTCCACTAACACACATGATCTGATGAGTTATTGATTCACTCACTTCGAATTATTAACAACAACAGTTATGCTGAGATAAAACTTATTTATTTCTAGAAGGCCTTCTAAAAGCCTTTAAAATAGATGCGAAAAAACGCCTTTTATAAGACCACTTTACTACTGCTTTCTACCATTGGGTGCAAAGGTAAACTAATACTACAGCTAAAAGCACTTAAAAAACAAAAATGTACATTTTCTCTCTGTTTTCTCTCCCAATCAACACAACAGCATTCAAATATCAAAATTGGCGTATTGGTTTCCAATTAACACAAATTTGTTTTTGTTTAAATGACATTTAATAGTTGTTGATAAGACTGTTGTTGTAGGTTATTTGTTTTTGTTTTCATTTCTTTATTTTTAGTGAATTTTTTTGTGATTGTATAGATTTGTGAAATTGGACTCCTTTATTGGTCATAGTAAAATAATAGAATTTTTGTAAACAACAACAATTTTTTTAACCACTAAATATTTCTGAAATGTTTATAAAGATTTGTTTTAAGGGTTATTAACAGTATCATATTATTATTATTAACAGGTAAGAATGCTATATTCGATTATGCCAGAGCTGTTATGCCCTTTACCGTAATGCGATAATAACAGAAAGATACACTCAAAAGAAAAATCAATAAATGAATCAGAGGCGTCATAAATAGTACGCTGCGTACGGATTTTCTTGAATCAAGTACAGAGAGATTGGTTCAAGTACGGATTTTTCAATCGCAAAATAATCATAAATCCCGATTTCGTACTTGAATTAATCCGGAAATGAGATTGATTTAAGTAAAACTAAGATTGAATCAATCTTTAAATGCGCTAGATTCAATTTCGAATTCGGACTTAAAATAAACCAAAATTTAAATTAGAAGGAAAATTTTATTATGATTAATTTAACTACCCGTTTTACACCTTACAGAATTATAAAACACCAGCAGCATGCCCGATATGGTTTTTCTTTAAAAACTTAATAAACATAAATAACTGAAAATATAAACTAAATGAGAAGTAAGAGTTCTCAATTTTACTTTTTAAACATGCAAATTATGTGCTTTCGTCTGGTTCTGTTGTTTTTGTTGCTTCTACACACAACAAGCAAATCGTTTCTTTAATTCATGTGTGGTGTTTTTGTAGTGTCTGCAACAAACTTTGATAAGTCAAATGAGATTAAAACGCTCACTTTGTAATTTAACTCTAAGAGTGGCAATGCCAACGAAAAGTTTTACCTTTTTTAATTGGTCTAAGAATCTTTTTCTAATTTTAAGAAATTCCGGGATTGATTTTCGAAAGTTATCCCATTTAGGATTGTTTTGAGTACGTTTTAGTGTTATTCGTACTTGAAAAGTTCCAGTGTTGCCAAACTTGGTGACCAAAAATCGATAAATTTACGGAAAAAATTTCTAAAAAAAAACGGCTAAAAACTTAAAAAAACGCATTAAAATTTAATAACAAAAACAAAACAGTAAATTAAGATCAATTTGTTATAATAAACTAAAATTAATATTTTAGCATTTAAAAAATTAAATAATCGTTAAATTCGATGTCGATATTGTTCATCTTATAAGAATCACTTGTGCCTATTAGTTTTAAATATTCTAAAGGTAAAACATAATATTTTCCCAGTCTTTTGAATCCAAATCTACAATAAACACAAGTCAAGTCGGTCAAACCCGTCCATTTGGTACCCTAAATAACATTAGAACCTTTGTACCAAATTTTATCAAACTATCAAATTATCGTTAATTCGACTCAGAAAGTGATTCTAAGTCGATCGGTATACTTTTTAGGTGTTACAAGGATCATCACAAATGCATAGTAGCCTCTCCACTTTTGAGGTGTGAATATAAATATTTTATTGTTGTGCTAAAATTGTTTTCCTAATTGATA
This sequence comes from Pollenia labialis, assembly GCA_949318255.1. Classification (NCBI taxonomy): domain Eukaryota; kingdom Metazoa; phylum Arthropoda; class Insecta; order Diptera; family Polleniidae; genus Pollenia; species Pollenia labialis. Next base: position 26,139,600 of record OX439140.1, on the reverse strand, counting down.
AAAACGTATTAACTACTGCCAAATGTACACTATTTTTTAAATTTCTTTAAACGATAATTGCTTGGCTAATTATTCTCTCTACCTCAGCATTTAACCATGGAAGTGAAAGCATCTTTATTGTAAATTCCATTTTATTAATTTAATATTGGAATACTGTTCCCTTATTTAGAAAGATCATCGTTTATAGCCATTTTCAACATTTGTAAAAGTTGTGATTTAAATTAAATGCGTTTTAAATGTTAAAAATGTTCTTTTATCAAAGTAGCTTTTGGAAATACCAAATTTTAATTTTTATTTACAAGATTTTGTTTGTCGTGTTTAATTCCCAGTTTTCATTCTTGATAAAAAAACACTGAAATTTATTGTTGATGGGATAAACTTTTCCTATGCGCATTTCACAGGTTACTTAGGCCAGATCGTCAGGAAACTTCATCCAAAGATTTTAGAAAAACTAAAGATATTAAACCAAATAAAATCGTTAAGCGTATAAGAATTATAAGCAACAGTTCTACTTGTAACAATATCAAAGCTAAAACAAAAAGATAAACAATAAACAGGGAGTTTATCTTTTCTTACATTCTCCACTTTTTTGTCATTAGTTTGTTTTTTCTTAGCCTTCCAACCAATTGTAGTAAGGAATGTAAGAAAAGATAAACTTACTGTTTATTGTTGATGTTTTTTGTTTAAAGACTGATGTTTGACTATTGACTGCCAGACGTCATCAGTGGCGGTGAGGGTAAAACGGCAACGATTTCTGAAGACTTAACGTGGTAACTATTGAAACAAGTCAAATCCAGTTCCAGGGATTGAACTTGATCAATGATCAGTCATGAATGAAAAATTATTAATAAATTAAATTTTTAATTTTTAATTTTTTTTAATTTTAATTTAAATTTTTTTTATATTGAAAAATTCTTTTCTTCATAAAAATAATTTGCTGAATATTAACTTTGATGAACTTTAGCCTACTAAAACCACAAACATTTTGGATTAAAACCCATTAACAGTTTAATAATATAACAACAATGTTATTTATTGAAAAATGATTTTTTTACACCCAGAGAAAAAACATGTTTAACTATGGTCACCTCCAACCAAACTATTTTTAAAGCAAATGTTAAACATATTATGTTTAATATAAACATATTATTGGCAGCGGTAACCACATTATGGTTGAATTAGGCCTCCATCAAGAAGCCCCAACCATATAACTGTTGCCTCCAAACATATTATGATCAATAATAACTAAAATTTGCTAAACACTTACAATAGCATGGTTGGTTTTCAACTAAAGTATGTTGCTCTTGAAAAAGATTAAAATACTATTGTAAATTTAAAAACAAATTATTATCATATTTAAGCATAACATTTTTAGAGGCAACCATAATATGGTTGTGGGTTCTTGATGGAGGTATAATTTAACCATAATATGGTTATCGCTGACAATTATATGGTTATTTAAACATAATATGTTTAAAATCTTCTTTAAAACCAGTTTGGTTGGTGGTGACCATATTTAAACATGTTTTTTCTCTACGTGTACGTAAGGTCTTTTTGGCGTGCTAGATTATCTGGGGGAAAATTACGGCATTCGCTATCGATCGAAAATACAATACAATTTAAATGGAACTTTCGATCGATATCGAATGCCGAAATTTGATTAAGCGAGTCGATATATGTATAAATTCTACATAGACATTATATATATATATATATATATTACTTTTACTCCTCTGGGGAGCATAGGGCCGCATAGACATTGATTTACTTTTATTTAAATGCCGACCGGTGTTTTTTTTTAGCAGAAATTAACCACAAATTTCAAAGCACACTTTGAGGCGTTTAAAGAAACTATATTTAAAGAAATGTTAAAAAATATTTATTACAAATTTAATTTCTAATTCCTTCGTTACAAACACCGTTAGCTCATGTCATTTGTACTCATTCATCTCATTTAATTTTACCTTGACAAATTTGCCACGTTTATCGACTTTCTCAACTTAAATGTTTTTTCTTTCGTTCTTAGTTTCTTTTTATATTCTTCAAAATATATTATACTCATTTATTTAATACATATACAATTTTTGCTGCAGCAAGGCATGCACGAGCAGGCAAGTTCTTTTACAAAATATCCGTTTTGTAATATATATTTTCAAAGAAATAAACGAAAAAATTTAAGAACAAAAAACGATTTATATATCTGCATTGACTTATAAATACAACTGTATAAAAAATCGAATGTATAAAAAAAACCAACTGGATACCTTATAAATTTCTCCTTCAATAAATAAAAATAGAAAAAAAAACATGTTATCCTTATGAAATTGTAGTAGCAGCAAAGTCAAGCATGAAACACTTGTTGGTGTCAGTTCTACACCAAGACCATGCAACATTTACAACTTATAACTTTGAAACGCAACCTACAGCAACATACTTGAATGAACTTCATAGCGCAAAAGAAGTGTTAGTTCAAAATTATTTAACAAGCTTTTACATATTTAAGATATTTCTGGCCACACTACTCGTAAAAATATGTAAGACTAATCTTGAAAGGTGTAGCCTAAAGAGTCACTTAAAAGCAAATAAGTATGTTTGTTCTAAGAGATGTACCTTAGAGAGCATTATTATACAATTGAGTTGACATAGTTTAACAGAAATTAAATTCTACCCAGTCATTGTCATTCTGTGTGTAGCATTACGAAATATTCTTCTTAGACCGATGTTTTTTTTTCATTCTGTTTTTGTTTTTTCAAATGCATTAAATGGGCTTTTCGTTATTTCATTTTATGCATATTATGGTTGGGCCTTTACTCGAACGTCTTATCATTACGTATCACTAAGTTACCTGGTTCGGAATATATGACATTTTAAACATTTAGAAAAAATTGGGGTGACATTTTTTTTTGATTTTTATATAAGATTTATTGGCGTTTCGAATTGGTAATGCTGGTTTTAGCGTAGTAAGTAGAGGATTAGAAGCGTAAATGCAGAAAACATCTTATTTTCAAAACTCTTCGAAAGCTTTATGGATAAACAAACAAGTAATACACCTTCACAAAAGTATTTAAAAACTAATTTTGCAGAGTGTATGGCTTTATAAACAGGGATCAAGCAATGTTTTCGTTTTCATTAAAATCTGTAGTAGTTTAAGAGAGGCAGAATTTGCCCCCTATCTTTCCTCGGAGTCCTATTTTTAAAAAGTTCATAGCTTATGTGTCCATATAAATATGGATCAATCAATGTTCTAAATTTCATTAAAATTGGTTTGAAAGTGGGCACAAAGACCCTATCCCAGAAAACAGCTTGTATGGGGCCTATATGAAATTATGGACCGATTCGCCACATTTCAAAAATTTCGACCAGTACTTTGCGCACAAGGTTACATGGACATTCAACCAGCCGGGCGGACATTATCAGATCCACTCAGAACGTGATTCCAACTCGAACGGTTTAATTTATGGTTGAAACAGGTTGAAACAGGTGTAACACACATCAGCACAATTGCATAATACCCTCTCCGCTATTGGCTGCCCACGAGACAAAAAAGTATTCTCGAGTTACCCTAATATTCATGTGTAACCTTAATACTTAAAGACTTACTTGCTGTTCAACAATTTCGAACGTAATCGTTCTCATAGAATTTTAAATGGAAACTTTATTTAAAACTGAATGCTTTTCATACAAATTTTCTATGCGTACGTTAACGTTCGAAATTGTTGAACAGACAGTAATATTGTTCCAAAAGTTAGCTGCGGATGCCAATTTTACATCAGTCTTCCTTAATATGCATTTTTTTAAAAGTTTCCTACTTATTTTTACTTCTTTATACTTTTGTTGTAATTCGCTTCCGAAACAACTTGTTATTAAAATTTATAATTATCGAATTGAAGATACAGATGCATATAATTGTTGATAAATCTAAACCAGGTTTTCGAATCAGCAACGATGGCAAAACGGCTAGAAATTTTTTTCATATCCCAATCTTCCGCAATATAAAGAAAACAGTCTTAGAATTATTGCATTTTGATTATGCAGTTAATACAGAACCCTTCAGAAAACTTACAAAAGAAACAACTCAGCTATGGTTTAATTTAAATGCTTGGTAAATCATGTCATCTTTCCACCCCTCGTAAAATCGAAAGCTGCCGTAGGAGCTTTATCAAAATATGCGCTATAAACTAAATAAATTCTGCAAAAATGCTCGTTTAACTAAACTATGCACCAAAATGCTGCAAACGATAATATATGCGAAATGATGCAGTACAGATCGTGCCAAAATCTAAACGGATAAAAAAATTGTTTGTGCCTTTATTGGTCGCAAAAGGAAAAACATGATATTGCATATTTATGGTTTTGTCTGACCAATATTTTTAGGAAATTATTTTGCAAGGGAAATATTTATTTTTTTTATAAATGTATGTGACCTTCTCCGAGTAAAGGGAGTTTTGAGAAAAACGCATTTCATCTTACTCTATATCCTTTTAGGTACCAAAATCCACTCTTTGGGCCAAACCCGTTTTTGACACACTAGGTCCCTTTTCTCGAAGAAGGTCCCATATAACCAAAAATTATTTATACTTATGAATAATTAAAAAGCAATGATAATTTTCAAATCAAGCCCATGTGTTGCAAGTATGAGATAAAAAACAAAAACAATAACATGAATAAGATAAAAATGTTCGAGGCAAAATAAAAAATTAAGGCCAACAATTGATTTTTTTTTGTTTTTTTTTTTGTGTGATATTTAAATTAAAACATAATACAAATAATCTTTACACATGACCTATTTTTTAAAATTTTAAACAGCAATTAAATATTAAAATACACACAGATTTATGCGTGGGTAACATTTTGGTACAAAAGAGAACACTGTGGGGGAATAATTTTAAAATCGTTTGTTAAAATTAAAAAAAAAAACAAACACCATATGTTTATTTTCGTGGAAAAAAAGGTTTTGAAAATTAATTTCCTATTCCAATCTGTACAAATCATTTTACGTGTTTACAAAAAATTTAAAAAAAAAAACATACACACAATATGCTTTAATGCTTAGATATTCACCCGTATTCTATTTGGCGTCGGCAATAACAACGGCAATTTTAAGACAACAGCAATTCTGATCAAAGACAACATCAATTCTATGTTAATTTGGTATTTTTTAAGAGTATTATGAGACCGTTGACTGTTTATCGATATACAGCACACATCTCTAATGTAAGTCAGCTGATTAATTTTGTTTACTGTTTTTGATAAAAATAAAAAAAAGTTGTGTTTGTGAAAAATAAAAACTTAAATTAAAATTTCTTTGTAAACAAGGTAAAGCTTAAAGCCTCATTCACAATAGGCAGCAACATTTTCACTGGTGTTCATAATAGAGCAACAAATTTTTTCGCGACCACACACATTTTAAATAAAGAAACCGTTTGCAATATTTTCCCAGAACAATATTACGTTTTTATTATTATTTGTTGGAACATTTTGTTAAAATTTTCATTCAAAACTAAATAAAATCATTTTAAACGTCATAAACACTAATGATGTTAATCACGATGGTCATTGTGCAAATTTGCAATTTGTAAATTTGCAGTGCATATTATGATTGATCGTGAGCATACCACTTTTATTTTTGTGCAAATGTACAATTTTTCTAAATATTTATTCTGGCAACACTGTAAAAATCTGCATTTGTTTACAGTAATAAACCAGCAAATTAATATAAATTATTTCCTTTTAAATTATTTAAATTTAATTCTCTATTTTATAATAAAACCCACAAAAGTATTCAATTAATAAGTTTCATTAAAAAAACAATATCGGGGCTAATATGTCAAATGTTATTGTTTACATTTGTTTGCAACTGCACTACTAATTTTGCTCATGGTTTTTTTAGTGCAAAAGAAGTAAAAAAGAGCAAATTGCAAACGCGTATATTTTGTTGTTGTGTTGTGCAAATGTATGTATTTTGCACGCATTTGCATTGCTTACACACCTTGCACTTCCCATCGTGATTTCCCTTACTATTTCATACAAATTGCTTTTAAAGTAGAAATTGACTCAATTTAAAAAAAAAACTTTGGGTACATTTTTGTTTAAAAAATGAAGGGAAAATATATGAAATACTTTGGGAAGAAATAATATGAAAGAAAAATCCAAATTGTTGCTCTGATTGTAAACAAAGCTTAAATAAAAAGGTTTTTTATTTCTGGTTCGGACTCGTGACGAAGAAAACAAACAAATTTGCTTAGACAGAAATCTTGCATTTTTAATTTTTTTTTTTTTTTTTTTTTTTTTACTGTTAGGACCAGCACTCAGGGGATGACCCCTACTAATGCATTGCATTGTGTTGGAACTAGGAAAATAGGTTGTGGGAAGGAGGATAGAGGGAGTAGTGTTTGTGAACATTCGATTTGAACTTGATCATGTTGTAAGTGAGAGGGAAGACTTCTGCAGGAAGGTTATTCCACATACGAACTGTACGGGAAAAAAACGAATTCTCTCTGTAATGCGTTGTACGATTCACCTGCCAATCGACCACATAAGGATGGGCTCTTGAGGAAAAACGTGTATTACGAACAAACGTACGGGTTTCGGGAACCAGATCCCTTATTTCGTCAGATGGTACTGTTGGCGCTAAGGCTCTCGATGGCGCTGCTGCTGTTGCTGGCGCTAATGTAGATGGAGTAGCAGCTTTGCTACTTATGGTGCGTTCTCTTTCCTGTAAAAAATTTAAATATCAATGGATTGCAAGAATGTGGACCTACTTTTGAAAAAATATGTCTTACCAGTTCAAGTAATTTCAAGAAGTAACAATCAACACTGTCTTCAGTGTTTGGGACTTCTTGAACCATTCCCTCGGGATTTATTTGTTTTTGGAACTGCAGCAAATTTACCACAGCCTCCTCCAAGGGGCTCAGCATTACCTGTTTTAATATACCACTTCCAGTAGCTTTACTTTCTGCTTTATTTATGGCAATTTTTTTTTACTTTGAATTTTAGTCACTCTAAATCTGAAAGAATTCCTAGGCGAATGCAACTTCAGGTGGTGTCGGAACTACAACTATCCAAAAACAACAGAAACATCATAGCATTGCATTGTTAGTACTTTTAACTCGAAATGTCAACCATTCTTAGCAAAACACTATCTGAAGTGACGCCGTCTGAGTAACTGCTCTATAGGATGGGCATTGACGCTTGGTATCACAAAGGGACCAATAAAGGACCCAAGTGAGCTGTCAGTTGATAGCGGCCCATGGAACCTAACCTAACCTAGCAAAACACTAACAAATCAAAACAAATAAGCTCGAACTGTTAAAATCAGATACCGTTTCAACAGCACCTATAGTTTCCAAGAGAATTTAAAACATTGGCAATAGTCTCCCACTGTTCCTTAAAGTTATTAGGAACAGAGCCTCTGCTTAATCCTCTGGCTAGTGATGGAGTCTTTTCAATAGCTTCCACTAGCTTGTCAAACTGACACTTATTTGTCGTTTTAATTTTTTCCATTATTCCGACAACAAAATCAAAGGCAATTACAGACAGTAGCAACGCCGATTTTTCTTGTGAAATACCAAGCATTTGTTAACAGCCATCGAAATATAGAAATATTGACAACGGGAATACAAAATTGAAACAAAACATAAAAAACGTGTTGTGTTCTGTTGACGACGCCAAATAAAATAAGGGTGATTTTATACTCGAGATCACCACCGAAAAATGGAAAATTTTGGTAATTTTCGGATCAAAAATCTGTAACTATTGAATTGAAGTGTATTTTTTTTATTTCAATCTTAAAAATCGAATATAAAAAAAAGTTATAAACGGATAAAAACACATTAATTATTTTTTTTTTTTTGAGTTTTTGTATAAAAGTTATATGTTAAGACAAGTATAAAAAGTGTTTGATGTATTTTTTCATTAGTTTTTACTGTATTAACAACTGACATTTGTTAATAGCTTTGACAAACTTCAGCCCGAAGACTTTGTAGCCCAATATTAACAAGGACCAAAGGTTGTATTTTTTGAAAACACATTCAGCTGCAGTAGAGTTAAAATAAAATTTCATTGGCTGCAAATGTAAGATACTAAGAACAAATGCTTATGAAGTTAAGATTTAAGCCCCCGTATTCATAAGCAATTATTCAATTTAACATAATTTTAGTAAATTGAAATAAATTATTTATACAGGATTTTGCCAAACTGTATAGCCTGTATCTGCGGTGGGGTGTCACAAAGCCATAGGACATAAAAGCCATATGGCGTTAAGTCCCATTCCATTGAGACATTAGGGCATATGCCATTATGTCTCATTATAAAGAGAAGCTTCAGTTAGCCAACCCGGTTTTTGTTATACTATAGAGTAAATTAAAAGAAAAACCAACAAAATTGTTTGCCATAAAACGGCAAATCGAAATCGATGGTGTAAAATACACTACACTTTAACCCGTAGCTAACAAATACGTTTTAAAATAATAAAAAGTACGTTACACTACAGATATCTATTTTCAGAAATTACAGGCATTATGGGAAAGATGTAAAAATTTTAAAAAATACTATCCTAAATTAGGATTCAACCACTTCCAGTTTGTATTTTTACTTAAAAATTTTTTAAATTAAAATTCCTTTCAAAAATGTTCTTCATCAACAAAATCTAAATATAGCAGTAAAAGCAAACACATGTAGTTTTAGTGTTAAAACTTTAATTTTCCTTTTGAAAAGTTTCATATACATAAATTAATCCTTGCAATCATATCAAAAATTTATACATGACTGCTTAAAGCTGCAATTTTATAAATTTTATTATATACTTTAAGCAACAATAACTAAAAAAAATCCTTTCATATGATATAAAAAAATGGAGATTTATGTACATTTATATACAAAAAGTATCTGTTGCTAATGGCTGCCTCTGTGTGTGTGTGTGCCTCTGTGTGGGTTGATAGGATGTAGACCAACACCAGCTAAACCAGATATAAATAGGTAAAAGCAGTTCAGAAGCAGAAAACAGTGAATACTTTTTATATGGAAAGTGATGGCAATGACAATGTAAAATTAACAATTTCTTTTCGATAGTGAAAGATGGCAATTGTAGCACTGATCACTTGCTAGGGAATCGGAGGAGGTACTTAGTCCATACAGCAACATACAATACAAGGACAGGCCCCTCAGCAGATGGAAGTTCATTATTTTGCGGTGGGGCAATATATTTAAAGTCGTTATTTACTACACACAGAAAATATTATCAGTAGTTTGTAATCAATTAAAAAAATAGTTTTAAAAGTATTTCAATTTAATTTATGTGATAATTGAATCAATTATTTTTTTTTTTTTTTTTGTGGAAAGAAAATTAAAATCATAATTTTGATTTAATTAGCATTTTAGTTGTTTCGAAATAAATTTTGAATTAAAGTATTAATTAAATAACAAAAAATCTTACTGGATTTTTTCGTTTGAAATAAAATAATTAAAACTTGTAGAATTGTTGTTGGGAATTGCAAAAAGCTGAGCTTTATTTTATTAAATCAATTAACACATTTTTTCAAACGGCAAATTTTTTTTTATCATTTTTGTAATTAATTTTAAAAATATCATTTATTGAAAACAATTATATACAATTTAAAATTTTTTAATAATCTCTATAATCATTTTGCTAATGGGTGCAAAATCAAACAATTTGTTGATTGTAAGAACTTGGAATGAATTTGGTGATTAGAGAAAGTTTTTAATTTTTTCCGGTGTATATTACAAAATTTAAATAATTCAATTTGTAATCAGTAATTCTGCTAATACTTGCAGTATGTAATAATTTGGCAACTTACATCACATTTTTATAGGGTTTACTGTAATTTTGTTTTGTATCCTCAAAAAATTAAAATACATGAATATAATTTGAATATGAAACTTAAAATACGAAAATAGCAAGCTTTTATTAAAATAATGCACATACATAAGTAACATATGAGCATAAACGAAAAAACATATACATATGTTGTGTATATTTAAATTTTTTTTTTAATATAATCTTGCAACGAAAATGTTGCAAAAGGATTAAGGATTAAGAAATTGGAAATTGTATGCAAAATAAAATAGCAGTTAATTTAGTTAAATGAAATGATTTTAATATTAAAACAAAGGGAATTAAAAAATTAAACAATATTTTTAGGAATCTTAAATATATGATTGAAAATAAGGATTAGTTCACAATGGCAGCAACATTTTCACTAGGTGTTCACATTAAAGCAACAATTGTTTTCACAACCACATACATTTTCAATTAAGAGACTGTTTGTACACAGAAAAATTTAAGCACCAGTAAACGCATTAATCAAAAATAAAATCAGTTTTAATTAAAAATTTAATCAACTGAATTAAACGTTTAATCAAGTGAATTAAACTTTTAATCAAATGTATTAAACGTTTAATTGACAATATTAATATGTACCAGTAAACAAATTAATAATATCAATTAAACGTTTAATTCACTTGATTAAATTTTTAATTAAAACTGATTTTATTTTTGATTAATGCGTTTACTGGTGCTTATTTTTTTCTGTGTAGAAACGTATTTATAATTATTTTTTTACACATTTTGTAAAAATTTTTATTCAAAACTAAATAAAATTATTATAAACGTCTTTTATAACACAGTAGCACATTTTTCAACTTTAAAATCAATAGAAATTTAGGGCGAATTTTGCCGACAGTTTTGCTGTTTTGAGTAAGATGTTGTTGTTTTTTTATTTTTTCTCAAGGTAAAATTTTTAGATCTGATTAAGAGCTAAAAATTTGCCGAACAGAGACAAGCAATATTTGGGATAGTTGGCGAGAAATAGACTTAAGAATCAGTACATGTTTTTAAAAAATTGTATTAAAATCCACCCCCAATCGAAATCTTCAAATGCGAAATAAAAAAATCTAAGCTAATAATTCAAAACCCAGCTAGGGGTTTTCTTCTACTATCATAAGCTTTCAGATTTTGGAGGTCTCAATTGGTTCAAGATTTTAGTGCTGCACTGTGTAATTTCATACAAATTGTTGCCGAACATGAAGTAACATAAAGTTACAAAGTATAAGTTTGTAATAAATTTTGAAAATTCAATCGCTTTTAACTTTTTATTTTCAAAATTAATTTTTATGATATACAAGGTTTTTGTTTGAATGGTTGCATAGCTTTAATTTTAATGTAGGATTATGTTTCCGCCACATTTAAAATCGCTTTATATTATTTTTGTGTTAAACTTTATATAAATTTTAGCTTAAGGAATTGCTTAAGCTACTGTCACACTTGTCAAATATTTGACGAAAAAAGCGGGACCAACAAGCAAATTAAATAATCATTTTCTTTAATTCCAATATTTGTTATGACTATATTATCACATCTTTCAAAAAACAATTTGTTGCTATATCTTGTTGCATAATAAGTTTATTTTGCGATATTAAGACCATGTTAAATCTTACTAACTATTAATAAAATAAGGGGTTACGTTTATTTGGTCATACATTTACTAAGTGTGACCGTAGCTTTGTTTCCAAAAACAAAAACTTTTTACCATTTTAAAGTACGTACTCTCTGCTTTATTCACATACCCATTTCGTTTTGCTTTTGCTTTTGCACGTTTTGAGCTTGATTAATTTTTCTAGCCCATGTCTGATGTTTATACTCTATACCAGCATATACATACATAAGTGAACTTCTCCGAGAAAAGGACCCTAGTGTGTGAAAATGAAGTTTTACAAAAAACGCATTTCACCTTATTCTACACCCTTTTAGGTACCAGAAAAAATATTACAAGAAATTTTATAACAATCGTTCCACATTGGACCATACCCCTCTTATAACTCCCACTCCCGAAAGGCACTTTAATGCCATACAAATACATGTATAGTTCGATTATGTATGGAACAAAAATGGCCGTAACGCCCTCGGCGGCACACCTCCATCTGAGCGTCCAAATTTTCGATTGAGGTTCTATGCCGTCAATGTGCCTAATTATGCAAATTCCAAAAAAAAAAATTCTTACTCAAATTACGGCTGATCATTTCAGCATTTAAAAAATTGCAGTCAAAGTAGAAAAACTGCCATTTCTTCCACCTCTTCATTTGTCATTCCAAAAAAAAAGTTTTTACCTCAGATTCATTAAAAATAGACAGTCGCTGTCAAACCAACTCAGAAAGCTATAAGTTGTACACGGAATTTTCGTTTTTTGTTCGACAGTTTTTGGTTTCGACAATAGTTTTGTAAACCCTGGATTATTCTTAAGAAAATAACTATCAATTTTCTAGACATCATAACTGCATTCTGCCGCACCCTAATATACCAAAATAAAGGTAAATATCAATAGATTTTTGACCGCTATTTTTTAAATTTGCCACACTGTGCGGCGGTTGGTTTTCGCATTGTTTGTTACCCAATGCCAAGACGAGGTAGACCACCGTGGCAAGTCAAGTCATGTTAATCTTTGGCATTATAGTAAAATTAAATTAAATTTTTAAATTTTATTATATTTTTTTGGAAATATTGAAAGCTTATTAGACAACTTTGCCCTTATTAGCATATGAATCCTTATAACTTTTTTATTTTTTTTTTGTTTTTGGGAACTCATTGAAACATTTTCTACCCAAAAATTAAAACACATATAATCAATTTTACTTGTTAACTAATTAGTTTATTAGATGCTGTTTTCATATACACACCATTCTCCTAAAACCAAACACATTGTGTAAACATTTCCTTTCAATTTTCATTTGGATCTTTTGTTTCCTTAAATTGTAAGATAAAATCAAATTAGTGTATTAAGGGTCAGGCTAACAGATTTTTGCTTTTCTCCATAAAATCTCTATTTAATGTTCAAAATCCTCTTGATTCTTTTGCTTAAGTCAAAAAAGTACTGAAGAGCCTTAATTTATGCAATCATTTTCTTTTAATACACATAACAACTTAAAGAATAAAGAAAAAAAAAGGCAAATATTAAAGTCAGTTAACAAGAAAAAAAAAAGGTTTAAAATATGTAGTGCTTCCTCTTCTTAAGTAATTAATTAATTGATATAATACACCTTTTGTTCTGAGAAAAAGGGTCATGTATTAAAGTTGTGTTGTCCAGCGGAGAGAATATATAAAATTAATTAATTTAATGAATTCTTTTAAAATAGCTTTGAATTGATTTAAGATTATTAATTAATGTTGTGTGCGTACATTTATTAAAAATATATGTATGTGTGTGTGTCTGTTTGTGTATGTCAAATGAATATACATTTTAAGGCAACAAATATTTAACATAAAATATTTAAGATTTCTTTGATGCTGTTCAAAATGTAATTATTAATTAGTTGTTTTTAACTTTATGATATATACAAAAACTATTGCCTACGTCTTGGCGGAAATATAAATCAATTATTAAAGTATATTTTTAAAGGGAAACCCCTTGACTTACTTAAAACTGATGCGCATGAAAAGCAAAGTTGGAGGGTTAAGGGGGAAAAACCAAGTAACAGTGAAAGCATTTATATGTTTTAAACAGATGTAAAAAGACTGGCATGGGAACAGCTATTTGGCCTAATCGCTTGCAAGAACTTAACCACTAGGTGACAAACTATGCGTTAAACAAGAACTTTGTATGTTAGATCCACCAGCACGTGCAGGCAGCAATTTGATTGCATAATCAGGCAGAATTTTATATTCGTCCCTTGCTAAGGAACTAGAGCTATGTAGCCTCCGCATCTTAAGGAATAGCCAGCAACATTTATTGGATAGTAACAGCATTTGGAGATGATTCGTCCTTACAATTCGAACTTTCCACAAGTAAAAAGTTCTCTTGTAATTCAGGAACTAACTTCCCGCAATTTCGATTAAAGCCACAGCCACCACGTGTTTCCAAAATTAACATACCTTGGGAAAACTGTCTTCGTGAAGGAGCAACTTTCTGCGAAAGACACATTCTATGAGAGTAGTCATCTTCTTCTCAATTTGTGGCTCTTAACTGTTCATTCGATATAACTTCTGGTCACACATCGCATCTTCCTTACTCCACTTTTTACGATCCTAGACTCGTGACACTTCGTTTTAACCAACATTGTCTCACCCGACGACACCGGATCCACAACTCTTTGCTTGCTCACAAAATCCAGGAATTCACCGGTCTTTAAGCGATCCCTAAGCCCTTTTTGACTCATTTGGTACTTAGTCTTCACTACTCCCACCAACGTACTCCACTGTTTTCCCCTGGTGGATGCACAGAAATCATTTTTTCACCAATTGAAAGCATTAATCGAATATAAAGTCAGTTTTAGTTAAAAATTTAATCAAATGAATTAAACGTTTAGTCAAGAGAATTAAACGTTTAATCAAGCGAATTTGTGAACTGGTTTATTATAACAATTAAACGTTTAGTTCACTTGATTAAATTTTTTAACTAAAACTGATTTAATTTTTCATGAATGCTTTAATTGATGAACATTTTTTTTCTGTGTGTGTGGAACGATCTGATCTATCTAAGTCGAAAGTAGAGCCAAGACTGTCGGTTATCCCAAGACGTTGTTGGCTTGGAACCGATAAACGGATGAATAGATTGAGGCACCGGATGAGTTGATGAAGACTGTAGTGATGAGTAGATGAAGGTTCATCATTGGGTCGACGGCAATCCGAAACAGTAACGAGCTAGATTTTATGAAAAGCGAATGTTGAGGAGTGCTGAAGAGTCAAGAGCTCGTCGGTGATGTAAAATGGGTTTGATGGTATTTGAGACTTGAATTTTGGATGGATAAAGAGCCAATAGCCTAAAGTATGATGCTTATTGACAAAGAGTGCTTTTCCTAAGCAAATTTGACCGAGGTAGCTGTTGATGAAACCCAAATAAGGGCTTGGTACAATAGAGTCCATACCAAGGCGAATTAACTACAGGTGGTGTCGAAACGGCATCTGATTTTGATAGGTTGAGCTTTTTTTGTTTTGATTTGTAAGTTTTTGCTAAGAATGGTTCACATTTCGAGCTATAACATGCTATTTGGATTATTGTAGTTCCGACACCATCTGTAGTTGAATTCGCCTTGAGTACATACAACCAAGTTATAACTATAATAATTGAGCTCAAATTAATATTTAAAGTGATCAAAAGCAAGAGGAGAGATTCTCGTCGCGTGCACAACTCTACTTTAAGGCATTCTGTTTCCATCTAAAATGAAGGGATTAAGTAATAAATATTTTCCATTGGTATATTTATTACTTTAAGGTCTTAAATTGACTTAACTAGAATAAGAGTAAAAGAGCAATGTAATTACCCTAGCAATTAGCTATACTTTTGTATAAAAAAGCTCATAAGATTCTTTTAAATATGTAATTTATAAAATCGTTTGCTATAATTTAACATAATTTTTTTTTATTAATTTATTTTCAGCAAATTTATCCTACACTAATGTTTTTGGGTTAAAAAAAGCGTATGCCATATAGCTTTAGTTAAAAGCATTGAAGAACTAAAAAAAAGCTAAAAAGACGACCACCCATTCCTAAAAAAGCAACACATAAAAAAGACAACAAAAGTTTTTAAATCATACAGAAATAAAACCCACAAATACTCTTTTGTATAAATGTATTGTAAATGCTTGCCTAGTGATTAAAATAAAATATATATAACAAAAAAGAATAATTAACAAAGAACTCTTATAATACAGCTAATAAAAAATTATTAATTAATTGTATTTATAACTTAAAAATTTATATATAAAATATTTATATAAACATACATATTAAATACTATAAACAAATTTAAATAACTCATAGAAGTAATTGTGTGTTATTAAATAAAAAAAAGCTTTTTTTAAAGCTTTAGAAGCATATAGCTTAATTACAAAAAAAAACCCTTTTTGTAAAAATTAAAACAAAATTTTGTATAAATATCATAGAAATATCGCATAGAGGCATTACCGCAAAAAAGCTTAACCGACTTAATTTTCAATTTTCTTGAATTTTTTTTTATACATGAAATTATTGGCAACACTTGCTTAATCTCCTAAAATGTCATCGTCACATAACGAACCGTTAAGATATTATAGAAAAAAAAAATTTTATCTTAAGCGAAAACTTTCATACATTTTGTTTTTGTCGCTTAAGCCTTATTTTGCGGCAATGACTCGATATCTTCAAATAGCCATTATTTTATTTGAAAGAAATAAAATATACAATTGTTAAAGTTATAAAACGAAAACAATAAATAAACATAAATATTAAACAAAATTTTGCAGAATCTAATTAAATTGTATGAAAAGCTTTTTTAAAGATCATAAACATGGAATGTTTATTTAGACTGGGTTCATACTAAAATTTTTCTTTTAGAAAGCCTGAGTTTATTGGTGATAGGGAAAGAGAATATACTATTATTCTCTACCCTCTCATCAATAAACTCAGAGTTTCCGAAAGAAGACTTTCATAATGTAAACCCAGCCTAAGAAACAAATTAAAGAAAACTTCGTTTAACAAGACAATAGGTTCAATACAGCTGTTAAATTTATAACAATAAATAAATTTTAGCAAAAAAAAAAATACATTAAAAAACGCTAAAAAGAGGACTTGTAAATGGGAAAAAGCTCAACAGTTATTCATTTATATTTATTTAAAGGCTTTGGATCTGCAGTCCTGGAAATAAAATTAGCATAAAATCACTGTAAGTTTTGATAGTATTATTTTTCTAATTTTTTGCCTAATTAGACTAATCGTTTTGGTCTGCACTGTTGCGCAACGACATCCGTTAAAAAAAAATGTTTATTGTTACCATTCTCATTTTTTTGTTTGGATTAGTGACTTTTGTCGTAAGCTGAATTCGCCGTGAACAGCAAAATAGCACAACGTAAGTAATAAAAGTTTTTTTTCGCATACTTTCTTTCTTACAGCAATACCCAAACACAAGCTGCACGCGTTTTCTAGTTGTCAAAAATGGTCATGCCCATACAATTTGTAGAAGCATCCCTAAATAGCGCGGCATAAAACGTTTGCAATTAAAAAATTTCCGCGCGTTTAATAGCACAGTACAACATTTTTCAGTTAATTGATTGCCAACTCAATTCTGTGAACTGTATGTGAAATAAGACCCAAAAAGAAGAATTTCTGCATCATTCGTTTTGTCTTCTTACCTGCGATTTGAAGTTAGTATCGATTTGAAGTTAGTACTATCGTATAGGGGAATTTATCACGTTTTAGGCCCTGTTGTTTGACATAGCTCGACAACCACTAGCCCAATTTAGTTGAAATAAATGTTAAAAAATTAAGAATTACAATTCCCTCAATCTGTTCATATATTGTTTTCCTATACAAGTAACACTTTCGAAGTTAAAAATGAATGTATGAAGGGAAAAAATTATTTTTTGCCTAAAAATTTAAATTTTTTTTTTTAAAAATACATTAAAAATCCAAAATGGAAAAAAGTTTCAAGTCTAGTTATTTTTTCGCAAAGTCACATAACCTATGAGCAAAATGAGACAAAGATCATAAAAATCGATGCACGCGTTTCGCTTTTATTCGCAATTGAGTAAATGTATGAATTTCACTAAATTGGGCTAGTGGTTGTCGAGCTATGTCAAACAACAGGGCCTAAAACGTGATAAATTCCCCTATACGATAGTACTAACTTCAAATCGATACTAACTTCAAATCGCAGGTAAGAAGACAAAACGAATGATGCAGAAATTCTTCTTTTTGGGTCTAATTTCACATACAGTTCACAGAATTGAGTTGGCAAATCATGTGTTGTACTGTGTAGTGAAGAATTCAGCTATTTTTTGGTCAATCAGGCGTTTTTATCTCCATTTTTTATTTCAATTAAGTGGGTTTTATTAAACGAGTAGGTGACACAACAGTGGCATAAAAATTCATTGAGCTCGAGGTCAGTGTTTTTTGTAAATAAATATTCCTCTATTTCACTTCAATATTTCGATCTTCATTGAAGATCATCACCAGGGATTTTTTCCTTAAACTACAGTGGTAACAACAATAAGCACATAAATATCCTCATCATTATTAGAAACATACATATAACAACATTTTTATTATAAATTTAGACATACTCTTTTTATTTCCGAAATTTTAATTTTTGCTATTAGCAGTTTCATTCAAGTTTTTTTTCTTTTTTTAAATAAGATTAACCATTTTAAGGCTTAGGTTTCTTTTACTAAAATAACTAAAATACAATAAAAGATATAATTGGTTTTACGACAAAGTTTTGTTCTAATTTAATTTACAGGACGTAAGATTGTACTCAGTATTCAATTAAAAAAGCTAAAAAAAAATCCTCTTAAAACTTCAAAACGTTAGTAAGATTTTTGTGTGTGCTTGACTTTGGGAAGTAAGGAAAGAATAGAACATAAACTAGATGAATCATAAAAGATGATTTAGAACTTGATTAGAGCCTTAGCAACTTTTTGTTTCAAAACGTTTTAAAATACAAAAATCTAATCTAAGTAATAAAATCTAAGAATTGCATTTAACGAGAAAAAGCTCAATTAGCTTCCTGATGCTGTAGTAGAACTTAGAGATTAAAAGAAATTATTAAATAATTGAATGTTAAAAAGGGGGTAGAACATTAAAGCTCAATACGATTTTCATCTCACACAGCTTTTGAGTTAGAACTTACAAAAAATGTGTGCTTAAGATATCGTCGCTGTTTTATCTAACTTACCTAACAAATTTTACAAGAGAGCACTTTTAATGTTTTTTGTCTTTAATGTAGTCATTTCCTAGCCAAAATACAATTTGTTATGTTGTATAAGATCTTTTGTTATGTGTTAAATAAAAAAAGACAATTATATTTTTATTTTAATATTTAAATCAATTTTCAAAAAAAATCCAATTAGGTCAGTTAGTAAAAGCTGCGACGATATAAGCTTTTAAAATGGTAAGAAAGCAGAAAACTATTAGGGGGTTCTCAACAGAATTTTAGTTTATGTCTTATGGTGTTTTCTTTTCTACAAAAAAATGTGCCTTTTTTTTTGCTTTTCGGGAGCAAAATTCTTAAGAAACAGACACCAAATTGCTTTTTTTTAAAAAAGGCACATTTGTAGAAAAGAAAACACCATTAATGTAATGACGCTTAAATTTTAATTCCTTGCAATTGATTGTCAAATTTATTTTGTTTTTTTTTTTTTTTTGCTGCGTAAATCAAATTTAATACCAAGTGCCGAATTTAAGAGTCTGAAAAGCATGTCATTTTCAATATGGCAATACGGTGTTGGTATTTGCTATTTAAATAATTCAATATGTTGTTATTTATATCATTGCCTGCTCACAATAAAAAATTTCAAGATGTCACAATGTTGAAACATTAGGACTTTAAGATACTCTTTGTGAATACCCTTAATAATGCTTTTTAAAACTTAATACATCCTGATAAAAGGGGTCTTCTATTAGTTTTGTAAATACTGATTAAAAATATTGATTTTTTTTAACTTATGATGCAAAGAAACGAAACCAGAAAAAGCTTAAAACAAAAGCTTAAATCTGGCCTGTTGTGAATTATCCCGAGATATCAAATCACGTGTTTTTAAAATCACAGGTGTGCATTTGTGATGTTTAGTGCACGAAAGCACAATATGATTTGAAATCACGAGATATGATTTGTAATTCAGGAAATATATGGGCATACATTTGAGGCTTTTCAAAATTTAAAAAAAAAATGTGAAAAATAAAGACATTTACAACTTTATAATGTTCGTTAAACTAAAAAAGGTAAAAGTCAACTGTAAAGTTTAACGGAAAGCTGTGTAAAAAACATAAATTAAATAATTTTTTTATAAGATATTGTTTGTCGTGCCTAATTCCTAATTTGTATTCTTGACAAAACACTGAAATTTATTGTTGATGGGATAAGCAATTCTTATGCGCATTTCACTGGTTGCTTAGGTCAGATCATCAGGAAACTTCATCCAAAGATTTAAAAAAAACTAAAGATAGTAAGCAAATAAAACTGTTAAACGAATAAGTTTACTTTTGTCAATATCACAGCTTCAAGAATTCACTGTCAAGTGCACGGCTTAAAAAAATAAACTGGCAACATACTTTATTTTTTGCTACAATTAATGTTGGAACCAATTGTTGTAGGGAATATAAGAAAAGATAAACTCACAGTTTATTGTTGTTGTTTTAGTTAAAGCTTTGTTTTTGTTACAAGTAAGTATGTTGCTTATAATTCTTATTCGATTAACAGTTTTATTTGTTTAATATATTTTGTTTTTCTAAAATTTTTGGATGAAGTAAACCAGTGAAATGCACATAGGAAAAGCTTAACCCATCAACAATAAATTTCAGTTTTTTTTTTTATCAAGAATAACAATTTTTGTTATATTTTGTTAAAGTTATAAGAAAAGCTCTAAAAAGTATTAACTATAAAACCACTACAAGCTTTTTGTAATGTACAACTTTTAAAAAAATTAAGTTAAAGTTTTGCTAATTGTGAATTTTTAGCCTCAGATTATGAATAATAAATAAAATAAAAAACAAATCTAAAATTTTTTATATTTAAAGAAGAAACCACCAGTGAGAGAAAAAAAAATAGTGTAAAAAAATCTGCAATTTAATTATTATTTTTAAATATTTGATACAATTCATTTATTTCAGGTTTTACAATCTTGTTAGCAATATTTTTAAAACCAGTTGAAGATTTGATATGCCGATCGGGGTTGGAAAGCAGCTCACGGGTCGTTGTAAATTTTCTTTGTAAGAGCAATAACTTCGTCCTTGCTTAACTTTTTGCATATTGTGTTTCGTTTGCATTGATTTGTTGTCGCACTACAGTTCCACAGTATCGTTTTACAAAATTCGACATTGTCCGTATGTGGTCGATTTAACCAAATCTTGGCATTGTGTTGTTATAGAGTACCAAAGATGACTTTGCAAAAAATCTATAATTTAATAGCTACAGTCCAATATTTTTTAATTTTTAAGTGCTGACCGTACTTTTACCATTAATTTCAGATTTTTAAATCTTATTAGCATTTTTTCAAATGTTAATATTTCTTAAATCGATCTGGGGGAGGGAATAAGCTCGCGTGTCATTGTCATTTTCGTTAAAAGGGCAGAACGGCCGTCCTTGTGTGACTGCTTTCATGCATTTTGCGTTTCATTTGCAATGAATAATAATTTGGCTTTGGAATACCACGTTACGATTTTTTAAGGTTCGATGCCAACCAAATGCCTTTGATTTAAATAATTTATTTTTCCAATGTGTTGGAAGAGTACACACTAAAAACCGATTTTTAATTTTTGCATTGTGTTGGTAGAGTACCAAATAGAACTGTTTATAAAATCTCTATAATGGGATGATTTCGAAGGCTTCGGCTTCCTGTTCAAATATGTATGTCGTTCGTTGAGCTCTTTTTATTTTGATGATATGGTGTATATAACCTGCTTTGTGATCAGAACCACTTTGGTCTATAAAAACAAAAGATCGAAACTTCCATATTTTTTTTTAGCTTATTTTGAAAAACAAAACTTCTTTATCTCTTTTTAGCTTTTAATGAACCATCAAAAACACCCACAATAAGAAAAAATTAATAGAAAAAAAATGTAAACCGATTTTTTTAGATTATAAAAAATTAAAATTATATATACATACATATTTGTCTATTTTATATATTAGCGCTCGTATATAATAAATATAACTATTTATAAACATTTATTATATAAAACGTATAAAAATAAATATGTGAAAAAAAAACTCTTTAATTGTTGATATAAATAATTTGTTTTATGTATGTAAATATCATCACAACTTAAGTAAATATTGAAAAAATAACAAACCAGAAAAAACCAATATAAAAAAATAATTTACTTATAAATGTTAAACAAGGAATATATAATAACGATTAAGTGAATAATTATTATATAAATGAAAATTTATTGTATAAAACAAAACAACAGAAAATTAAAAAAAAAAATAAAACAACAAATAAACTTCAATAAAAAGCTAAAAATTATAAAAATTTAACAGAAAATTAAAAGAGTTTTTTTCCATTTTATTTAAACAAGGTTTGTACTAAAAGTTTATCAGAAAAAAGACTTAAGATGTTTTTTTTTCGGTTAAGCCGAATCATCTCTAAAATCCTCTAAGACTAGTTTTCGCTACCTCACAAATCTTACGTAATCCATAATACTTTGTGAGATAGAAATCTAATGCGTTTTGTTGCGACTGTCAAAAAATTCAAATTAACATAACAGTTTGTGTTCACACTCACACATGAAATAAAATGCAACCCTGATCCAATGAAAAGTATTATTTTTTGAAATTTTTCAAAAAACGATTAAGTCGTATGGGATGCCGAATTTGTTTTCATAACACTTGTCATTTTCATCACATATGCATTCACACTATCAGACTTTTACATTTTACTTAAGTTTTTGACATGTATTTTTAATACAAAGTATAAAAGTGTTAACTGGCCTTTAGTATGTCTGAGTTCACATTATGAAAGTTTTTTTTTCAGAAACTCTGAGTTTATTTGTTAGGAGGGAGAAAGAAATAGCCTATTCTCTTCTCCTCTCAACAATTAACTCAATAAAGAAAGAAAACTATCATATTGAGAACAATAAAATAATTTACCAACAATTTTTGATAACTTGAGGGTTACACGATCAAGTTTTGTCTATCAAGTTTTAATACACACACACTTTTTTACCAATACACTCATACTTTTAAAAATTGATACGAACTTGCCTCTAAAATTCTCTTGCCAGTGAGTGTATCAATTTTCGTTCAAGAAAACAGATGATTACAATTCTTTTGAAGTTGTTTTTGTTTTTTTTCACAAATATTTTGCCGGCAAAAGCTGAAGTTCTTTTTTTTACAAATTGTTGCGGGAATTTTAAAATTTTAACTAAAAACCTAAAAAAATAGTGAAATATGTTTATTAATAAAATTAATAAGCAAAATGATGTTATTTATTTCTTCCAAAACTTTAAGTGAGGCAAACATTTTGAGTTGTTTTCTCGGCGACGACATCTTGAAAAAGTAAATTGCTTCTAAGTTGCGTGCAGCCTACGTCACAGCTGTCAACTTTTGCATATTTTGACAATCAGTATATGTAAAAGACTATCAAGAAAATCTTGATCGTGTGGCTGCACTGTAAGACAATAAAAGCTTCCTCATATTAACGGAATATTAGAATGGGAACAAATTTGTTGGTTGGTTAGTTATCGTGGCGAAAACAGTAAAGAAGAATCGAAAGCACCACGTTTTAACAAGACCACACAACTCGTTAAGGCTTGTTTACACTATTTTAATTTGTACTAATACATTTCAATAACTCAAGTAATATGTAAGAGTGCGATAGTTTGAATGCAATTTGTTATTAAAATTACAAGTATTACGAAAAAAATTTGACATCCCAAAGGACTTCATCGCTTTTTAAAATTTTTTAGAACAATAAAACTTTTTAAAGTTTAAACAAACTAGCACAGATTGTATCTTTCGCTTTACAGTTTTGTGTGTAATATATCTTTAGCTTTTCTAAAATCTTTTGGAAAAATGTTTCCTGATAATCTGGTCTAAAGCCCTTATGACACTACATTTTTTATTCATTAATTGATATAGAATTGATAGAAAGAAACAGTAAATGCTAGAAGCAGCAAATTATAAAAAATGTAAACAAGTTTTTAGTTTTAGCGTTGAGAATATTTAAAATTGTACTTTTTTACCCTAATTGTAATAAAAGATTTTTTAGTTGAAATTAATTTTATTTCTGTTCTTAAAAAACACCACAAAAAGTTATTATAAATCTAAGTTTAAAAAGTATCAATAAAAAAGTACAATTGAAACAACTTAGCCATCCCTGTTCTGTTAATTGTATTAAATGTTGTCAACTTTATGTTTATGAGAAACCTAAAAACAAAAAGCGGTAAATCGCTGAATTTGCCCATAAACCGCTGTTTCAGCAACACTTTTAATATTTCAAGCTTGTAATGTCAATTTTAAATTGAACAATTTTATATTTTTTTGACATAACTTCATTTTTTATGGATAACTTTAGTAAAATTTTTGACAATTTGCCATTTTTCTTAATACAGCTCAACCCTTCGCACTTGGTTAATTTTTCTATTACTTTATATTTGCACTGTTTACCAAAACTTGAACAATGCATTAAAAATGCAGTGTCATAAGGGCTTAAGCAACCAGTGAAATGCGGATAGGAACTTTCTTTATTCCATCAACAATATATTTGTACATTTCAGTGTGCTTATCAGTACCCATGCTCTGTTACATCAATGAGAACTGAACTTCTCGCATCGAAAAGATGTGAAACAAAATATTCCATCGTTTCTCAAACAGTGTGTCTGTAGCTCATGTCGATAACAATTAGGGTGATCGATTATTCGACATTTTTCAATAACCGGTTTTCGAATATTCCAAATAGTTGCTATTTTAAAAAAACCGGTTTTCGGTTAAGCATTTTAAAAATAACCGGTTAACCGGTTTTAATTCGAAAACATAAAAATACAAAAATCAAATTAGTTTTTGCAATAAAAAGTTAATTAGAATAAAAACAAAACAATTCACGAAGGTAAGGAACCAACAATATACATATACATACATACATATGTATGTTCCCGTCGATCCCATAAGGAGCATAGGGCCTCAATACATAGATATGACTTAAGGTATGTTCAGACCACAAATATTTGACGATAAAATCAAAAAAAAAAGGTTGACCAGTAAATTGATTAAACTTAAACTTTATTTTAAACAATTTCTAGTTATTTGCTAAACTTTATGTCTAAGATGATAATTGCATTTATGCATAATGTAGTTAAGAAACCGTTAAATAATGTTTGCTCTAGCCAAACGGTTTGCAAAAGCAAACAATTCTTTAAGAAAACTGGTGGTTACATTAGGAGTCAAATATTTAATATGTGTGAACACAGCTTAAGAATTTTTGAAAAACTTTGGTTTTAAAAATATAGGAATTTAATAAATTTACTATTTGAGAAATTCTCCCAAATTTATTGTAACACTCAATTTACATGATGCATTTTATGACGTCCAATTTTAGACGTCATTTTTTGTTTGATAGCAAGCGGTTTAGAGAAGAAAGAGGAAGAGAAAACAGAAATCATGTCTATTTTTCTACCCCTCTTTCTTCTCTACACCGCTTGCTATCAAACAAAAAAATGACGTCTAAAATAAGACGTCATAAAATTCATCAAGTAAATTGAGTGTAAGTGAGTTTTAATTTGTTGCTGGTTAAGCAAATTTATTGTAAGTGAGTTTTAAATTTATTGTAAGTGAGTTTTAATTTGTTGCTGGTTAAGCATGTCTATATGAAGCAGTAAACTTCAGCCATATTTTTGAAACCTCTTATCCAGGATTATATATTTAAATTTTTTTTTGTTTCAGAAATAGAAACAATAGTAATACGAACATGCTTTTTATGTGAAATATCTGTCAATTCGTCGATCACACAATTTAAACCCTTCCAGGACATTTTTGATTCCTTCAATTTTATTTTAAGTTCTTGATGTTTTTATAAATAAAACTGATGAATTTTCCCATATCGTTGATTCCGCCAATATGTTCTTGTTTTAAGCATATGCTAGAACTACTTAAGAGTTTTTCATTCATTATTGACAGCATATTTTCGTAAAGTATTATTTGCAGTCTCTTAAAAACTACTTGAAACAGGGTCAAGTTTTACTTGGCGTATATTTATGTCAAGCTTGTAGACTAATTAAAAGTGATTAATGAGTCGTGACGTTAAAGAACCTTTGCAACTTATCATTTTAGGGCTATTTAAGCATAATTTTCATTTAAGTCAGTTCGAAATATCACCAGAGATGGCATCTTTATAAAAATATATATAGTATTTATAATACTATCAAATTGCTAATTACTTTTAAAGCTGAACTCTTTTTGTAGCACTTTAAATTGTTTTTCGTTTTTGTTACAAGAACACACGCTTATATAAGCGATTTGTAAATATTTGCATTGCTCATAATGCTTTTTTGAATTTTGTTACAAGTTGTTTTGACATTTTTTTATAAAAAATTTAAGTTTACCAAATATTCAATTAGAAAAATACTTAAATTACGGGTTCATTTATAACAAAAGTAAGGAAAACATATATAAATAACACATTAATATAGTAACCGGTTTATTTTACGAAAATAACCGGTTTATTCGATATTCGAAAAATGGACATTTTAAAATATTCGACTTGGGCAAAACTAAAATAACCGGTTAAAACCGGTCGAATACTATTCGATCGATCACCCTAATAACAATCAAAACAGTTCAAGTGGTAACGTTATAAATGCCATAACATTGTGACATTGCAGACGTTGACAACCCTTGTCACACATATGTTTGTATGGTTGACAGCGACCATAATTTACTAAAATTTAAAAATTTTCGATGACGTCGCCGAAAATACAACCGTAGCTTTGCCAAATAATGTAAAGTGATATTTTATTTAATGTTTGTCGCTTGCAGCTTCGAAGACATTCGTATATTTTATAAAAATGTTAAAAACAAAATAATTAAAAAATGAAAAAATGTGCCAAGAATAAAATATTCAGGGGTGTGCTGGAAATCGTTTTTCTTTTTTTTTACAAAGTTAATCTTTCAACACTCCAATTCATAATATTTTTCGATGCAAAGAAAAAAATTTACGTTTAAATGGTATTACTGCGTTGTTGCTTACTTGGTGGCCTCAAGATCAAGTTTTGCCTTTCAATTCCTTTCAATTTGCAATACACTCTCAATTTTTTACCAACACACTCACACTTTTTAAATTGACCACGAGATTGCTTTCAATTTCACCTTTCCATATGTTTGTCTTTATAAATTGTTTTTTTTTTTTTTTGATGGCATCATGAAAGTAAATTGCTTACAAATTGAGTGCAGCCTACGTCACAGCTTTAAATTTTTGTAAATTTTGACAAGCAGTATATGTAAAAGACTATCAAGAACAACTTGATCTTGTGGCCGCAGGGTTAGTGAAGAGTTGATTTTATGAGTACTTTTTAAGTATTTTTTTTTTTCAATTTGGCAATGCCATCAAAAGTTGCAACATTTGTATGCTTTTACTCTGATAATCTTGCACCTACTTAGACAATTACCTGACAATTTTGCATAGTTTGTGCGAAATAATTGTCTATGTTGTTGTTATGGTTTTGCACTTTTGCTTTTTCGCAATAGTGCAACTTTTGACGTGAATACCTTTGTTATTTTTATTTGAGCAGGGTTGCATTTAAACACAAGCATCTTTTTGTTGGAAAGTGTAAACCCAAACCGAAGTGCCACAGCATCTTCATGTGTGAAAGTGTAAACCCAAACTTAAATGCCAAATTTGTGCCGTTTCACACACGTCAAGTTTGACTCGTCAAGTCTTGAGGTTTTAGGAGAGAGGAGAAAAGAAATGGCATTCTCTCTTTTTTCTTTTCTCGTGTGTGTACCGGCACTATCGCGGGAATTTCTGAATCGCTGCGTTATTTTTTAGGAGGAGCATCTCCACTTTCGATCAAAGGGGATGTGTACTGGCTCAGTTCAGCCGCTGTTACTACATCTGCTGTGAGCATTTAGTTTGATAGTCATACCACCGTTATAAACTTAAATGTCTCATTTCTAAGAACAAACATAGTGCTTGACTTACGCTCACCTCTTAGTGAAATGGTCGAGAAGTATGGTTCCATTGGAATTGAAAGTCGTTGGGGTACCTTTGCTCTTTTATAAATTCAAAATTCGGCACATAACTTTTGAATCTGAAATGAACAAAAGACCCGAAAATATTGACTGTAGGATAACTAGGCAATTGTGGCCATAATAACCGTTTAGCGTCTGAAAGCAAAATACCATAATTCATGTCGTAACTATTGAGATTTAAATATAAAAAAAAACAATGTAGAACATCTCCCTTGTCACTGTCCTGAATTGGCAAGAAGACAACTAGCTAAAATAAGATATGCTACCTTCCAAAAATTTTGGCATTAGACTTCATAATAAGTTCGTGTTGGTTCCACTGTGGCAATTCTTTTCCAACATAATTCTGTTGTATATTAAGGCATTATCAACTCTAAGTTAAGGAGTTTTAATATGGAACATATGGTAAGATATTATTATTTTTAGTTGAATGCAGTTAAAACTATACCCACTGTGCCAGATTTAAAGCCCAAAAACAAGAAGAAAATTGACACCAACGTCATTCAGTTTTACGAAAGTAAGCATTTTTTCAAAAGACGGATGCACTGCAGAAAACAGCTTAATCGGCTTTGAAATTTGCAAGGAGCCAGAATAAAAATATATAATTTGTGTGGTATTCTATATTCTATATTCACCATTTATATTTTATATTTCTTCTTACAAGCAACAAAAGGCTATTACAAAGTCATTCCAAGCAATTTTATCATTCTCTGGCCTTAAGACTTCCAGTCTAAGGCATTTCAGTTAATGTCGTCTGGTGCCTTGCTTAGGGAATGTCTTATCGAGCGCCATTTACATTTGCAGATTTCGGCTTTGATGGGCGTTTTTTTTTTTATTAGTCCGCAGCGTCTCGTTGCTAAAGCTTACGGGCCAAAATAATCCTAATTAGAATATTAGGCAACTGCTGTCTGCATACTACTGATATCCTTGTAAGCGGCGTTTCATGACTTGCATCCGTATAAGAGTATATATTTTATATTGCTCTTGAAAGTAGAGTGTTTAGTGGGTATATATCCTTTTCTAATAAATAAGTAAAAGTGCGGCAAGAATATTTTCGGATTTTGCTTTTTATGCCGTCTTTAAAAAATCCCCAATTTTTTTTAATCCGACCTGACAGAATAAAAGTTCATTGCGGTTTAAGGCGGCTTTTGTAAAAGGGGCCTATGCATAATTATGGATCAATCTTTGATTAATTCGGTAGTTTGATTTTGCATCTAATGTCATTGTCCAGACTTGCAATTTTTGTTGCAGAAATTCTTGAGTTTATAAGTGAGAGTGGTGAGAAGGTTGAGCAGGTGTACTCAGTTTCATTTACTCTGCAGTTTTATTATGTTTTGTACTTCTCACACTTGTCAAATGCAATTTTAAAGCAGATTTGGGGCCTTCAAAAAATAATGGATAAATTTTTTTGAAAATTTTGTAATGTGATTTCTAGTCATATTTAACGAGTTTGTGCCAAAGTGTTACCCCGTTTTTTTAACGAAAATTTTAATTTGTTATGGTGGTTCTTCCAGATTTGGGCCCATAACTATTTTCCTACTGAAAACACCAAAATATTCCAAAAATTTCACCTGACGAACAGACGACTTCGAACTACTTACGGACCCAGAATATACATAAATACACACTTTATGGAATCAGATGAATAAAAAAAGCCTCAATCGGAATTACAAACTTAGTATACCCTCCTTAGCTATTAGTAGTGGAGCGTATCAAAATGTTTAAGTTTTATAGCACTGGGTGACTTTAAAATTTTCCTGTTAACAAAAGCTTTCGGTTAAAACTTATTTAACAGTAAAAGCTTATTTATTTTAAAAAGTAAAGATCATAAAAAGCTTTCGCTTTTGCAGCTCTTTTACTAAATTTGTTAAAGCTTAGTTAATAAAGATTTATTATGTGCTCTTTGTAAAAAAGCTTTACCACTCTTAGTTGTATTTCCCTTTTTATAACATGTTTTTCTCTTTTGTTTGCTTTAAAAGTAAGAGTAAAACTCTTACTCTTTTAACCCTTCCATTTCCACGTTAATTTTATTGAATTCCCATTATAAATATTTTGTAGACCATAAATTTAGTGTGTATTTTTTATAACTTAATTAGTTTTTTGTTTTACCCTTTCCGGTTATAAAATTGCAATGGGGGTGCATGAAGTTTGCCAATAAAGAAAATCAGGTTTTATAGATATTTTTCATGTTAAAAAAATATAATCAAAGAAAATGTTGTAATAGACATAAACTTAAGAAAGAGAACAAAAGAAATATGCCGTGATGATTTAACCCTATTTCTAGTTTTGTGGGGTGGCGGACATTTTTTTTATTTTGCCAAAAAGAGGTCCTTAATTAAATTTACGATTGGAAACATTAGGTACACGAAGAAAATTTCAAAAGGCTAAATTTATTAACACTAAAATCGCTCAAAATCACCACCACCGTTTAAACATTTTTCTTTTTATAATTTGTAAGCTAAATAGTATGTAAGATAGTTTCTTTGTACCACAAAATTAAACGAGGTTTTTAATTGAAATAACAATTATTTTGGCTTTTAATTTTTAATAAAAATTTATTTTTTTTAATATTAAAAATATTTTTATTTCAATTATACACAGAAAAAATTATTGGCAGTTTCTTTTCAATTAATGGTGATTTTTGAATTTTAAAATAAATCTAATAACGTTCTTAATTGATTGAATTAAAAAAAATTTTTTTTTCAATTAAAATTTTACTTGATTTTAAGCTTAATTTTAAGTAAATGTTTAATTGAATCAATCAACTCTGTTGTTTGAATTGAAAACTTTGAATTGAAAACTTTGTACCAGTTTGTGCTTTGTTGTGATACAGACGTGTATTATTAAACCCGCATACTATTTGAATTAATTAAATTTGATTTTTTTTTTATTTAAAATAAACATTCCGCGAATGAACGCAAAATACATAAATAATTTTTAAATAAATTATTTAGCATAAAAGTGATCAATTAATAAAAACGAAAAATTAATAAAGATAAATAAAAAATATAAGTGAATATATGTACATACATACTTATGTATGTATGTAGGTATACATAATCTTGCAAAAACATTTTAATTTTGTAAAGAACAAAATAAAAAAAAAAAAAAAAAAATAACAAAAATATTAAAAGCACAAAGTTACGTTGAAAAACAAAAACAATATTTTGTATGAACAAAAACAATGAGACAACAATAAAACTCAACGAGAGAAATTGCTATGTAACAGTTCATGCAAATGAAAATAATGAAATAAATAAAACAAAACAAAACAATATTAATTACCTAACGGCTAAGCCAATTATTCGTACACGTTCCCTCTCACCCTCGGTATTTACACAAACGGTGGATAGTGACTCATTAAAAAAACTAAAACTAGACCTGGTGACAAGTGTTGCCAGGCCAGAAAGTATTGCCGCGACGTCAAAAACAAATTTAGTGGGAAATGATACCATGAACTTAAACACAAATGCAATGGAAAACCCCCCTGTAAAAAGTTGTCAAAAGCCTCAAGTCCAAGTTGGTATGGACAGGTATATAACAGTCCTTAAACGGGGTCGCAGCCCTACATCTTCAGCTGTTGCTTCGGCCTCAAAAATGCCATTTTTTGATAAAACAAATTCCCAAAATCGCTTTGCAATTCTGGAGGATGAATCCTCTGAAGCACCAAACGTAATAAAATCGTCCAAGCCTCCCCCGATATATCTTAGGGAGCAAAACTCAAATGAGTTAATAAAAAGTTTGATTTCGGTAATAGGTGAAAATTCCTTTTACGTAGCTTCAATAAAGCGAGGTATGATTAACGAGACTAAAATACAGGTGAATAACGAGGATGACTTTCGAAAAGTAATTACAAGATTTGAGGCTCTTAATAAAAACTTTTATACATATCAACTGAAGAGCAGTAAAGGTCTTCAGGTAGTGATCAAGGGCATAGACTCATGTGTAGACCCAGGAGAAATTAAAGCTTTTTTGGAAGAGAAGGGCTTTAAAATAAAAAACGTGACAAATATCAAAAATAAGGAAAAAAATCCCCAACCACTATTTCGAGTGGAGTTAGAACCCGGCGACGTTAAGCTCAAAAAAAATGAAACGCATCCAATTTATAACCTAAAGTATATTCTATACAGAAGGGTAACTATAGAGGAGCCGCACAAGAGAAATGGTCCTGTTCAATGTCTAAACTGCCAGGAATTTGGCCATACAAAGGCATACTGCTACTTACCCCCTGTTTGCGTAGTATGTGGTGAACTACATGGTACAGTTCTTTGCGATAAGTCTAAAACCGACCCCAACGTAAAAAAATGTAGCAACTGTGGCGGTAATCACACTGCTAATTATAGAGGATGCCCCGTATACACTATCGTCAAGCAGTCGGTTGGACCGAAAACTAATCCCCCTCAAATGCAGGTAACAAATCAGCTAAACACTAATAACATTCAGGGCCCGCAGCCTAGTAATAACAGAACCTCCTATGCTAACGTCCTAAAATCAAACCATGTGCCGCAAGGTGCTTCGCCAAGTAATGACGAAACTCCAGATTCTAATATAAGTCGTCTAGAAAAAACCATGGAAACATTAGTGCAAACAGTAAACAATTTTACAAACACAATGGGTAATATGTTACAGGAAATTCTAAGAATGCAATCGATGTTATTGCAAGCTGTACTTAACAAGCCATGAACTGTTTAAAAATTTGTTTTTGGAACGCAAACGGCATCCGCCAACATAAAAATGAACTAGAATACTTTCTCAAAAATAAACAAATTGATGTTATGATGGTTTCTGAAACTCATCTGACCTCAAGAAATACGTTTAAAATCAATGGCTACATACTATATGATACCAAGGACCCTCGAGATAGAGCTTGTGGAGGTTCTGCCATTTTGATAAAAACCCGAGTCAAACACTACTTAATGTGTGATCATCGTGAGGATTATCTGCAAGCAACAAATATTCGTGTTGAAGAGCTTAATCGAAACATAGTAATTTCATCTTTATACTCTCCACCTAGATTTTCAATATCAGAAAGCCAATATTGTGAATATTATAAATCCCTAGGACCCTGTTTCCTGGCCGCTGGCGATTATAACGCTAAACATACCTTCTGGGGGTCACGACTTATAACACCAAAGGGTCGTGTTTTGTTTAATACAATCTCTAAAATGAATTTAAATGTTGTCGCGAGCGGACAACCAACATATTGGCCTGCTGATCCACAAAAAATTCCAGATGTCATCGATTTCGGCGTGATTAAAAACATCCCCACAGAAACGATTCACGTTGAAGCCTCATTAGAATTATCCTCTGATCACACACCTACAATTGTTACTATAACAAACACCAATATAATTGTATCTCCCTCTAGTTACATAGCGACGTCAGCTACACAAATAAATTGGTTAAAATATAAAAAATATCTCAGTACTCATTGCACAGAAAATATTCCGCTTAGCACACCGGAGAATGTAGATCTCTCTATTGCCAATTTTGACAGTTATCTTAAACTAGCGGTTCAACATTCCTGCAAAAACCTCAAAAAAACTTATAATAATAAAATATATTCTACAGATGTCGAGCGCCTCTTGAATGAAAAAAGGAGAGTGCGAAGAGAGTGGCAATTGCACAGATCCCCCCAACTTAAGAACTTATTAAAAGAGTGCACAAAAAAGCTAAGAAAATTACTGCAGTATCGGAAAACGGCTTCCGTGGAAAAATATCTTAAGGACCTGGATGCAACACCACAATCAGACTACTCATTATGGCGTGCAGCCAGAAATCTAAAAAGGCCAGTTATCACGAAACCACCATTAAGAAACCTGAATGGAAGTTGGGCAAGAAATGATAATGAGAAAGGAAACCTGTTTGTAAATCATTTGAAAAACGTATTTACCCCAAATATATCTGACGACATAGCGGACGAGTTACCACCTGTTGCTGCTAGAGCAGCTGTTCCCCTAAGATTTGAGATGAGAGAAATCGAAAAGGCTATTTGTAACTTAAACCCCAAGAAAGCCCCTGGTTTTGATAAGATAAGCAACAAAATGCTTTTGGAGCTACCTCGAATAGCAAAGAAAATTATTCTTTATATTTTTAATGCTATTTTACGCCTTGAATACTACCCTCAAGAATGGAAGGTCTCCTTAGTAAAGATGATACCAAAGCCAGGAAAAGATCACACAAAAGTTGAGTCATATAGGCCTATTAGCTTATTGTCTAATATATCAAAGCTGTTTGAGAAGCTCTTAGCGTCAAAATTAACCCCAATTTTAAATGATAATGGGTGTATACCTAACCATCAATTCGGTTTCAGAAGAGAACATAGCACAATTGAACAAACCCATCGAATAGTAAACGCCATAAGAAAAGCCTTTGAAGAAAGAAAATATTGCTCCGCTCTCTTCATCGATGTTTCTCAAGCTTTTGATAAAGTCTGGCATGTAGGCTTGTTACATAAATTGAAGCTAAACCTACCGGTTAACACACACAAGCTGCTAGAAAGCTACTTGGTCGGTCGAAAATTTATTATTAAAGAAGGTGATTTTGTAAGTTCTCCTCAGCCAATTGAAGCTGGAGTCCCTCAGGGAAGCATCCTGGGCCCACTTTTTTACTTAATATATACCTCGGACATGCCAACAAACAATTACACCCTAACCTCAACTTTTGCTGATGATACAGCTTTTCTAAGCGTACACGAGAACAGTCGTGAAGCATCTCGATACCTGCAGGATCATATATTTCAGCTCGAACTATGGTTAAAGCAATGGAGGATAAAGGTCAATGAGCAAAAATGCGTACATATAACATTCACTTTGCGTCGGGAAACATGCTCCCCTATTAAAAT
This sequence comes from Pollenia labialis, assembly GCA_949318255.1. Taxonomy (NCBI): domain Eukaryota; kingdom Metazoa; phylum Arthropoda; class Insecta; order Diptera; family Polleniidae; genus Pollenia; species Pollenia labialis. Next base: position 26,105,094 of record OX439140.1, on the reverse strand, counting down.
CAATAATCAACTAGTGCCTCAACAATTGCATGTAAAATATCTCGGTATTCATCTAGATCGGCGTTTAACATGGAAATGCCATATAGAAGCAAAATTAACCCAAATGAAACTAAAAGCAATTCAAATTAACTGGCTTATTGGAAGAAATTCAGTTCTTAGTCTCGATTGCAAACTACTACTTTACAACGCTATTTTAAAGCCAATATGGTGCTACGGTATTCAACTATGGGGCACTGCCTCGGCTTCAAATATCGAAAAAATTCAAAGGCGCCAAAATAAACTTCTTCGAATAATCACAGCTGCCCCTTGGTATGTTAAAAACTCAAATATCCACAAGGATCTCAATGTGCCACTGGTAAGGACTATTATTACGAAGTATGCGGTAAAATATTTAAAAAGGCTAGAGTTGCACCCTAATCCACTAGCTCGAAATATTTTAAATGATAGTGGCCACACTCGCTTAAGAAGAAGAGACACTGCAGCACTTACCCATTAAGATGAGCGATTAACACCTACATATGTGAACAGAACCCGTGATGAAGAAAATTTTTGTCTGGCACTGGCAGGACATAAAATAAATTTTTAGGATAAGATTTGATTAATTATTGTTAGTTCATATTTAATATATGAAGATTCAATAAATAAATAATGAAAAGAAAAAAAAAAAAAAAAAAAAAAACTTTGTTGAAATAATGCTAACACAAACATAGTATAAGAACGTAGATATTACGTTTATTTTCATATAAGTTGAGTGCGCCGGTAGGCTAGCTGGTAGTGAGCTAGACTATCAACGCCGAGGTTGCTGGTTCGATTCCCGCCAGAGACTCTGGTTTCTTTCCTGCAGACAAGCGAAGAGCTTCGCGGTATTAGCTTAGGGAATTAAAAAAAAATAAAAAAAAAATTCTGTGTTGTTATCAATATATTGATATTTTTTAAATACTTTGTTAATTCATTCAATTAAAAGATTGTTTAATATTAATAATTTTTTCAATTATTTTTGTAATTGAAATATAAAAACTTTTTAATTGGAAAAAAATCACTGTTTTGCAATTTTTGCAAGTTTGAGTAATTGGTATAATCATTTCGGTGATAGGTGCAAAATTAAACAATTTTTTGCTTGTTTCAATTATTTTGGTAATTAAAACCGGTTTTTACTTTTTTCTGTGTATTACATACCATTGTTCGAATGTGCTTCTATGAATTGAATTTCAATTTATAAAGCTTTTTACAGTAGACTTATTCTCCCAATGTTTCACATACTTTTTGCTTAAGCCAACCTTTGGTTAATATTGAAGTTATAGGTATGTTCTTATTCTCAGAAATGACTCTTTACACTGCCAGAATATCTTGTAGATGAACATTCGAAGAAAAAAAATAAATGTAATTAAAATAATTATTAATACGATTACCGTATGACGTGCTAAATTGCCAGTTTTTCATATTTGATAAATAAAAATAATTTATGAAAAATAAATAATTCCCACATGCGAAAATTATTATAATTCCACGATTCCGATCGAAAGTAAAAGCACTATCGTGTTTTGCAGCTCCAAAAAACGAAAATTGTATTAAAAGAAGCTAAAGCAAATTCGATCGGATTGCTGCTAAAGCATTAACGCCATTTATATCGAAATATGTGATGCGCCAATATCTTGTTTTACTTATTTGAAATCTGGAAAACAATTTTACATCAAATAAATATGTATTGAAATCAAAACCAATATGAATAAAATTGAATTTTTCTTTTTAAATACTTTCTCTCTGTGTAGTTTAGTTTCCTAGTAAATCAACCAGAATGACCTCTACCATATTTTATTCATGAAAAGAGGCCATCAAAAATGTGGGTTAAAAATGTATTTATTTCCAAGCCAATATTTAAGGTCAATTATTAGGTCATCTTTAATTATTTAAATGACTGTGTTATGCAAATAAATAAAAAGGAGAAAATTTTAAGAGTTAAGATGGTTTGCTTAATCACCTAATAGAATAAAAATTTATTGAACAGTTAAAGAATAATTTCTAATGTCATTAGAATATAAAATAAAAGGGTTCGCTAATAAATCAATTGTTGTTAAAATACGCTTTAAAGGGTACTTTACACTATCACTATCACACAACACTTATGAACAAAACAGAACTTACTAAACAAAGTGTTTTGACATTTGGCAACTGAATTTACAACTAAACAAAGGCCCATCCATTAGGTCGCTTAAAAGCCAGATGTTTATTCCTTAAAGGTGTCAAAAGTTGTTTACATTTTGCTTATTCATGCACATTTTTGTTTACGTTGAATATTCTATGTAGTAGTAATATAAATTGAGTTAGTTAAATTGTGTATATGTGAACAGAAAAATAATTATGTCAATAAACCGAATATTGACTCAATAAAAAAGGTATATCTGAACAACCCTGCCGTGATTAGTTGTTATTATTTTTCAAAATTTTCGTTAAATGACTCAAGACTTGTGTGAAGTCTAAAACAGCCTCTAGTGAATTTTTTTAAATTTAAAAACCCTGATTTTGCGGAAGCTTTAAATGTTATTAAAAATCAAAACTGCTGATCTTAAGAATTAAATATAAAATATTTGGATGAAACGTAACATGGGGTCTTCACATGACAGTATTTAGTCATACCAAACGTCAAAGTCTATATAAAAAACTCTAAAACTTTTGTCGGCGTTTTTTTATAAGAAGTTTGACGTTAAGTATGACAAAAAATTTTCAGGTGAAGACCCCATGTGAAGAATATAGAACTTAAGTCATACGGGATAAAGATACCGGGATCTCACACATTTCTCGGGAAAACAATCCCAGAAGATTTAAGCGCGATTTCCCGGGACTATTTTTATTTAATTATGGCAACAAAAATGCTAATATACAATTTTATTACCATTAAAAAAATAATTTGTTGTTGACTTGACTAACGTAAATTAGCGGCCACACTTTCGTGCAATCGAAAATTTGAGTAAAACTATCACTCAATAATCATGATAGATTATGTGTACCCCTCTAAAGATAAAAAAAAATCACAATTATTTTTTAAAGCTGGAAATTTTTTTACAACTTAAAGAATTTAATTTTCTTTGGGCTTGTCAATGAATTTTAAAACTATAAAAAACTCTCTTAACTCGATAGAGAGGAAACCAGTCCTCCTCAACCGTCAAAAATACCCAACTCTATGATTGTTGATACATATTCACTTGTACGGAATTTCAAAAAAGAATTGTTTTGTTTTGACACAGTTTCGATTCTAGTCAATAGAATATTGACAAACATTCACATATAAAACTAAAAAAGATTGCACAATCTTCCCTTAGCTAGAAAGAGTATGATGGTTTTTTCAATTCTTCTTAGATTTTTACGAATTTCTGTTTTTAAAATATTCTCTTAGAATATGTTTCTTGCCTTCTCTTAAATAATTGCTTTTATATGATTGATTTAATCAATTTGTTAACACCTTATAATCAATGTTTGTCGTATGAAAGCAGAGTTGTCAGATTTTTCCACCTTAGTTGCTGAAAATATTACCGAAAATCCCCAAAATTAACATTCTTAAAAAATGTTATTTACCGTTTAAATATAAGTAAGATTTTCTATACATTGTAATACTTTAATATGGCATTGCGCAATATGGCACAAAATAATTAGCCCCAAATTTGAACAATTTTTCATAACGCAATATGACCCCATTTATTTTAATAATGATGATCCCAAAAAATTAAAATAGCCCTAAAAATTAAATGAAATAACCCTAAATTTGGGGAAATTTTTTAGTTTGAAAAGTCAATTAAAATTTTTTTTATTAATTTTTACCCGGAAAAAGTTTTTATTAAAAAAAAAACACAAAAAGTTTTATTTAAAATTTAGGTTAGAATCATGTGCACGAAACTTAAAATCCCTAAATAAAAATCTAGAATTTTAAAATTCTGAATTTTAATATCCCGAATAATTATACAGCTTTGGTTCTAAGAACCGCACGACACATAGCATTATTAGGCGGCCTGATGCAGTGATTTTTTCCTCTATTGTATAAAAATCACATGTGTACATGATTTCCATTCAGCAATCAACGCTAACAGTTGAAATATCTTTAATATGATCCCTACAACCAAATTAGGGTTTTTCCCCTCTTATTTAGTCAATACTCTATAGTTTTATTCATGAGTGACAATAAAACTTTAAAAAAATAGATCTTTGTAATACAAAACTTGAGGGTTTTAAGAACTTCATCTCAGGTTTTGGTTTGTTAAAAAATATTCAATTCTTTTTAAGATCTGTGTTTTATAGAGTTAACAAATAAATACAATTTTTGTGCTGATGTGCAATCTACTTAATGACGATTTCTTTTCCGAGAAATATATGTTACATTATTTTCATGTCACACTTTTTAAATTTTTGTTATAATCACTCGAAGTGTTAGATGTTGTACAAGTTCAATCGAACAAAATTAGCTGCTTTTATTAGGAACTATTACACTTTTATTGTTAATATATTTCATAAGCGATTTTCAAATCTATTTGAGCGGTTTTTGTGCACTTTAATGGTCTGGACACAAGCATTGACACCGCTAATTGCAGGCAATTAAAACGATAATAATTAAAAGTGGCAATAAAACTTACTCGTTTTCCATTTTTATGTTTAAGAATTCTTACATTTTGTGTTAAAGCAATCTTTTCTAGAAATAATTAGAAACAACATAAAATCTTGGTTCTATAGACAAAGTAGTCAACACCTCAGTTGTAAAACTGGGCAATATAAGCACGTTAAAAAAAGTAAGGGGAAAATATGCAAAATGTTTACAAGTTGTTCATGGAACATATTGAACATGGAAATTGAAAGTTTTTTCCACATTTGCATTTTTTGTACAAACGAACACAAAAATGTACAACATGTAGAATAAATGCAACTAAAAATTTAAAAGAAATCGCCATAAGTCTTATAGCCACAACTTATTTCTTAAAAATTAGCATGCCTACAACCTTCAAAAAATATCTTCTGTTTACATTAAATTAATTAAAAAAATATTTATGGCTGTCCAAGCCCATTTTAAACCCAAATTCCTAATCACCATGAAATAACCCCATTATGTGGCCACACTCATACCCACAGCGCCAAACAAATGTATGAATGTTCGCTCCATTTGCAAAATCATACACACGCTTTCTCACACACTACAGTTCTCCCCAACTATTACAACTCTTCTATGAGTGCATACTTTTTTTTTTTTGTTGTTTGCTCTGTGAGTATCCCCCCAAAATGATGAGTGATATTTATGCTCTTTTATTAAGCTTTTTTTAGTTTTCTGCTGCAAAACAAATGGACTTATTCTCTTATAATGCGTTATGCTCTCACGCCACTTTAGCTCACGCTAGCGTTTTGTAGTTTATCACTGTTTTTAGTGGATACCCAATAATTTGCTCATTTTCAAACAAAATAACTAAAATAACAACAACAGCAAGAAAATAAATAACAAAACAAACAAATAATAAAAAAAAGTTGATATTAAGAATATCGCTGTGTCTTCAACAAATCAGTATTCATTAAAAAGCGAACTAAATAAGACGGTGTGAATATCTTTTCGACTTTGAAAGAAAAAAGAGTTTTGTGAAAATTTCAAGCAAAGAAATCAATTAAAAATTTACGTAAATTCTATTAAAACAAACGGATTTGTTTTAAGAAATTTTTTAAAAAATATTATTTTTATTTAAAAAAAGAATAGTAAATTTTGTGGAAATATTAAAAAAAAACCCCTTTATAAAAGTTTGAAAATTAAACAAAAGTGGAAAGGAAAATTAATTAAATATAAAAAAAATATTTTTCGTTGCAGTAATTGACAGTGTTCAAATTGAAATGTACGTAAGAAAGTGCGTGTGTAAAATTTTTGTTTGGCAAAAATCAATTATTTGTAAACAATAACAAGTAGTGCTATACGTTAACGAATAATCGTTATGGAATAATTTAAAAAAGAGGTTTTTTTTAAAGAGTTCTAATTAATTTTATATCTTAAATATATTACATTATTGTGTAAACAAAAATTTACCTGAGGTGATTAATCGCTTATTATACCCCTCACCACAGGTGGAAAGGTATGTGCACAAAAACTTGTCAATCTGTTTGTAATTCCTACAATATTGATCTTAGACCGTATACAGTATATTTGTATCGTTACCAAAAACGTAAAAGCCCATATCTAAAATTTTTAAAGTTTGCCAGGAGGAGCAAACAAACTATTTCCCACTTCCGGCGTTATGCAAAAATAATGCGAACTGCCACATTATAAAAATTTCATTTTTCATTTTATTAGACCGTTGTTGCAATAAAGAAAACTGAATGGTCACATTATCGATCTCGAAAGCTATTGTTCATGTCATTTATCAGGAACTTCGTCAGTAGGTTGTAATAATGGCCCTAAGTAGAGTACTGGCAATACAAATTCTTAAAATCGGACCAAATTTTCCTCAGATATTTCTCAAATTTGAAGAGTCAAATTTGTCCATTTTTTCACCTGGAGCAGTATTTAGGGTTTTGGTACTTTCAATGGCTTTGAGACATCATTGAAGTTCAACTTCTTTGTGTCGAATTATATCATTCTATAGCTCTAGAATTGTTCTTGGCTTATTGACGTTCACCTTTTCTTTTAAATATTTCCAAAGAAAAAACTCGTTAGCTGTGTAGCACTTGGCACCATTCTGTTGGAACCTCATAACTTCCAGGTCCATATCCTTAATTTCTGGTCCCAAGAAATTTGTTATCAACTCGCGATAGCGAGCACAACAACAATCATTCGTGGTTGAATTTGTCAAACACTGAAAAAAATAAATGTCAAATTAAGTTGAGTTAAGTACTTGATGTCAACGGGTGACACACAATTCACATTATGCATTCTAGTTGGGCAACCCTTTAATATAAGTATAACTAAAAATATTTACTGTAAAATTAATTATCAAAAGGAAAGTTTACGAATTTCTGTATTATTAGTAATCAATTATTGTGATCTAATTATTTTAGGCTCATGCCTTGTGAAAATAATTAATATGGTAATCTAGTTTAGAATACATTCCTAAATGCTTAATTCCAAACTCCATTACCTTTTTTAAACATTTTTGCAGGGTATTATCTCTAACATTACCAGGGTATTACACAAATTTGAAGACTCAACCAAAGTCATCGGTCGTTCTAGATCTTCATTTAGGAAGGCGAAAACTTCCAGAAACCGTTCCAAAGTATAATAGTCTCTTCCAGTAATCAATCTGACTTTTAAACGGTACTCCATCAGTAATACGTCTGATTTTTTTTATTTTACTCCATCAAGTCACATCGAGTTATATATGTAAGGTTCTCCACCAAATACACAGGTTAAATAAATGTGCTTAAGAACAATTACATATTGTTAATGTTAAAAATAATAGAACGGTATAGCTATTCGACGCCAAGTCATGAGCCAATACGAAATCGAACGCCAAACGCACAAACGGCAGACTTAAAAAAACGCTCTGATTTTCCTAAAAAGATAAAGGCAATAAAGCGCGAGCCACTCTTCTCTTTGAGTGGTTTAAGAAATGCTGTTCTTTTCTTAGGTATGGTCAGTAAATCGATCAAACTTTAGCTTGATTTTAAAAAATTTTTATTGATCAACTACACTTTATTTGTAAGAAAATAATTATACAATTTATAAAGAAATTTGTTTTCTTTCTAAATTCTCAATTTTTATTTTTAATAAATGCACTGCAATTTATTGTTGGGGGATAAGCTAGTTCCTATGCGAATTTCACTGGTTGCTTAGGACAGCTTATCAAGAAACCTTTTCCCAAAGACTTTGGAAAAGCTAAAGTAGCAGTAACGTTGCAAATCAGCTGCTTCATTTTGTTGTATGTAAAGCAATTAGAACGATCTCAATTTGTAAGAAATAGATTGGTCTTACTTTTTGACGTTAAGGTTAAGTTACTGTTACTCCCGGCTAACTGAGCCTTAACTTTTAAAAACGCAAATACAATTATCCTTTCAAAAACACCACCGAAAACAATTTGTAAAAATGCTTACAGTGAAGGACAAAAAAATCAGGAACGTTTATATAGAATTTTTCTCAAATATTTTTTTTTTATTCAACATTTTTTATTTTTTCGAATTTATTCTATGAGCTAAATTTCAGTTATGTATTATTTTATAAAGCTTTTTTGTAATAGTCATATTCCTTTGAATTTCAGTGTTGAATATAATAAATTAACCTATGAAAGGAAATAATTCCCAGTTTCTATTTTTTTTTTATTTAAATATTTGTTTTTAAAAACGAAAAAATAGTGCAATTTGATCCTTTCCACATTTTGATCAGCCCTAGAACCCATTGGGGACATTTTATAAAATAATGTAAAGGGTTGGATCAGCGAAAATCGGTAAAGCATTTGTGCATAAAAGTAGCTGTCTCAGCCAGTCGTACTCCTCTCACCATTTTTTCACAAAAGCAAAGCAAGAAAATCCGAAATTAAAAATTTAAATTTTTTTTAAATGTTCCCTCACATTTAGAGTTGACAAAAAAGCAACCAATTGTAGTCGGGACTGTAGAGAAAGATATACTGACTGTTTATTGTTTAAGCTTTGATATAGTTACAAGTAAAACTGGGGTTTATAATTCTGATTCGCTTAACAGTTTTATTTGTATAATATCTTTAGCTTTCTAAGCTTCCTGATGAAATGTGCATAGGAATAACTTATCTCATCAACAATTCATTTCAGTTTATCAATAGTATGGAATGCGAATTTAGCACATTTTAACGAAACCTTGTTCATTAATTTTTTTAATCTCTAGAAAAACTTGGAAAACTCTATCCCGTTTGCTTTAACCTCCACTGTAATTTCATGCATTAATTAAACACTAACGTTGTTGTTATTGCTGTAGGTGTAGTGAGAGTGTTTTTTATTGCTGTTATTTGTTCTTGTTGTTGTGCACATATTTTTCAGTGCTCTTTAACATGAAATTGTTTGAAATACATCGATTTTTTTTGTTTTTGTTTGTTTCTTGTACTTTTTCCTACAAAAATGTTCTTGTCTCTTTTTTAGTTGTTGCCAATATGAGAATGTGTGTGTGTCATGTAAGTGAGTGACATTAATTTGGTGTTTTTTTTCTGTCGTCTTGTGTTTTCCTAGGCTTTTGTGGTGGTGTTAAAGTTTTTCCGCTTCTCTTTTCAACAGTTTTCTGAACAAAAAAAAACTATGTTAACTTAAAGTAGTGCCGCAGTACATTTCAGTTTTCATAATGTTTATTTGCTTTTTGATAAGAGTTGTAGTTTGTTTCCACATACATACATAAATAAGTATGTATGTATGTCTGTCTGTCTATGGGTAAATTTGAGAGGAGCTACAGGTGTTAGCGTTTTAAATATGAGTTGAGGGCACAAATTTGAAACATAAAGATGGTAAAACTAGATATCATGAAATTTTGCTATACATTTTTCGAAGCTAGCTTTGGCTTACTTTCGTTAAAACGCCGGAAAATAAAATAAGGGGATGTTTTGAGATTCTCAGAATTTTCTAAAAATAAAGCAACGAAAGTCAGCAACAATTAAGAGAGTTTCTTGAAAATAAAGTTTAACAAGGACTTTAGGAATTAAGTGACAATCATTATAAGTATGTGTATGTGTATATGGGAATTTCCACAGAAAAGTCATTACAAATGACCCGTAAAATTACCCAATTTTTCTCAGGTACGGCTCCGAGGAGTATCCTGAAAATTGTACTATTCTTTACTCTTTTACTCGATTTCCAGAAAATGGCCGTTTATTATATATTTGTTTCTTTTACGCTTGCTAGGACCATAGAGCCGTAGCAATTTTCATGATCAACTTAGGTGTAGCTTGGCCATTTTAATTATTATTTAGCGTTTCCAGATAAGCGGGCATCATATGCACCGACTTCATGCTGGATTCCAGTCAAAAGCTTGTTTCGCCTGATTATTAACGCAGAGTAAGCCCGACCCAGCGCCATTTACGTTGACAAATTTTAAGTTCAGCAGGTTGCTTCTTTCTTTCTGACCCCAAACGAGTGTTGAATTTGTTAATAAATACTTTAATGGAAATCATATCCTCTTTTGCAGTATTCTACTTTTCACAACAAGGTCGATTTAACGATTTAAATAAGTAGGCTTAGCTTCTTCCGCCGTGATATGTTAGTTTCAGAAGGGGTTTGATAGGCCGAATGATTGCAGAGATTTGGTTGTGCGGTTCGATATATCTAGCGAAAAACTACCACACCTATCGAAAATAATCCCCATGCAACAAGAAGTATGTAAAGTATTAAGTCTTAAGACCTTATGAATTTTATTGCATTGGTGCATGGGTATTTCAAAAGGCTAATGACCCCAAACATACAGCACGTTCAGTAAAGGCGTTTTTGCTTTATTATGCATTAATGCAATTAAATTCACGCCGCAATTACCTGGAAGCTCTTAACACGTTTAGCAGGTGAAAAGAACGCTCGCAACAAGAATGCACGACAAATTTCTTTTAGGGACGCCAGATAGGAAATACTTCCATATTCCACAAAAAAAATGTAGAGCGCAAGGCCGTGATTGATGCGAACGGAGATCCAACTAAGTACTGCTTTTAAGAAAAATAAGAAATTCGCATATGTGTATACAATATGTACCAACACTTTTGTCCCTATGACTTAAAATTTTTTCTTGTATTTTTTTAAATGTTTTTTTAATTTTTTTATTTAACAAAACTGCTGCAATTTTTTTATATGTCCTTAACTCTAATTATGTTACGATAATTATTACAATATTTTTTTTTTAACAATAATCAAATTAATTACTAATTGTAAGTTAACAGCATTAAACTTTCTATGAAGTTTCTATATAAATCAGTCCTTTGGATTCAAAAATTTTCTATTGATTTCCTTAAATAATTCTTAAAATATTCTTATTTTACACACAACAATACTCTTTGAAGGGTATAATTGAATTCGCCCTTGTCTTTTAATTGACACATTTATTATGAATTGTATTATTGTTAAGATTTCGTGTGTTTAGTAATTGTTTTTTTTGTTTTTGTTGTACCTAGTTTCTTTATTGTTCGCTTCAGTCTAACCCACATTATGCGTGTTTTTCATGTGCCCTCTTTTTTGCTTTGGGTTGCTTTTAATTTGTTTGCCACAATAAAAAAAATAATAATAATAATAAACTGTCCAAAATAACAGTTATTTTTACTTTTGTTATTATTTGGTGCTTTTGTTGTTTACTACTCATATAGAGAAATTACTCTATTTACAAGAATTATCTTGACTGCCATTTTTTTAACTGCTATGCCAAAGTTATAAAAGAGCAAGAACAAGAATATTACTCGTATATGGGGGCGAGAAATAGTGATGAAGAGACAGAGAAAGAGATAATGAAAAACAACAATTTTATTGTTAAGAAACTTGAATTATTTTCATTTTATTTCTGGTGATAATGAATTTGTTTGTGGTTGTTAGTTATTTTAATATTGTTAATACAAATACACATATCGTTACCTTCACTTGAAAAGTAGTAAGTTTCAATTTAATAAATTTAACAGGAGACAAAAAAAAATAACTTGATTAAATCTTTAGCTCTGAATTTTTTTAAATCTTTAAATGCAGTTTTATTTTTGTGTCAACTCTGTTTTGACATGCAAGACATGGACAACTAAATATAATCGAGCTTTGTTTTGCAGAGGTTTTTGTGACTAAGTATCTTTTCTTTTAAATATTTTGTGCTTTTAGTGTGAACGTGGCTTTTTTTATTTCACTTGTTTTGAATCTTATATAGGCAATATAACTGACATATATATTTTTAAGGAAGAATAAAGTATTTTCAAAGGGTCTCAATGCTTACTATGCTTGCAAATTATCGATTGGGAAAGACTGGAGACTGAGCCTGTAGGTAGGGCTTTACAGATCGCTGCAGGTGACACTTGTTCTTACGTATGGATGCCTTGTTTGGTGGGAGGCAATGAGGCTGACAAGTAGGAGGAGCCTTCCGTTTAAGGCTCAGTGGTGTGTTTCGATCGGCATGACAGGGACCATGGCAAGTTCTTCTCAAGCGGCTTTGGATGTTTTTCTACATTTTCTGTCTATTGACTGCGACTGTTCGAAAATTTCCCAAAATGAGCGCAAGACTTGAATTTATTGCCATTTGTGCAGTAAAGGGTTGGCACCCCTAAACAATTCGACAGCTGACAGTTAGGGATTAGTAAAAATGGAGCGTATTACGTGTCTGCACTATTGAAAAATATTTCAAAAATAAAAAAAAGCTTGGCGGCTGCAGTTCGAAACTTTTATACAAAATATGGTCAGAATAGTGTAATTTAAAACTTCAGGAAGACTGGATCAGCTTCGATATTGACATTTGAATGGCTTGTTTTTGGACAAACAGTGTGTTTGGCTTCTCCAACGGATCCAGTCCCCCTAAAATTTTCAATTAATTTCTTTACAGTTGACGAGGTTCTAACGCTATTCCGAGCATATATTGTATGAAAGTTTCGAACTGTAGCCGCCAAGCGTTTACTATTTTTGAAATATTGTTCCGTAATGAAGGCACGTTATTCAATCGTGTAAAGCTCCATTTTTACTAATTCTAAACTGTCATCTGTCGAATTTAGTTTTTAGGGTTGCCCACACTTTACTGCAAAAGTGGTGATCAATTGAAATCTTACGAGTATTTTGGGATACCCTTTATTTTATGACTTGGTTCGGTTCAGCTCTGTGCCCTCCATATATGAGAATTATTTGGTTTTAAAAATTAGCCAAATCAACCTATAATATCACATAGCGCCGATACAAATATGCGCCGGTATAAGATATTTGACACGATAGCGCCCACAACATATGGGCTAGGGCACGAATGGCTTTTGCTATGGCGAAGGGTATATACTATTCGGCCCAGCCGAATAAAGCACTTTTAATTGTTATTGTTGTTTCTTTTTTTCGTTAATTAAACATTATTACTTGTTTTTTTTTTTGTTTGTCTTATTTTTTTATATTGTTTTCTCCTTTTTCAAATATGTATAATGTTTGTACAGTTAAAACAAATTTTATATTAAAAAAGCATTAACAAAATAAAATTCAAAAAATTCTTATTGCTAGCCTAAGGGTTTTTGGGATTTGGTAACTGTTATAAAGATTTACCAGGTATTTTTTCAATAAATTCTAATGCACCATGTTACGGATATGTAAGAATAAAAGGGTCAGATATAAATCTGTTAGGGAAACTGATAAAAAAAAACAAGTAATATAACGAATATAACGACTGTGCCGAATCTTTCATACTCTCCATCGACAGCTAGAATATTTCAGGAGTGGGCTTTATTTATTTCAATATTCATAACGATTTTATGCGAACTTAGCGGTTTTCCAAGAGTGGTCTTTATATGGGGCATATAGGTTAGAGACCAATCTTTACAAAATTTTACAGCGTGATTTCCACTCATACAAAACTGCGACAGATCAAAATTTATTACAATAGCAGTATTCGTTACAGTTTTAGGCATACTAAAGTGTTTTTTGAGAGTGGGCTTAACATGGGGCTAATGGTAAATTTTGGATCGATCTTCACAATTTTTTACAGTGTAATTTCTTTTCATATAAAACTGTAACAGAACAAAATTTACACATTTTACAAACAATAGCATTATATGTTATGGCATACTTAAGTGTTTTTCGAGTGAGGCTTCATTTGGGGCCTACGGTAAATAATGGAGTGATCTTCACGAAATTTCGTTGTATAATTTCTAGTCATATAGAATGATTTTGTAAGAAATCTCTTATCAGTGTGTCCATTCCATCATTCTTTTTGCTTGTTTTTGTAACAAATTTATAAATTTTAAAGGGTGATTGTTCCACATTTTGATTCACAACTCTTAGCCTACTGAACCGAAATTGCTGGAGTTTTATCCCAAACTGCTTAGGAGAACAAGCAACTAATTTGGCACTAATATTGTTCTTTTCTTTTGAGTCGTTCGAAAGTGAGCGTGATTTCAACAGCCAGAATTGCCCAAGGACCCAAAATATATTTACTTTATGGGATCTAAGATGAATATTAAAAATGTTAAACACGGAATGACAAACTTAGTATAAAAATTCTCTGCAAATACGATTCGAAGGACCATTAATTTAAAAACCGATCCATAAACATTTCATTTATTGTAAAGACCTTATATGAATAGAAAAGTCCTTTAAAGGAATAATAAAATTATTTAAAAAAAAAATAATAAATAAAGTATTTGGTTTTCCCCTTTAAAAAATTTCATTACTTTAAAGTGTATCAAATTGGTTTTTTTTTCTTCATCATATTTTTTTTTGACTTAAAAGCCAATTAATAAAATATTTAGAGCAATCATTTATTATTATAAACATTATTGTGTGATATTTGATTTCATTACTTAGCACTTTAACATGATTTCTACTCATATTTCTCCACCTCGAGTTCTGTTTTTGAAATCTTTCAAATTAGGTTTATTTAATTTTGTGTGTACCCGTTTTCCCTCCCCCCCTCCTGGAAAAATCTATTGAATTGATTTATTTAAACATAATTTTAATTTGATTTGTTTGTTTGTGGCATTTTCGAAATTGTTTATTTACTTTCGATAAGATTCACATAAAAAATGATTTCGAGTTTGGGCTCCCTCTTCTACACATTTTTTTATACATAATTTTCTAAATTGTACTAAATTGCTGGGCGTTGTAAAAGATGCCGCCTGATAAATTATTTCATTGATTGGTTGTGTTAAGGGCCTTGGTATTTTTTATTTTTTGATATTATTATTTGTGGCTTTGAAAATATTTCGTTGTATGATTTTCCTATTTTATTTAAAAAAAATCTTTTTTTTTTGTTATTTAAATTACCCTTTTTATAGTAAGCAGTACAATTTCTGTGATATTTTTAACTTATTTTGATTGAACTAGATTTTGATTTATTAAAAGTAAAATTAGTTTAATTGTGGTGTGCTATTGAAACAAAGTGGAAATAATATACCAACTAAAAACAATAGAATTAAATTTTAAAATTTATACAAAATTTGTTATTGTTATAGTATCAATAACAAAAAAATTCCGTACGACATGGAATTTCCCTGAAAATTGTATCGCTCAGATGAAACCACCGTAAAAATTGTATCGCCTAGATAAAATGTTATTAAAAATTGTATTGCCGAGATAAAATTTTTGTAGAAATTTATTAGCTGATATACAAAATTTATCGCCCTACGTATTTTTTTTGGTAAATTTTTCGTCCTTATTAAATTTTTAAAGAAATCCTATCGCAATAATTAAATTGCTTTCGAAATATTATCGCCGTAATCAAATCACTTAAGAAACAAAGAAATTTTCTATAGAAAATTTTATCGTCGTAGTTAAATTTCTTCAAAAATTGTATCACCTTAATGAAATTTTTTTAGAAAGTTGATCGTATGGATACAATTTCACCAGAAAGTTGATCGCTGTAACAAAATTTCAATAGAGATTTTATCGCCATAATTTAATTTCTATATAAAACTTTATTGCTCTAAAGAAATTTCTTTAGGAATTTCTTCGCCGTAATAAAACTTGTAATTATATTTTTTTTTGAAATTTTATTGCCGCAATTGACAATTTTATAGAATTTTTTATCGCTATCATAAATTTCAATTAGATGTTTTATCGCAATGGCAAAACTTTAAAAGAAATTTTATTTCTATAGGTACAGTTTTTGCCAACAGAAAATTGCAATAGACGTTATATCGCTGTCAAAAGATTCTAAAAAGTTTGATTTACGGCATAAGCTAACACTAGAAATTTATTTTTCGTCATGCAGTTTTTATATAAAGAAGTCATGAAAAATTACAAAGAAATTTAATCGCCGTTGTAAAGTTTTATTAAGCAAATAAAAAAAGAGAATTTTTACTAGAAATTTTTTATCCGCGGAAACGATTTTATAGAAACTTTATCGCCACATAAAATTTTCAAAAACAAGGTAATGGTTTATCGTTGGCATTTTAACCGGCTGCAAACCAGCATAAGCTGCATTTATACATACAATGCTGCGTACGCGTATTCATTTTATGCCAGAATATTATTACCGTGTGTGAATGATAGACGAAGTTGTTCGATTAACAATTATTCTCTCCAGTGCAAGATCTTTGAATTGACCATCTTTCTATACAACTTTTTGATTGCAATAATATTTTTAATAAATCAATAATTCAATTCAAAGGCAACTTAAAACTTCTGCAGAAGAATTCTAGAAAAAAACAATTGCCAAAATCCAAGTTTTACAGAAATATTATCGCCAACATAAAAAGCTTGTAAAAAATATATGAAATTTTTGTAAAAATGTTTTTGCGATATATAAAAATTAAATCCCCAACAAATTTCAATAAAAATTGATTGGCCATTATAGAATATCGCTAAAATTTATATAGAATATTTCTGCAAAAATGCTATATGCCAAAATAAAATGTCTACAAAATTTATCGCCAACATAAAATGTATATAGAAATTAAATCGCTAACATAAATTTTTTAAAGAAATTTTTTCGCCAACAAATTTCAATAAAATTTGATTGGCACTGAAATTCATAAAGAAAATATGTATGGAATAATATATATGTATATCTGCAAAAATGTATAGTCACCATAAAATTTATAGTCAAAATTTATCGCTTACATAAAATGTCTACAGAAAATTTATCGCCAACATCAAATTATCGCTAACATAAAATTTTATCGCATACATAAAATTTTTATACAACTTTTATCCCCAACATTAGATTTTTATAGAAATTTTATCGCCAATAGTTTGGCAATACAACTATAAATTTTATTAAAATTTTATGTTTTTACAAGTTATAGCGCCAACATAAAATGTCTACAAAACTTTTATCGTCAACAGAAATTTTCTATGCCAAATTTTATAGCTTAAATAAAATTTTTATATAAATTTTCAGTTACATAAATTTTCTATAAAACTTTTAGAGCCAACATAAAATTTCTGTTGTAACTTTATCGCCAACGGCAAATTTCTTTTGAGTTTTGATCGCCAACATAAAATTTGTATACAAATTTTATCGACACAAATAAATTGCATAAAAAAATTTTATCGTTAACATAAAATTTCTATAAAAATTGTATCGGAAACATAAAATTTCTTTACACATTTCATCGCCAACAGCAAGTTTATATAAAGGGCTTTGGAAATTATTTTTAATTCACCTTTAATCTTCTTGTTATAATTTTTGTTTTAAAATTCTGTTTAATAGAGAACATTTTTTTATTACAGAAATCTTAATAAAAAACGACTTTTAAAATTCTTGCGTTTTACGTTTTCGATTTCCAGCAGACCCCTGATAGATATTTTTATCGCAAACATAAAATTTGTATCGAATCAATAAAATTTCAATAAAAATTTAATCGCCAACTTAAATTTGCTATAGAAATTTAACCGTCAATCTAAAATGTTTATAAAAACTTTATCGCCAACCTTAAACTTCCACTAAAATTGTATCGTTCACATAGATATTTTATCGCCAAGCTTAAATTTCTAAAAAAAATATTTTCCCCAACTTAAAGTCAGTAAATTTAATGTTTTTTTTTATAAATACAAAACAATCAATTTAAATACAAACCAAGTCAATTTCGATAATTCACAACTAATTGGTTTAACACCCTCCCTTCTTTCGTACTTTCTCACTTGCTTCAGAGTATAATTGGAAACATTTAATAAAAATTTTGTTTGTAACCGCCCCTCGTCAATTACAAATAATTATTTACTGTAGAATTTTTTTTTGTAAATAATGATGATGATTTCTGTTGTTTTTTTCTTTCTTCTTTTTTTAGTTTTTTCCGGTTTGTCTGTCTGTCTGTCTGTCTGGAGTTTTGTAACGAAATTTATTGATTTTACGATTATCGCTTCATTACCAAACGAATATAAAAATTTAAAAGAGACTGCTTATATAAACGGTTTAAATAATTGTTTTTTTTTTGTATTATTTCAAACAATTAATTAATTGTTTTTAGTACTTTTTGTGATTTTTATTTGATAATTCTATTCTGTAAGTACATAGAAGATAATTAAGTTTAGAAAAATAATGAAGGTTGCAACATTTTGTAACTAAAATGTTGTATGTGTGAAAAGATATATTAAACACCATTTATCGTAAGTGATAAAGTCATAAGTAAGTGTTTGCTTTTATAAAAGCTTATATTTTTAGTTTAATGTTAAAAGTTTTATTAACATTTAAGTTTATGATCTGTTTATTTATTAATCTTTCGAAACATTTTACAGATTTTTTTACATATTTTTTTTTCTTTTTTTTTTGATTAATTAATGCTCTATTGTTTTGAAGTGTAGTATTTATTTGATTTAAATCTTTTTAATTCTATAATAAATAATAATAACATAAATTAATTGGATTTGTGGATTTGTGTTTAGATTACGGGTAAAAATAGTTTTTCAAAATAAAAAGATATTTCTCAAAGTCTTTGAGATATCTTAAGTCTAATAAGGCGGTCGTTCATTTACATTGCCTATTAGATTTAGTAAAAAGAACAAATTATGTGTCATGATTTTTTTCATACGAATATTGTACAAAACCAAGAGTTTTTGATGAGTAAATTTTCTTAATGGCATCTTCTTTATTATTTTCCATATTCGTTATTGCCTTATCAATTTAAGATATCACGCTTGATGTCTTTTAAAGAATTTTAAAGAAACTTTGTCTGTGTATCCGTTGCTAAATTAAATCAAATGTCTCTGAGATCATGTGCGTTTACCGCTTAGGTTTCCTCCATCTACCTTTAATTCTGCATAATACCGCAAAATTTTAAATAATTTTTTGAAACAATATTTATTTTGACGCTTTCTTCTTATTTGTTATTAAATTGTTAATGAATATTTTCAGCTTAAAAGTAAAATACATTTTAATTTAAAATCATTGCACAGTGGAGTTCAATAAAAAAAACGGTAAAGTACTATAGGAATTATAAAACAGAAAGTCTAAAAATTAAGTTATAGCACTGGATCGTTTTACACGGTGAAAAAGTTTGAAATATCAGAAAGAGTTAACTTTGGTACATTTTTACTCTTACAAGAAATTCCAATGCAAAATATTTAAATAGAGATTTAATAACTGACAAAAAATTGATTTGGAATTTATCGCTGTTAAAAAATTTCTATACAAATTTGATCTCATTAAAAAAATGTTTACAGAAATTTATTCACTGATTAAAACTTTTTGCAAAAATTTTATCGCCGACGAAAATTATTGTACAGATTTTATTGCTGGTGGAAAATATCAATTTCATCGCTTAGACAAAATTTTAATACAAATTTTTTGGCTGTTAAAAAATTTACAAAAATTTCTATAGAAATGTTTTTTGTAGATACAAACTTTTTGTGGAAATTTTATCGCTCTTGCAAATTTTATTTTCAGTAAAAATTGTATCGCTAATGTAAAATATCAATAGAAATTCTATCGCTACTAGAAATTTTTTAAATTTTCGCTAACATACAATTATACAAGAATTTTATCGCTAACACAAAATTTTAATAGAAATTTTAGCGCTATTAAAAAATTTCTATTAAATGGTGATAGAAACTTTTTGTAGAAATTTGAAATGATTTTGTTATTCGTGCTTAATTTCCAAATTTTTTGTAGAAATTTTATCGCCCGTAATTGTTTTTTTTTCAGGAAAAAAAAAAAGTGATTGAATTTTTTTATACATTTTGTAACAGCGCTAAGATTTCTATTAAAATTTGACCGCATTACAGAAATTTCTATAGAATTTTTTTTCGCTGATAATAACTTTCTGTAGAAACTTTATTATATTCAACCGTTACTAGAAATTTTTTTTAAAAATTTTTACGCTAACATACAATTTTAAAACAGAAAGTTTCTATTAGCGAAAAGATTTCTATAAACATTTTTGTAAAGCGATAAAATTTTAATATAAATATTTTAACAGCGTTAAGATTTCTTTTAAATTTTGATCGCTTTACAGAAATTTCTATAGAAAATATTAATCATTATTAAAAATTTCGTTAAAATTTAACTGCTGTTAAAAATTTGACTAGAGAGTAAATCGCATTTGCAAACTTTAAAATACATTTTATCGCTCTTACAAAATTAAAACTTTATCGCTGTTTGAAAATTTCTTATAATAAAAACTATCACTTTAAAAAACTTAAAACTTGTCGCCGCTAAAAATTCGCAATAAAAATGAAATCCCAGCTAAAAAAACTTAAATTTAAATTTTATCGTTGCTGGAAAATTTTTATAGAAATGTTGTTACTGCTTAAAATTGTGAAGAGAAATGTTATCGGTGATATAATTAAATTTATATTATTAACTCGTTCAAAAATTTAACACCACTGTATGCCAAATATTTAACACCAATAAAATCGCTTTTATAATAAATATCTTAAACAATTTTTTTTTTTTTTTTGCAAATTGTTTTTGTATTTTTTTTTTTTTTTTTGCTTTCAGAATGAATTGCGTTTAATATTCTTTCTTACTTGTGCACCTTTGATTTACTTAAAGATAATATAATCTGATTTTTATTGTTATTTTCATATTTTTAATAAAAACGAGTACGAGTGTCAATGAACGGTTATGCCGATTCTTATATACCCTTCACCATGGTGCGATAAGAACAGAAAGTTATATTATTTCGGCTGTTTAGATATAAATTAATCTGTTTTGTGCCAATCGCACTTCTCCAGTCCCGCTTACATTTCGTGGGATTTTGGTGTATTGATAGCCAATATGATTGTAATTTATTTGGAATCTTTGGCTCTTGCCGTTCTACAGATATACAAAAATCTATGAGGTCTTTATGCGCGAGGTGTCATGCCCACTTCTCTCATCTTACCCAATTTTTTTATTTTTTTTAAAGAGGTTGTGTTTGAATACACCGCTATGTGTACAAAATTTGGACAGTTTTTCTCTTACCGTCTTTAGATATTAAAAAAATCTATTTTGTGCCTTTCCGATTCCCGCCCAAATTTAGTAGAATGTTGTCTTTTGATAACACTGGTCTACAAATTTTGAAAAGAAATTTGCTGCATGTTTTTTAACTGCGCTTAATTCGGATCTGACATACAAATTGGGCTGTCACGTCTTTTTCATTTTGTATCGCATGCTGGCAAATCTGTAAAACAGTCAATACTGACGCTACAATTTTACAATTATTTAATTAACAGAAGCCTACATTCATTCTAAATCTTCATGTCAGGGAGATCGTGTGTTACTGATTCATTCTGTTTTTGCTTTTTGTGGGTGAATATTTGGTTGAAAAAAAGGATATGCAATATCGCAATCATTAAAAATTTACATTATTTTGGTTTTGCACCGATAATGTTTTGCGTTTTCTTCATTTCCATTAAGATTTTTTTCCATAAAAAAGTCATTGATTTTGAAATTAACTACTGATTTTTTTATGTAAAAAACGGATAAAAACCTTTTTTGTATATCAAGTCCAAAACCTTGTTGGCTAGTGTAATCAAGGTGCTTGTAACTATTTTGAAAACTTTATCTCATGCCGTTCTCTAGATATACAGAAATCTTTAATGCCTTTGTTGGGAAGTACCACGCCCACTTATTCAATCCCGCCCATATTTAATAACCAAGATGCTCGTATGAAACTTATTTGGAACCTTTGGCTCTTACCCTTCTTAGATATAACGAAACAGCAACAATAAATTTGTGGGTAAAATAAGAGGCAGTCATTGTTGCAATAGCAAGCAATTCCGCTAGAATAAAAGAAAATATTTAAGTTTAAAAACTTGAAAAAAATCTTGTAATTTCTAAGTGAAAGAAAGTTAAAAAAATGTTTTTTTTTTTGTTGTAGCAATTTTTTAAAAACTTCAAACGATTCTAAGCATCTACCCAGTCAACGCGGTACAAATGCTAAAGGTTTGTTCAGAACTAACAAATATTTGACGATAAAATTACAACTTAACCATTTTTACTGAATCACTAAATCTTATTTGTAAGATCATGTAACTTAGGAACTGTTTAATGATGTTTGATCAAGCAAACGTTTTGCAAAAGCAAAAATTTTTTTTATCAACACTTGTGGATAAGTGTAGGCCGTCAAATAATTTAAAGGTTAACAGTGGATATTTATTACGACTTCTTGTATATGATTGGCGTGACCTTGAGTTATGTAAGTCCTCGTCCATATTTTAAACCATTTGCTGCATCTACCTTCCTTTGTTCTCCTTTGCAACTGCATTTGTGAGCAAAGAATGATATTGTTAACGATACAAAATAAAGCATAACAAATTCTCGCAGGCTGCAAGACGAAATTTACAAATACCAGGTATAGCTAGTAAAACCAAAATTTTTTTTTGTTGTATTGAAAGGTTTTTATAGAAACAAATACTGTCTTCTTTTACCCTTATAGCACTATTGAATTTGTGCGACGATCAGTAAAGCATAGCATTTGTCATTGTGGTTGTTCTGTCTCTGATTTCCAGAAACATTTATGCACACCTTTAACGTATATTTATTACAAACTGTATAAAGAGTAATTCTATTACCAAGTCTACTGTTATCGGTCGAAAATAAGTCATTTTCGATAGTTCCGATTATATGGTCTCGTTCACTAGTTTAATTTAAATTATTTCTTTATTTTCGCAACCAATCTTGCCATTTATCTAGATTTCTACTTTCACATTTTCTTAGTGGTTTCTAAATTGCTTGTTGGGCTGTATAATTTCACCAAATTATTTTTATTGGTATATTAAACAAATTAATATTTAACATTTTTTTTTTTATTTTTATTTGATTTGAGTGTTTGAAAAATGTGGGAGTGTGTAAAATTTATGTGATTTTTTTTTATTTGCCAATTTCATGATTATGATTCTTTTTCATTTTATTATTGTTTTTTTTATGAATTGTTAATAATATTGAAAACGCGTTTTGATTGTCTTTTTTGTCAACATCATTTCGATGATATGCGCAATTTTTCAATTTTGTCGTATTGACTAGACAAATACGATGTGTGTATTTAAACAAAAAGAGATTTATTATTTTTTTTTCATCAAAATCGATAAATAATAACGGGGATTATTGTGTTAAAATACTTTTTGAAAAAAAAAAGTTTTTTTTTTTATATAAATACTTGAATTGACTTTTTCTAAAGCATATTAAAAAAAATGGATTATTGTGCTAAAGCTTGGTGTGGGCTGTGAAAGTGCTAAGAAATAATATGAGTCAAAAATGTTGTAGGAAATTTCTAAAATTAAAAATAAATCATGTAGGGATTTTTAAGAGTTAATCATATTTTGTTAAATAATTAATCATGATTTAGGTAGGTTATATCTTAAATTATGTTGGAAACTGAATAAATTGAAAGAACTATTGCTTTAACTACTTGACTACAAAAGCTATTACTTTAGCGATTTGCAAAGAGTACTCTACAATAATAAAACGAAATCTGGGGTCAATAACCACAAGTTTAACCATTAGGCTAAATAAAAGTACTCCGTATTTCTTGATTAAAAGCCAATATTTTAAATCAGTCAAATTCCCAGAACGTTTGTTCTCAACGCTCGACGTCGAAACGCATACACCAGGGATTGAAAAATTGGTAAAACTGTTATATTTTTATGGCCCACCAATGGTCAAATGCAATAAGAAAGAAATTATTTTATATAAAGGAACAAATTTTACCACGATGTCTGATGTATTTACTGCAAACGAAAATGTGGTCCGTTAAGCAGCCAAGAATTTGAGATTATAGTTGACGGTACAAGCTTTATTAAATGCGTATGTATTAAATACAAAAGACTGTACGCGGGATTTCATCCCACAGTATTAGAGCCTGTATTTTTATGCAAATACCTTTTGCTAATAAAGCATTTTGTTCCATAAGCAAAATGAGCTTTTCCAACCGCTGCTTATCACTGATGACCTAAGAGCTGCATAAAATTAACAAAACTAATTAGGAAAGTCAACCAAGTACTACCAAAACAAAACAATTAGAAATTCATATTTCCAGTTAAAACAAAATTTTTTTATATAAATTTGCAGTGTCGAAAGCAAAAATGTAATCGTTAAAAAATTGATCGCACAAAGAAATTTTTGACAGTGCTGTTACATATTAAAAATTTTACTTTCGATAGTTGATGTTCGATAGCCAGTGCAAATCGCTTGTCGGACACAACGCATAAGTGTTTGCACTAAAATGAAACGATTTTCCAGATATCGTGTTTACAATTTAATAAAGTACAGTCGATACTAAAATCTGTCAAACAAAAAACGAAAATTTTTGTGCAACTTTACGTTTTTTGAGTTGGTTTGACAGCACTGTTTACATTTAATGAATCAACAAATGAAGAAGTGGAGGAAATTACAGTTTTTCTACTTTGACTGCAGTTTTTTAAACGCTGATTAATACATATCGTCGCAAGAATTAAAGAACGCTGTAACTGATAAAAAATCGAAAGTACGTTTTTTTGCATCATTTTTATCAGAAAAAAATACTGCGTCGATTCGTCCCGGTCCCATATTTGTATGATGAAAAAAATTCACTTTTTTGTTTCCATAAAAAAATAATTGTAGTATCAGCATTTTATAGGTGTGTGGAAGTAAAACCGTTTGCTGTAAGCCACAGAATCAGCGGGAACAATTGACTTGAGAGGAAATGTTTACAGCCAATATATAAAGCGAGAAAAAATAAAGATACGTTTTAAAAATAATGTTCCTAAGTTGTATAGTTTTTGTGTATTGATTTTATTTTCTACTTTCATACAGGTTTTTTGGCTCTGGTGAACATTTTATGTTCTGTCAGTTACAGCATTCTTTAATTCTTGCGTCGATATACACTTTCTGTTTTTTTTTTACAAGCAATACCACCCTTTCCGCTAAGAATAAAAAACCTACAGGCGTATTCATAATGAAAATTTGGCATGAAGTTAGAAAAAAGTGCATTCATAATACACTAACCAAACTCTGGCCAACGATTTGCTAAACACTTGTTAACGAGGTGCCTAACGTTTGCCAGCTTGTGAAAAACAGCCGTTTAATGTCAAACAATTTTGTTGGTTTTTTTAAATAACTGTTTTTTTTTGTTAATTTACTGTCTTTTACTTAGTTTATTTTAATTTTAAAAACTTTTTAAATTAAATTAAATTAAATCATCTTTTGCTTCACACTAAAGGTCGGCTCTTTAATATTTCTATGTAGATGTTTGCAGGGCTACGCTGAAACACACATGCCTTAATATTATAACGTGTCTGTTGTCCATAATTTTTCAAAATAAAAACCTATTCTTAGTCACGGAGAAGTGCATTAAAGCTAACTTTTTTAAGATTTTTTTTTTATTTTCTGTTAATTCATTAAAAATTATTCATTAATAAACCACGTTAACACTTCATTAATTATTACAATTTCTCGTTTAATTAATACAACTTTATTTAATTAATTGTTTTTATTTATTAATTTTTTTCTTTTTTTACAGGATCTCATTGGTTTTTATTACACTAAATAAATACAAAAAAAGTGCAAATTTTCTATAATAAAAAAGTTTTCAATAGAAAAAAATAACTTTAATGATAAATTTAATAGATAAATAAATAAATAATTGCCTTTAGTTAATACTCTGGTTAAAATTAATTTGTTTAACACGGTCTTAAATTAATTACAAACAACAATTAAAAAAAAATATTAAAAAAAATTCTACAAATTTTATAAAAAAAAATGCAAAATAGAAAAAAATAAATAAAAATAATGTTAGACTTCTTTTAAATCAAGTATATACATAAATAATACTGTCATCATAAAAAGGAATTGAAAAAAATCAAAATAAAAAAAGATTGTGAAAAAAAGTTTAAATTTAAAAATATAAAGAGTTTTCTTAAAAAAGTTAAAATAAAAAATTACCAGAAAAAGTTTAAACATATTTATTACAGATAAAATATTTAATAAAACTGTATTTTCAAACAAAAAGCAGATCAACAATTCGTTGAATAAAATTTAATCAGGTTAGTAAATTTAATTATTATAATTAATCATTAATAAACAAGTAAGAAAGAATAATCGATCAAGCCGGACCATATGATACTCTTCACCATAATATTTGAAATAATGTTCGAAAATAAACACCA
Organism: Pollenia labialis; assembly: GCA_949318255.1. Taxonomy (NCBI): domain Eukaryota; kingdom Metazoa; phylum Arthropoda; class Insecta; order Diptera; family Polleniidae; genus Pollenia; species Pollenia labialis. The sequence goes on along the minus strand of OX439140.1, from coordinate 26,078,997 downwards.
AATTACGCTCCTTAGTGTTCGGTTCGGTAGATTTGTGAAAACACAAACGCTAATGGTGTTTGTGTAAAAAATCTTGAAAAAATAACGTTTCCCTGTCTGTCGTTGTTCGAACACAAAAATATTACTGTTCTTATCCAATTCCACAAAAAGATGAGAACATTTCATCCCGTTCGAGTTTTTTTTTAACCACAAACTTCATTGTGTTCAGTTCAGCTCATTAATGTTCGTCCCTTTTGGCTGATAAAAAAACCAAACATTTTTAGCAAAATATACATACGAAAAACAAACAAAAAGCCAGGAAAATAATTGTACACAAACAAAACACATACACAATACACCCACAAGCTGCGCGGTCGTTGCTAAAATGTTTGGTTTGTTCATTTCTTTATCGAAGTAAAGAAAGAAAATTAAAGAACATTAAAATATACATATGTAATATTTGTCTACAGAATCACTTTAATTGTTCTGTTTTTCAAAGAAGAACAGAACTCTATATAATGTTTGGATCTTTCTTGAAAAAATTTACGTACGGTCTACACAAACTCTAAAAAATAAATATCGTTCCTGGCTGTGTGAACCGAGCGCTAAATAATGTTCTGTTTATTTTCGAACACAGATTTAAAAACAAATTTTTGCAACCAGCCGGACGGACGGTCATAGTTTGCTCGACTTATTGCAGTTTGGGTATTATGAATTATGACATCCCTTAAAATTTTTATAATAAATAGTTGTTAAAAAAAAATTAAATTATATGTTTGTCTGGTCAAAACCCGCTCCGTTCTTAGAATCATTTAGCACCAATGTTATACCATTTAACTTTATTTTTTGAGTTCAGGCCAGCCAACAACAAACCAAATACAGTTTTTTAACCAGGACTCATTAACAACGTTGCGTAGGTTCTTTAGGCAGCCATCTAAGAAGGTAGCTGCTCACTTGGGTCCTACAGCGGTGTCTTTGTGATATCTAGCGCCAATTCCGAGCCTTAACAACAGCTACTCCATAAGTATCACTACAAATCTCAAACAATTCGATTCGCTTGTGAGAAGAAGAAGCAATTTTAGTTCCAGCGTAGATAGATCATTCCAAAAGATAAGCACAGGTCTTTATATAGAAATCGAAACACAGAGGAAACTCTTCCTCCTTGTCATGATAACTTATGCAGTAGTAGTAGTTTTTCCTCCATGAATGCCTACGCAGAAGCTACTGAGATCACTGTCCTAATTTGTTGCTCATTGAACCGAAATAGAGAAAATATCCTCGCTTATCGTAAAAAAAGAAGAAACCTTTAAGGCTCAGTTAGCCGGGAGTAACAGTAACTTAACCTTACCGTAAAATAGTAAGACCAATCTATTTCTTACAGAGTAAAACGTATGTAAGATCTTGCTGCCAACTATAATCGTTCTAATTGCTTTACATATGTATGTATGTATGTACAACAAAATAAAGCAGCTGATTTGCTACGTTACTGTTACTCCCGGCTAACTGAGAATTACGCCCTTATGATACTACATTTTATAACAAATTACAATTTATATTTATGCTTGTTGACGATTATTTAAAATTGTTTTATTTTATTATCAACTTTACTTAAATCTGTGCAATTTATATTTAACATTATTAATATCATTATTCACAATTTTAATTCCAAAAAGGCCTTATTGTTTCTTAAAATTGCAAATTTTTCAATTCTGTATGCTTAACCAAAAATTAACCGTTATATCATATGCATTTACTGCAAGGTGTCTCTTTATATGTACATAAACTTCTACAAATGTAAATGATACTCTCTTGAGTGGTTCTTGTTTATTATTATGGTTTTTGTTATGTATTAAATTTAAAGCGATCCAACAAACATGTTAATAAATTAGTTTTTAGTCTGTGATAAAAACACCAACGAAAAGGTTCTTTTATTTTGCGCGTACAATGCTAAAACTTATTTCTAAAGCTCCAAATAATTCTTAGCTTAATTTAATTTCGTAACACTATTGGTGTTTACTGACTCTACATATTTCTTATTAAAACATATTTTGCATTACATAAAAATATAAGTTTACTTTTATATTTAAGACAATTTTGAATGTGATTAAAAAAAAGTAAATAAATTGTAACAAAACCAAATAAAAACAATTTTTTGTTGAGGGTTAAATGTTTTGTAGATTTTATAAGTGATACAAAAAAGTAGTTTCTACTGTTTGTTAATCGACTCTTTACAACAGGTGGAATGGGTACACAGAAAAAAATGGATTTTAATTAAAAAATTTGTGATATTTATGCAATTTGTACCAGTAAACAAATTACTTTAATTTATTTGACTTAAAATTTAATTCACTTGATTAAACGTTTAATTCACTTGATTAAATTTTAAATTAAAACTGATTTTATTTTTGATTAATGTTTTAATTGTTGAAAAATTTTGCAGAATTTTTTCCGTGTATACTTATTAAGTTTGTCTTTATATTAGCTCGTCATACCGTTTGTAATTTCTACAATATTAATCAAAATACACCTTAGATATTTGAAGTTAGGCAAAAAGGTCTTTAGGCAGAAACTGTAGTTTTACCTGATGTTAAATTCATATTATTTAATTGCTTTATTTGATTGACTTATTTCCCAAAGAGCAAAAGATTACTATGAGAAGCTGTTGTGCTAGACTCAACTTATTAATATTAAACGAAATAGTTAACAAAAATTAAGTTAAACCTGATAAAAACCTCAAAATGCACCTTTTTGAGTTAACACCTTTTTGACTAATGTCACAGAAATTATTGGGGTATTCACAAGGTGTGCTATCATGTTATATTGTCATAATGTTCTAACATTTTACAATGGTTTAAAAAAATTGTTGCTGCTTTGTAAACAAAAAGTGTCTTAAATTAATAAAACTTTGCTTGGTATGTTTATTGTGCTGTCGTAATTAATCAGAAGAGACCTGCGCTGAGCGGCTGAGCCGAACCGCATTAGTTTTTGTAGCCGTCGGCATTGATGGTATAGTTTTATCCGGCTCACATCTGAATTGAACCTGCGGCTAGCAATTTTTGCAACATAACACTTGCGGCGTCAAATTAGATCGGCTTAGGACTCTGATTTTTAGTAAACAAACAAAATAAAATTTTTTTGTGATTTGCGTCTGAAAAATGGAAAATAGTCAGGAAAGACCTAATTTAATTTATTAATTCATGGATTAGAATTAAAAAATATTTTAATTTTTGGTAAATATTTATTTTTTATATTTGTTTTAAATCAGCTGACTTAAATTCAAAATAGCACACCAAATTATGAGGGGTTGTTCACAACAGTCGTATATTTTCATGTTATTATTTTAAGACTTATGACTTTATGACACCTTGTGAATCCCACAAATATACATATTATTTTATTTATGACTCGCTTTGCTAAACCCATTAATAAAAAGTCAAATTTGTTTAAAACATTTTACTATTATCCAGACGCGGATCCAGCGTTTCCGTTTGGGGGGGTTGGGGACTTTTTAGAAATATATTACAAAAAGAATATATTTTTCTAGTTATAACTAAATTTTCAAGCTTGAGGTCTTTTATAAAAAACTTTAAAACGTCAATTTTAACCAATATTTCGGGACTTCTTTGAGTGCCTTCTTCGGGGTTTTTTTTCTTTTTTTATTTAACAAAATTAACCAAACAAATTAAACAATATATTAAAATGACAAATTTAAAAATTTTTCAATTAAATACAAAAATCTTTTCCAAATCAAACTTGATCTATTACAATATAAATGAATTTTTAACCGTCGTTTCTATTTTTATAAATTAAATGTCTTTAATATTGTGCTACATCTTCAGTGTCTTCTGTACATATTTAAATAAAAAAAATAAAAACTTAATGAGAAGCAAGAGTTCAATTTTACTTTTTAAAAATGAAAATAATATATGTTTTTTTTTTTGTTCTGTTGTTTATACACACAACAAGCAAATCTTTTTTTCCAACTTGTGTGGCGTTGTTGTAATTTCGCATAAAAGAATGCAATGCTGAGAGATGAGACTAATAATTTATATGGGAATTAAGCCAGCACTTTGTAATTTTACTCTCAGAGTGGCACTACAAACGAAACATTAAATCTTTTTTCTACTTGATTTAAGAATTTTATACTTATTTTAAGAAATTCCGGGTTTGATTTTCAAAAGTGATCCCATTTAGAATTGTTTTGAGTACGTTTTAGTGCTTTTCGTACTTGAATTTTTGCAAACGACTTGTACTTAAAGAATGTATAAGAAACTTAATTTATCCCGAGTGTTTTTCTTTCTGTGTACTTAACGGACAAGAATTGACATATATTTCTTGACATAAATTATTTAAAATTATATCAGCAGTAAAGTTGGCTTAATGAAATAAAAAAATCCGTGAAATTCCCGCACAAATTTGACTTGATTTATGTCTCGTATGAAAAACACTATTATGTTTAAACAAAAGTCGTTGGAAAAAGTTCATAATTACCTGAGAGGAAGGAAAAAAGTCAAAAATATTATTTCTCCATATTTTGGAAGACCTGACAATCCTGATCACGAAGCTGTATTTATTTTCAGGTACAATAAATAATTATATCTTTTTAATTATAAAAGAAAAAGAAAAACAACGTATCTAAATAATAAAAAATAAAAAACTTTAAAACTCTAAAAAATGTTTTACATTACGCTGAAGAGTATTTAAGATTCGGTGAAGCCGATTATAGGACTACCACTTGTTGTAGGTTATTTAAAGTTATTTTAAACAAATAAAAAGTTCTTTTTAACGATTTTATAGTAAACAACATTTTAAGTTAAAAACAACTGATCAAATACTTGTTTTTACTATTTTGTGGTTACGTTTTTGTAAATTAAAATAAAGGAAAATAATTTTTTTAAACCCTGCTTGTTTAAAAGTCAACACTTAGAGGTGATGTAAAAAATAAAGCGATAAAATGAAAATGATCTGTTTTAAAATTGAGTTGTCAGTGGAAAAATAATAATTTTTTTTATAAATTTACCTTAATAATCAGGCCTTTCACAGAAATCAACTCCGATTAAAAGTGGAAGTGGTTTCGAATCTTGATTCACATAAAACAAAATCACGTTCGATCGGAATTGATTTTTGTGACAGGGCTGTATATTTTGAGAGTAAGCGTCACCACAACAAGTACTGTTGTTAGGATATACGTAGATTTTGATTCCGTGTGTAACAGGAAAAATACCGATACTTAACTTTTTATTGTTGCTATAGAGATGCTCTACTGGAATATTGGCTTAGTAGTGAAAACGAAAAACATTTTAAATTATTTTTGGGAAGACCATCAATTCCTTAAGGAGCATCTGAAACGTTATTCCAATCGGACTAACCGTTTAGAAAATAAAATGACAAAATGTTGTGCTGGTAGGTCCCATATAAACCCCATCTCCATAATCTCTTTAAAATGAAGATATCTCATATGGGTATTGATATTAAAGTGAAATTCGACACAAAGACCTCTTACATGAATCTTAACCTCATAACATAGTTTTGTTTTGCCAGATCCATGAATGGCCGTGGGTCCCAAATTGGTTTAACTCTCAGAAATTTGTGTTTATAAACTTTGGTGTAGGGTATCCAATGTTCCGGATTAACCGGCTATACTTTCTTACTTTTTTTATAATTGTATTTGTAACATTTAATACAAAAAACACCAAAAAATAAATAAAATGTGGCGCAGAAAGTTTCTTCTAACTCTTAATCACGGATTTCTTTCTATACTCTGAATAATTATAGTTTTAATATAATAATAAAATAAAGATAAATCATTAAAAATATATTTTAATATCTTATTTTTTCTTGTTTGTATTTGCAGTTCAACAATTACATCTTTATGAGAGCCAAATATTAAATTAACTTTGTTTTGTTATTAAAAAAATCTTACAAAATTTAAATAAAAAAAAAAATAAAAGTATTTTAACTTCCTTAGAAGTAATAAAAAGTAAACAAAAAATTTATTAAAAAACACATTTTCTAATTAAATATTTCATTCATAAGTTATTTTGTTATTTTCTTTAGTATTCAATGTGCATAAAATACAGTGTTACAAAATAAAAAAATTAAATAAATATTTTATAATATTTTCGAATATACACTATTTGAAAATAATTTAAAATACCTTAATCTCCTCTTGACATCGCCAACGAAAAACAACCAAAATGAATCATAAAATTAGCTGGGATTACATCATGTTTTGGAGCAGCATATTCACACTTTTGGTCCTCAGCCATAAAGCTAATGGAATATTAACAGGTAAATTATAGTTATTGTTTTTAATTTCTTTGTTTAACGTTAATTTAGTGGATAAAGAATAATATATGAGAAATGTCAAAAGTGACAGTTTGTTTATTATTTCACGGCCAAAATAAATAAACAAGTGGTTTTATACTCTGTTGTTAGTTCAAAAGAAAAACTAATTTAATTAAATGAATAATATTGGGGTGAGACGGAAAAAATGTGTGCTGGTGGTTATAGAATGGTTATATTAACCCATTAGAGGTCAAACAAAAACTGGCCATAATTTTTTAAGTTAAACTTTATTAATTGATTTAAATAAGTTTTAAAAAAATATAAAATGGAAAATATTAAAAAAAAAATTTTTTTAACTGAGTTTTTGGGGTGTTCTCAACGGAGTACACTGACCTCATATGTATGCAAATTTTCAGAACGTTGTTTTTAAATGCAAAGTATTTTTAGTCACTTCATATACTGCCGACGAGCTCGTATATGGCAAAAAAATGGAATACAGTTCAACTACTCCAACAAATTTTTAACAACGCGTGAACCAAATGTATCAGAAGATTCCACATGCGATTTTCCGGAGTAAAAATCTAACTGGCAGCAATAGCCGCAACCCAGTTTTTGAAGCCGAATCGAACTGGCTTTCCTCGAATTACTTGCTTATCGGGATAATAACCAAAATAATTTACGATTTACTTGTCTTTATGAAAAATTTGTTTACCATCCGGCTAAGCAATTCATTCGAAAAACGCCATTTCAATTCAACTTCGAAAATTGGAAGATATAAGGTCAAAGACATTGTATAAATTTTCAAACAATTCTTCACATACACTTTTTAATCTTTTACAAAGTTCAGAGTTCTGCTGAGGGGTCGAGCTCAGCGATGGAAAGTATTTGCGTCAAATAGGATTTTGCTTCTTAGGTGCCAACGGTTCATTATCACTATCGCAACTGTCGTCGTTGTCAATGGTTTCAAGATTTACAAAAACTTTAATAGTACCAGGTTTGTCTTTTGCTAGGCTTGAAACCGTTATATGATCCTTAACACCTGTTCACCACATGATATGTTTTTGTTAGGCTTTTGAATCACTTTTGGGCCGTAAAATATTTTCCACTCAGAGTTAAAATCTAACGAAAAAAACTTAATTTTTAGCTATGCCTGTTATCAGTGTACTCAAACGGGTACAGTCAATTTTATACTGCTCTACGTTTATATTTTTTTTATGTAATTAATTTTTTTTATTTAAAATTACCAATATAAAATTCAATATTATTAAAATAGTGTTCATACCTTTAAACTGCTTTCGTGAAACAAATCAGACTTATACTTTTGTACCCAAAAATTAAAAAGATACAGAAATTCTTTTTCAACTGCTGTTGGTATTATTGTTGTTAACCTAAATAACGATACAACGATTCTTTGTTTTTGCTTGGAAACTTGCAAAATGCCAGCTGTACTCATTTGAGTACAATGAAATCTAATGGGTTAAAAAAAATTGCTGATTTTTGTACGGGCAAATATACAAGTTAATTTCAGTTTTAATCTTTAGCCAATATGTACATTCCCTAGGATGCATAAGCCTTCTTAACTTAACCTGAGCCAATAATTTGTTTTGTTTTAGCTCCAATTGCTGGTCCATGTATAGAAACATGTTTGCATTAATATATTGTTTCATTAATCAAAAATAAAATCAGTTTTAATAAAAATTTAATCAACTGAATTAAACTTTTCATCAAGTGCCTTAAGTGTTTAATTGATACTATTAATTTGCACCAGTAAACATATTAATAGTATCAATTAAACGTTTAATTCACTTGATTAAACACTTAATTCACTTAATAAAATTTTAAATTGAAACTGATTTTATTTTTGATTAATGCTCTAATTTGTGAAAAATTTGTTGCTGTGTAAAGGGCCGCATGAACAACTTCATTCGTAAACATACTGAAATGTTTATCCACTGAAGTTCGTGTTTGAATAAAATTGAGCATACTGAACAAACTGTTGTTTTATTCATGCTACGAGCAATCACATTTCATTTCACATTGTAAAACCAAAGACGTTGTTTGATGAAACGACTTTTGTTTGCTTCTCATTTAGTTTATAATTTTGGTTAAATACATGTATGTACAGACGATTTTTTAAGTAAAACCCATATCGGGCATGATGTTGGTGTTTCATCATTCTGTAAGGTGTAATAAGAGTAAGTAAATCAATCATAATAACTTTTTCTGTCTAATTCGGAATAAAATCAACCTTATAATACTTGAATCATGCGTATTTTGAGATTGATTCAATCTTAGTTTAACTTTAATCAGTCTCAATTTCGGATTATTTCAAGTACGAAATCGGGATTAAATATGGATAATTTAAGTATTTTGTGATTGAAAATCCGTGCTTAAATCATTCTTTCTGTACTTGATTCAAGAAAATCCGTTATCACCGTACTAATAATACCGCTTCGGATTGACCCAAACACAAAACTTATGTTTAAGGTGTAAAGTCGTATTTGAATTTGAATAGTAAATAATTAAATTCTATGCCATAATGAAAAAACTGGTGACATTAAAACACCAGATCAAGATATTTTGTTTCCAGTATTGTTTGTCTAGTCTTCTGTCAATTGTTTGCTTATGTTAACAAAAAGTCTTCGTTTTTTTGTTGTGATTCATGTGCTTTATTTAAGTTTAATACTATTTTAATCAAAATTAAAGTAGACATTGATTATAATAAATTTACAATTTGCTTAAAATTTGTTAATTTCATCTAGTTCATCACCACAATTGGATTTTTGCTAAAGATAATGTTTGACGTATTCAAAGACAAATTTCCATTTTTGTTGTAAAGTTGTATTTAAGGCCCTAGTGCTGTCACCTGTATTATTAAACCATGGCCTCTATTTAATCCAATTTAGCATTCATTTATAGGTCTCTCTTTAAAACTCTTTGTCTAAAACATTATTAACTTCAGTACAATTTTAATGACGTTTTAAATTATTTTCAAGTATCTTCTCTTTATTTGAAAAAAAAATATGTCAGGAATTTCTTGATTAAATATTGAAACTAGCAAAATAATAAATTAAAAAAAGTGCTTGAGAAAAACATTTGTTTATTTAGAACAATCAAAACAAAAAAAAACAACAAATTCTTTTGTTTAAAAAGAATTTTATTTGTTTAGCAACAAAAAAAAAAAAAACAACTGATTGACTTAACAAAAGTTTGCAAAAATTAAGAGCGGGAGTACGAAAACGATAATATTATAAAAAAAACGTTTGTTTTCTAATAAATTCTTGAGGTAATTAAAATATTTTATCTAAACGACAACAGATTAGAAACAAAAAAAATACAAAACGTTTTTAAAGAAATATATTCTTTTTATACAAAAAAAAAAAATTCCCAAAAACATACGTAAACTCTATAAATAACAAATTCAACCAAATTAAGAAACAAAAAAAATTAAACAAATGCTAAAAAGAAAATTAGTTTAAATTATTTGCCAAAAAAAAATTCTTAAGAAAGCCGATCAAGTAAAACACTTGCGAAAAAAATAAAAGAAAAAAAATAAGCAAATTAATGAAAAAAAATTAAACATATTGCACAACTAGTTCAAAAGTGACGCAACTCAAAAACTTAATTTTTCAGAAATCGAAAAGGATGTTTTTGACAAAAAAAATAAACAAAATAGTTAAAAACAATTCCTTGGACCATGTAGTATAAAATTCATACAGATTATGATCTAAACATTTTTTTTTAATTTTTATACAGTAAATAATGAATAATTTTTAGTTGTGTCATTTTTCATTATGTATTATTTGCACAAGTTACCGAATTATTTTAAGTTATGCCACTTTAACTGAATTCTTTTGAAGTTTTTACATTTAGCCTGGCACAAATCTAATTAATATAAACTCAAACAAAGATTTATTTATCAAAAGTATCATAATTTGAATAAAGTCCATTTAGCACTTAGCAGTGCCTTTATATTTTATGACACAACTAAAAATAAGTCACTTTTATAAATTTAAGCTTTATACGAATTGAAACGAAGAAAAACTATCCAATGAATGGCTACAAGGACCGCTCGTTAAAGTCCCGAAAAAACTACAGGGGTTTAATGTTCCTATCGAATTCTTCTAAAATTCTGTCTAGAATACTGCTTTCGCCCTAATAGATCCTGAGCGGACCATACCACAACATTTGGGATAATTCTAGGACAAACTAATGGATGGCAACAACATCTCCATGCCTGTTTTGTAGGTTAAACCACTGCATTCAACAGTATTCAGGGATACGATATGGGATCCCTTAAAATCAAGAAACATCCCGACAAAACTCATAAACCTAATCATAGCCCTTTACGAAGGTTTCAAATGACGCATACTGTACAAAAAGCTTTTGCCACAAGACATAGAACCTAGGAATGGGCAAAAAATATCGATATATCAAAATATCGATATTTAAAAAAAATATAATCGATATATATCGCCGATATTTTAAATACCGATATATCGATGTATCGATATTGAAAAAGGACTATCGAATTCGATATTTTTTAAAGTCAGTCTTCATTAAGAACTCAAAATTTTAGCCGTTTTTCAAACAATATGTTTTTTAAGAATTGGAATCATTGCATACATCATATGTTTTTTTTAAACAAATATGAAGATCTAAAATAATTGGCATTTATAAGAAGCAGTGCCGGATACAAGAAGCAGATTGTCTGGAGTGCACATAAGACAGAGAGTGCTCCTTATGTCCATATCTGATGATTACTGGTTTGACTAAAACCGGTTGGTACTTTTTGGGTGCAATTCAAATTTTAAGGAAAGTTGGTACTTCCCTGACTTATTTACTTCCATTTAAATTTTTCGTAATTAATTTTTTTTTCTTATGGTTTTTTTGTATTCTTCCCTTTTGTTTTTGTTATAATTGAATTTTTTGTTTTGATTAAATTTTGTGTTTTTATTAATTTTTTTAAATAAAATCAAACAATAAAAAGTAGCAATGTAATTACATATAATTAATTCGTTCATTCATATGTTTGTACAAAGGTATACTGAATTTTTTAATTTGGTAATAGTTTCAGCAAAATACGTTCGATATATCGATATTTTTGAAATAATAAATATCGATACTCTAAAAAAATATCGATTCGATATATATCGATAAATTTTTTCAACTTTCCCATCCCTAATAGAACCTATGATTGATATTAAATAAGGTTGTTAAAGGTCTCCACTACTGTTCCTAGTGGTATGAGACGAAGTACTCAACAAGACACTAACAGAAAATCAAGGTATTTCCTGGGATATGTTCAGCGCTTAAAATAAACATGCCGCTGACCCTCAGGGGAATAGAAGTCAGGGAAGATTTACAACTTTTTCCAAAAACTCCCCAAAATACCATGACTGAATCAAGATAGCTTTCGGTTTTAGCGTATTTATATGATTTTCCAGAGTGAGCTTTATGTGTTCACTATGGCAAAATATGGTAGCTATTATTTTATTGTTAGTGTTGCCAAATTTTATATCAATTCCAACATTTAAATGGAAGTTATGGCAGTAATGCCCGTAATTTCTACAAACAGATATCTGGTCGTGTTCGCACCTTACAATTATCTTTACCTATCCCGTAACACTATGATGGTAATTTCAACGTTCATTTAGCCTACATGAATTACCTATCGAAAATTGTTAGTGTAAAATACAGCTTGATATCTATTTGTACAAACTACGGGAAAAAAGATAATTACGGGTGTGGTATTTGTCAATTATGGATCGATTCCAGTGCAGTATGGTAAGATGATCTAGATTGCAATAAAATGTATTTGGATTAAACTTAATCTGAAAACCAATATAACAAAATGAAGAACTCTATTTCGGAAAGAAGCTTGCATAAAATTATAGACCGAATCTTAGCATTTCCAAAAGGCTTGATCCTTATGACAATTAAAACGCATAGTAATAATTTTACGTCCATGCAATCCGTCTTTGGAACTCGTTAACACCGACCACACAATTTATACGCAACGCACTGCACTTTAACAAAGAATTGTTAAAGCATTATAGATGATTCACTTTGTCAAATTAAATATTACTATTGTGTGTGTTTTTATTAATGTATTTTCAAGAAGAAACATTTTTTTGTTTTCTGTTTTATGTAACAAATTTAAATGAATACTAGCAGCCGTATTCATACACAAAAAGTTAGCCACAACCAGCTGCTAACTAGAATGCCGATTAAGCCTAGCAGCTTGTAAACACTGAGTTTATTCAGAACAAATTGTTGCCCATCTGCTAACATTTAATAAATCAACTCTGAATTTTAATGATGCCACATTATATTACTCAAAAATGCAACAGGTTTGCATTAATCATCGCTGGTTTTGTCATTTTTTGTAAATAGTTAATTGTTTTTTTTCAACACATTTAACAATTTTAAAAAGTTTTTAAAATTAAAATAAAATCAAAAAAAAGATAGAAAAATAAAATAAAACAGTAATTTAAATAAAACCAAACAAATTTTTTTAGATTAAACAGCTGTTTTTTACACGTTGGCTCGTTAACAAGAGTTTAGCAAATTGTTAGCCAGAGTTTGGTAAGTGTATTATAAATTAACTTTGTGCTAACTGCATGCCAAATTTTCATTATGAATACGGCTTTAGATGTTTTACGTCGTGTTCCTATACAATTTAAAAATCCATTACTTCAATTATAAGATTTTAAATCTTGTTGTATTGGAAAGCAAATAAATAAAACAAAACAAACAACAATAGAATTGTCCCCAAACTTAAGGCCTGCACTTTGCGCACAATGCTTGCATGGATAGCAAGTCAGCCAGCCAGCCGGCCTGATGGACATCGTTTGGTTGACTCTGAATGTGATTCTGAGTTAATCGGCTTACTAAACGAGCAATATTTTATGGTGTCAAGTGCATCAGCAGAAACGCATAATACCCTCTTCACTATTGTGTGGGAATAACATCTCAAAAACCCTCCAAAAATTTTTAAATTTCTCCTACTAAAAATAAATTTAAAAAAAATGTTCCCATAAATATTATCTTAATTGTTATTATGTTCTTAATGCCATTCTTATATCAAAAAAAAATATATATAGAAGCTCCTCCCTCCACTGCACATGGGCATCGCACATTATTGAATTAATTATAGCTGTGGCGCTTATTAGAGCAAAAGAAAAAAACACAAAACTGAAATAAAAAAAAAATCATTTAAAAATTCAAATAAACAAACAGAAAATAAAACTATAAAAAAATTGTATTTATGAATGAAATTTTTGTGTGATCTGGTAAAAACTACAGAAATCTTCTACCGCTTTCCCATTCATATACAAATTAAATACATTGGAAACGTTATGCAAAAAATTAATGAACAATAAAAAAATGTTTTCAAAATGATTTAATTAAAAATGCTCAACAGAAACAACACGGTTCAACAATATTTAGTTGGGGTGACTACGAGATTATTTTTTTTCCTCTGAATAGCACTTTGACTGCATGGCACGTCATAAATCTTATTAAGCCTTTCTGAAGCTTTAATCATAGGTCTACACAATGTTCAACCTTAAGTCCCAATTGAGCTTGAATTGTAAAGGTTTTATAGGCTTTACAAATACAGTTCGAAATACAGTCCAGTACTTATTCGAAGCGTAGAGTTATAATCCTGCTTAATCTTAGGTTAACTGCTCGTTTCTTTTGTTATTCTTTGTACAGTCCAAAAATCGGGGTTTAAGGCATTTTAAGGAAAAACTAAAGTTTTAATATTGGAAATTATATACTTCCACTTTGGCAGAAGTCGTTAGTTTCATTGTAATCGACGTTTAGCTTTAAACGTTTAATCCAGGGTTTTAATATAATTCAACTATATTTATAACAAGTAAGATTGCTATATTCTGCCATGCCGAATCCTTTATACTCTGCACCATGTTGCAAAAATTACAGAATGTTAAATAAATACCATTCTGTAGACATAAATAAATCTACTTTGAAAAATCAGTAGAGACAACCTAAGCAGCAAATTTAAAACCGTTTGCAAGCAGGTCAGGGGTAATGCAACTCGCTTTAAATGCGTTTCCCAATGTAGCCTTGTGGAATTTTACAATTTTATCTTTCACAAAGTGCACCAAAAACATTATCGATGCGTACGCAATAAGCAAATTCAGCATCGCTAAACTTGATAATACATTCTTAACTTTGACTGTTAAGTATTACATATGATTTTTTGAAATAAAGCCAGCCATTCATTCAAATGCAAGGAAATTGTGTAGCACTCGAGTTAAGGCTGAGACACATTGAAACACGGTTTGCCCTTCCCCAAATGCTGTTTGAATGCCATCAATAAAAATAATGTTTAAACTTTATTTAAATAAAGCATCTTTAAAAAGTTTCTCTCATCATCTCTATATGATTTCTTTTATCCTGTAGGCCATTGATCATCAATCAAATTTTTCACTAGTTCAATTGTTTTGTTTGCAATTATTAGTCGCGTATTGTTGTGAACATCCTTCTTCAGATTCCTAGATCTTATCGTAAATATACTGATATTTTTGATTCAATCGTACGTCTAGATATACCCTATGTGAAAGGTAACTTACACCAAACGTATCACGCGACAGTGCTAAAGTGGTAGGTACCGGTTCTAGTTCAAACACTTTATATGAAGGGGACTTGTCACTTTAACATGGCGATGTCTTAAGAGGGGGTTAGCCGGCAACTTTTTAACAGGTCACTAACAAATCGAAATGAACACATTCTATAATGCCTGTCCCGAGCGAACCATATTAATATGATAGATCTCCTTTATATTAAGAAATGTAGACAGATAGCAATGGCCTGCACAAAATCCAGTCACATGACTAGTTTTGTCTCAATTACCTTTACTCTGGAGCAGTCACGGTTTAAACACTTAATCGCCAGTTAAGTGATATGTCTCGTTTTCACCTATTACAATTCTTTCCATTTTATTATAATATTGTGTTCACTGGGTAGTGCTATTTTAGAGTCAATAGTGAGCTGAAGCATTGTGCTTTTTTGACTCCGTCGTGGGGCGATTTACATAGCACTATTTAATATTAAGACTTTATACAGTGTTGTTTTGAATTTGATGGCGGGAGTTAACATAGTGCTTTATAATATTCCAAAGTAGCACTTTGTATAAAATCGCTTTCAGATTGAATTGTAAGTCTTTTAACTGTGCTAATTAAGATTTAATCTTTCCTTTGTGCTGGTTGACACTCTTCAAATTTTAGCGCCAAAGCCTTGAGTTTTTAGGAAAGAATGGAAAGGAGAATGTAATTTCTTTTCCTCTTGCTCTCTCCTAAAAACACAAGACTTGAAAGCTAAAACTTAAAGAGTTTGAATCAGCACATTCTTTCTCCTTCATTTATTCCTTGTGAGAACATAAGGCTTCAAAAATACATTCATAATGGCTTTTGTCATATGCATTTTCTTCGCAATACCAATGAATTTTGACATTAATCCCATGAAAAATTGCATTAAAAAGGAACCTATGCAGCGCTTCGTTGGATCAATGAAACCTGTTTCATTTAAATGTATTAAATGAAACATTACATTAGATCTATGAATATTATTCATTGGATGAATACTTTCAATAAAGTAAAAAAAAAAAAATTTTTTTATTTTATTTTTTTTAATTCTTTTATTTTTATTTTTTTTTAATTTTTATATTATTTTTTTTTCTGTCTCTGGCGGGTATCGATCTCGCAACCTCGATGCTGATAGACTAGCTCACTACCAGCTTGCCTACAGGGGCAGCGTAGTTTTTGGATAAAAAAACTATGTTTTTTACTCAACTGAGAGCGTAAATATGAGATTAAATTGTTAATAACAACAATAACAGCATTGATTGAAAGTTTTTGTTTCATTACTATAATAACATTTTTCATTGTCATATTCAAAATGTTTTCATATATCCAATGAAAATTTTTAACGTAATTACGAAATCCAATGAAGCGATTTTAAGGAAAATACTTCATTAAAACATTGAAATTTCATTTAGACAATGAAAATTTTCATTTAACCACTGAAAATTTTTTTATGAAAGTGATTCATTAAATATATGAAGGATTTTTCTTTCAGTGTAGTTATCTTTTGTGTCCATCTATGGGCATTCTGCTTGCTTGTGGATTCCACACAGAAACAAAATAAAAATTAATTTCAATTAAAAATTTGTGATATTAATTAAAAAATAAAAATAACTAGTATCAATTAAATATTTCTTGATATTAACAGACATGTTATTGATATAAGTAACCGTTTAATTCACTTGATTAAATTTTTAATTTAAACTGATTTTAATTTGGTTAATGGTTTAAAAAAAAAAATTGGCAAGAAATCTGAGCACACCAGAGCCATCCTAGTAATTGATTTTTGTGGCTTTCAAAATGTGTGAAATATCCATCTCCACTTTCTTCTTTTTAATTGCGTGGCTACCAGTTCTTCATTAGCTATGCTCCATAAATCTTCATTGCTAATAGTTTTTGTCCCAATTATACTACAAATATTACGGAGGCATTCATTTATAACACGGCCGCAGTTTTTGTTTAAACGCGGTAGTTAATAGCCATGTTTAAATTCCATATAATAACGTTGATTTTATACAGAGGCGTTTAATACTTTGATTTTTGTGGCTCTGGTGATTTGAGAATTTCCCTATGTTTTACGGAGTCGACCATAAGCCCTTCTAGCCGTGATTAGCTGAGTTTTTGAAATCTCAGTTAAACTAGGATTAGTTAACCTGAAAACAAATTAGTGGCCGCCATTGACAAGTTTAAATACACAATTTTGATGGAACAGCTTAGTTTTGCTGAAAATGTTGGACTTTAATGAAATAATAATTAAATATTCAAAATTCGCCGTAAAAATCCGAGTTTCAAACTACGTTAAACTAAGTAAAAACTTTATATACAAAAACCCGGGCTTAGTCTGCTTTTATTTCTCAATTATGTGTCAATCGGAAATGATGTTTATGTTTATGATGTGCGCAGTTGCCTCATTATATTGTCAAGCACCACATTCTTGTCTTACTCCGATGTTGGTTTTGAATGTGTTACTGGGTATTCCATTGTGTAGTAGTGGGTCTTTGAAAATGACTAATTTAGATTTATGGACCTTTACAAATTGATTTTATAGTTTCTTTATATATTACCGCTTTAAAATTGAATTTTTTAAGCACGTGTTCCTTGCTTATGAAAGTATTATGAAAGTATGCTCTTAACTTCCGTTTCCTGTATTCCCTAAATTCTAAGCGATAACATTGAAGAAATTCTTCTTAATTTTTCTTAAAGCATTAAAAAAAAACTACAAATTTTTTTTTTATAATTCCCAAAAGCAGCTTATTGCTTAAACCGCAAAAAATAAAAAAAAAACGAAATAATTTTAATAGTAACGCTCTACTAAACGTAATTTTTAAGCATTTTTTTATTTTTATCAATTTCCCTTTCCTTAAAAAAAAGTTGGTGGAATTAGAGGAAGAAACTGAAGAAAAAAATTAAAATCGTATAAACAATCTACTTTTTGCTACACTTTTTTAGCAATTTTTTTCATACACACCCACACGCGTGTTTTGAATTTCAAATCGCGCTATTTGACATACATTTTGACTGAAGATTATGTGTGAGTTTGTTGTTGTTGTTTTTACTGTTGTTTTTATTTTTATTCCATTTAATTTTTTTTTATTTAAATTTAGCTTGATTTGCTGCGGTTTTGTTGTATTTTGTTTTAATACTTTTTATTCATTTACTCTTGCATTACTTAACAAAGAAAAATGCTCGTAAAGATACATCAAATAAATGTAGACTGGGTTAATTGTGTTAAAAACAGTGGGATAGTTTGAAAAAAAAATTGGAATGAAAGCTGTTGCTTAAAATTAAAGGCATTTTAATATTAAAATAAAATAGTTTAAATTAATTTATATAACGATTAACAACTAACGCCAAAATTGGTCATTATACAACTTCTGATTTTACTTAATATTGGACTATGTAAAGTTCTAAAATCAAAGCTGAAGTTATGAGTCACATTCAAAGCCAATATAGAAAGATCCATAACCAAAGCAATATAGCTACGCACAGTGTTTAAAAAACTGGAGTCAAAGTATAAAACTGCCATTTCTTCCACTTGCCTTTACTTTTGCTTCATTAAGTGTAAACTGTCGCTGCAAACCAACTCAAAAAGCGAAAAGTTGTACACAAATTTTCGTTTTTTTATTTGACAGTTTTTGGTTTCGACTGCGGTTAAACTCTATCCACGAGAGTTTAGGGTGAACTACAGCTTAAATTTGACTATACAATTTATTGAGATTAAAACCTAAATAAGACTTTATACAAATTTACTATAAAATATTAAATTGGATAACGATCCAATTTAAAGTTGTACTATAAAAAGACCAGGGGGGGAAATTACGGCATTTAAGCCAAAATTAGACTACATAAAATGTAAGCTAAAATTTGGATACAGAAAAACCCTCGATTAAAACTAAAGTTGAACTATAACAAGACCCTCGATTAAAGATTAAATATAGACTATGAAAGACGCTTGATTGATGATAAATTTTTTTTTATATATAAAAGTCTTAATATAAAGCTAAATTTAACGCTGTGAACCTCTACGATAAAAGCTTTATTCAGACTATCAAAGAGGACAACGTAGATTATCCAAGCGCAAATCTATCCTTCAGTTTATGAGGGTCCATTTTGTGAAAATTCAGTCGGGACAGCCCCGAAGCCCAATTTTTAGTTCAAGAATACAAGTAATCTGTTTTTGCTTAGAAAGGCTCAGAATTACCCTTTGAAACCGCCCTTAAATGCATGGTGATTTAATCTAAAATGAGACTACGTAAATATTCACGAACAGAGCTCATACTTTCAAATATAAATCCCGCGATTAAAACAACAGCTTGATTTTATAAAAACACGCAACTCAACTAAATGTTTGATTATATTAAGAGTAACGCTAGAACGGAAGAGTATCGCAGACATTATGACCGGTGCCTTAGAAGGCCGATTCTAGTTCTCTGCTAGGCAGGAGCAAGGTTGCGTTGGGGCCATGCAAGTTCTATTACTGGGCACTGAATGATAGGCAATATGCAGCTGGTAATGGGATCTGACTCGTCGGTTTTATGTAGATTGAACAAGGACACAGAGGAGGTAGAGACAGTTGTGCACATTCTGTGTCATTGCCCTATACTACAGAGCAGAAGGCTGAAATCATGAATCAAATAAACAAGATTACGCATTGCGAAGGCTCGTTAGTTCTTACTAAAACTGTGGGAATAAAATTGAGAGAAATATTTATGACCGTGCTGTATAACATGCGTTTGTTGACGGGGTGTGCGTGGGGTTGTTCGGCTTGTTAGGATTACTTTTCTTTTTTATCCCTATATTATCATCTACTGTTTCTTATACTTTCACTACCTAAAGCGTCACAATGAATTATATTGGTTTCTGGTTGAGGGTGCGAAGATGGACTTCGTACCAGCTTTTCGGCCTTACCTAAGTTAAGAACATCGATTAAAAAAAACCTCAAAAAAATAGTATAATGGCAGTTTTCTTATTAGCGGCTAACTTTTTTCCAACGAAAAACTGCACATTAAAAAAATTTGGTTTTCTTAGCGTATCATTTGCTTCCATTCTGTCAATTCTGGCATTTGATTATTTTTCTTTTATTTGCCGTACATATAAATTCAACCAGCTGACTCCCAACCTTAACATGTATTTTAAGAGGTGTTGCCAACTGAAAACAATGTTTTTGTCTGTATATTGAGAAACCAAAATCCTTAACGGACATTTTATCGGTCTAATAAATTTATGTTGGCATTAAGTAACAGACAGTTTGTCGATACATTAAGAAAATGGCCATAAAGATGTCAATTAAAATAAATGTGGATACAAATTGTAGCAATTAAAAAAATTTTTGGCAAGGTTTTTTTAGGCTAATAATAGATATTACTGTTTATCTACGTGGAACTCTATAATTGTAATTTAAATCATGGGTCTCAGGACATAAAATGTTTGTTCAAAATTCTCCATTTGTACTCTATGAAAATCTCTTTAAACAAACTAAAATCGCACGTCATACGAAAATCGTATTAATAATAAATTTTGTTTTCCCGAAAATAACTTTGATAATAAAATCTTTTATTTTGCAATCTTTAAAATCCGATCCCACTGTGCTTAATTGTTTGATTTTGAAATGTATTTCTAACATTTGATTTTGTTTCATAATTTTTTTTTTAGCATATCAACAATAAAATTTCATAATAAAAATCGTAAAAAAAAACAAAAACAATTAACACCAGAGTTAAAAAAAAACAGTAGTTGCGAATTGCGATTTTTTTTTGTCCAAACAACTCGACTACTTTACGACGGGTGGCATTCTTGTTGTAGTTGTTTTGGGTTTCTTATCAGCAATTAACCGGCAAAGAGAAAAAAATACTACAAAAACATAACACACACAAAAAAGAAGAATAAATAATTGAAAACAAAAACAACAAAGCGAAAAATATTTAAAACTTAGAAACAAACATTCACTCTGAAATGCCGGCTTCATTAGTCACTTTCGCACATTTTTTTCTTTTCAGATGCAAAATAAAACATATAGTATGTATTGTATACTCTACACCACAATGGATGGAGTTGGTATTATGCGCTTGTACTGATGATGTTTGGATTGCCAAGAAATAAAGTTCTTTAAGTAAACCAATCGATAAGGATTTATTAATTCTGATTAGGTTGGAGCATGTCACTCCTTTCATCCATGTTAAGCTTGTTGTCATAATGGGTTATGAAACAACTTAAAGGCAGCGTTTAAAAAGCTGCACTTGAGATATTAAAAGTCATAAGATTGTGCTGCAACTTCGACTTCTTCATTTGTCATTGGACAAAAATAAACTGTTGCCTTTACTTCTTATTCATTAAATGAAAACAGTCGCAGTAAAGGCAAAAGCAAAAACGAAAAGTTGTACACAACAAAGAACATCGGCAGTCGACATGTTCGAAAGTGTTTGGTTTGACAGACTTAAGCTTTTAAAAAATCCCGTAGTTACCGAAGATGGGACGTTGTGTTTTTCCGATTTTTTTTTTAAATAATACATGTGTACATAAATACTAAGATATTGACATCAATACAATATACATATGTATATTACAAAACTCGTATCTCTCAGGGTAACTCAAAAATAAGGACGACATTTTATCTCGTTCTAACGCTGAAACTGCGCGGCTAAAGTTCAATTCTTTTAATAAATCTGTATGCCTAAAACAATCTCAGATATATTTTTCTTTAAGTTTTATCTACATATATACACTTTTTAAGATTTTGTAGGGTATTACATAGCTGGCTTGGACCGACAATACACTCTTTCTTCTTTTTTTATGTGAATAAAATTGCGAAAAAAAGAAACAAAAAAATTACAAGTGGCTTGTTGTTTTGGTGCCAAAAAGTAGCATAAAATTTTTCAGTAGAAGCAAAACAAAATTTAAATCAACATATGAAGAAGAATGGATTTTAAGATTTGAATTGAAATTAATAATGATTTCAATATAAGCATTTTGCATAAATTTTTTTTTTTAAATTGACATCTAATTGCTATTAAAAGTTTTTCTTAAATCCAAAATCAGCTACGACACACTGAAGCGAAAAATAAATGAAAACATTTAAAAATAGCGATTAAAGGCACAGCCAGAATCTGCATAAACAAACTTAAGCTACTGACGAAAATAAAAAAAACGTTAGATTCGCACTTTGCTTAAGCAAATGACATGATTTTTACAGGTTTTCGCTCAGTTGCTTAAGCCACGTCATTCACAATCTGGCTGCGCCATAAATTTAAATGTGTTTTACAATTTTTTCAAAAACCTTAATTTCTTGTGAAAAAACTAAAATTATTTGTGAGTAAAAACTTAATTACAAAGTGGAAGAATGCGAATAAAAATAAAATGGGAAAGTGAAAAAATAGAAGTTTGTGGAACGATTGCGGTGCTAAGTCATGGCTCAAAATAAGAAGGACCCGAGTATTTCGTCCTTCCAAAAATTTAAGGACGAAAAGAAAACTATTTCAGATTTAATCTCTGGCGCAGATTGTTAAGCTCACAGTTTATTAAAATAAATAATGAATTTAAATTAAAAAAAAATATTTTTCATTTATGTATGTTCCACATTAAATTGAAATCCACATTTGAAAAACTTTTAAGAATAACGTTTGAAAGCAAGTTGAAAACACGTGCAAAATAATTTCGCCTTTTTGTGGAGAATGCTTTGATTTTTAAATCATCATCAAACGGTTGGGTTTGAGAAAATGTTGAATTTCAAAGCATTTTTAATCAAAACATTCATGTTTTTGGTGAATATTACTTGTCGATTTTTTCCAAAAAGCGGAAAAATGTTTAAAACACATTTCCCTATTTAAGCGGCAAACCATGTGTGTATTTGTTATGTCCAAAAAAATGACTTAATGACAAAAATTTCAGGAAATCGTGGTTTTAACTCATATCGCAGGTTTTATGGACCGATCTGTCTGAACTTCAATATCAAAATGTGACACTCTCATTATTTTTCCTTTAATTTCTTTGGTCTTCGAAAAGCACATTATAACAGACAGACGGTCAGCCGGGCATCGTTAAATCACCTTCGCTACTTAAAGGATAATGACTGATGGTATTTTTTTTTTGTATTGGGTTTTACGTAGTCTAATGTATGGAATATATGGAAAAGAAAAAAAGGGCTCAAGTTAAAAGCGTGGCAGAAAAGTGAGTATAATAAAAGCCAGATGTACTTAGTTTTAGAAGGACTTTCTTGGCATATGCAAAATATCGGACATTTTAGGGAAGGATCCTAGATGGCGCCCAGAAGTTGATGTCTGACTTAAAAGTCACCAAAGGCAAAAATTAAGCCAATGTCAAGACATGAATAACGATAAGCGATATGATGGCATCGGACATTAAATAGTAGCGCTATATGTATATTAAAATCCAAAAAGGCTGTATATGGAGACGTGGCCAAAAAAAATATTATTTTTTTTTTAACATTATCGACATATCTTCCACTATGGCTGGTGACTGACACAACTTTCTTTCGACCCCACCCCACCCCACCTCATCTAATATACATATGCATACACGCTTATCACATGTCTGTGGGCAGATAGAGAAAAATCGTTGGATCACATTACAAAAGCACAACTAAAAATAATATTTATGGCTAACTATTTTATTTTGTTTTTTAAATGCTATAAAATATAAATACTTAAAATAATTCTTACGGCCAATTTCAACAAGTTCAGTTAACACGAACTATTACTTTAACTTCCAGTTTGCTTTGACAGCTTAAACTTATGGTTAATTATATCTAAACTTGGTAAAAATTGGTTGATAAAGTTAAAAATTTATTTTTTTACGAAAACACTTGAAAACTTAAACCAGACATGGTCGCCTGCTAAATCGCTACTTGTCGTTCTCCGAAGCACACATAAAAATTGATAGTCTAGACGGTTCGTAAGAAATAGAAATTAATAAATTGCAGAGTTCACCGCCTGTGACGATTTTCGCCGCCGTATTGTGACACCATGGTTGCGTGTATTAAAAAATAATTTTATTAGTATACCTAATTATTATTATTATTATTATTATTATTATTATTATTATTATTATTATTATTATTATTATTATTATTATTATTATTAATATTATTATTATTATTATTATTATTATTATTATTATTATTATTATTATTATTATTAATATTATTATTATTATTATTATTATTATTATTATTATTATAATTATTATTATTATTATTATTATTATTATTATTATTATTATTATTATTATTATTATTATTATTATTATTATTATTATTATTATTATTATTATTATTATTATTATTATTATTATTATTATTGTTATTATTATTATTATTATTATTATTATTATTATTATTATTATTATTATTATTATTATTATTATTATTATAATTATTATTATTATTATTATTATTATTATTATTATTATTATTATTATTATTATTATTATTATTATTATTATTATTATTATTATTATTATTATTATTATTATTATTATTATTGTTATTATTATTATTATTATTATTATTATTATTATTATTATTATTATTATTATTATTATTATTATTATTATTATTATTATTATTATTATTATTATTATTATTATTATTATTATTATTATTATTATTATTATTATTATTATTATTATTATTATTATTTCAAAAAACAAAGTTTACATTTGCAATGGCTTAACACTCACAAATATATTTTATGTTAGGCGACGAATATTAGTGACCCACAATTCGTCCTTTGTGTCAGTTGTGTTTCTAGCATATAGAGTTGTTTCAGTAGTGCGATTCACCAACTTTTATAACGATAATCGAATCGTTAAAATAAACATGACGAAAATTTATCGAATATGCTATTCAGTAAAATTTTTAACGACATTCGCTGTTTGGTACTGCAGCCTGTCAAAAATGTTCATTCTATTTACGTCAAACAATATTGTTTCTTCCAGGGGAGTCAGACATATTTGCAGCAATTATTTCTCAAAGTTTTGACGTTAACTAAAATATAAAACCCTTCCTCTCAAAGATTTCTTCGTTTCACAAGTGCACAAAATTTTTCATTGTTAGTGCAACTGTACTTTTATTTCCATTTGTCTGGTATCATTCAAAAGGTATTTTATTTATTATGAATTTTTTTTTTGTTCTGCTTTCAAATATTTGTTTCAAGTATTTGTTTAGTTTGTCACTTATAGGAAATGTGATAAAATAAAAAAAATTGTATAACAAAAAATTGCATTAAACAAGCAATTTACAAAGTAATTAAAGTCAATTGGAATATGAATAAGTTTATTAGGAAGTTTTACTAACTAAGAAATATTTTAGAATAATAATAGAATTCTAATAAGTGCCTTAAAAACATCTGATATTTTCCCTTTTTACCTCACCTGTTCTGGGATGAGAATTTTGAATATAAAAATATTTACAATACATATTTGTTTAGCACATTTTTACAAAAAAAAAAAAAAAACACACACACATTTTCAAAGAAAATATGGCAAATAACATTTTAGAATCGCCAATACCATTGGGATTATTAAAATGGGAGGTTTATAATTTTTTAAAAATTAAATTCTTAAAATATTTCACTAAATATTTCAATATTTCAATTAATAAAATTCCATAAGCTAAAATTAGCAAAAAGCAATAAAGAGCATTAAGGTGGCTCCTAAATTCCAACAGGAAATAAATTAAAATTCTAAATGCACCCACTCATTCCCACAAAACACACCCGCCCACCACCACCCCATCAAACATGTTTTTGCTGCCATAATGACCGCTCTGCAATTTAATCGTAATTGCTGCTACTAAAGTTAAATACGGAAAGCATACATACCTGCAACATCTGTCTGTTCTAGTTTCAACTCAGCAAAAAAAACTGCTTTCAGTTTATAGTTCCCACGAAAATAAAAAATATTTTAAACTCTTTTTCATGAATTTTTGGCACAAATAAATTACAATTTAAAGTACCAATTGAATGGAGTATAAATGTGTGTTTTTCGCAAAATTTCGCGTTAATAGAAGTCTATAAATGTTTTAGTTTATATGGAAAGCAGCGTATGTTTGTGTTTTAAATCATGTATACAGGAAGTTTTTAGTTTAAAAAATTTAAATTGTTCAAATATACTCAATTCGATGGGTCTTTAAAAAAGAAGTACAGGCATGCGAATGGAATATAGTGATTTATCGCTTTTTAGTTAGAAAAATAAAGTTCTAAATTTTAATTCTACATTTTTCTGGGTTAATTTTTTAATGTTTTAAGCATTATGGTGAAAATTTCTGAAGTAAAATTCGAATTAAAAATCGTTTGTTTGTGACAGTCATTTCGTGAAAACTATAAAAATCTATTAAGCAAAATTTGAAGATTTTGCAACAAAACATTTTAAAAAATTGTGGTTTTGTCTGATCTATAGCAGAGACAACAGACAGACATCTGATGTAAATAGAACGGACTATAAGCAGGTTTGCAGACAACAATTTAGACAACCGAAGACTTTATAGGTTAAACTAAAGTCATCACTACAGCTAATGCTATACAAATAACTAAGTAATTGGTGCTACATAAATTAATTAAAAGAATTGGCCTTTAACCTTATCCCATCTGTTTGGCAAAGGCAACTCCTACTTTAACACCGTCAAGCCGATTTTGGATCGTTTTTCATTGATTGAAAGAAATAGGAGTAGGATGGGCAAGGTCTCGTCTAATCATGAAATATATTTCGCATATTTTGTGCGTTTTAGGCCTACCCTCGTATTTAATACAGGTCATCCATGATCGTCTGGCCTGATATCAGCAGCTCATAGCACATGGAAACATTTTTAACAAACTTCTTAAAGCACTTATCCCGTGACAAGTGTACACAATATTTGAACGACAAGGACCAAATGGTAAAGGCTAAAACAAGACATGGCACTTAACTGGTGATATTGTGTTTAAAGGTAGTTAACCCAGAGGAAAAGTTATTAACACAAAACTAGTCATGTGGCAGGATCTTATGAGGGTTATCGAATATACTAGCTGTTTCTCTTAGTTTATATAAAGGAGATCTATCATATTAAATGGTTTACTCGGGATAATATTTGCAAAATCAGTGACCTACTACAGAGTGTCAAAAAGGTGCCTACTAAGGCATGGCCTTAAGTGGCAAGACCCCTTTACAATTTAAAAGTGTTTGAACTAGAAAAGTTCCCTACCACTTTAAAACTTTCATGTGACAAGTTTGATATTAGTTCCTTTTCCCCTAGGGTAGTCCAATCAAATGCAGAGTCATCATGGATATTAAGAATGGTCAGACTTTACATACAAATTTCTTCTCGTTAAGAATTTGTTTTTATTTTTATAATTCAATGCAAACATTATTATTATTTAATGGCGTTCTAGCAACATATTGGATTTTGGACAGTCTGTCTTTATGTTAAAGGCCACGAGCGACTTGAAACACAGGCTACGTACAACGCCTGGTTAAAGATCATAAATTTTAGTTGGGCTCATTTTTTTCCCTCCGAAAAATTTCCCTAAGACGGGCCAGCAGCAGAGTAGATGTTCTGACGTTGCTTCATCAACCTCCCAAAATCTGATATCTTGGTATTTAATTTCCGATTATAAACTGGTGGTGCCCCGTAAATATGACAACAAATTACTTAAGTTTCACCTTATCAAGCAGAAGTAGCCTACTTGTCTTGCTACGCGACAGGACAACAAATCTCATGGAATGTCTTAGCCCAGAGGTGGACGTCTATGTGTGAAGGATTTCACGTTCGGACCATGTTTGTATCGTCCCCTTAATATGGCCCAATACAAATTCAAATCATTGTGTTTCCCCAGCTCGTTACGAGATGTAAAATAGTGAAATAGCGCGTATGAGGATAGCGTAGGCAAGCCTCTTTGGAAACACGCGCCCATAATGCCCGCCCCGGTTTGATCACCAAGACCTTGTCCGCACGCCTTTGCCACCAGGAATGGTCCGTTTATTAGTCTCTCTCATGTATAAGGACATTTAAATTCCTATCCAATACCATACTAGGCATCATATTCAAAATAGATGAATCATTCACAAGAATTTAAAGGATCCCTATGTGACCCACAATGTCACCTGCCTTGTATTTAGTAATGCATGGCATCCTGCTAGCACATCTACATGCCTCCTCCTTTGCAAATATGTGTAACTAAGGAATGTGCAGGATAGCTCCTAAAGTATGAGTATAGCTCTAGCTTTGACCTGTGCTATCTTAGTCCACCACGCAAGAGCAAAGTTCAAGATTCGTCCAATTATCGTAACAAAAGAGCAGTAGATCATTCTGGGCTTCAACCCCCATGTCTTCCCGAAGTCTTTATGGCAGGCATATATTGCAAACGTTTCGTTTTAATCATTTTCGTTCTGTACGACTAAATATAAGTTAAGTAAAGGAGTTAACTATAGTCATGCAAAAATAAAGATAGTCATAGTAGACTATAGTCAGACTAGACCATAGTCGGATTTGAATAAAACTTGGCTAATTTAAAGACAGAGCGGTCTCTTCTCAAAGTAGGGTGTAATCAGACTGGACTAAAGTCAGACTTTGGTATAGTCAAAATGGAGTATATCTAAAATAGCCTACACTGGAACTAGATTACAAGCGGACTAGACTTAATTCAGTCTACTTTATAGAAAGACTTGAATATAGTTAGGTCGTCTTTCTCCTTAGGCCAGACTAGACTATTATTTATATAACTTTAGTGTGACAACTTTTTAATGAGACGAGACTTAAGTTAGTTTATTCTTCTCCGTACACTTTGATATCATAACTAACTGAGGAAACGGTTCAACATATACCTGTATAAAATTCTCGTGCCACGGTGTTTGTAATTGAACTCCTCCGAAACGGCTTAACCGTTATATATAAGAATAGGTCGTTAAGCATATTTCATATCGCTAAAGGACGTCAAATAGGCAAAAGGGGTAAAATCTTCCCTCCCTATAACTTCTTCACTAATCAACCTGGAAGAAAATTGGAAATAGGCAAGAGGGGGAAAAGCTCTTTTGCTTATATCTTCTCAACCAACCAACCTTCTTAACTAATACACCGATATTCTTGAAATTTGGCAGGCAAATAATGTAGCATCTAAAAGGAACTAAAGCCTAAATTTATTTTTTATTTATGGCCTGAAGTAGGGCAAGTGAGGTAAAAACTGCCCCCCCCCTATATCTTCTTAGCTTATCAACCTGTTTTCCTAAAATTTGGCATGCTGACTCTGTAACACCTGAAATAAATAATTTATATGGCAAAACAACGTTTCCGGATCAGCTAGTTATCTATAGAACTTTAGTTAGACTAGACTATAACATGATAGGAATCAAGGGCGGATTTAGCCATCATTTCAAGGCTAAGACACCCACCTATCTATGATTGACAGACTGTTATTTCAGACTGTGGTCTGTCTGCCTATAATATTATTACCATCCGCCCCGTATTCGAGATCATAATAATACAGTCTGCATTATAGTGTTCATATGTACTTCTCTACAACAACAAAAAAATTAATATTCTTTAAAATTTAATTTATTAAATAAATGATTAATAATATGCGAATTTATTAAACTCTGACATAAGCAAACAAACAAACAAACAAAACACTCGCATACAAAGTCATTTAAAATAAACAAAATATAAATATGACTATAATTATAATTTATGATCACCCTGATCTTCAAAAAACACAAAACAAAAATAAAAACTAATAATGAAATATTTGTATGTTTATGTGAGTGTATCTATGATGACGGCGAAATTTTTCAAATTCACGTGACGTGGGTGGTATTGGAATAGAAGATCAGAAAATAAAAATACACACTCAAAAAATTATGATAATGGACAGACAAAAAGAAGCACAATTTGTATGACTATGAAACACATGTGAATGTTAAAGCATATAAAAAAGATATTATATAAAAAAAATAGAAATAAACTAATTATTTTGAAATAAATATGTAAATAAAAATATACTTTTTTTTTGGTATTTTTTGGAGTATAAAAATATTTTTATTAATTTGCAAACAGTTCATTGATTCTACAGTGTAGAAAGTAATAATAATAAACTTTTGTGAAAAGATTGTTGAGTAAATTTAAAAAGTGCAGAGAAAACCAATTTTTCGATATGGTCACCTCTAGCACAAATATTTTTAGCGAAAATATATGGTTAATAATAACAATTAACTGTAAACTACTAATAATATTCTGGTTTCCAACAAGCAACAAGTTATTGTTAATAAACAAGCAAATTATTATGCGTGGCAAATTTGTTATTGTTATTATTAAGAATATAGCATGTTCAGAGGCAACCATAATATAGTTGTGGCTTCTTGATAATGTATTAATTCAACCATAATATGGTTGTCAGAGTACGGCACGTTATGGTACCGTATCTTGCAATGAACACAACACATACACAACCCCAAATAAAATTATTTTGGGTTTTAAATTTGTACGGTACACAACTAATGTGAGCTGACAAACACAAATGCTAATATATGGTATCGCTCTTGTTTTAGCTTATGTGTAGTGTTCTTTTAGCGCACTCGTTCTGTATTTTAATACGAATTCGTTCGCATGAAACATTATTCATGATAAAACCCAAAAGCAGCGAACGAATAGTCAGCACAACACGTACACTAAAAGTTCACTACGTGTTCACTAAAAAATACAGAACGCGTACTCTTAAAGAACACTACACGTACGATTGAATAAGATTGGTACATTATCTTGGTATTTTTGATCCTCAACTTACAATCCTTGTATACCGTATTTTGTTTAGGTTCACACACATAAAATAAAGTTTGACAGGGGTGTGCTGGCATTCGAAAACGTACAACGCAATCATTTTAAGAGTCGTTTTTTAATAAGATTTCTGTAATAAAAGAATTCTATGGCAAATAATATACAAACATTTCTTTATTAAACAGAATTTTCTAACAAAAATTATAAAAATAAGATTAAAAGTGTACTAAAAAAAGTTGCCAAATTTTTGTGTTTACGTTTTCGATTTCCAGCATGCCCCTGTTAGTTTACAGTTTTTTTCGAACACTGGTTTAAAGAAATCTTAGTGTGTTTCAAAATTGTTTCCTAAAAATGTATTTTATCTGCGTGTACAGTTTTGTGTTCTCAACTAAATCTTTTTGTTTGGCTTGAATAAGCTAATCGAGACAATTAAATTTTCTTAATTTTACTTCTCTTTTGTGCAAAATAATGAAGAAATTATTAAAATTGTAATAACAAAAATTATTTTCGTTAAGCAACAACAATTTTTTTTTCTTAATTCAAATAAGTAGCTGTTGGCAATATTACTTGTACAAAAACTTATACCTTCAATTTCATCACACTTGTTAATTATTTGAGTTCATTTATATGACTACTTGGCCAAACATGTCTCTATTTGCCCAAAATATGATTCATCTTAAAAATATTTTTATTTTTTTATTTTAGTTTTGCAAAATTTCTGTTGTTTAATTTCGAAAGAAAGTGAAATGACTAGACAAAAATTATTTACACAAGCAAAAGAGACCAACAGCCAACAACAAAGTGCCTTATAATAATAATAATATAATTTTACTTTCAAATAAATCATTTAAGAGAAAGAAAAACGAAAAACATGCCTAATTAAGTGTAATTGCTGTAAATTGAAATATAAAACGGATATTTTAATTTAAGTGTTTACAAATTTTGCACAAAGTATTTTATGAACACTTGTGTTGACTTATTGTACATAAAGTAATCAAAGAAATTATTTATAAATAAATATGAATCACAGCTGTTAAAATGGAAACTGGATCAATTTCATCATAATATGGGTCACATTATGAGCAAGAGCTTTTAAATATCAAATACACTCAGAGAAACAGCAATTTCACATTGAGTCTTAACGACGTCGCTTTTTTGACGTCTCCTTTTGTTAAGGTGCGAACAGTGTAGAGAAGAATGAGACTCGGTTTGTGTTTTTATGTCGTTTTTTATTTATTTTTAAACTTCTTCCTGTTACGTTTCATTCTTTTTCTTACTTTGATGTGTCAGGTAGAAAATACGTTTATGTTTTGGCAGAACATGACTCCAGTAAGTTGGGCAATTTTCTTTCTTCGTTTATTTACATTTTTTATTTATTTTGAATTTATCAAAAGTTAACGAAAAAAGGATAATTTGCATAAAGATTCGAATAACAGAGGTAATGCCGTATAATAGATAAAGTCATATGGTTGCCCTTAACCATGTTTATTTCTGTTGACAAAATTTAATTATATTAAGATAATTTTTAATTGTATTCTAGACCACTCTTTATACTTGTTGGTATAGCCGAAATCATAATTAAGTTAATATATTTAGTCTGGCTATATATTACATAGCCAGACTAAGTAAAGTCTCATAGTCCAGACTAAAGTCTGGCCATATAGAAAATATGTAGTCTGTTCGCATTTTTAATATCTTAAGTCTGGAGGTAAATTACGGCATTCGATATCGATTAAAGTTTCCATTTAAATTATATAGTAACTTCGATCGAAAGGCATAATTTGACGCCTGTGGTTATGCACATTCTTTTCAAAATTCGGATGCTCAAAAACACTGAAAAATTAATCAATCCATCCGTACTTAAATCAATCAAGGATTTCCTTACACACAGAAAAAAATACCAATGTAAAATTAACATGGAAAAATGTTGATTCTCAAATCATGTTAAATTTCTGCAAAAGTATGCCCTTTATTTAAATGTACCATTATTTCATATAAATTTTAAATGAAAAATATTAAAATAATCTTTAATCACGCTTATTAAATATTATTCACTGATAAAAAAATGAAAAAAAAATATTAAAATATAAATAATCAATATTGAATCCATAAAAACCTGCTTTATATTAAAATCAAAAGTTTATCTTGTTAAATTAACATGCATACATAGTTAAGTATGTTAATTTTTTTATTTTCATTCCTAAAATATGTTATAAAAAGAAGACAATTTCCGTATTCTTTTAATTAAAATTATTTAGTTAAATTTAGTTAAATAGTACATCAAGTTTTCAAAGTAGAATGATGACGAAAACCATATCGGGCCATTCTGCTGATTGATCTGTTGACAAAGGAGACTACAAAATAAGTGAAACATGTGTTACAGGGGTAAGTGTTTTGAATTATTCTTAAATAAATGTATATGTTGTCTCTGAAGCTTCTTCACACCAATTAGTTTCTACATGAAATTCACGTTAAAATGTTGTTCGCAAGCAATTATAAAATCAGACTGAATTAACATGAAACACGAATGAAGCAAAATCACCACCGAAAAATTTTAAATCAACCTTGTTTGTGACGTTTTTAACTGATTTTTTTCTGTGTGTACATCAAGTACAGTACGCTTGATATTAAGTACGGATAATTATAAGTGCAAAATACTTAACTTATCCACATTTATAGCGAATTCGTATTTAAAATAATCCGATAACAGAATTGACTTTATTTAAAGTGAGATACAATTGATCTCAAACTGTGCTAGATTCAAGAATTTCTTAGACAGTTTAATCTCGATTCGAGCTTGAAATAACCCCACAGAACCAGAGAGGATATTCTTATTTTACTTACTCGTTACACATGTTATTTCACTTTTTTATATTCCGCCCTTTGTTTGCTGAAGCATTCTTAATTATAAGACACCAGCAGCATGCCCAATATGCTTTCCGTAATAATTTTACTTAAAAAAGTTGATGTATTTAACTTAAAAAATAGAATATGGGAATTATTGCTTCTTTATTTACTTTCTAAACTAAAATTAATCTATATTTTTCTTCTTGTTGTGTTGTTGTTGTGTCTACAGCAAACTTTTATAAACACACGCGTATGCACGCATATTGGTTTTCAAAAGTTATCCCATTTTGGATTGTTTTAAGTACTTTTAAGTATTATCTGTACTTGAATTTTTGAAAAAAGAAAAACTGCGAGTCTTTTCTTTATGTGTAGAGTAGTGTTTTTCATACGGGATATCCAGCGACAAAAATCCCGGGATCACAGGTCCGAAGTTTTTATTATTCCATATGTTATTGCACATTAAAGATAACCAAAAAGTCATTTTCCTATAACTTCCTTAAAAATCCTACAAAATAATAAAAGGTGCCATTAAGCCCTTTTTCCTTTTTGACACAGATATAAAAAAATTGAATGCATATATAAACATATTAAATTAATTTCAGGAAATGTTATTTGTTCAAAAAAATTAAATTAAATAATATTTTGCATCGATTTGTATTGAGCGGGAATTCCCGGGAAATTTTAAAATAAATCCCGCTTTCCCGGGAAATGAAAAAGTCCGGGAAAAGAAAAACTCTAGTGTAGAGGTATACTTCAATCGCTATTTTATTTTAAAATTTAATGGTAAATTGAAGTATGCTAAAAGCTTTGGTAAAATTTGTACTCCGAACAAATTACTCCACTCTTGCGTAAATACATAAAGACAAAGTTTCTGTGATGTAATGGCCTCCGAAGTGGGTGACTACTCACCAGTAATAATTTCAGCAGTAATAATTATGCAATGAAGATAAAAACGACCCAGATCAACAAAAAAATTCAATGATGAAAAATATGATTTGCTATGATTTTTGCTAAACTTAAAAATAACTTGCAAAATCATTGGAAGCCATTCAAGCTGAAATTTCAAAATGTTTGCAAACAGCACACGGGTTGATGTCGCTGCTTGAATTCCATTAAAAAAATCATTACTGCATCGAGTTAGTACTGGCGATAGCTAGAAGTGCAAGAAATCATAGGTAAGGCCTCGCGACCAGAAGGTATAGCTTTCGAAATCGGACTAGACGATCGTTTTAAGCGTTCATTAGCCGAAGAACGAACGGAAAATGTTCCAAGAAATTTAAATTACTATGGGCAGGGAGTTTGTCGTATTTCATGTGCCGATAGTGTCAACGGTCAAAATTTTTTAATATGCGACAATCTGTGCCGAAATTGTGCTGACTTTGGACAATCAAAATTAATGGATCAATCAAATTGTTTAATATGTAGCGATTTTTATCGACCACTTGTGCGCCGATCACAGTAAGTTTGAATAAAGTTAAATACATTTTTTATTATATATTAATAAATTATTTAATTTTGTTTGAAAACATAATGGAATATTCAGACGGAGAATACCGACTATTGTCGCAATTGAGTTTTGGCCGAAAAAAATTGTCACAATGTGAAACGATAATGGGACCACCTAAGAATAAATTGTGCAATGTTTTTAAATGAGCGCCGATATAGCACGATCAAAATCGTCACAGATTATGCTATTTGAGGCGATAGTGGTATCTTAGCTTAAGAATTAATCAAGGACCCATAATGTATAAGCTTTATGGCCTCTGCCTCTGTAACACTCACAATGACAAACTTTATACCTGTATACACTTACTCATCACTCGTGATGGTAGCGGGCATAACAATTTAATTTTTTGTAAAATAATCTTAATTAGAAAGGCGGAGGTTTATTTAAAAGAGACTTTTTTATATTATTTACGGCCAAATTATTGTATTTTGTTTTATTTTCCTTTCTTTACAAATATTTTGGGATTCCTTCTAGATATAATGTTGGTTTTCTAACTTATTTAGTTTCAGTTACTATTTTTTTTAATAGAAGCAAGTACAAGTTAAATATACGAAAATTGACGCACAACAAAAAGAAAAAAAAAACTTCGCAAAATTGTTTCAAAGATTTAAATCATTAAAAAATACCTTTTTTTGGTATGGTTCGTTATTTTCTCTCCTCATTATTTAAAAATTACTTGAAGGTCTTTAATTGGGGATTTTTGGAGAACCGTGGTATGGGTAACATTTGGAAGTTTTTGAGGAGTTGTAAACAATGTGGATGTCAGCTACACTTGGAAATGTGTTAAAAAAAAAACCGTTAGAAACTTTTTATTGAAAAATCGAATTTCTTGTTTTCAAAAATATTGGATTTTAAGCAGCAAGGTAGCGATATCAACTAGAAATTAGATGAGTATCAAGGAGAGATACATATGCCAAAAATCGAAAAATAATATTAACGATTTTAGAACGAAATATTTGAAAACCAGCAAAATTTTTCAAACTGTCCATGCGCTATATTTGAAAATGTTGTTTAGAACTTTTTTGAAAATTAAAAATATCAATATTTTTTGCAAATTGTAAAACAATTTTTTTTTGTTTTGCTTGTGTCAAAAAAAAAAGCTTTAGCCTGAAGTGGTCCTCTTCTGGCTTTAGCCAGAAGTCGTCCTTAGTATAAATTAGCATAATATGAAGATCTTTTATATATTTTTTTTTAAGTTATAATTTTGTACATTTTCAAAAAAGCAAAAAATAGTGTACGATTTTCCACTAGTTTCACATTTCAGTCAGGTTAATTGGGAATTTATGTATTTGTCTTTGCTATTTTTTTTTTGCATACAATACAAATGTACAACATTTAATTAAATGCAAAACAATAAACACAGAAAACATAAAAAATTGTCTCTAAACACAAAATTCATACCAAATTTATATAACACTGTGCAACAAAAACAACCAGCCTCAACACCTATTTTTTCACCAATTACAAAATGATTACATATTTAGATTACTGAAAATTGTAAAAATTTAAAATTGTGAATGGGTAATTCCATGTCAAATCGGCCATACAAATATGGCGGTTTATATCCCCCAAGTATTCTCTTTAAAATTGCATTAAAACCATGATACAAATACAGAAGGTAGTTCCACTCTCTCTTTTTGTCGCCATATTAACGTTCTGACGTTTATTGGAATTATGAAAATGTGTGCTACCACATTTTATTAAATAGTCCCATTTTTCTGTTTTTCCTTTGTTTTTTATTTGAAGTTTGGAAAAATTAAATATAAATTTATTTTAAACATATTATATTAAAAATAAGATGTAACATAAATAAAATATATTTAAAAAAAGTACAAAACATTTATGAAACGTTATTTTGTAAGTACAACTTCCGATTTGATGAGGAAGAGTTTGTGCTGATGTGTCCAACACATAAAAAATATTGGTTCTAGACCCAGTTTAAGTATACCGATTAACTCGTAATCATTTTCAGAATCGATCTAATAGCGTACGTCCGCCCGACCGGCTGGCTTTCCATGCACACTGTGTGCGAAAATTTCAAACATAAAAAGAACACAATTTTGAAGATAATGAAATATGTTATATGAAGTTCTAATTGTCACAAGGAAGCACATTTTTATATCCACAACTTAATATTGATGAGGGTATTATGCATTTGTGCTCATATTTGTAACTCCTTAAATTATTGGGGTAATTTTTACGTGTCACTTTCTGAGTCATTCTAACGATGTCCGTCTGGCTGGCTGGCCGATTGGCAGGCTGCCCATGTAAAACTTGTGCGCAAAGTACGGGCCCCAATTATAGTGATAATTTGATGAATTTTGGCACATAGGTTATAATTGGCACAAGGACCATGCCTGTTGATCTTTGGGGTAGAAATAATGCTATTTAATGATATGAAATACGATGGCCTTGAAAATTTATATTTTTACCTGAAGGCGGGCTTAATAAACCAAGCAACGATTTTTTGACTAAACTTTAACATCTTAATTCAACATTTGTCCAAATTAATAGTGATTATTTATATACAGAGCCTAGTTTTATGAAAAAATTATATGTAATTAAAATTAAGTATTAGATAAAAATATAATGAAAATATCCTTTTTGGGTAGAATGTTGTTTTTAATACATAAAACAATCTTAAATTATTTGTTCAACGATGAAATAATTGTAGCTTAAATCTTGTTTTATACATTTAAATTTCTTTTTTAAAAGATAGACCATACAAAAAACTTTTTTTTAAGAACATATGTATGTACATAATTGGTGAATTACATTGTTTTTAATTTTCAGCTCCAAAGAAAATTAAAATGCTTAAAAATTCACATTAAATCTGTAATACAAATTACACATTTTGTCTTATAATTTCCAAAAGGAATTTTTGCCTTTTTTAATATGTGGCAACGATTTTTTTTAATATTTACAAAAAACAAACTTCAAATAATTCCGATAAACTTCAAACAAATAATTGTGAGAGAGAAGTGGAACTACCTTGTATATTTGTATCATGATTAAAACTATCCTCGTATGTAAAGTAGTTTTCGAGATATTGTAGAAATAATCTCAACAACTTTGGCTAATTCGGCGAAAGTATGACATTTCGAATATGACATAACTTTTGAAAATAAATTTTTAAAATTTGTTTTCGTTCATATATTTTCCTTATAGGATAAAAGGAAAATATCTCACCAAATTTCAAAAATCAATTAAGATTTATGGTTCTTTTATTAATATTTTAATTACAAATTTCTTTCATCAAAAAAACAATTGAATTAATTATCACATTAATTATATTGAAATACTTTTAAACAATTTTTTTAGTTGACAAAAAAGACTACTAATAATTTTGTCTGTGAAAGGCTTTTACAAAAAATTACACTGTGCACCAATTTGACACATTATTTTTTCTAAGCAAGATGGGAACCCTATCAGTACAGTTAATTTGAGTACGCTGAATTCAATGGGGCTTGTAATTTTTCAAAGTTAGCGCTCGTATTCGCGATTGAAAATTTCAATACTAATACACCATAAAACAATATTTTTTACACTTTTGGTATCACGGCTCAATTTAAATCAATTCAACTTTGTTAAATAAAATATGTCGTTATATTTCCCCTGATCGAAAGAGAACGGGGAGTAAATGTTTCTGCTGGCTCACACAGTATTATTGCCACCTGTGCGTCTTGGTTTAAGAGATATTCATACATTTTCGTTGGTTTCTTATAAAGACCACTAGTGAAAAGCGCTGCATTGCTCCTAAAACCGTTGGGATAAAAGATACTTTTATGAAATTAGGTCTTAATATTTTATTTGTATGACACAAGAGATCGCTCTAACGAACTTCTTGATAATTGATCCATTTGTTTGCCTTCTGTTTTAATGACCCACAATTAATTGATACTCTCAACAAGATCTTACTTTCAAAAAAAACTTACTCAAAACACGTCACCGGTTATTAAATAGTAACAGAAAACGTTACCGTTATAACTATTGGGCAGAATTATATGTAAATGCTTGTTCTTTTTCTCGACCGTCTTCATAAAACTAAGCAACTATGAAAGTATATTCGGACAAGTCTAACTGTACAACACCCTACACCACTGACGGTTCCCTAAAAATAACGTACGATTTTAAGCAATTAAGAACCTACACAAAAGTGTGTAATGAGCAGGGAAACCAGAAATATACTCTTAAAATGCGTTTTATGCTCATTAAATAGGAAAAAATGCCCTGAAAATTGTTAAAAAAATTATTTTTTTTTTTGTTCTTATTTGTTTCTTCTTACCAAAACTTTAAAAAAAAAATAACGGCAAGTAAGAGACTTTTCGGAACTGATACTTGTTTAAGAGGTTTGGCCAAATATGGACCATTTCCCAAAAAATTTATAAACTGCAATTAGGTAAAATTAAAAAAAATTTTGGATTAAATTTGTTAGTAATCCTATCATAATTAAGAAGAAGGTTATTAACATAACAACTATAAGTTATTGTTGCCTTTGGCCACCAAACTGTTGTTTTTAACTCTTCCCTCAAGACAGACGCCAAACAATAAGAACAATCAATCATTCGACCTTAGTGTAGGGCATCGTAAATGGTAAAAGACGTAGTATTAAAATTAACTTAATTAGTTTATTTTAACGTATAAATCAAGCTTTACTTTCATACTGTAGTATCTTTATTGTTATTTTTGTTTTATTTGCTGCTTTTAATTTTTGGCCAAATTTGGAGAGAGAAAGAAAAAAGAAATTAAAATTAAAGTAAAATATATATTTCCTGTAATATTTTATGGCGTAGAAAACAGAAAAGCCAAAAAGTCTAAATGTTGAGAATATACATATATTTGGTGTGACTGGCTAGTAACCTTTGCTCCGGTGAGCATCATTAAAACCAGCTGGAGGGCATTTACCTTAAATTTTTTTCATTGTTTGTGAGTTTTTAATTTAGTTTTTTTTCAGTTTTTGTTAAATTAAGTGTTTGTTGGTACTGTTTTTTTTTTATATTTTCTACTTTTTGTTTATAATATAAAAAAAAAAATATCGTATTAAATCACAAAATGAGTAATTTGTTATTGTTGGTTATTTTCGCTTAATTAAAAATTATTTAAATTGAAATAAAAAACGCAGTTATACTGGAGGTTAAGCTTTTTTATGAAGAAATAAATTAATAAAATAAAATAAAATAATTGATATAAAAAAGCCAATAAAGGTCCTCCGAAAGAAGGAAAGAAATACTGTTGAATACAAAATATATCTTTAAAATCAGATCGTAAAATTCCAAACTAAAATGTTTAGGTAGTTGAATTTAAGGCTCAAAAATTAATACCAGTATTTTACTAAGTTTATCTGAGTTGAAAATGAAAAAATAAAGTCCATGAATTATGGGCAGAAATTAGACGCAGTCTTGGTGCTTTGTTATTATCTCAGGTATTTGTGGAGCACTCTGCCGAAATCTTAATAGCACACTTTGTCTTAATATATATGAACCCATCATATATGTGGTCTGTAAAAACCCCATTTAAATCAACACACCGACACACAAACGATGGGCGGTCAGATAGACATCGGTACTCCGCTACTCATTATTATTCAAAGTATATATACTTTACTAGGTCTAAGAGAAAAAAAAACATGCGGAATGGCGAAATGTTACATAAAAATTTAACTTATGTACAACTTTTCGGCCTGTAAAGAAGGGTATAACTAGTTAAGGCAGGTGGCTTTAAGTTGACTTAAAAATTGTCCATACTTTTTAACATTTAAATTAATATTTGTTTAATTTTTTGTTTTTGTTTGTAAAAGATGTCTTAAATAACAATGTAAACACCTACACGAATCTATCGTTCATTAGTTAACGTCACCAATGATCTTAATCGTTTCTTTGTTTACGATATTGGTCATACTTGACGAATTTTAACAGTGGATGGAAAAAAACGAAACAAAAAGTAATCTAAATTAAATGAACTTAATTCTTTCTTTATTAATGCTTAACAATTTTTCTTTTTTACAAATCCTGTATAACTTAAAGTGCACTTTTAAGGACTATCACAAAAATTAAAGTCCTGAATTAGTAAGACACGATAAACGGGCTTAAATTGTAGGCTAAGACGCCTACGATTTATGCAGAACCCACACCAAAAAAAGACAACCGTTTTTGTTTTTTAATTCAAGGACATTTGTTTGTTGCTACCCTACACCAGTCTATTGTTGCGACATATATTGCAGTTAATGTCAAAATTATATTATCTTTTATGTAGACGGCAATAATTTGTACATATTTTTTTGCCGCCAATTTATGTTGCAACAATTGTTAGTCCATTTTCGTAGACAATTAATGTTAATATAAAACGTCACATTTGGTTGTCAATTGAAAAAAGAAGCAAAATGGAAAAAAAATAAAAGCAAATTGTGTGAGAAAGAAATTAAATTTGTAAAATGGTAGCAAATTATAATTTTAGCAAAATAATTAAATTAAAGAATTTAATAAACAATAAAATAAAACTACAAAAATTATTTTTATTAACATAATTTTTTCTTATTCGGTAGTTTTGTAAACTAAACGTTGATCATGGTGATTTAACTGTTCGGCAAATTAAAGAAAAGTAATTTCTTAATAACTCCGAAACAGTTAAAAATATAAAAAAAAAATATTATATCGGTGGCTAAGAGAAAATTGGATTTCTTATCATTTGAATTTGCTTTGCTCAAAATAGGACAAATAGTTCCTAAGTTATTAAGAAATTTATTAACATAACCGCCTTAATTTCAGCGAAATATTTGTTCAGCCCATAAAAAACTAGGCGTGATAAAAAACGAAAAAAACTGAGAAAGAACTTGAATTTATTTAAAACAATTTTTACTGCAGACCAGTGCTATCAACTTTTATCGATCAAATATAAATCTATAGTCAAAGCTTAAGTTAAAAGGGTGTTGTCTACAGCAAATCAATGTTTATATTAACACACTTAAGCAACCCAAAATGAAAAGTGTTTTTTATTATTCCCCGTATAAAATGTCCTAAAGTCAAACAACGTTTGTGATGCTTTATAAAACATCAATAAAGCGCAATTTTACGCCTTTGCCTGTGCTTTTATAAGTTTGTTGTTTAGTATAAACACGCTTGCAACTAGATATGTCAAAGTTTTTCTATATTTTTATTTTAGTTAACGGTTAATACAAACCTTATTTCTAGTCTTCTTGAAAAATTAAAAAGAATTTGGATTAATCTAACCGAAGCCTTCGGAGCGAAACAAAAAGTTCTGATACTTGGGGAAGACCATAACAAAAATCTTTAAATATATTTGGGGTATTCACAAGGTGTGCTATCATGTTATAATGTCATAATGTTCTAACATTTTACAATGGTTTACAAATATTGTTGTTGCTTTGTAAACAAAAAGTGTCTTAAATAAATAGTACTTTGCTTGCTATGTTTATTGTGCTGTCGTAATACATCCGAAGAGACCTGCGCTGAACATCTGAGCCGAGCCGCATTAGTTTTTGTGAGCCGTCGCCGTTTATCCGGCTAACATCTGAATTTAATCTGCGGCTAGCAATTTTTGTAACAAATGACTTTCGGCTTCAAATTAGATCGCCGAAGGACTCCGCTATTTGATAAACAAACAAAATTAAATTTATTTTTGATTTGCGTCTGAAAAATGGAAAATAGTCAGGTAAGATCTATTTTGATTTATTAATTCATTGATTAGAATAAAAAAATATTTTTATTTTAAAAAAAATATTTATTTTTTATATTTGATTTAAATCAGCAGCTTTAATTTCAAAATAGCACACTGAATTATGAGGGGTTGTTCAAAACAGTCGTATTTTTTCATGTTATTATTTTAAGACTTATGACTTTATGACACCTTGTGAATCCCCCAATTATAAATTTTCAATTGA
Source organism: Pollenia labialis (assembly GCA_949318255.1). Lineage (NCBI taxonomy): Eukaryota > Metazoa > Arthropoda > Insecta > Diptera > Polleniidae > Pollenia > Pollenia labialis. The sequence goes on along the minus strand of OX439140.1, from coordinate 26,036,116 downwards.
TGTTGACATTGTTGGCACAGACCGGCGATTTAATGTGATTCCAAAGAAAAAAATCCATATGAACTAAGTCTCCATACGCGAACACCATTGTCAGAGACAAATCGCTGCTCGTCAAACCTGTTCTGAATGCTTGATTGTATTGAAAGTGGAGCAATACCTGTTGCAAACACCAATTACCCAAGTTTAAAGCGTCAAAGTGGTCTCGAAAATCATTGCACACTAAAAAGAATGAGTAATCCATCCGTACTCAATCAATTCGAAGCGGTATTTATAGTACAGAAAGATTGATTCAAGTACGGATTTTCAATCTCAAAATACTTAAATTATCCATATTCAATCCCGATTTCGTACTTGAAATATTCCAACAATGAGATTGATTCAAGTAAAACTAAGATTAAATAAATCTCAAAATGCGCTTGATTTAAGAATTATAAAATTGTTTTTATCCGAATTCGTACTTAAAATAATCCGAAAATTAGATTGATTTAAGTAAAACTAAAATTTAATCAATCTCAAAATGCGCTTGATTCAAGTATTATAAAGTTGATTTTATTCCGAATTACAAAGAAAAAATATTATGATTGATTTACTTACTCGTATAACACCATACCGAATGATAAAACACCAACATCATGCATGATATGGTTTTTACTTTAGAAATCTTAATGTACGTATTTAACCAAAAATATAAACTAAATGAGAAGCAAGAGTTCAAACTAACTTTTTAACCCTTCGTGGTACACATGAGTCTGGCTCGACCTTTTTTCAATGTGTATAGAAAATCAAAACATGATTAAATACTACGAAAAGTATAATCTTTTTTTTTACTTGATTTAGGAATTTGATACATATTTAAAGAAATTCCGGGATTGATTTTCTAAAGTATTCCCTTTGGATTGTTTTGAGTACGTTCCAGTGTTATTCGTACTTGAATTTTTGAGTACGACTCGTACTTAAAGCAATCATTAAAAACTTGATTTATTCCGAGTGTTTTTATTTCTGTGTATATCATGGCCATGTAACGATCACCGTTGACGATTGTTGGCACTTCCGACAAAAGTTATCAAAAGACGCCGCTGGTACAAAGAACTTGCAGCAAACAGTTATTTTTTTCGGATAATCTGGTGGCATAATTCGTGCACACCCACTTTATGAAACATTTGAGTTTGACGGTAAAAGCAAAAATGGTGAATGGAAAATTGCATTTTGTTCTATGTACATTAAGTTTTAGTGAGTTTGTTGTTCAGACAAAAAAAAAAAACAAACAGGGAAAGTACACACATGCAGATTCAAAAGAATTCGAGAGAAGTTTCTTATGCAAATGTTACAAAATATGGACAAGAACTTGAAGCCTGCTTAATCGCCTACATGCGAATATTTTGGGGAAAAAGTGCTCTAAAACGTAAAATTTAAAAACTTTGTATCTCTTTACGATTCAAGAGACTGACGCAAGGCATTCATACAGGTGACTGCATCAGAAAGAAAGTTAAGCTGGCTGTATCTTTCTTGTATATCTATTGCCAAAACTCATACAGAACAAAATTGAAAGCCAGCGTAACTCTCTCTGATGGGGTCACCTGTATGTATGTGCCTTGTACTGACCTTAAAAAACTAGGACCAAATTGCGCAGCCAACTTTACTCCAATTCGAGAAATGTCAAATAAAAATGCTGAAAACGCCGAAATCATAAAAATGTATTTCTATATTAAAAAAAAAAATTTTTGTTGTTCAATATTTGCCTTCCACTGTTACAATCGCTATATTTCTCTATTGTAAGCTTGTAACTTATTGTAATTTTATTTCTATATAAATAATATTTATTTTTTTCTAACTGATAAGCAGTTAATAGGCAGAAAATTATACAACTTGTAGATATTAATTTTTTATAACTTATGTTTTTGTTTTGTTTTCTTTGTACTTTTTCATTTTTGTCTATTTATTCACACACAATTTAACGCTGTTCTTAAATGTTTATAAATAAATTTACTAAAAACGATTGATACAGATACATAAATAAAACGTTTAATAAATTCATAAATAAAACCTTAACAGTATTTAAATTAATACAACATACAAACAAATAAAGTGTAACTTTTATGACTGATACTTTTGGAATAAAAAGAAAAGTAAACAAAATTATGTTAATGATAAATCGTTACAGCGATAGATACATATGTATATAAATGGATAGAAAGATAGACAAATAGATTTAGTGCTAAAAGAAGACAAGAAAATGAATACGCTTAATAAAAATAAAAATTCTAAAAATTATTTATTGTATGTAAAAGATGATGTGTGCCTTGAGGGGTATTGTCATGTTATTATACCCACACGACTTTATCGTCACCTTAAATGCAAACGGACGTAACTTCACAAAAATTAAAAATGAAATTTCTAATTGGATTGTGGTTCGTTTTATCAAACTACATGCTGACGCAAATTTTAACACCCGTGCGATAAAAAGAAATTCAAACTCCAAAAATACTTTATTATTATTCGTATTGAAATTTGTTTTCTTCTTCTGTAAAAAAAATTAACGTGTCGTGCCGTCCCTTTGCATTTAAGGTGACGATATGTAGCTATTGGTAGGTTTTCACTTTTAGACGAAAAAATCTCTTTGTGATGTATAATCATGTCAAGCTAATGTTCTTCAAAAAGATCTCTAATGTGAACTTCAAAACATAATTTTGTAATGGCGGGTCCATGATTGTCCCTTGGTGCCAAACAGGGTACAGTATCGAAATTTGTCTTTGTATTCTGTGATGTAAGGTTTAAAGTGCCCAGCGGTAAAACTCAGAAGACCTTCTTACTTCAGGCCTTTTAAAAGGCCTGCTTAAAAATTGTTTTGATTAAATTCCTATTCTTACCTAACTGCTAAAGAATGCCTCATAGAAGGCCTCGGCTCTTTGGTGTAAAAGATAACATACACTTTCCACACTCGCTTCTATGAGAAGGGAGTAGAGAAGGAGTAAAATTTTTGTATTGTTTTTTTTTTGCACAAGCAAAAGCAAAACAATTATTTTTTGATCCCGTTGCCATTCTTATGTACCTGCTAAAGAAGCGAGAGCCGAAGGCCTTCTCCGCAATGACAACGTGCGTAAAAAAGATATGAGTATGGAATGGAGCGAGCAGGCCTTGTATATCCAAAAGAAGGAGTACAGAAGGCATCCGTACCCCTTCTTTTTCCCGCTGGGTGGTTGGACAACTTTGCTTGCTTACTTGTTATCCAATATAAAAAACCACAGTATATTTAGATTTTAAAAGATTTAGATCAGTTGACTTTTCGGAAACATAAAAATTGTCTTTGATATCCTTTCTCAGTAAAAGACCATGTGATGCACTAGTTAATCTGTTTGTCTATAAATACTGTTGCGTAGGTCGGGCATACACCGACTGAACTTTCTTCCTTATTTTTTTTTTACTGTCATACTTTTTCACTTTTTTCAGTTATTGAGGCCAAAAACGGATCAAACCAATTTTGGATACTCCATTTCAAAATCAAACATATTCCAGTGAGAAAGTTTTGCATTCTAAATATTTGTTTTTTTTTTTTAATTGGTCTTGCAACATATGGCCAACTGCACAGCAACTGCCTGTTTAACAATTTCGAACGTCAACGTTCGCATAGGAAATTCCATATAAAACATTAAATGTCCATTACCTAAATATTCAAGGTCTCCGTGAAGGGTATCAAAGATTCGGTACGGACGAATCTTGTCGGTGAAAATAATATGGTAAAATTAAGCATAATTGGGGGATTCACAAGGTGTGCTATCAAGTCATAGCGTCATAATGTCCTAAATAATATTTACAACTGTTTAAAACAAATATTGTTGTATTTCAAATAAAATAAAAATTGTAATGCTGTGTTCACTGATCCGTCATAACTGTACAGTAGAAATCCAAATTTCAAGCGGTTGCCCACAGCAGTCATATATATTTCTTGTATTTATTTTAAGACATATGACTTTACAACGTTATGACTACCTTGTGAATCCCCCAAATGTGTTTAACAGTTTCTTTAATCCTTGTGTGAATGGCAAAAAAGCACATTTAACAGCATATCAAGGCCTCCGGGTACCTGTATGGAAAAAGTATAGGAAACTCAAATTTTTTGTCTAAAATATGTGCATAATTTTCAGAAAAATTTCCATATTTTCTAAACGCCCTGGGTTATGCAACGTAATTCTGCTTAATTGTACTTTACGCTATCACACAAGTTGTTTAAGTATTTTAACGAAAATGCATTCCTTATCAAATTATAGTTTAAAATTTTTTTAAAAACAATAACATGTTATCATGGTAGTGTGGTATTTTCCTTAAAAACATTAGACTTGTGTGATAGTGTAAAGTAGCCTAAAGATATGCAAGTTTGATATTTAACGGAAATATTTCTCTATGCATATAAAAGTTAGAAATTGTGAAACAAACCACTTAAAAATGTTATTCCGGTGATTTCGATTATTGCACAGATATAAGAGTTGAACTATTTTATTTGAATTGTCTTAAGCTACGGTCACACTTGTCAAATATTTGACGAAAAAAACAGGACCAACAAGCAAACTAAATTATCATTCCCTTTAATTCAAATATTTATTTTGATTATAATACCACATCTTACAAAAAACTGTTTGCTATGTCTAGTAGTAAATAAGTTTTATTTTTCATATTAAGACCATGTTAAATCTCACTAAATATTAACAAAAGTAGTGGTTACGCTTATTTGGTCTAATATTTATTAAAAGTGTGACCGTAGCTTTAGTCTTTCTTAGCTTTTGGCCCGGTGATTTTTGGGTAAACAAGATACATTCTAATGCAAGAGTTCGTTTTAAAAATTGACTTGGACAGATATAAATAACATATTATGTCAAAATGACAAAGAATATATTCAACATTTTTGCATGAAAGCAACTTCAGATACTGAAATAGTAAGAATGCAGAAACTGATAAAGACTTATACGACTCTGACGATTGTGAAATGAATAGAGAAATGGAAAGAAACAGTTTTGTGCAAAAGATGAACCTGTTGGCAACTTGAAACATTTCCTGAGTCTCAGACAATAAATATAAATATTATGAGACATCGTGGTGGAGCAGCTCACCAATACAAGCTGTATACAGTAAAGCACATAATTAAAAGTGCACTGAAAATTAGTTCGTAGCTTCGTGTTAATTTCGGCTTGTTTTTTTTTATTTATGTATGTATATATGAACAAAAAATCCATTTTTTTGTTAGTTTTTCTTTCGCCAAATAAAAGTTTTATCTAAAATATTCATAAAGACTTTCTTTAATTTTATTTTAGTAACATTTCACTAAAAATATACTTGCAACTGTCGTTTTATGTATGAAGGTACCCGGGTACCTTGGCATACCGCTAAGGGTGTACGATGAATATTGGTCCACCACGCCTTTTGAAAGTAATTTTTAAGCTAAAGAATAATGACGATTTAAAATTAATTGATAGTTAGGAGTTCTCAAGAAGTTTCAAATATGGGGACCATCTGTTTCTATAAAATAAATTAAGCTGCAAATTCCAAAGGTACCCGGGTACCTTGTCATTAACATTAGAGTAAAAAATAGTTTTGTTAGAGGTGACCATATTTAAACATGTTTTTCTCTCGGTGTACAATTACTTCAATATTTTTTTTTGCTTAAAAAACAGTTTTTCTTTTTAAACTTAATTACAACTTTACGGCAACAGTTACCTGAACATTTTTCTTTTGCCGCTAAAAATATTTTATTAAAATCAGCACAATTTGTTTTAAACGTTTTAATAATTTATTGCAAACATAAACTTTTTTGCTAAAAGTTCAATGACTTAAAGCAAAATAAAAAAAGACAAAAAACCAAATAATAATTGAGTTCATTATTTTTTTTTTATTTCTTCTAGTTCACATTCATTTCAAAAGTTATTAAACTTTAATAAAATCCAGGGGTATGGAAATTTAATAAAACTTATGAAATTTAGGTTTTCTTTAAAATTATAGACCAGTATATGTTTGTTTAAATTATCTTCCTTTTTATAATTTACTTCTTGGTAACCACCCCTTCTATTGGTGTCTAAAATATTTAAGCTTTTCAACTGTCCACAGACAAGTTCAAAATCCAATTTTTTTTTCAATTCTTATCACTGTTAAAAATGAAACCATAATTTTCGGGAATGTGTATGTGCTTTTTGTTGTTTAATATTGGAGGGCAAAAAAAAAAACAAATTGTTTTGAACTTGTAGACATTTTGAGGTTCGTTCTAATGAAATGCCCAACATGACTTGAAATTTATTTCTATTGTTGTTGGTATTTTGTGATTTTTTTTGCCCCAACGCGAATCGTTTTTGCTCCATTTATAAATTTGAACTGAACTCATCTATCAAAATACAAGTAAGTGGCCGACTGCCAGTAGTGTCCATCAAAAAGAAGTAAGTAATAAGAAGAAATAACTGGTTGGTTATTTTATTGAAACCAGAGGTTCCCAACATTTTTATTTTTTTGTAAGGAGCTCTTAAGATTTTCAGTTTTACTGGGTTCCCGGACTCAAAATAACCATGTACGCCAGTGGCCATTTTAAGTTTTCCTACAAGTTAAGTTATCGAAAACGTAAAGATAATTTTAAAAATGTTTAGAATAAAAAATAAAAATTGATCCATCCTTTAACCCTACAACTCTCTGGACAGCATTCGATATAAAAACCCTCCGAAAATTTATTTTAGATCCCATACCTAAAAAGTGCAACCCTTACATAGAAGAAAAAAATCGCTTGAAAAATACAAAAAATCTGTTCACGTTTATGTTGGATTTTACACATCAGTTCCATTTAACACATCGTTGTAATTTTTTTAGACATTTGTTTTCAATTTGACAACTTATCGTTATGGTGTTGACAACATATTGTTGTTATTTTTTACCGAAAATTTTAATTTATTTCTTATTATCAGTATTATGGTAATTTTGTTGAACTGTTTATGGTTTTAATCCAAATTTTGATATTTTAATTAGTCTAAAGTTCATCAAATTCAATCTTCATTAAATTATTTTTATGAAGAAAGGAATTGCACAACATTTAATTAATTAAAATTTATTGATAATTTTATTCTAATTTCTTCGGCCTTTTTTAAATACTGAGCTTAAGGTCACTTTTATTTCGAATAGTTCTTTTATTTGATATATTGATATTTCGATTTCCTTTGGAAATCTTCTTCAGGAAAAGAACTATTTGAAATAAAAGTGACCTTAAGATCAGTTATTAATAAAGAAAATTTATTGATAATTTTGTCATACTTGACTGACCTGAGGCTCGAACCCAGGAGTTTTCTACGGACAAGCTACCCTTACAGTTTTCCATCGCAACCACTCGATCTCTTCATAAGGGTTTGCTGTTTAACACTCACAGCCATCGACGACAGCTGGCAGTCAATAGTCAAACATTCATCTTTAAAGCAAATATTATTTAACACTTGGTAGATCGAAATTTGCTTTTTTGAATGATTATCTATTTCAATTAATTTTACATGTTCTTCCTTAGTTCTGTTTTTCTCTAATATTTTTACTAGATGAGGTAAAAATTAACCGAAATTCCGGCCTAAATGGTCAATGTCTACGGTGGTGCTTCTTAGTTCTGCTAAAACTTATAAAACTAAAAACGAAAACTTTATCCTCTAAACAGTGAAAAAATCAGTTGAAAAAAGCCAACATCTAAGAAGATTGGTGCATAGGGGCAACCCATAAGGTAGGGTGCTGCCCCCTCTATTTTGGAACTAAACGATAAACACCTTGTTGAGTCAGATCGACAGATATGGGATAAAACCGTTGCGTATGCGGATGAAGTCCCGGTGGCTGTCATGGGTAAACACGTGGACACATTGTCCCAATGTATGGATTGTGCGTTTAAGATTCTTAGTTCCTGAAGTATCTCCTGTAGACTTGACTTGATCAATTGACTTGACTTGACTCAATTTCAGGGGTAAAAATTAAATTAAAAAACTAATCGACATGGTTTAAAAAAACTGCATTGGAAACCACAAACTGTCGAAAAAACACGAAAATGTGTGTACAACTTTTCGCTTTTTGAGTTGATTGGAAAGCGACCGTTTACATTTAGTGAATCAGAAGTAAAAGCAAAATTTTTTTTTGCTAATGACATATGAAGAAGTGGAAGAAATGGAATTTTTTACAATACCTGCAGTTTTTTAAACGCTGCTTATCATCAAGTTTGTTTTTAAATTGACAACCATATGTTTTCGAATTAATTGATTTGCTATTTGTTTTACTTTTTTGTACTCATTTTGACAAAATTGCGTTTTTGATTGGACAACGTTTTGTATTTCAGACTTGTTGGCTCCTTCGTTAAACAAAGTTTCGTTATAAAATAAACAACGGGGATTATCTAAAACATTGACAACGTTCGTTATATTAATATCTGTTGACAATCTTAGAAGGGGTTTATTAACTCTATATAAAAAACGATGATGCATAGACTAAACACTCTAGAGAAATTAATCCCACAGTAATCGACATAATACTATCGAATGTTGTTAAATTGTTTTGGCAACAAATAGTTTCAAGAATCTCCATTTGGGAACCTTTAATTTAAAACTTCTCTCTTTTGAAGACCAATAATAAAGGCTTTTATTTCTTTGGCTTAAAATAAACTAAATTCATTGGGTGATATTTTCTTGAAAAAGAGGAAACATTTAAAATTTTCCAACATTAAATATTGTAGAGTGTCATCCCTTCAATTCTTAAAGTTTTAAACACAATTTACGCTTTATTCTTCTAACAATCGCTATTGTAGTAAGTAATTCATAAAGAATCACCAACTATATTCACATTTATTTTTTTTAACATTTTAATACATGTGTAAACACATACTAATCAATTCGTCAATTGTTTATGGTTTTCAATATTTTTTTTTTTTTTTAATTTCAAATTTCTCTTCAGGCGTCTGTACACGTATTTGGGGTTTGTTATCTTATTGTTGTTGTTGTTTTGTTCCAGTTGAAAAGCCAGACGTCTGTGGTCATTAGTTTTTTTTGTGTAGTTGATGTTTGTTTAAATGGCCATTAATGCCACTAAATTAATAAAAATAAACTTTGGTTATTATTTTTGCCATTTAAAATTTAAAAAAAAAATCAAATACAAGCAGAATATAGAACTTTATGGCCCAAAATAAATTTTAAAGCCAATAATAACAGCAATGTTGCCAACTCTGTAACATACCGCTAAAAATGACAAAGCAAGATTTCTATTACAAAAACGCAAAAAATTAAAAAAACTAGTTTTATTTCCATAAAATAGTACAGAGTTAAATAAATCATCTTCTAATTTAAATAAACATTTTTAAAACAAGAACTTTACAAAACAAAAAAAAATTTAGTTTGTTCCTAATTTTTTAAAACTTTAAGGAAATGTTCAAAAGATTTTGTTATTCGTGCTTAATTCCCAGTTTTTATTATTGATAAAAACACTTGAAATTTATTGTTGATGGGATAAGCTATTCCTATGCGCATTTCACTGGTTGCTTAGACCAGATCATCAGGAAACTTCATCCATAAAGATTTTAGAAAAACTAAAGATATTAAACCAAATAAAAATGTTAAACGTATAAGACTTATAGCAACAGTTCTACTTGTAATAATATCAAAGTTTAAACAAAACAACATCAACAATAAACAGTGGGTTTATCTCATCTTAAATTCCCATCAACAATAAATTTCAAGTGTTTTTATCAATAATAAAAACTGGGAATTAAGCACGAATAGCAAAATCTTTTGAAAATTTAAATTTTGTATTCCCAAAAATTGAAATTACTTTTTGATACTTTAAGGAAATTTTAAACAATTGACACAAAATTATATATGACTTTAGTTCAAATTGGCAACGCAAAGTAATGAGTACTAAAAGAAAAGTGAGTTTTAATACCGTTCTTTGTTCTTTTGTAATCCCTTGACGACGACCTGACGAATAAGTTAATTAGTTGTATAGCGGAAAGGATCATCGATATGCCCATTAATCTGAGGAGTTATAATTTATTATACGCCCTATATAAAACCAACTCTCTGTAACGAATAATGCTGTTGTAATAAAGTTTTAAAATCACACTGACAAATTTCGTGAACATCGAACTTTGGCTATTTACTCTGGGTTTGTTAAATTTTTTAATACCAGAAATCGCTCTACAGAATTTTGTGATGATCCATAATTTACCATAAATTCCATATATCGAATAGTAATATTTTATTCAAATATGACTAGAAATACAAGCATAAGTCTTTCTGATGGCCGGCCAATAATTTAACAACATATTAAAATACTGACTGACGTAATAAAGATTGCTCAGTAATTTAACAATCCCATAAAGGGTCGACTACTAAAATATTCTTACTGTCGTTGGAGGGTATCAAAGATACGACACAGCCGAATATATCACTCTAACTTGTTTGTTTACACGGTTTTGCTGATGTCGGCTATGGATAAAACTAGTCGCATAAATTCACCTACACTTTATTTAAATTTCCAATTAACTCTAATCTTGGATATGGGTTGATCCATAATTAACTTGAATTTATTCTCATGCAAAACTATTCACGAATAAAGTACCTACACAGAAAGAAAAACACTCGGTATGAATTAAGTTTTTTTACTTATAGCGTTTTCTTTTCTAAAACAAAGTGTTGCATAAGTGTTACATGTGATTTGGCAACATTTTTAAATGATCCCATAATTTTTAAGAAGTGTTGCATATTTTACGTTTACAAAAGAACACAATTTTCGGCATAAAACAATAAAGTACAATTAGCGCAAGGTAAATTCAATTACAGGTGGTGGCAAGACTACAACAATTTAAAACGAACAGAAACAACAGATGTTTTTTGAATTGCATTGCTAGTGCTTACGGCTCGAAACTTGCCACCACCTTGTACAGAATTCGCTTTGATCTAGTGCTGCACTCATGCCCCTTTAATTAAAATGAGTGTTGAACATGTAGCATTTTTTAATATTAAAGGGAACATCATCAGGAAAGAACGCTTTACACTTTTAAAATAACACATGTTTTTTCAGAAAAAAACATAAAAAATGTAAGAGGCAGAATAAATGCAAAATTTTACCCAGAAAAGAAAACGCCATTACTTTAAATACGAGTCGTAATTGAAAATTTAAGAACGAATAATACTAAAACGTACCTAAAACAACCCTAAATGGGACAACTTTCAAAAATCAATTCCGGAATTTCTCAAAATGAGTATAAAATTCTTAAATCAAGTAAAAAATTTAATTTTTCCTTGGTAGTGCCAGTCTGAGAGTAAAATTACAAACTGAGCATTTTAATCTCTTTTAAATTTATTAGTCTTATCTGTCAACAATGCATTCTTTATGCGTGCATACGCTTGTGTTTTTCAAAGTTTGTTGTAGATACTACAAAAACACCACACAAGTAGGTAAAAACGATTTGCTTATTTTGTGTAGAAGCAACAAAAACAACAGACAAGAAGAAAACCAACATTATTTTCATATACATAAAGTCCAAATCCATTTTAGTGCCGGTTTACACACGTCAAGTTTGAGTCGTCTAGTCTTGAGCTTTTAGGAGAGAAGGGAAAGAGAACGTCATTTCTGTTCCGCTCTCTCCTAACAACTCAAGATTTGGCGCGTCAAACTTGACGTGTGTGAACCGGAGACTTCATTTCAGTTTGTCGATTAAAGGGGAAAAACGAATGGAAAAGTGTTATTGGTTTTTATGCGCAAGGAGTTTTTGTAAGTTTGTTATTGAAAGAAAGAAAGAAGACTTAGACAAACACTCGATGCTGTAAAACAAAATTTGTATACCATGGACGCGAATGCATTTTCAAATGAGAATTGAAGAAAGTTTTTGCAGAAAATGTTTCATAATATGGTTGAGGGCTTAAAAAGTAAAATCAAAAGCAAAAGTTCTTATTTGGTTTAAATTTTTGTGTTAAACATGTACGCAAAAGTAGAAAACCTTATTCTGGTGTTTTATAATTGCAAGTAAATAATTTACAATAATATTATTCTTCTGTTTTAGGTTAGAATCAATCTAATTTCACTTTCGGATTATTTTAAGTACTTATTGGGAATTAAATCAACTTAAAAATACTTGAATCAAGCGCATTTTGAGATTAATTCGATCTTAGTTTTACTTAAATAAATCTCATTTTTGGAATATTTCATGTATGAATTCGGGATTAAATATGGATAAGTTAAGTATTTCGCACTTGAATAACCGTATTTAAATCAATCTTTATGTACTTCATTCAAGAAAATCAGTACTCAACGTACTATTGGTACCGCTTCGGATTGATTTAAGTACGAATGGATTGATTTTTATTTTCAGTGTAAATAATCATAACAAGAATGAAACAATTTTTATATTAATGGAAACGAAAAAAAAGAAGTTCAAATGAACTAAAAACTCATTCATTGTGGTAATAACATATTGTTAGATGTACCCCCTCAAAATTTAATGATTAATGATTGCCAAACGAAACAAAATTCTATTGATTTTTAAACGAAAAACAGATACGCATAAAAATACTTATAAGAAAAACATTTCTAAAACATGCCAACTTAATTAGGTGGTCGAACAAAAACTACTAAATATACATATTTTCGAACTTTTTTGTTGAACCAAGTGTACCTACCATTCACTAAAAAACATAACGAAATTGAGGAGTTCCATAACAAAATGCAGTAATTCCATTTTAAGAATCCCATTTATATCAATTCTAAAGTTCTATTTCTGCTTAAAGAAATAAAAAACTACAATTCCTCCAAAAAAAAAAAATTAAACAAAAGTTTTGTTAGTCGGATTTTGTGACAACAAAACATAATTTGCTTAACTTATTTTTGGATTTCTCATCGATTCAATCGATTACATCGTGCAAGACATGATTTTCGCGATTCAAAAGTAGCGATTTTTGACAAAAAAGGTCACGTCAGCAAAAAAGTCCAAAAACTGTGGAAATTGGTGGGACAATTAGGGGCCAATATTGAATGTGAACCACACCTAAACGTCAAGTTTTTCTCTAGATTTCATTTGGCATTTATCAATTTCAGACTACCTCAATTTGAAGCATGGAAAGATACACAGTCGAGCAAAGCGTTAAAGTTATTCAGGCTTATTATGAAAATTGGCGTTCAAAAAACATATCGTGCACTTCGAAGAACATCATCTTCAGTGACGAGGCACATTTTCACCTCAGTGGATTCGACAATAAGCAGAATTGCCGCATTTGGGCGAATGATAATCGAAAAGTGATTGTCGAAAAAAAATGCACCCACAAAGAGTGACTGTTTGGTGCGGTTTATGGGCTGGCGGCATCATCCGGGAAGTATTATTTCCAAAATTATGCTGGTCAGGTAGTTACTGTGAATGGTCTTCGCTATTGTGAGATGATAACGAACTTTTTATGGCACGTAAAATTTATCCACCCTTTATGATCAACTACAGTGTTGCCCATAAGGTTTAGACATTTAGTGGGCTACTCTCTATTGCAATGCGAAAGAAAATGGTAGCAAATCTAGCGATTGGTACTCCTTAATGCTTTTGTCTTTCGCATCTTTTAATTTTCACTATTTTTTAATCGTCACTATTTTTTTTTTATTTAAATTTTCCAATTTCAAATATTTTCACATATTTTGGCATTTTATTACTGTCAATCTGCGCCATCTTTAATTTTTATTGCCAGTATTGCTTTGTTTCCAAAAAAGTTTTCGAAAGTGATAAAGAGAGCCAAGCTTGCATTTAGTTTTCGCATTGCAATAGAGAAAATCCCCCCTGATTTATATGGTTATAGTTCTGTTACGTCTTTTTGGACTACTGTTGCCAATTTGAAGATTCTCACGTTTAATCTAGCGTTTTTGAAGTGTCAATCGCGGAGAAATTGCGTTTAAGAGTAATTTGAAAGTCGTACATTCACCTTTATACAAAGATTTATACAAAAAAATTTAGATTTTAGCAAGATTTTTAAAAAAAATTCCTACTTAACTAGTTTTTAAGTGGTTTCCAGCGTTTTTAAAATCCGGCTTGGCAGAAAGTGTTCTTAAAAAATTTAACCTTAAGGTTTTTACTTTGTTGTTGCATATTCACATGCGCGGTATTCTGAGTTCATTTCGTAAAGAAAATCACTTGAATTTGTATGTTCTTTTTCTTTGAAATTGAATTTAAGGGCCTATTTTCATAACACCATATTTGGTTTATGTGTTTTTCATTTTGATTATAACCATTCCAACATCCCCTCAAAAGATTTAAGCGATTGTTCCAATCAGTTTCTGATTTAGACGATCACTTACTTTTTTCACTTTAATATTTTTTATATTGTTTATTTTTAACTTTAAGCTTCGTTCACAATGCTAGCAACAATAACACTTGGTGTTCATAATGGAGCAAACATTTTTTTCGCAGCCACACATTTTCGATTAAGAAAAGAACGCTTTTGTAATTTTTGCCAACAGTATTATGTATTAATGTATTATTTTATTAACATTTTGTAAAAATCTTCATAAAAAACTTAATACAAAATTATTATAAATGCCATTTACAGTTTAATACAAATTGTTGCTGAGCCCAAACGTTTCTATTACGAAAAAATGTCTCGATAGTGATGTGAATCGAATCAAGAGGCATCATAAATAAAAAAAAGTAACGTTTTTATTATCAGAACATTTTATTTATTTATTTCAATTTTTAAGAAAATAATATTTGGTGGCAAGCATCGATCTATTGCGGTTTTGACATGCACATCTGTTACAGAAAAGACTTAGTGATAGATGAGTTTTTCTTGCATCCAAAAGTTTTAGGTATTCCCCGCTTTCCACAACTTTCTCCCCACAAAAATCAATAGCCATTTCTGGTCCCATTTTCATATATACCCTCAATATAATATCGAGTCATTACCGCAAAAAAAAAGCTTAAGCGACATGATTTTTGTTTGTTTTTTTAATAAATAACTTTATTGGCAATACTTGCGTCATCTTCTAAATTGTCATTGTCACATCGAGCCCTGCGATTATATCGTAAGCGACAATTTATCGAATGTTTGTTGTATTCGTGCAAATACGTACGTAATAAGTACTCATTACAATGACGAACAAATTCATAGACTTTGAATTTGTACCGTTGCGGAGAAAAAGCCCATCAAAATCCAAATAATGTATTGCATTGCTTACGAAAATTATACTAAAAACGCTTCTCCTGCAAAATTTGCAAATCGGGCTCGACGTAGGGTACTGTTACGATTTTATAACAACAACAATTTTATATTAATCGACAGCCTTTATACAAAATTTTCATGAAATAAAAAAAGCCTTCTCCTGTAATTTTTTTTTTTTCGCTTAAGCTTTTTTGCGGTAATGACCCGATATGCATAAATGCTTAAAGAACTGAGGTTGGTAGAACATAATTGTTATCATGACCAACATTTCAGTCACAAAAAAATATAAACGAAAACAAAATGTATGTAAAAGATTTTAGGTTAGTCCGCGGAGTCCAATAAAGAAGTACAGTACTTTTCGTTTATAGTCACATCCTTTAGTTGAAGACAAATCGTAACCATAAGCCTAACTCATATTTATGCAACTATGAGGCATATAAAATTCGTATATAATCAAGTTATGTAAATGAATACAGTGGTGCAGAGGTTAGAACTCAAAGAATTCTGATGAAAGAATGTGGTGATTCTTGAAACATGTAAATTCAACCCAGGTTCGAGCCCCAGCTCAGCCAAGAAAATTATTAATAAATTTTAATAAAATTCCTAGTTGTAAAAATTCCTTCCTTCAGTAAAAATAATTTAATGAAAATTAAATTTGATGAACTCACAGAATCCATATCACTTATGTGACTAATGAAAAGTACAGTACTTCTAAATAGAGGACCCTGGCTTTTTTTTCTTTTACATATGCTTCACTCTGTATATAATAATTTTTTTTCTTTTTTCTTCTTGCAGGTAAGATTTGAAAATACTCTTTTAAAGTATTCCGCTCTAAGGAGGTAAGAATTGAATTTGAATAATAAATATAATAAGAAAAAAGTTATGATTTCATTTGCCTACAATTAAATAATTATACGTTTTAATTGCCAAACCAATTATTTCTCTGCTTTTTTATTATTCTTGATTTTTATATTTTTAGCCATAATTTTGATTCTTTTTTTATGATTTTTTTTCTTTTCTGTTAATTATTTTTCAGTTAATGTTTCTTAATTTTAACGCTCACAAAAAATAAAACAAACAAAAATTATACCAACAAAAAGTTCAAAGACTGGATAGCAGACAAAAAAAAAGTAAAGGAAAAAAAATAATCTGATTTTTTTTAACTTTTTGTATTTCCAAGTCATGTTAAACAACGTGTAAAACATTTCATAAAAAAAATAAAAATATATTAAATTACAGGAAATTATGGGTTTTAATTCACAATAAAAAAAATCAAATTTTAAAGGAAAAAAAAAAATTCAAATTGAAAACAATTAAACAGAATCATAAAATAATGCGCACATGTCATTTTCGCTGTTTTGTGTCGTTAAACAGAAAGTTGGTCATATAGATTTGAAATCGTTTTAACTGAAATCAAATGAAAAAGTAAAGCTTATTGCCTTCCTGCCTGTCTGTCTGTATGTCTGCTTGCTTGAATCGTTTGTTTCACAGTCCAATTACCGCAAAAAAAACACACACAATGTTGGGTAAAAATCAGATTAAGTTAATTTTCGATATTTGATTTGATCATAATTATTTTCTTAATAAACCATTAAGTCGAGTAGGCTTGATTTTTTTTTTTTTTTTTTTTTTTGTCAATACGAGGGTTGGTGAAATCAATTTTGTTAGCTTTATAAAACTCATTGAAATACCTCAAATAAGAATTATATATTTAGCTGTGCCGAATCTTTGATACTCTTAATTAAACTTTTTCAGGAGAATATAAAAGATATATACAAACATATATCATTGTAAATGGTCTTAATACAGATACATTTCTTAGATTAGTGATTTCTTTACCTGTGATTTTCATATAATAAACCAATGTTTGACCACAGTTCCCATACAAATACTTCACCCGAAAATAACTTTTAATACCTAAACTGCCTTATAAATGTTATATACGTTAGCTACTATGTCATGACAAAATTTTGTCCTGGTAGGTCCAAAATAAGCCATAGTTCCCATATAAAGCTCCATCCTAAAATCTTATTATCTAAGATATCTAAATAATATTCAGCTTCTTTGAGCTTTTACATGAATCTTTACCTCGGGATTGTTTTAATTTTAACCAGGGTTTTAAAAACTGCACTCAACACCAAAAACTGTCGACGAAAAAACTAACATTTATGTACAACTTTTCGCTTTTTTAAGTTAGTTTGACAGCGACTGTTTACATTAAATGAATCAGAAGTAAAAGCAAAAGTTTTTTTGCCAATGAAAAATGTAGAAGTGAAAGCAATAGCAGCTTTTCTACTTTGACTGTAATTTTTTAAAAGCTGATTTTAACCAGTGTTCGAAAATAAACAGAACATTATTTACCGTTCGGCTCACACACCCAGGAACGATATCTATTTTAAGTGTTTATGTAGACGAACACAACCCTTAAAACCGTTCATTACTATTTTTAAGAAACAGCCGAACTTTATATAGTGTTCTCTTCTTCGTTAAAAAACAGAACAATTGTATTGATACTGTAGATAAACAATATGTTTTAATGTTCTGTAATGTTTCTTTTTGTTACATTGATAAAGAAATGAACAAACAAAAA
Source organism: Pollenia labialis (assembly GCA_949318255.1). Lineage (NCBI taxonomy): Eukaryota > Metazoa > Arthropoda > Insecta > Diptera > Polleniidae > Pollenia > Pollenia labialis. The sequence goes on along the minus strand of OX439140.1, from coordinate 26,018,362 downwards.
ATTTAAGCAATGACCGCAGCACGAACAGCTTGTGTGTGTATTTTGTATATGTTTTACTTGCTTTAAAAATATTTTGCTGGCTTTTTGTTTTTTTTTCGTATGTGTATTTTGGTTTTGTAAAAATGTTTGGTTTTATTTTACCAGCCAAAAGAGAGCTAAGCTCAGTAGAAACGAACGAATACTAATGTGCTAAACTGAACACAATGAAGATAAGAACATTATCAGTCCCCTTTTAGACAGGCAAAGTTTACTTTGACGAAGTTTGTTGAATTCTCTTTTAAACTTTGTTTCGTGTTTAGACACACAAAGTTTAATTTTGCAAAGTTTGGTTTTCTTTTGTTTGAATATAATATATAAACGGCGTTGCCAGAATAATGATTTTATCATATTTTTGATTATTTTTTTAGATATTTAATTTACTTTAAGTTTGTAAGTACAAAATACACAATTTTTTTAAATTTTTAAAACAATAAAGTTTTGTATCAACTTATTGTTTAATTAAATTGCATCTTTAATTCTGGGCATAAAAAATATTAAAACAAAAAAATGGTATAGTTTACAAGGTTTCGTTAAAATGTGCTAAATTCTCATTCCATACTATTGATAATCTTCGATTAGCGGTTGTTTGAGAATATGGAAGAAAAAAAATTTTTTGTAAAAAGAAAAAACGTATTTTTATAAAGTTTCATATATTTACGAATATTTACTAATGTATGTATGTATTTAAATTAAAATAGTTAACATAATAATAAGTTTGTTTTTATAAAAAATTTATAAATTTTTACTTTTTGCCATTGTTATTAAAAATTTTAGGATTTTTCTCTTCAAAATATCATTTTTTTCGCGAAATGAAAATTTTCTTTTAAAACATTCTGGCAACGCTGTATATAAATATAAAGTTGCAGCCAACTTCAGGTACAAACTACGAACGAAAAACAAAACGAAATTACGAGCACAGCAAAGTATGTACTCCCCTGCTATTCTCTTTTCCCCTCCCTTCTATAAACTCAAAACTTTGCAAAGTAAACTTTGCCTGTATAAAAGGGAACATATTTTATGTGTTTGTCATCTTAACAGGGAAACGTTATTCTTTTTAACAATATTGGCGTTTGGGTTTTCCACAAATCTATCTAACCGAAAACTAAGGTGCGATATTTACTGCCGTATTCATAAAAAATAAAATAAGTTAAAAATGTGTTTTAAGGCAAAATTTTCACAAAAATTTTTTTTTAAAATGCATTTCAAATCCATTTTAATTTTTTATGAATACGGCAGTTAGTGTTTATTTTCGAACAGTGATTTTATCTTTTTTGGGGTTAATATTGCTTAAAATATGTATTTTGAGATATTTTTCATAAAGAAGAGTAGCTCTTAATATAAAGGCTTATTTTTATTTAATTTTTAGAGCGAGTTTTCATTATTTTTTATGGTAACATTTTATTAAAAAAAATTGCTTGCATTGCGTAATGAAAATAACATCCGCACTATGACAAGTATCTTCGTTTTTGAGCCCATGACACTTTTTATCGTTGTGATGGCATCAGCTAAAATTATGTCATTATTGGGATGACAAATCGGCATCACAGTATTGGCAAATTGGGGTCATTTGAATAAAAAATGTCATCAGTGCGGTGACTCAGTAACATCGTAGAAAGGACTCATTAGGAAAAGACAAACCGTCATTTCGATTGACTTACGTCAAAGTGAGAGAATATTACCATTCTCTAGCCCGTTAAGCCTAGTACTCTGTTCGAACTTGCGAAAAATGTTGAGCAACATTGATTATTTCACACGAAAATTTTGTCATGTATCAATATTATCTATCCCGCGGTTTTTAAAAACTTAACGTTTTTATTAGTTACAAGTATACAACATTATTTTTGAAGGTTCACAAAACCCATAGTTGGGGGTAGTGCACTAAATGTTATTTTAATCAACATTGCACTCATACTTAATAAAACTGCAAACAATTAGTTTTTACAATTTTTTTTACCAGCTTTAGTGATGATTGGTATTTTTTTCACTAGCACTAAAAAAATTAATTGGTATTGAAAATTTTTTCACTATCGCTAACTGTGATTGTATGCATAAAATCTGCACTCAATCCAAATCTGTAGTTCAAAATTTGAACTTGCAATCAAAAACCTGTACGAAAACATAATATCACTAAAATTTAAATAAATTTAATTTTGTACGTGCATGGTTTTTGATTTTCCCGATGATATGCATAAGCAAAGGAAATTAAACTAAATGCAATTCTGTCAATAACGGAATAATTCTTGGATTTAATCGTTAAAACACAAGTTTTGTATTTTAAATTGTGTGCAAAATTTTTAGTCAAATAAGTGAAAAAAAAACTGCAGTTAACTGATGGTTGCTTTTTTAAATCAAACTATTTTATTTAGCGCAAAATGTTTAAACATTACACTTATGTGTAGTGAGATTGCTAATTTTCAATTCATCACTCAACATCAACCAAACTATTGCAATCGTTTTAAACTAGTGCACTACCCCCATCTATGACAACAACCATGTGTTTTGATAATTGTCATTAAAAAAAGTTAAACAATTTTATTTTAATAATTTTCTATAGAAAAAACAAAAAAAATTAATTTTATTATTAGTTTATGCATTTCTCTTTATTTTTCTTTTTGAAACGCTTGTTATAAACCCCACCTAACACATACAAAATAAAATATTACAAAAAATGATACGCTGTTGCTTAAAATTCCGTGCGAAATAATATGAGCTGCACTTGTTTCGCACGGAAAATAAAAATGTTGCTAGAAACATTTCGCATGTTTTTCGTAATATAAACAGAGTACAACTCTATCAACATTTTTTTGTTTGTATTTCACAGAAATTTTTTTTATATTGAGTTTGAAAACATTTCGCACGAAATACTGAACAGAGTACCAGGCTTTACACATGTTTGTATCACTTTTGTCCTTATCCGCCCTATGTTAACAGAAGAACTCTCAATTATAAGACACGAAGAGTATGTGGCTTTCGAAATCATTCTACTTGGAAAATTTGATGTATTTAACTAAGTAATTTAAGCAAAATGAATATGGGAATTTTTGCTTCTTATTTTACTTTTAAGACATGAAGATATTATTACTAAAACACAAAATGTGGCATCGAATTGATGCCACTGTAGTCATAGCATAGAAGACGCACAAATTTTGACAACAATTTATGATGACGTTCGTCATTAGATTGAAGAAACTTTTTGTCTCATTGAAGATATTTGTAATAACATGTATGGCACAAATCTGATGTTAGGGCATCATCAATATGAAGATGCAGTTTTGTATGAGTGTATAGAAATTACGTTGCCAAACATTAACACAGACATCAGCAAAAACGCATAATATCCTCTCTAAAATTCATAATGATGATAAAACTTTTTACGTTACTGTACTTAGTTCAACATAATTAAACCCAGCCTATTTCCAACTAAATTACTTTGATTATTACATGTGTTTAGTATGTTGACTAATTGATTTTAACAAGCAATTAAAATTCAATTTTCTACCAAAAACCACAAAATTAAAGTGAGCATAATTTGGGTTAACCATATTTATAAAAAAAAAAAACCAGAATATTATTATCAAATAAACAAATAAACCAAAAACAGCAAAGAAATAAATGAACGGACAATGTCAAATTTCAGATTGTATTTAATACAAATTGTAATTATTTACGGCATTTTCAAGTTAACAAAATCATCTGTAAGTAAAATAAACTCGACAAAGCTCTCATCCACAAATTTGTTTATATTCCCTTGATTTATTTAGCGTTCATTTGACATACGCTGGACTAAGGCCAATTGTACCATCATGGATGACAACTGGGTAGATTTGTTTGTGTGTCCCATTATAGAGATGCCCAAAAATCGTGGCAATTATTTACAGGTACATTTCAAGCCAAAACAGAATATTAATAACATGATGCTAGAATGTGTCATTAGAATACCGGGACCTAAAAACAAAATGGTTGACTTTCTAAAACAACGTACCGATCCCTGTAAACTAAGTTCTTTTCAAAGTAAAAGTCCCATTGTGTCTTCCATTTTCAAGAAACTGGCTACGGGCGACAATTTTCCTAAGAGCTGTCCTCTTAAAGCAGTAAGTAGATATATTTTGCTAAAAAGTTAATCTCTTACAAAATAATTTCTATTTCAGAATTTTACATACAGTGCGGCTCATTTTTCTTTAAATCCCGATTATTTTCCTGGTTTTACCCCGGAAATGAATTTTACTTCTATATTAAATGTATTTGTTGAGAAAAAGCAAGTTATTTATGCTAATTTGATAGCCAGAATTAAGAACAAGAATTCTAAAAGCTAAAATAATATAAACCAAAAATCTTGGTTATAGATTTTTTTAAAATAAAACAAGTAAAAAAGCTACTATCAAGATTGTAGAAATTAAAGTGGATCACCACCTACAATGAGAGATATGTCAATGGAGTTTCTAAAAAAGGAAATATTTTTTTTTTGCCACAACCGAAAAAACAGCGCTTTTTGTTTTTTGTTTAATATTAAGCGCCGCCAGTTAAAGTCCACTCTCATCGCATCGGATATCATTGCTAAGCCACGGCCAAGTCATAATTTATAATTATTTGCTTAATTTTAATTAATTATCATGATCTGTTATGGAAATATTATGAGGTAAAATTAAAGGAATTTTCAGGAGGAGATTTTATGTACGACGTATCGTAAATCAATGATCGTTCATCACAAAATTTAGTAGACTGATTTATTGTATTAATTAAAAAAAAGCTAAATTAGACCAAATATCAGTACATTAAAACACATTTTTTTAGAGTTTTAAAGTTCTTAATAAACCCAGGCAGTGACAGGAACAAAATTTTCCAACTTTTGATTTCAAAAATAATCATAAATCGATTAAGGTAAACCAGTTACGAACATTTTCCTCCTCGGTTTGTCAACTGATTTGATTTTGACTTTTGAAAGGTAGTGCACAATATACATACATATATTTTCTTTAAATGTGAGGGGGTAAAAAGGTTAAAACCTAAAGTAAAATAAATTCAAAAAAAAAATTAAGACTTATCGTTGTTCATTGAAAAAATAGGCTGACTGGTGTCTGGTATTTTTTGATATTCGGCCTTTTTGGGGAGTAAACGGGTATAACCTGGTTTTTGAAACTTTTTTTTTCCATCCCATCTATATTTCAAAGCAATAGCATAGAAATAAAGATAATACCAAATTCGTAACATCTCTTAAAAAATAAACATATAAATTTGATACTTTTTCGAAATTCGAGGTCAAAATCGTACCTATTTTTGGTACTTTATTTACAAAACATCTTTCTCCACACAGAAAAAAATAAAAATTGATTTTAAATAAAAAAAAATTTGTGATATTAATTGAAAAATTAATTAAATTTGCACCACTTAACAAATTAATAGTAGCATATAAAAGTTTAATTCACTTGATCAAACGTTTAATTCACTTAATTAAATTTTTAATTAAACCTGATTTTTATTTTGATTAATGCTTTAATCGGTGAACAATTTTCGGGTAATTTTTTGAGTGCATGTATTGACATATTCAAGTGTTTTAAATAATGGCATCGCACTAAAATATTAAAATTTTGGATACTTCAATGGAAAGAAAAAAGTATCAAAAAAGGGAAATAATGGAAATCTAATTTCTCTTTTCTTTTGCTGCATGTGCTACTTTTTGAATTTTTTATAATATAAGAGACACCAAATTATAGGTGCAAGGTCCTAAGTGAATAAAAACCCATAAGATAAAAAATGTTTGTACTTTTAAGTTCTTTGTTCGGTACATTTAAAATTTTCATTAATCTTGTAACGAGAAACATAAAACTAAACATGCATGGTTCAGAGTAAATAAAAATCTGAAAGGCAGAACTTATTGGTACTTTTCGTTCTACAACTGGTCCTTTTTAATTTTCGCTAATATTGGACCTAGAACCATAAAATTTAAATTGCAATATCATGACTAAGGGTGAGAATCTCTATGAGGGAACTTTTTGGTACTTTTTTGCTGTTCAAATGGTACCTTTTAATGTTTTTATTACTGAACTTAGAAATATTAAAAATGTTGGTAGTTTTTTGTTCTTCATGAGGTACTTTTTGAATTTTCATCAATATTACACCGAGAAACATAAAACAAAACATGCATGATTCAGAGTGAATAAAAATCTGTAAGAGAGAGCTAATTTGTACTTTATCGTTCTTAAACTGGTCCTTTTTTTTATTTTCGTTAATTTTCAACCTAGAAACATAAAATTAAAATTGCAATGTACTGAGTGGGGGAGAACCTCTAAAAGGGAGCTTTTTTGAACTTTTTTTGTTTTTAAAATGGTATTTTTGAATTTTTGTTTGTATTGGACCTAGAAACATTAAATAAAACACGCAAGATCCTGAGTGAATGAGAATCAGTAAGAGGGATCTTTTTGGTACTTTTTCGTTCTTTAACTGGTACTTTTTAAATATTTTTATTACTGAACTTAGAAACATGAGAAATGTTATTTAATCATGAGGTACTTTTTGAATTTTCGTTAATATTGCACCGAGAACCATAAAACAAGTCATGCTGAAAATCTGTTAGGGAGAGCCTTTTGGTACTTTTTCGTTCTAAAACTGGTACTTTTTTTAATTTTCGTTAATATTCAACTTAGAAACATAAAATTATAATTGCAATATCCTGAGTGGGGTAGAACCTCGAAGACGGAGCATTTTTTAACATTTTTGTTTTTCAAATGGTTGTTAGAAACATTAAATTAAGCTTGGAAGGTCCTGAGTGAATGAAAATCTGTAAGAGGGATGTTTTTGGTACTTTTTTAAACTGTTTTTTTTTAATTTTTTATTACTGAGCCTAGAAGCATAAAATTCAACATGCTAAGTCCAGAATGATTGGGAAGCTCTAAGAGGAGACTTTTAGGTACTTTTTTTTGGTTTTTTAAATAGTACTTCCTGATAGGCTGACTAAACTAAAAACTCAAGGGCTTGGGTGGATAACATATGGACCGGATGTTGGTCGCCCGCCAAATCAATCCGCTTATACGATTAAAAAATGCTCGAAACCTGTAAATTTACATACATGGTTTCTTCATATTTGCATTAATGATTATGTCCGATTTTTTACCACTGGGCAAACACTAGCCACCATATTCATAAACTTTTATTAAATCTAACAAAAGTTTATTAAGAAAAATGTTCATAGAAATTTTGTTATGTAATTTTAATTTTTTTATGAATACGGGGGTATTTTAAGTAAATTCCGTTCACTGGAAAAATGTTCATAGAAATTTTGTTATGTAAATAAAATTTTTTTTATGAATACGGGGGTATTTTAAGTAAATTCCGTTCACTGGTCCACTCGCATTATTAACGTCTTGATCGTCTCCAAATTCAAGTAACATTTGCTGTGTAATAATGTTTAATAACTAATGCCCAGTTCCAAGCGCAAACACAGGATACAAAGTAACAAAACTGAGGGAAATCATAAAATCTGTTTTTTATTATTTTGATGATTCTTTACTTTTTCTTTACAACACTCGCCACAGTATTGACAGTCAATAAATGAATTTTATTTGTATACATTCTAACTTTAACTACAAAAGTCATTTCCGGTGTAAAGCCAGGAAAATAATCCGGATTTAGAGATAAATGCTCCACAGCATAGGTGGTAAACTGAAATTGCACCGAAATAAAAAGCCACAATACAAAAATTAACATAAAACTCAACTTATTTACTCACCGCCCTTAAAGGACATTCAGAAGAAAAATTGCCCGTTTGTAAGATTTGTTTAGCTAAAGCTGCGACCGCGGGATTATTCGATTTACGTTTAGACATTTGACAGCCATCGACGCGAAATTGTATCAATTCCATATCTTTATTAATATCCGAGGGCATTGATACCGTAAAATCCATCAAAATTCTCTCAATAGTCTGGCTAAATTGTAAATGCACGGTGACATAGTTACCACGATTTCGAGGCAATTCGTTTAAGGAGCAATTAAAAAAGCCAAAATGGGGTTTTGATATGGCAGAACAGTTAACACTTCGCCACCGTATGTCAAATGTCTATTACAACTGATTTACTCTGATCAATTTCGAACTTACCAAACAATTACAAAGATTTAAGTTTAGAATAACAAGTAAGGAGATTTTTAGTAGAGCCATTTTGCATTGGGATTTTTTTTTATAAAACTTATTATTAAAACTTAATATGCATATTTTCAATTTATTTATTGGCTTTAATCGTATCTTTCTAATTCGATTTGTTTCCTACAATTGAATTGAACCTTTTACTTTGCTTTTTAATATTAAGCTTAAATTTTCAATTATATAGACATTGAATTATATTTTTTTTTTTTTTTTTGCTTTATTTAACTAAAAATAAATGTATAATATGCAATTTTTTTGCAATTTAACCACAAGGTCAAAATACTTTAAGGGTTTCTCTTTTAAAAACAATTGAAATTAAAATTTGGCTTTCTAACTTGAATACCCTTCAACACATTGGGGTTTATATAAGTTTGTCATTCCCTTTGGTAAATAAAGTACATAAATGATTCTTTTGAGTTGAGAAAGTTAACTTTACGATTTCCATATGACCCCATATACGATGCAGGCCAGGGTGTTAAACATCTCTATTTACGGGTAAAAGTTGGCAACAATGTCTTTTTTAATACCTGATTTTAAAGTTTTCTATTGTTTTGAGGTAAGCAGCTTGCATTCGTAAAAATGCTTTGGGCGGGGAAGCAGCTCGCGCGTATCATCGACATTATATTTTAACAGCAATCAGGCCGTTTCAATTCGCATTGGCTAATGTCGTATAACTGTACCCAGTTTCACTGTTTGCGGGTTTTAAGATTAAACAAGACTAGGTAAAACCCAGGCGAATTAAGTATTGGTGGAGTACCACTAAAAAGTAAGGCGGTAAGTTTTTTTTTTTTTTTTTTTTTGTTTGCAGCCCCATTTTAGTCTTCTCACTATCATTTAATGCGTTATCTTCTACTTCTAAGTTTTGTTTTTTTTTTTTTTTTTTTTTGTTCATTGTTTATTTATTGAATCTTCATATATTAAATATGAACTAACAATAATTAATCAAATCTTATCCTAATACTTTATTTATGTCCTGCCAGTGCCAGTATCTAAGTTTTGTGAGGTATTTTATAGTTGGATTTACTTAACTGTACTTTCCAACTAATTTTTTATAGCAAATAGTTCTATTAAAAAAAAATTATATTTATTTGTTAATTATATCAATAGTTTTTTTTTTGCTATTTTAATTTTTAATAGAAAATTGTATAATAATGACATTATTGACTAACAAATTATTATAATTAACAAATAATTACAATATGCGGTGAGGTAAAATTAATAAAAAAAAAAATAGAATAATTAAATATATTTACGAGTATCATTTTAGGTTGACACATGGTCTAGCTTAGAGTGTGATTTTGTTGAAAAAATATGGAGAAAGTGCTATCGAAACAGGTTTAATGGAAAGTTAACAAGTAAGAGGGCTTTATTCCACCGACAGTTAGAATATTTCAGGAGTGGGATCTATAATAATAATTTACAGACATCAGCATTAAAATTGGTTGAGATTTAGACCTGCATTAAATTATTGACCGACAATCAGAAGAAAGTTTTATGCTTTTTTTTTAGCAATTTAAACAAGCTTGATTCGTAATGGTCTAAGCCGATTTAAAATGATTTTCAGGAGGGGAATTTATATTGGAGCCATGGTCAGTTATGAACCAGTCATTCCAAATTTATGCAGAGTGATTTTTGGTATTAAAATACATTAATTTTATTTAACTTCAATACTGCGGTGAAATTTGTTTTAGCGTTTACAGTGAATTTTAGCAGGCTGCTTAATATGAGATCTTAGGTAAATTATAGATGGTATATTAAAAAATGTATACAATTTTTCTTGGCCATAGGTAGCTAAGTTGGAAGAAATTTTACCACAATAAATATATCTGCTACGGTTTTAGGCGTATTTAATCAATTAACCAGAGTAAGCTTTATATAGGGCCTAGGGTAAGTTATGAACCGATCTGCACAAAATTTTACAGTGTTATTTCTAGTCCTATAAAACTGTGATGTAATAAATTTTATTATAAAAGCATTGTTTATTACGGGCTTAGACGTACTAAACTGTTATTTGGGAGTAGGGTTTATAAGGGGCCTAGGGTTAATAATGGACCGATCTTTACGAAATTTTCCAGTCGATTAAAACGAGTTTGTGCAAAATCTTATATCACTCCGTGCATTCTTCCACCAATAATGTTAGTTTTTGTAACAAAATTATCAAATTTTTAGGGTGGTAGTTCCACATTTTAATTCATACCTCTGATCCTACTAACCCGATTTTGCTGGATTTCAATCCCAGGCTGCCTAGGATAATTACGAGCAGTTTGACACCAAGTTTGTTCATTTCTTTTGAGTTCTTTGAAAGTGAGCGTGTTTTCAACAGACGGACATGGCTAAATCGACTAAGAATTACTCAAGGAGCCAGAATATACATATATACTTTATGGGGTCTTAGATATATAGTAAAAAGTTCCTCATGGAATAACAAACTTCGTATACCCTTTTCAAAACTAATTGTGGCCGAAGGTATAAAAAATAAGTGGTTCGCTTTAATGAACCAAGTACAAACCCACCACAATAAAGTATTGATTTGGTCATTCAGTTTGAAATACGCAAAGTTATAAGCAAATACCCAGTAAAATATATATATTTTTGCTCGAAATGCGATACATCTTGCATAAGATGACTAAGAAGTCAAAAAGTTATTTTTAGACCACGGAGTTGTTTGGTATGATATACGCCTTCCGGAATAATTCTTTTGTTTTTAATTTTTTTTTCAGATTTGGACCATGTGCGTGGTCAGGTATTGGAGCGGGTTCGCTTCTAGGCTCTTTGTTGGTCACACTGTTTCTGAATGATTTATTTTCCAATTTCAGTAGTAGTTGTTGCAGGCCGTTAGTATTTTTTGATGGCATTTAACTATTGTGTTCTCGTGATTGGCAATCACAAGTTGAATGGTAGGATGTAATTAATCGGGACTTAATTATGTTGAGTAATTAAATTTATACTAACTTTCTCTAGGTGAATACCAGTGAAACTAAGGCGATGATTTTTAGATTTGAAAGACGTGATACGACTAAAGTGGTCTTGGATTTGCGGATTTGTTGATTGTTGTGCTGTTTTTGATATTGTAAGCCAAATGAAATGAAAACTAACACTGAAATAATAATACCGACTCGTTCAGTATTGACTGAAATATTTATATATTAAATTGAAAGAATACGAAAAAACAGAAGAAAGAAGCAGCATGTAAATGAATTGAAAATGATAATTACAGCAAATTTCGAACTACCAGTACCACTGGTTAAAGATTGATGTTTGACTATTGGCTGGCAGAGGTTAGAACGTCAAAGAATTCTAATGATAGAATGTGGTGATTCCTGAAACATGAAACTTCAACCCGAGTTCGATTCCCAGCTCAGCCAAGAATAAAAATGATCAATAAATTTTATTAAATTTCATGTTGTACCCATACTTGCTTCGGTAAAAATTATTTTATGAAAATTAAATTTGATGAACACAAGCCTAAAGGCAGAATTAGTCTTTACTTTCTGTTTCTGTTCTGTTCCGTGCCGTTCTGTTTCGGAATTGTAATAGTTACTTTTTCTGTAGCAACTTATCAGCCGTTTTTGACAAATTTATTAGTTTTGCATCGTCCATTGTTTTATTTCAATAAGTTTAAAGCACATAAATTTGAAGAAATTAAATTTTATGAATTCTTAAAATCAAAAAATAGTTACTTCAATATAAATATGTATTTTTATTATTACAATTACTTAACAAATTTTTGATTTTAACAAACTGAACCGCAACAGAACAGAAAAACTAATCAATTTCACAGGTTTTTTAATAACAAAAACAAAGCAGCTGATTCGTAACAGAACAGAAAGTAAAGACTAACTGAGCCTTTACTGAAAATATCAAAAATTATATTTGTACGTATTGCACAAGTGACATCTCTTACAAGGACTTTAAAAATTCTCAAATGCTAATTTTACGGTGTAATAATTCCACGAATGAACGATCGTTGGTTGTTCAGGCATCAAGGTTATGGAATGTTTTGCTTACGTGCCTTCTCATTGTAGAGCATTTTAAAATATCTTGTTCATTTTTTTTCTTTGATTAATCCCGTTTTTATAATTATTCCCAATCCGCTTCAAAAACCCCCATTTTGTCGGCTTCTGTGCATTTATCATGTGTGCTAGATTTTATGTGTGTGGAAGCTGCTACATCTAATTTTATAAGCCTAACTTTAAAAAATTGGAAATTTAATTTCTGCTGGAATAATGATTTTAATTATAACATATATGAGTATAAAGTTTTGGAAATACCCCAGATGAAATAATGGGAATTTATAAAAGTTTACTTTTATACCTTGGATTTTAATTAATCTTTTGTCATTTTCTTAACGAGTACAGTGGTATTTCAATATTAATTTGGAGAAACATTAGAGAACATGTATTAACTAATAATTAGGGGGACTTCGGGTTCCCCAAAATTTGTATACCCTCCACCACTTGTGCTGTATAACACAGTACAACATTTTTCAGGTGATTGATTCGGGACTCAATTCTGATAATTGGTTATGAAAGAAGACCCAAAAAGAAGAACTTCTGCATAATAAGTTTGGTCATGGTACATCAAAAAATCATTAAAAATTAATTTAAAGTTAGTAAGTATTGTATAGGGGAATTTGTCACGTTTTAGGCTCTTTTGTTTGTCATAACTCGAGAACCACTAGTCCGAATTAGCTGAAACAAATTGAAAAAATTAAGAATTACAATTCCTTTAATCTGTTCATAAAACGTTTCGCTGCATAAGCAACAGTTTCGCAGTTATAAAAAAAAGTATAAAGAAAAAAAATGTTTTTTGCCCAAAAAATTTAAATTTTTTATTTTTAATTCATAAAAAATCCAAAACGGTAAAAAAGTGTCAAGTCCTATTACTTTCATGTAAAGTCGCATAACCTATGAACAAAATGTATTTTGCTACGATATTTTTCATTTGCACTTTTGCAAGACTAATACTGACTCCGTTATTATGTTATGGCAGGGCATTGCTAAGAACTTTAAGACAAATATCACATCCATTTGTATATTCCGGAATAACTTTTTCTGTTACATCGACGTAATAACAAACATTTAGATTGAGTACTTTGGATAAAGTTTTTTGGTCCCGGGTACTGTAAAAATAAGTTTTTTTTCGGGAAATATTTTCCTAATAAAAACCCTATTTTAAAGACTTTAAAAATAAGTTGTAATCGTTTGATTCTACTAAAAAAAAATTGGCATACTTTAAGTAACAAGCAAAAAAAACTAAAACTTCCACAAAATATTAATAAATTCGATGAAGCAAATCTATGTCTGGCAAATGCATAAGAAAAATGTTAGTTTATTGTTAACAAAAAGAAACTATCCACTAGAAAGAATAAGTAAACAGTATTTCTGTGCATTTCCTTGCTTATCTTATCATTTATTTCACTTGACTGCATTATAATATTTAAAATAATTTTTTATTCTTATTCAAATTCCGTTTAAAGAATCACAAATATTACATGCCTTCTGTCTGGACATATGGCTAATGCATTAAGGATGAACGGAAGGACAAGTGATTATTATAAGAACAATAATAGTTAGTCAAACTGGCAATGAACTCAGCAGCTGACGAACAATCAAATCTTCCAGCAGCCCTACAAACTCAACTGACCAAGACCCATTCACCACTTAAACAGTCTAGAAGTTAACAGAATATTTAAGGCAGTAAAAAAAATAAAAGAGAAAGTTAAAAGATAATTCTTAGCAATACACAGTGGCGTATATTTCAAATATTGTGGAAGTGTAATTTTTGTAGGCCAAAAATTAATTAAGTCCATTTCGGATATCGTGTTTTGAACTTAATCGTATTTTAGTGACGGTACTCTTAAACATTCAAAGCAATTGGTAGTCGAACGGGACAAGAAATTAGCCCTTTTTTCGCCGCACCAAAGAACAGAAAAAACAGAAAAAAAGTATTGCAACAAAAAAAAAGAGTAAGAGTGCTGGTAATTGTAATCACCAGGCGGCAAAAAATGGTTTAATAAATAAAATTTTCTTAATAGTTTTTGACCAGCGTTGATGAAATATATTGGCTTTATATCCAAAAAAAATCTATGATTGTGTTAGAAAATTTTTTTTAAATTTGTTGTTATTACTATACACGTAGTCTTCTATATGTCTTTAAAAAGAATCATAATAATAAGAGAGCAGGGGCATGTAAGACCGAAAAGTTCAAAAAATATGTAATAAAAATGCTTTACCCAAACAATTTGATTATCATGAGGCACTTTGGAAAAACTAAATAAAATTTTACTTTCAAGGTTAAGATTTTTACTTTTTTAAATTAAACTATTAAAATTGTGTGTGCCACTGTGCAGCTCAACGAACCGTTTGGTCACAATAATGCCAACAAGAGGAAGGACGTCATGGTGATGACGTTTGCTATTTAATTTACTTCCAACAAAATTTGGCATTTAATGCAAATGTCATTCTCTCTTTATTCCTTTTTTCCCCAACAAATTCTTATTTTTCTTGTGATTTTACAGCTTTTTATGTGAATTTAAAAGAGCAAAGAAAATAATGTTTTTTTTTTGATGACTTTATAAAAAAAAGTGAATAAAATAGCTCTAATCGATAACTGAGAGTAAAAGAATGTATATGAATCATGAAGAGTTGCACTTCTAGGAAGATGGAATGAGAAGCTCAAAAAAGTCTAGAAAAACAGCAAAAAGGGCTACATTCGGTAATAACGAATCTTATACATAGTATGCCCATATGGTATGGCCGCTGTTGTGTCAAAACTATTATTTTGGGAAAAAAAATGTTATTATACATACATATCGCACTTGATCAACAAGACGGTAGTAACTCAAAATTTTAATTTCTTCACTTTTTGGAAAAAATCGAAAATTTAACCAACGTAAGGTTGGTTAAAAAAGGTTTTTTCATATGCCTTTAATGTAAAATTAAAAATTGTTATGCTTCTACGGAAAACTTTTCTATTGTGAGTTAATACCCTCTTGTATTCTTTCAAGTTTATTTATTAGTAATTTATGAGTAAAAATTAGAGGCATTCGGGTTTTTTTGCTTATATTTCAGCCATTTTTAGACCGATCTCTTCTAATTTTATTAGCAAAGTGTAAAAAACTTTATGTGATATTAAAATCTTACAACCCCACATCTAATGTCCTCGAAAACCTATTTTAACATACATACGGACAGACGGACATCGGTAACTAAGCTAGTGAACTCCGCTGTTCAAAAGGCGACGGAATATATACAGTTTATTGGGTCTTAGATCAACATCGCTTAAATTACATACGGAATGACAAACTAATACATACCCTTTCCATCGGATTTTAAGGTAGCTTTATAATCCAGTACCGATATGTTCTGTAACTTTTGTGAGAAGTTCTCGCATCGAAAAGCTGTGAAAGAAAATGCCCCATCATTCCTAGAAAAGTAAGAAAAAGTGTGTCTGTAAATCATGTCGAAACCTATCAAAAAAGATTACGTCGTAGCGTTATAAATGTCATAACATTTCACTCGAAGCCGATGTGACATTGCAGACGTTGAGTCACACATATTGTTGACGGCGACCAAAATTTACTTAAATTGAAAAATTGTCAACGACGCAGGCGAAAATAAAACTGTACAAAATAATGTAACGAGCTTTGAAAACATTCGTATTAGGATAAGATTTGATTATTTTTGGTAGTTTATATTTAATCTTTGAAGATTTAATAAATAAATAATGAAGAAAAAAAAGTTAAGGATTCTTTCATGATATTAATCGCCAATTATAAACTACTTTGTATAAAACTTAGGCCCTAATTTTGTAAAACACAACGCAACGACAAAGAATTACATTGAAAGCAAAAACAAATTTATAAATATTTTGTAATTTTGTTGTCGCCTCTAGCAGAAATTCACATTGATTTCATACGCCTCATTGCTTGTGGCGTTGAAAATGTTAAAACGGTAATTAAATTTCTGTACAAAGCAACAACAAAATTACAAAATATTTATAAATTTGTTTTTGCTTTCAATGTAATTCTTTGTCGTTTCGTTGTGTTTTACAAAATTAGGGCCTTAATTTTAAGAGCGACTCTTTTATTCAAGCTCTTGTTTCAAAATTTTAGTAGACATTAGTGTTTCGCATTTTCCGAATACTTCTCCAAATAACGTGTTTTACATTATTGGAAATCCAAGGAAAAAAAGAAAAAGTGGTCAAGATATTATCAAGTATTGACAACTAATGGTAATTTAACGGCTTCAAGTGTTTTGAAAAAAAAACAAAAAAATTTTGAGTTCAACAGAAGTCGCTCAACTTTTCGTTTTTTTTTTTCAAAAAGCTGGAAGCCGTCGTCAAATCTCCTTATCGCAATACAAAAGATTTTTTAAGTATCCTTGTGGGAAATTTGTGTCAATTAGTTCAACAGCAGGTCCTGGGATTTGTGAGAATAGAACAAGTACAAAAAGAAAGGACTCATTACCAGTGAAAGAAGAACCAATCCCTAACTGGTTTCTGAGGAACAAAAAGGTAGAAAAAATAATAAATTACAATACAGTCTTCAACGGTGCTGTGACACATTTTTTGGAACGTTCTAAAATTTGGTTCCGGAATTTAATTCTAGGACTTGTTTTATTAAAATAATACTACATTGTATTGAAATAATACTGCATTGTAGTAACTGACAGAAAACACGTTCATTGAGAATAGATATGTGACTGGTCAAATGGTGTCAATTGACCCCCTCCAATGACAACCCCATGTAAAAGTGATAGGTCTTGTTCATATAAAGTTTTAGAACTAGAACCGGTCTCTACCACCAAAGACCTATCACGGGTGTCAGTTCGCTTCCCTCTAGGGATATTCTTATAATCGTAAGATTCTTTATTCCTGTTATGAAAAGATTCTATCGGTCAATTAGTCGAGGATTATATCCTCGCCCAAAAGTCGTTAATAAAGTTTTAAGATTTGCAAATTAATGAATTCGATATTGATCGAACTT
Source organism: Pollenia labialis (assembly GCA_949318255.1). NCBI lineage: Eukaryota > Metazoa > Arthropoda > Insecta > Diptera > Polleniidae > Pollenia > Pollenia labialis. The sequence continues at coordinate 26,001,200 of OX439140.1, read as the reverse complement.
TCCATTTTAATTTTACTGTAATATCGATCAGTATCGAATGTCAAAATGTTCCCCTGATTCTCAAGTTCTGTTATTAACATTTGCCTCGGTAGGTATTATGCGTTTGTGATAAGGCATGTCCCACATAGAAATGTAGGTTCAAGCTTTTCTTTTAAGAATCCATCGAACAATATCCGTATGTATACTTAGCTACCCCCTATGAAGTATTTAGGGAAAAGTTTATAAAATGGTCCACGTTTTGCTATTACATCCTCTGACGAAATCATATGCAGCCAATACCTGAAATTCGGCAGAATTTAAAACGGATAGATCTCTTGAGAACGGGTCTGAACAGAGATACTATCTGATACCACGGGAGTCAGTCTGATATTACAGCACCGGAGTGAAGAGAGATATTGAAAAGCGTGCATCGAGGGCTGATTTTTCTTTACCTGTGAAAAAGTTCGGCTCTATTTCTATACAACAGATGCTGTTTGTTATTTCTAAAGCAGCTGAAGCTTGATAGCTCCAGCTCATAAATAATGGGCAAGTGTATAATTTTGCCGTATCGTGTACTCAAAATTGCTACCTGGTGGTGGCGTTTTCCCACAGGAGCGGTTGGTAAACGAATTTTGTATCACCTAGTGGTTAAGACCACCAATGGGTAATGCTTAGGCGGCAGGTGGCCGTGTTCATCTTTTCTAATCATGCTCAGCTGGCTAATCGTCTGTCCATGTAAACTTTGTGCTCAGCATACAGGGCACATTTCAGGGATAATTCGTTAAAATTTGGAATACGGGATTTAATTGTGAAAAGGACAAATGTTGAGAATCGGTCCATAGTTCGAATACAAAACTCTTTCCAAAATAGAGTCCTAGTAACCATAAACCATTTTATATACATACATACATTGCTCTAAGGTTCTAGGCTGCCACAAAGCGACACAAACCTTGTTAAAAGAATAAATTCGACCCAAAAATATTTTATTGAAACCTTAAATAAGCAGAATTTATCCAACTCGAAAATCAAAAATTGATTTCAATGCCATAACTTTCTTAAAAATTTTGTTATTAATAATTTTGCGATGATAACTTTCATAATAGTTTCTATGCAGTGTCCACAATTTTTGTCAACAATTAAACATATGTATGTCCCAAATAATTTCCCATCATAAAATTTATTTTTGGTCACAACACCTCACAGAGACAACATAATTTTGTTCTGGAGGATCCAGTGTGGTCCCAATTTGGTTCTTATCGTCACTCTCGAAAATTTGTCAGTAAATGCTGAGGTGGTGTTATCGTCGGGCTTGACGGCCTATACTTTCATATTTGTTTTTTTTTCCTCTCATATTGATAAACTGACCACTTAGTATTACAAAATGTAATTCAAAGGCTTTAGAAATCAATTTCCATAATTTACGAATTAGAAACTTCCGGTAATTTTGCAAATAGTTTTATCTGAAGTTTTCAGGAATTTTTTTCCCCGAATAGGAATCCAACATAGAAACCCCCATTAACCATAATCTAAACGTGTGAATTCGTTAACCACCTTTGTAGAAAGTCTCTTTTTAAGAAACTTGAATAACATTAACTGAACTAAAAACTTTATGGGATAAGAAATTGTTGTCGAATTTCTAAAATTCTGTTGAAAGTTTTTAAATTAAGTCGTTCACCAGCGATAATGATCAAAGTGCCTCCTCAGTTTGAAACAATCTCTTTCCTTTGATAACTTTTTTTTCATATTGTATTTCGCCTATAAAAACCACGACAGACATGCATTTGTTTGGCAAAAATTTAAACAAAATGATGTTGCAAAAAAAAAAAAAAAAATTCAAAAGAAAAATTTAATTGGCCTTTTAAATGTTAGAAATATAACAGATAATTGACAGTTAGTTTTTTCACTCTTTTATTTTTTGTTCAGAATCAAATACAGTAACTCTTTAAACTTACACCTCAGCTATGGAGAGGGTATAATGCGTTTGTGCTGATGTTTGTAACACCTTAAAATATTGGTAGTAGACCCAAACTTTAGTATGCCGATCGACTTAGGAACAATTTTTTAATCAATCTTTGGATGTCTGTCCGTTAGGTTTACGTTTTTTTAAATACTTTAAATTTGTTAGGTTTTTAAACTTTTTTGGGGGGAAAAGATAAATAATAAATGGCATCACTGTTCCACAGCAATCCTAAAATCACGCAAAATCAAACACATTTCATATAGATGAAGATTCCTAAACAATATTCAAACATTATTTTGTTTAAGCGGTTCAATTATAGCTCATGGGTCCGAATTAGTTTATACTCTCGAAAATATTTCAAGAACTGTAGTGTAGAGTGTCATACAATCGGGCTTGATCTACTGTACTTTCGTTATTCTTTTTTTTTTAGATGTTAAAATTTTCGTGGTTTTATAACAAAAAAAAAAAAATTTAAGATGAAGAAAAAAACACAAATTCAACATTTCGTTGTAGGTAAATACGGGTAAATGTGTGTTTTTGGGTTTGTAGATCTCTTATCTGTCATGATGATTGCGACGGGCTTATGTTTCTTTAACCGAACCAAGTAAATGGGGAATAAAAGTCAGTTCGATAAATATCTTGAATTATTGTTTAAGTGTTGAAAAAAATAGCTAAAAGCTAAACAATAATAAAAACATACACCAATAAAATGTGTTAACTTTTTAGTTTATTTATTTGTTTTTGGTTTAATTGAAAATAAACAAAAAATTTTTTTTTTGTTTCATTTCGTTTCAAAATAAATTTCATGCAAGCACAATTAAAGTATAGTTTAATGAACTAAGATTAGAGGCGGTTTTGCAGTGAAAGTTGAGTTTTAACGAATAAAGTACTAAAATATTAGTTAGTACTACATTTCGAAATTTACTTACAAAAATTTAAATTTTATGTTTGAGTTTTAATAGGTATAGAAACAAGTAATAAAGTACAATAAGTCAAGATTGATCATTTGAAACCGTACAACGCTTTGGTTTAAAAAAAGAATATCGGAATGCCATATTCAGCCGTATCGAATCTTACGCTCTAAAAAAATCTGACATCACAAGTTTTTAGCCCAAGGAAAACAGTAAGAACACTTTCCTTCTCTGTTGGTCAACCGATTTGAACAAAAAATACACAATTTGTAATAAACATAGAAAGAAAGATTATATCAAATTCGTTACATATCTAAAATATACAAATTTGGTACTTTTTCGAAATTCGAACGTTGAAGGGATGGAAATCGTATCTATTTTGGTACTTTTTTTTTTAATGAATAATGTTTCCTTATTCATTAAAATATATGTATTAAATCACGGGCTCTCACTACAATATTGAAATTTTTTGTACTTCAATGGGAGGAAAAAAGGGAAATTAAATTTATTTACTTTTCCGTTCGGCTTGTGTTAATTTTTGAATTTTCTATAATATTGAACTCATAAACAAATTATAAAAGCAGCGTTTTGAGTGAATGAGAACCAATAAGATGAAAAATGTTGGGACTTTTTTGTTCTTCAACTGGTACTTTTAGAATTTTCGTTTATATTGGACCAAGAATTAATTAAACCATGCATTGTCTGAGTGCTTTTTAGTACTTTTTCGTTTTACAACTGGTACTTTTTTTTATTATTCGTTAATATTTGACCTAGAAACATGAGAATCTATAAGAGGGAACTTTTTGGTACTTTTTTGTTCTTTAACTGGTACTTTTTGAATTTTCTTTAGTATTGGCCTTAGAAACATGAAATTAAATCTAAATGGTTCTGAGTGAATAAGAATCTGTAAGAGAGATCTTTTTGGTATATTTTTTTTCTTAACTGGTACTTTTTTAATATTTTTCAATACTGAACCCAGAAACAAGATGCAGAGTCCAGAGTGATTAGGAATTTATAAAAGGGTACTACTTGGTCCTTTTTTCAATTGGTAGTTGCTAATTTTTTTTATATTATTGTACTTATAACATAAAATTAAACATTCACGTATTTGCGTGGCAAAAAACATAAAAAAATCACAATTAATTAAAAATGTTCTTAAGAGGGATGGTAAGCAAACGATTTATATTTCTCCTCCACGAACCTGTTCCTATTTTTTTGGTGGGATTTAGGTGAAGGAAAACTAAGATTTTTCTGTCCACTGTTTAGGTCTTTATGATAAAAAATTTTCTGGCAGCACAGCTCGTAAGACAAAAATGATATTTAGTGACTTTTAAACACGTTTTAGGTTTGATTTTAATTCAATAATTTATAGCATTTTTTTCAAAAAGACTAAATAAAAAATATTTTCAATATTTATTTTTTAATGTTTAAACTTTGTGATTTTTAAGTTGTTTGTTAGTTTTTTTTATAGTTATCGTTTTTTTTTGGGCTCCTTCGACTTCTGGGCAACCAAAACAGTAGCATGTTGCCAGCACTCAAAAGAGTTTTAAATGTCAGTGATTTATTAGTTTTCAGTTTGTTTGGACTATAAATAAAAGACGCTTTAAATATCAGAGCAGCTTTTTGTTTAGCGTTCAGAACCATCAAGTTCTGTTTTTAGAAATTCAATTTATTAATTTAATTGCATATTAAGCTAAGTCCAAAGTTCGTTTGGAGTCCGGTGACACTTTATGAAGAAGTTATTAAACAATGATTTTATATGCAGCTCAAAAAACCGTTTTTTTTTTGTGGAGGTTTGGTTTTATTTTTAGTTTATTTTTATGAATTTTTTTATGTGCTTCGGTTTTAATTTATTTTTTTTTATTTATATAAAGTAGTTTTTTATTAAATCAGCGTTTTATTTGTTTTTAATTAATCAGCATACAGAAGTTAAAAGTTTATTTTAGAATAATAAAAATTATGCGATCAATTAAAATTTTAGCAGTGAGAAGATTTTCTTAATAAAACTTTAAAAATTTTAGAATAAAATAATTTAAAAACAAATTATATCAAAATTGTTTAAAGTTTTACTCGAATTTCCGTTATTTTTTTTAATATACTCTTCACCACATGAAGTGGTGAATTAGGATAAAAATAATAAGCTTATGCATATTTGGATTGAAATCGAGTACACTCGTTTAAATAGAAAAAGAATTATGGACTAAAATGAAGACCAACCTTCCAAAAAGTTAATATTTCTATATTCTTTGTATACTCTCCGCCTTTAGTGCTGAATGATGGTATACTATATTTGTCAATCTTTGTGAAACTTTTAAAATATTCATCTAAATCACCTTAAAGTCAATATATTCTGTGTCCTTGAGTTATTCTAAGTAGATTTAGGCATGTCCGCATATCTGTCTGTTTGTCTGTCCGGGCACTGATTTAAAGTATTGATGGTTTAAACCGGCAGAAGTTCCTTTTTTCGTATTAAAGGCAAATAAAAAAGTGTAGACACTTTGTTGACAATGTCGCAAAAAAGTCACCTAGATAGGTGACAAAACTGGTGACTAAGAGACACTTGCACCGGAGTTTCCTTCAAGAAAATTAAGAATTTAATTTGTAATTGTTGTTTAAGTTGTGTGTCGCTATTTAAACAGTATAAAAAAAGAATTTGCGTAACCTGGAGGCAAATTATGGCAATCGTGATCGAATACTTTTTCGATTTGAAAGCAAGTTTTTTCTCATTCATTCTGTCTTTAATGAGTTTTTATTGCGTTTTCACTGATAAAATAGTTACGATTCGTTCAGTATCGACTGAAATATAATTGCTTTCGAATTGAAAAACTCTTCGATCATAAATTGCCCCCTCAACGTCTGTATTTTACTTAAAATTTCCTTTATCTCAGTTTATTAATCATTTGAAAAACTATTATTTTCAATCTTTTTTTTTTGTAACTTTTAAAAATTTACAATGTTAATATTAATAAATTATTTAACGTCAATAAAAATATAATTATGTATAATAATTTAAACTTCAAATGCAAAAACTAAAATAACAAGTTAAATAAATAAATAATTAAGAAACATAACAAATATGAGAACTCAACAAAGTCCGGCTTGACACGGGCAGTATTAAATAAATAAATAGCGGCGCCAACAATTTGTTTACATATTTTACTCTTGACAAAATCTGAATATTGGTTTATTTGATTTTTGCTTTTAATTTATTATGAGAACGTCTGAACGAAATTTATTTAGACAATTAAACAACAACAAATTGCCTTAACAAGTCCATTTAGAATTTCGTCTTAATATTTGTTTATAATACATTTTAAGTTAATTCTTTTAACAAATATGTATTATAAACCAAGAACAAAAAAGCAACGACAAAAATTTCCAAAACGAAAAAAAAATTTGATATATGGGAAGTACAATGAATGTAATAAATATTTGCAAATAAATCTGTTTTATTTCGACAAAACGTCCACTGCCGCTTAGGCTAATTTTTTTTCATGAGAATTAATTGTTTTTATGTAAAATAATAAAGTAATTAGTTATGGGATATAACACCTTTTGAAACTGCGTATTCGTTCATTAACAATCATTTTATGTTGATAATTTTCTTGTTCTTTACCTTGAACTTGAACACATCTATCAAGTTACGAATACAAAAACAAAAGGAAAAAAGAAAATTGACGAGTATGGTCAAGTCTGTACCTCTAAACATTATATTTTCCTCTCTCTCCCCAAAACAGAAAGACTTGACGATCCATACTGAATGTGTGTGAACCAACGCTTACATCCCAGTAAAAAAATTCTTCTTGCTTCAATAAGAGAGCTTTTATATAGCAGTAAATGATAAAGAATAAAATATAGAAAAAAGCTGCTATTTTAGTGCTGACAACGATGAGGTTTTAGAGCGAAAAAATACAAACATATAATGGTTTACGAAAATTATTGAAACAATGCATTTAAGCAATTAAAATCAAAAAATCAATGGATATGGAAATATAGTTAGCCCTTAAAAAAGCGCTTTAGGAGTGCTTTGTTTGCATGATAAAAAAAGCGCTTATTGGCAGCAGTAAATAGTCCTCCAAACCGGGAACACTCCATACAAAAATCAGCCATCTTATCAGCAGGTTTGAAGCAATTTGAGGCATGCATTCATACATAAAACCTGCTCCTTTTGGAGCACATTTTTTACTGGGATTTTACCTATTTGTCATACCTAAATATGACTTTTTAACTGGATTTCTATTAAGTTTTATTAGATCTAAAATATTTTTCATTAAATATTGGGTTTTTAAATATGTAACACCTGCCATTTTTAAAAAAAAACATCGATTAAGCGAGATTAAACTACACAGTTCAAACCCAATATACTTATGTTAAGGCTCTTATATACAGAAATATTAATATAATAAAATTTGTTACTATGTGCTTCATAGAATTTCATTATACATACATTGATATTTACATACATTACTCGACACTATAAAACGAAATTAATATTTACTAAAATGTCATTTAAACTTAAAACAAAACAAAAACACACAGATCAAATACCCCTTCACTCGCTCTCAAACTCATGTTCATTTATTATACATACACAAATATTATGATGTCAAAAATCCTTTATTTGCACGTGTAAACAAATAAACACATAAATACGTTTACATTGTACTAGACCAGAAATAGAAGGTTAAAATAAACATGATGTTGATGTTGTTGTCTGCTTTTTGAGCGTATTAAAAAAAGTATAATTGTGGCTTTGGATCTGTGGCAGATACATTTGCATGGTGTTTGTTGCAACTAGTGTCAATATGCAATTAACACATTAAATACAATATAAAATATGTAAATATTGATTTTAACATTTACATAACACTATTTGTCACCATAACAATTACAATAGAAAAATAAAATGGGGATTTAAAATGTTTTTTTAAAGTAAATGAATTAAATATTAGAATTGTTAGATAATAGAGAATGTCCTATTAAACTGTTTGTAATATACAGGGCAAGTTTTTCATGAACAACAAAAAGTGTATACAATATAAATATAAAATATATCAACTTGAAAAGAAAGCCAAAAAGCATAAAACATCATTTAAAAAACTTTGGTAAAAAATTTATTATTCTTAATTTACCTTCCAACTAAGTCAACCAACGGAAAATTAGGGACGCCTTCAAAAAGGGGTTTTTACGGACATAAGTCTTCCCAACAGCATACCAACTCTCATTTGGACGGCGTGCGATTGGAGACCGCGGCCTTGTCTTTTCGCAATGATTTTAAAAGCTTCTCAAGGCTTCTCCTAGTCAACTAGATACCACCAAACCTTAGCGAGTTTTTTTTTGGCTCCAGACTAACTAAACTACTCATATACCTAACGCCTACAGGTTAAATATGATACGAACATTAGAAGTCCTTTCGACTCTACTTAATGGCTTTTTTTCTTTTATTTGGATTTAGTTCTTTCATACTTCATAGTAGAACATTTTTCAAATAAAATTTTAAAAATATACCAAAAACAAACAAAAAGTTACCATATTTTAGTCGTTTATTGAAAAATCGGCATTTTTTGAGCAAAAATCGGCACTTTGATAATTTAGAGGCAAAAAATCGGCAAAATGCCGATAAATCGGCAAATATGGCACGCCTGCTTACCAGGTAAGTAAAGTTTTTGCTGAGTTATTACAAAATATTACTTCTAAAATAAGATTTTGGTTCAGAATAAGCATTTACAGATTGCGATACTTATCGGATAAGAATTGGCATATCTTTGGCGCTTGGCAAAACTGTCTTAAGTCAGAAACTGTAGTTTTTCGTTATGTTAAATAGAAAAATATTTATTTGGTGTATTTCACAGACTTTTGTCCTAAGATTGAAACCAAACAAAAGAGAAAAAATTCAAAATTTAAAATGCGTTTTTTGTCCTAGATCCATCCAAGTATGTATACAAATTGATCATTTTTTTATCCGATTTCCGTCCGTCAAGCAGGCAGCCAGACAGGCCTTTCATGTAAACCTTGTTCTTGTTATCTTCTTATTTACTTTATTTTAGTCTGAATATTCTTACCAAATTTTATTGAATTCGGTCCATACACAGAAAAAATGTTCCAAACATTTTTTTCAATTTATTCAATAATGCTGTTTCAAACAATTTTTTTAATTGTTCCAATTAATTTGCCTTAATTGAAAATAAAAATTATAACGTTTGTGTGTATATTTGCAAATATGAAAACATACACACAAATTTTAAAATATTTTAAAGTGTCAAACAATTTTTTAATTTTTCGATGAACTGTGTTGATTGAAAAAAAATATTTTGATTTGTTTTTATGATTTTTATAGCCTCTTTTGTTGGTTTAACATATTTATTGAAACTGAACAGCAAATGTGTTAATTGATATGATCAATTTGTTTGCTGTCGGAAAATCAGTACGGAATTTAATTAATAGTACAAATTTCTAACAATTATGTTAATTGAAGTTGGTTTTCCATTTGTTCTGTGTATTTCACCGTATCTCCCGTAAAAATACTTCTCCCGAAATAGTTTTAGCTTAGATTGGTGACAATTACATTAACATTAGCTTCTATGTCATAACAAAATGTTGTTCTAATATGTCCATAATTAAGCATACAACTAGAAAAAAATATGGTTCGGCATTGTTACAGCAACTACACTATGTTTATTGTAACAATATATTGTTGTTAATTACCAGTATAATCAACCAACCAACCAGTAAAAGGTTAACAAATTATTTTGTCATGCAGTTGATTGCTTTACACAAAAAAAATTGATTTAAATTAAAAAATTTGCGATGTTAATTAAATTTGCACCAGTAAACCTATTAATAATGTCAATTGACTTGATTAAACGTTTAATTCACTTGATTAAATTTTTAATTAAAATAGATTTTTTTTTTTTTTGATAATTTAATTAGAGATAATTATTAGACAATTTTTTCTGTGTTAATAATGGACGGTAGCGCAAAAGTTGCCACCCGATACTCTATGACTGTAATGTTTTTACAAATAAAAAACGTATGTGTGGCCTTTGGATTGTGCTTATCTGATGTCTAAATAAGTTTTTTCATTAAATGGAAAAAATGATATCGGTCAAGTGGCCACCGGCAGAATTGAAAAAAAAGATGTCTAGAACGGTTAATCGGGCGATCTTGCCAAGAGATAAGGTTACCTAGAAATACAGACCTCGGAAAATCGAAATAACTATTCCGCATTCTTAAGGTCGTGAATTTAGCTTTTGTTACTTCACAAATTGCGGAGCAGAACTGACATTTATCGCCATTTGCAAAAAAGAAAAATGCTCGTCATTTATTTTTTAACTAAACCATTTATCAAAAATAAAATCAGTTTTAATTAAAAATGTTATCAAGTCAATTAAACGTTTACTTATATCAACAACATTACTGCAGAAATTGTTGTTAATATCCAAAAATATTTAGATGATACTATTGATTAATTTACTGGTGCAAATTTAATTAATTTTTTAATTAATATCACAAATTTTTTATTTGAAATAAATTTTTTATTAATAAGATTTCTGTGTGACGTGCCAAATTCACAATTTTTATTTTTGATAAATACACTGAAATTTATTGTTGAGGGAAAGCGCATTTCACTGGCTTCTTAGGCCAGATCATCAGGAAACCATTTTCCCAAGATTTTAGAAGAGTCAAAAATATTATACAAATAAAACCTTAAAGCGAGTAAGATTTATAAACACTCACATTTCTACTTGTAACAATAACAAAGCTTAAACAAAACCCCAACAATAAACAGTGGTTGTTATTTTCTTACATTCCCCACAATAGGTTTTTTTCCGGCTGGTATACATTTTTGTTTTTTTCTGTGCATCTTCCGATACGTTGATGACTTTTGTGCCAACTTGTATATACAGAGTGTACTATTGGTTGAATTTTTGATAAATTTTTTATTTTGCACTTTTTTATTTTGCTTCAATTCTTATTACTAGAAATAACGTTTGGGAGATTCAGTAGCCATGTATATATATACTTCGCCTACAAAATAATGTGTTAAGTAATCAGGAAAAAGTAAAAATAATACTTCCAATTCTACTGAAAGAACCAATAAATTTTACAAGGTAAGTCCCAAAATGACCGCATTTTTATGTAAGTCATTATTTTTACCTACATACATCTGAAAAATAAGTAGTTATGAATGTTATTATTGTAGTTATTTAGAAGAAAGCAACTAAATAATGAGTGAAAGGAGCTATTCATTTTAAAAAAGTAGGTGACGCATTTACTGGCTTATGACACACAATGTCAATATCTCAATAGATATGCATAAAAAGTATTTTTCAAAAATTTACACGAAGTATGGAAAATTTAACAACCAAAATTATTCGAAAAACTTTCCCTTGAAATATGTATTTTGGGAAGGGATTTTTATTTTAATTACAATAAAATAGTATTAAAATAAATATTATGTAAATATAATTGACTTTTGAAAAAATGAATCAATTTAATTTTAAATAAATGCAGATTAAAAACAATTCCATTTATTGTGAGTTTTGGTAAATTTTTTACACGGTTGTATTAATTTTTATAAAATTGTCGGTAGATCAATTTTTAATGACTCCAAACTACTTTAGAAGTTAATATTACCTATGACTTTCTACCTTAAGTATAATTGGCAATAACTTCAAATAGTGGTTTTCGGAAAATTTTCTTCGCATATAAAATAAATTGGACCAAAATTCATTGCAATATAAACATTTGTTAGCATTTGTGACGTATTAAATTATGGTCATGACCGCTTGCCAAACTTTTAATTAAATATTAAAAAACATGACTCGTTTTTGGTGGAAAATTTACAATTATAAATTGCAGCAAATAACGCACGGAGGTACCGCATTACCAATAAATATCACTTTATACCAAAAAAAAAAAAAAAAGTACAATGTTAACATGATTTCCCAGCCTGTCTTATGCGACTAAGCAAGGCGCATTCATGTAAAGTGTAATGGCGATACTACAATACGTATGCAACACCAAAAACACAACATTGTATTTTATTTTTTTCTTTCGTTGGGTGATATGTCAAAAACTTAAGAACAATTGATATGCCATTTCTTTTCCCCTCTCTACTAAAAACTCAAGACTTGACTCATCAAACTTGACGCGTGTGAACCGGCACTAAATAAGAAAAAAAGTAGCGCCGCTGTGCTTTCAAAGCCACCTAAAAAATTAATTCGCCTTGCCACTTACATTAAAAAATAAATATTAAAAAAAGATCAATATAATACCTGTTACAGACTATGTGACATATCCCTGCAACAATTCTGGTTTGTTTTTTTGTTGCCCCTTCAAAAACTCGTGTACGTTCAGTCGTTGTACGTTGTAATCTAAAGTTTGTGGAAGAAATATTCTAAGGATGATATTTAAATCTAAGTTTAAGTCTTAAATTAAAATTTAACTATTCAATTTAAAAATTTTCGACAGTTCATATTAAAAAGGAATATCAAATTATTGCTTAAATTTACAAGTCTTGGACATTGTTTAGCCCGCAAGCATGCACCCTTTATCATCGGTTTCATGAAATATTTCTGTGCGAAATTCCGCAAAGTCTGAATCAAGAATCAAACTATGTATTATAAAATGCTGAAATAAAAGCGGTAAGTTATTTAAAAAAATATTTATTGGTAAAATAAATTGTGACCGACACTACAGCCCAAAAAGTCAGTATTTTTACATGAAACGTTAGAATGAAACACTAACAAAAAGTTATAAACCAAAACTTAAACTAAAAAAGTTCAAAACAAACCCTTTTTATACATAAGAAATGTAAGTGTTTCAAAAACTAAAAAAATGTATTTCTTTTTTTAATTCTAATTTCAATAAATATCAACAAATTGTTGCCACTATAAAAACTTAAAAGTAAGATAATGTTGCCACCATACTTAAGTATTTTTACTTCCAAAATCAGATACTATTAATTTTTTCCTCTTATGGTAGACTTTTGCATGGAACTAACTGCCCATATAGATCACTTAATTTACTCCCTTTTTATACATTCTGCTACCATATGTGTTGAATAGAAACATGAAAGGTTTATCATTTCGTCTATAATATCAAGGAAAATCCATTTATTATTCATTCTTTGAGGAGTTCTAAGTTAATTAAGTCACGCAAATCTGTCTGGCCCCTCTACAGAAAACACACGCACTTCCAAACGACTTAATAGAAAGAATAATTTTTGCTTCAAGTTTTTTTTAGTAATTGAAATTAAGTACAATTGGTTCAGAAGAAAAATACTGGATGGGGCAAATGTTGACCAACCTACCTTAAAAATTTATATTTTTTCTCTGTCATTTAATATTTAAATTTAATACTTTTTACTCTCTGCTAGTGTAGCCCAACCATATAGTGTACAGGGGTGTGCTGGAAATCGCAAACGCAAAACGCAAGAATTTGGAAGTTGTTTTTAATAAACTTTAAACCTAATTCTTATAATTTTTGGTTTAAAATCCTGTTTAATAGGAAAATATTTGTTAAATATTTGTCAAAAAATTCTTTTATTACAAAAATATTATTTAAAAACGACTTTAAAAATTCTTGCGCTTTACGTTTGCGATTTCCAGCACACCCCTGGTAGTCTAATTAAAAATTATGATAAAACCTTAATTTCATGGTACGGAGTGCATTGCTGTAGCAGTGAGTTTATTGAAGTTACTGTATAATGCATCAAAGCCAATAATACGTAGGGGTACGAGCCGACGACTATAGTGGAATCCCGAAATTGCACAAGCAAGTATGCGGTATTTCATTGAATAGGTTCAAAGAATTTCGTTAGATCCGCGAAAATGAATGCATCGAGAAGCGTCATTAAAGCAAATCGTGTATCTCAACTTACATCGAGAAACCAGATGAATGATTGACTATGAATAATTTAGAAATGTATTATGGGATTTATGTTGCTTGTCAGAGCCTTTTCCTATGTCCATTCTTATATTAATAGTTTCAAATATCAGGGTCTAGGTGGTACAATTTATTATACGTAAGCTATATTCTATATACAGGTGGTTAAGTGGTTAAAGTGCTTGCCTACACAACTAATAACCTCCAGGTTCGATCCCTGGCAGAAGTCGTTTCATCATACTTTTTAAGTTTTAAACAAATTTAGGGTATTCAGCGCCCCTCCAAACAATCCATCAGCATCAGCGTTAGTGAAATCTTACATCGGAAGACGCGAAAAAGCTGCAAAAAATCGTGTAAGATGGATTTGCTTTGTGGAAGCCATATGCTCCATATGCTCCCTAGGGGAATAATGGAAAAAAATATGCTCTATACACTAGAGTGTTCAATTAATCGGGCTTTATTTTTGTTCGCTTAAACGTTTAATCGATATTTGGCATTTTAATTTTTTCCGATTAAACGAAAAAAAATTTATAAATTTAACAATGCAGCTCCAAATTGTTGATCTCCTTTCGGGTATTTGGATTTTAAAAAGTTAATATAACTTAAGACTTTTTGAAACTTTTCACGGATATTTCATCCTCTGCTATGCTTCTGCAAATAATCTCCTCTAGATTCCAATAATTCCAACGGACACATACATTTGCTTTGTATATTCGACTTAAAACTAAAAAAAAATTATTCATTTAACAGAAATACTATGTATTATTATTATTATTCGATTAATCGGTATAAATTCTTCGCTTAATCCTTTACTCGAAATTAGCAATTTTAAATTATTTGTACAATTAATTGTCTAAAGTTGTTCGATTAATTGAGCAAGAATTAATCGGCTGAACACCTTACCATGCTCGGAACGCACATAAAAAATATTGGCTTGATTATGTGTCCATACTAAACCGAAAGATTACAGACTGATCAGTCTGGCATCCTTCATCCTTAAGACTTTTGAGACTTGAGTCAATGACTTTCTTGAAGTGTTTACTTTCTGCTTGACTGCATGCCTATACAAAGGATAAGTCTGTTAAAGCAGCCCTCAACTTATTGGTAGGAGTTATTGAAAAATCACTCCAACTTAAAGAGTCTACGCTTGTGGCCTTTATTGATACCACGACAAGTTAGGCTTATTTGGGGCATCCTTGAGGAGTCTGCAAATTGAAAATTATTTTTATAGGTCAACTTAGGAGTAGGGTCTACAATAGGCAGGAGCAGTTTTCAGGGACTCACTCCATCTTAGGGACTCACTTAATCCTAGTTTTACTTAAATTAATCACATTTTCGGATTATTTCAAGTACGAATTTGGGATTGAATATGGATAACTTAAGTATTTTCTACTTGAATAATCCGTATTAGAATCAATATTTCTGTACTTGATTCAAGAAAATTCGAACTAACCTTCTACTGATAAGGCTTTAGATTTTTTTTCCTAAGCTAATCCCGAGAAATTCTACGCTTGTCTGCAGGAGACCAGAGTCCCTGGCGAGAATCAAACTTAACCCCGGCACTGATAGACCAGCTCACTACACACTAGCCAACCGGGGCACTCTTTGATTGGTTTAAGTACAGATGGATTGAGTTTTCTTTTTAGTCTAGCTTTTGTTAATTTGTACCCAACATAGCATTTGTACTACACTCAAAAGAATAATCCATCCATCCGTACTCAAATCAATCCGAAGCGGTATTAATAGTACGGTGAGTACGGATTTTCATAAATCAAGTACGGAAAGATTGACTAAAGTACGGATTTTCAATCGCAAAATACTTAAATTTAAAAATGCGATTGATTCATGTGTTATAAAATTGTTTTTATCCGAATTCGTACTTAAAAAAATCCTTACAGAATGATAAAATACCAACATCATGTCCGATATGGTTTTTACTTGAGAAATCTTATGTACATATTTAACCATAAATATAAACTAAATGAGAAGAAAGAGTTCAAATTAACTTTTTAACCCTTCTTGGCCTGGCCAGACCTTTTTTCAAAGGGTATGGAAAATCAAATCATGCGTAAGCACGAGGGTTGAACACAACGAAAAGTTAAATCTTTTTTTACTTGATTTAAACATTTTATTCTTAGTTTAAAGAAATTCCGGGATTGATTTTCTAAAGTAATCCCATTTAGGATTGTTTTGAGTACGTTTTAGTGTATTTCGTACTTGGATTTTTGAGTACGACTTGTACTTAAAGTAATCACAAAAAATCGCAAAAAATAAAGCATGTTGCCAGTTTAGTTTTTTTAAGCCGTGCACGTGCTTAAAAATTTTTTTATAAACAAGATTTAGTTTGTCGTGCTTAATTCCCAATTTTTATTCTTGATAAAAACACTAAAATTTATTGCTGATGGGATAAGCTATTCCCATGCGCATTTCACTGGTTGCTTAAGCCAGATTATCAGCAAACTTCATCCAAAGATTTTAGAAAAGCTAAAGATATCAAGCAAATTATATTTATACTAAAAAGCAAGAATAAAAATTTGTTATCCGCCTTCTGATTTTCGCAAGTTGTGTATAAATTACGAAAATTCTATAAAGAAAAATCTTGTATGAACCATCATCAATAAAAATTTATCTTTAACAAAAATATTTTTAATGTAAACAAAAAAAAAAAAAAAAAAAATTGCAATGTTAAAAATTTTTATTTAACAAAGAATAAAGTGAAATAAATTCCTTAAATACAAGATACCAGAAATAAAAATCTTAATACTAAAAACGTGGATGGTGCTGCTGAAGATGATGAGTAAATAAATTAAAAACAGAAATTAACCTTGATTGAGATTTTTGAATTATTTTGAAAAGGAATGTGAAATATTTTAAAAATGCATTTTGTACTAAATAATGCCACTTAAAGCAAAAGTGCTCTATATTGAATTGTTTTGTAACGAAAATTTTGAAAAATGAATAAAATAAATTTGTTTTCTTCTTAATAAATTGCGTCATTTAATAGAAACAGGAAATAAGGCAAAATAATTTAATATAGTAAACAAATTTATTTTAATTGAATTTCACTAGATATTGATTTTCTGTAACATTTCAATGATATTTTTTCGTAAAATTTTTGTGCCGCCTTTGAATTTAATTAATTTTTTTTTTTTTTTTTTTGCTAAGAAAAATATTTAAACATATTTTCTAAAACGTTTCGTGGCGCCCTTCACACGTAACTCAAGAATTTTCCTTTGTTTGTCGGCCATGAATAAAGTGATTACAGCTTGAAATTTTAAATTTGGCAAAGGAAACTGTTGATTATTAACCTGGAAATAATCCAAATCATACATATTTTTCTGAAAACAAAGAAAATTTCAAATAAACCAAAATTTTAAATAAACTAAACAAAGAAAATTGAAAAATTATTTTTTTTAACTTCTAATTAAAAAAAAAAAAAATAATAAAAATTAAAAAAAAAATGTTCTTCTGATCTTTTCAATTGGACATTTTTTGGGAAATTCAATTTGTTTGCACAACTCTTTAAACACCGACCTTACTACGGTTTGTTTCTTTAAGGTTCCGTTTAAAATGTCACAGGTATCTGGCTTTAAATCCAGGGCAAGTAGAGAAGTTTTATCGGGCTTCTCGAAATGTATTACAACTTTTATTGGTCAAACTTGCAGTGTTTTCGCAAAAGTGAATGACCCATTTATAAATTTGCGACCATTACGTTGCACCAGTTGTAAGTCCATAATGGGACAAATATCTCGCATATACACTTTAGTTTCGAATTCAAGAAGGATAATTATATATGTAAGTAAAAAAAATTGTTTTGTAAATTGTTATTATAAAAATTTTCAAAATTAAGCCACATTTCTCAATGTAACTTCATCTGTTAGGAAATCTTTCAAAAATCTCAACGAAAGCAAGAAAATCATATTTTTTCAAGAAATTAATTGCAAAACATGCGACAATATGCTTTTTCCAAAAATGTTATGAAATATCGAATAACTTATTAAACAAAACCTGTAATTGTTCGGATTGTTATTGGATCGTTACCAAACTCAAAAAGATATTGCAAAATTAATAAGAGCCTTTTAAGCAGAAATTTCGAAAATTTTTCAAGTAGTAGTATTTATCAAAAAGTCAAGAAACTGCGGTACCACACGAGTTGATTTCGTGGGACGTTGCAAGAAGATTTACACACCATATAAAATGTAATTTTTGCATTGATCCATTTCAAAAATACGATAGAAAAAATACGTGAAGCCCGGCCAATCAATCGTATTAGTGTCGAAGTCGGGTAGACATGGCGCCAAGTAAATTAACTGAATTAACTGAAAATCTTCAACGCATGTGCAAAATCGTCTGTTTTTTTTTTTTTTTTTTTTAACGATAAACCAACACTCAGGGGATGCCCCCTATATATGCAGTGCATTGTGTTGATCAGGAAAATAAGGTTTGGGAAGGAGGAAAGAGGGAATAGTGTTTGTGGACATTTGACTTGAATCTTAATAAATTATAAGTACCGGGGAAGACCTCTGCGGGAAGTTTATTCCACATACGGATATTTGGACTGAAAAACGAATTTTTTCTATAATGCGTTGTGCGAAACACAGAACAATCGACTACAAACGGATATGGATTTGAATAATGGAACGGTGCTACGAAAGATAAACCTGCATTTCACAGAGAAAATTCTTCATAATTGTTTTAGCAATTAAAGGATTAATCAAAAATAAAACTAGTTTCAATTAGAAATTTAATCAAGTGAATTTAACGTTTAATCAATTGAATTAAATGTATAATCAAGTGAATTAACGAATTGAAATAAATGTTTGATCAAGTGAATTAAAATTTTATTTAATACTTTTAGTTTGTTTACTGGTACAAATTTAATTGATATTTTCATAGTTTTTCCCCATTCCCATTTCATATTGATAAACTAAAATTTATTGTTGGTTGCTTAGGCCAGATCGTCAGGAAATTTCATCCAAAGATTTTAGAAAAAGTAAAGATATTAAACAAACAAAACACTTTTTGGGTTTGAGTTGGCCGTTTAACTAGCGGAAAAGGTAAAAAAAAATACAACTCAAAAAGTAAATACGGTGATTAAAGTTAATTTAATCGCTAATCTCTAACCCAAAAAGTGGCTCTTAAGCAATCAAGAACTATAAATCGCAGTTTTACCTTTAACAATATCAAAGCTTAAACAAAAACAACAATAAACAGTGAGTTTATCTTTTCTTGCAGTCCCGACTAAAATTGGTTAATTTTTTTGTCCACTCTAAACGTAGTTGTAAGTGGATAAAGAAAAATCAAAACAAATTTTTCTATTTTATTTTGCCACTTCAGTTTTATTTACACTGATACATGCATATAAGTTATCAAACTACTAAAATGTAGATGTGACTTTCTTTCACAGGATGGCAGTAAAGAGAACATTAATTCCTTAAAAGTGACAATGGCCGAAAATCGTCTGAAATATGTATTAGGCCAGACATGAAGCCGTTATTATTTTCTTACATTTGGTGACTTGGCTGCCATTGAAACTTGGCACCAAACTAAAGCTACCAAAATAAATTTTAAAATTTTTTCTTACACGAACTTTGAAACAACATGTTTTACCACCGAGAGCTAAAAATATTTAATGTTAACATTCCCATTTTCAAAATTGTATAGACCCCCTAAAAAAAATTCTTTTGTTTTAATTGCCTTTTAGTAAAGTTTAAGTTACAATAAATTTAGTTATTATTAAAAACTACTAAGTTTTTTTATATTTTAATAACAAACACGTTAATAAATGAAAAATTTTTAAAGCAATTAAATTTAAATTTAAAAATTATTATAATAACTTTATTGCAAATTAATTTTTGTTTTTTTTAGAAACAAAAATTAAAAAAATGTCTTTACTACATTTTGTTTTGCTAGATTTAAGTTTATTTGTTTTGCTTATTTATTCAAGGCTACAACCCCAAAGGCCCATAAATATTTCCTTCCATTGCTCTTTTTAATTCCACACAGTCATTTAAAAGAACCCTCCCCCCTCCCCTCTCTTACCAAAAAAAAATACTTTTTCACTACAAGTCCTTACTCTTAAGTAGGTGCAAGCGTTGCACCACTTTGTCGACTTTTTCTGGTATTTTAGTACCAATTGTGTATTTTTTTGTCTTTCTTTTCTTCTTTTTCTTTGGCTAAAGTTGTACAATTAATTGAAATTCTCTTAAGAGACTTAAATTAACAGCAAAAGTGTCGTATTGTGTAGATTTTTTCTTAGTTTTTCATTTTACTTTTTTATATCTAGAAAATTAATTGAATAGTTGAAAGTTGTGACTGATATAAATTTTAATAGGGGATAAAAGGGAAAAATCGATTATTTTCTAACTTTGATACAGCGAGCTTAAATTTTTTAAATTACGATCGGGACACTTTCTTCGGAAAAGTAAAATTCTCGTTATTTCTAATACGGATATGTTTACAAGATTAACTGTCAAAAAAAGGTTACTTGTAATTATTTTCTTTTTTTTTAAATATCCCTTTGTTATTTTTAAAATAACCAGGCATTAGCATTTTCTACGATCCTAAGAAATAATAAAAATTTAAGATGCTTTAATAAATTCTTTTATACACAACTACACTGTGGTTTGGGTCCTATGGGCAAATATGAACCCACCAGAATTAAATTATGTTAAGATTCATATAGAATCATTAGAGTTCTTAGCGCCGCAAATTATCAAAAAAAACACCTATATAAAACTATCCGTCTTAAAGTGATGTTAGGGATGAGGTTGAAATGTCCCATGGTCAGGGTTGGGCAAAATACATGCTTTGATGTATTTGAAATACAAAATACATTAATATATATGCAATTCACAAAGTGTTCTATTGTGTCATATTGGTTGTATATAAGACCGACTATAAGTATTTTGAATACAAAATACTTGAGCGACAGATATTTAATATACAAACAACATTTTTGGAATATGTTTTAAACACAAATACGAAACATGCATTTGCACTTCTGTCCAACTCTGCCAATGGTTAATTCTGGACCTTCTATTACAAACTCTATAGTCATCAAATTGTATATCAAAACAAACATTTATAAAGAAAGTTTTCACAAAAAAAAGCTATATTTAGGAGTGATATTTGTATGGGATTGCAAGGTGATTGACGTTGCAATTGGGCCAAATTTGATTTAAAAAAAAATATCAGCTAAATTAGGTGGTTTTTGGGGCACAAAAACTCTATTCTGGATAGAAATTTGTAAGGTGCAAATGTCAAATTATGGACCTATTCTTACGATTTTCAATACGATTCGTCCTTTTGACAATTTAAATGTACGAGTCAAATTTGATCAAAGTGGGACTGAGAACCATGGATGGACGGACGGACGTCGTTAGATCGATTAAGAAAGAGATTCTAGGTCGATCGGTTTACTAAAAGAACCAATATTTATATGTGCTACACACATCAGCACAACCGCATTAAACGTATAATATTATCTGCGGTAGTAAGGAAGAAATGCTTAATAGCTTTTTCACACTTGTCAACATCAACCATCAATTTGCGAAGATGTTAAAATTTTTCTATAAGAAATTTACAGAGCTAAAAATCAACATCTTTCAACACCTGCGCAAGATGTTCCTATCTCGTTTTGTTCCCTGTTACATCTTTCGATATTTTAAACAGCGTTTAAAAAACTGCAGTCATTGTTACTGTCATTAACTTTCGCTTCTTCATTTGTCTTTACCAAGGCCCGGACTTTTACGCAGTTAAAATCGCGTTTTATGCGCATAAAAAATGCAATAAAAATTGAAATATATGCGCTAAAAATTTAAAAAATATGCAGTTAAAATTATCTTAAATTATTTAATTAGTGATAAAAAAACATAAAAACAACAACAAAAAACTAAAAATAAATAAACAAAAATTTTTTGCTTATGAAAAGTGTGAAACTGGGGCCTGATTCTGGCAGCCGTCATCGAAATTTGTTCATTGTTGTAAAGCATTAATTTGAGTTTCACCATACGGGAAAAAAAATTTCGATTCGTTCAGTACCGGTTCAAAGAATTAGAAATAAAATTGCTTTCGAACCGAGAAAGTAGTTACTCGATCACGACTGTCAGAATTAGGCCACTGATCGCAATTACATACGAATAAAATGTTTATTGATTTTGTTTTTTTTTAAATGCCTTCAGAGACATGCTTGACCCTACATTTTTTCAAAATAAAAGTTTAGTGTCTGTTTTTCAAAACAAAATAAAACGGAAATGATATGTGCATGATTAAATGCTGATAGTTTCTCTGTGGTATATTCATTCTCATTATGCTGTTTTCGAAAACAATTTAAATAAAATATACAAGCAGTTAATGATTTAAAAGAATAAATCTTTATCAAGCTTTCTACGAATTTGTTAACTTAAGTTACCGTCCGAAAATACATCTTATGTATGGCAATATAAATTAACTTAAATTCACCACTGTTGAATCCTTTTACAACGTCTTTGAATTGGCAAAAGTTTTCAGCATAATACATAATTGCTTTCACCCACGTCCCCCATCTAGTTATTATAGGCTGAAGAGGAACCCATTAAGCCGGATAATTCTTTTTATAAGCAACAACACGCGAAGGTGCTTTAGAAAATAATTTTCCCATAAGAAATCAATAAATAAATATCATCGAGGTTGTCTTTTTTTTTAAATATGCAACAAAAATATGCAATATCAGCAATATATGCAAAAATATGCATTCAAAGCAAAATATGCAAAAATATGCACTAACAAATCGATGCCATTTTACTGTAAATTTCTTGATTCGCAAAGATAATTTGTGTATGGTAATCTCCGAATGACGAGAACAAATATGCATTTGCATAAAAATCCGGGCCCTGGTCATTACCCAACATAAACTGTTGCTTTTAGGCCTGATTCCTTAAATGAAAACAGTCGCTGGCAAACCAACCGAAAAAACGAAAAGTTGTACACAAATTTTAGTTTTTTGTTAGACATTTTTTGGTTTTGACTAAAGTTTTTTAAACCCCGATTGTAAGTGTCATCGCTAAAAAGTGTCAAATTTTCTTTCTGTATTGCTTTTTTACATTTGCACTTTATCATATAACTTTTCTATGCATATTCAAATTACGCACATTTTTCAACATTGTTAGCTGATGACGAAAGCCTTAAAAAGTTAATTTGAAAACACAAAAAAGAGTTCAAATTCGTATCGAATTTTAAAAGAGAAGAATAAGATGTATTTTTACACTTAATTTAAATTAAATTTTTAATAAAATTCTTAACTGAAAATTGTTGGTTGATATTTTACTTTAAAAATCATTCCGCTAGGATTTGATTGTACATACTTACATTAGGAGTAGCCTTCCAGGGTTAATGATGTTAGATGTTGCAAGTGTGAATTCATGTTTCACATTTTCAGCATCGTGCATGCTTTTCTCCGAAATGTATGCAAGTGCGAAAAGGGTACAAGTTATTTTTTTAGTTTTGTAAGGGAGCAGTTGCATGCCTGTATTCATAAAAAAAATTTAAATTTAATAAAAGTTTAAAGAACAATTTAAATATGAAAATTATCCTTATGAATACGGGGGTTACATTTAAGGGGTCATTTTGGAAAATTTGCTCCTATTCTTCTCTGCGGTTATAGTTTGTTTTTTAGTTTTTATTCCTTTATATTCCTTATGTCACTTATCGAGAGGAAACTTAAGTTTTTATTCCAAATTTTATTGAACATAGGAAAAAGTTTATTAAAACGTAATTTTGCTTTAATTTGACGTGTTCTCTTATTACACAGAAAAAAAAATTGATTTTAAAATAAAAAATTTGTGATATTAATCAAAAAATTAATCAAATTTGCACCAGTAAACAAAACAGTAGTATCAATTGAATATTTTTTGATACAACCAACATTTTCTGCAGTAATGTTGTTAATGTTATTAAACTTTCAATGCACTTGATTAAATTCTTAACTAAGACCGACTTTATTTTTAATTATTGGTTTCGTTGAAAAAAAAATTGCTAGAATTTTTTTCTGTATATGTGTTCTTTTAAATAGTAATTTTCCCCTTTAGTATTATTGTCCATACCTTGAGATATTTATATATTGAACTTAACTTTGAATTTATTTCTATACATAACATTATTACCCGAGTCACATGTTATCATTAGATATTGTCAATAGACATATAAATGTACATAAATTTCTGCACCCAGGGAAGTTTGTTGCAAGACAAGTTTATGTAAGTGTATGTCAATGTGTGTAAGTTTATATTTATGTCAAAATAACTTTATAGTAATGAGTCTACAATGCAACATTGCATAGTCATATTTTCTCTATAAAATGCAATAACATTAAATGTAAACAAACGAGTACATACCCAGTAAACAATTTTTAGCCTCATTTCCGATGTCAGACAAAGTCTTAACGATTATCAAAATGTCAACCGAATTATTTAATTTCCTTTAGACATTTTACGAAATATCATAACGTCAAAGACAATAAATATATTAATTTAATTTATATTTTTATGAAGAAAGGAATTTTACAACATGGGTTCAAATCTCAGGTCAGTCAAGAAAGAATGATTATCAATAACAATTTTAATTAATTTTCATGTTGTAAAATTCCTTTCTTCATAAAAATAATTTAATGAAAATTGGATTAAACCCCATAAATAGTTCAACAAAATAACCACAATTCTAATTAATTTAAATTGTATTTATAGATAAATATGTGATAGCGCATAGTGGCCCCTACTAAGGTAAATGGAACAGTAAAAACCAACTACACAAAACAAGAGGTAGGGATGACCCACGCACGTTTTCGACGTCATGAGATGTGTCGCTTTCAAAGACCAATACCAACACGCTCAGTGATGGTACACCAAAGATACACGTATTTAAATCTTTAAAATGGCTCTCCTGAACAAAACCCTAAGGTCTCGTTCTGTGTTGCGCGTCACATATGTATATAAAAAGTCTTTAGTAACATTTTCATGCCACCAGTTTCAGCACATATTCTGACGTTTTTAAAGAGTTATTTAAGCTTATTCTGCATTTTTTCAGAGGGAAGTTATAATTTATATCCTTTGCCCCCGGAAGAAGTTTGTCATTACGTCTGTAATTTATCTTAAACCATTTACATTTTCACACAGAAAAAAATCAAGTTAAAAACGTCGAAAACAAGGTTGATTTAAAATTTTTCGGTGGTGATTTTGCTTCATACGTGTTTCATGTTAATTCAACCTGATTTTATAGTTGCTTGCGAACAACATTTTTTTCTTTTGAAATAACTATTATTCATGTTAATTTAACATAATCAAATTGGTTTGAGTTTGATAACAGTGTGAAGAAGCTTCACAGACAACATATACATTTATTTAAGAATAATTCAATACACTTACCCCTGTAACACATGCTTCACTTATTTTGTATTCTCCTTTGTCAACAGAAGCATCAGCAGAATCGCCCGATATGGTTTTTGTCATCATTATACTTTGAAAACTTGATGTACTGTTTAACTAAATATGTTTAATTCAAAGAATACGGGAATTGTCTTCATTGTACAACATATTTTAAGAATGAAAATTAAAAAATTAACATACTTAACTATGTATGCATGTTAATTTTACAAGATAAACTTTTGATTTTAATATAAAACAGGTTTTTTAATGGATTCAATATCGAATCCATATTTATTTAAATTTTAATATTTTTTTTTATTTATTTTAACAGTGAATAATATTAAATGAGCGTGATTTAGGATTATTTTAATATTTTTAATTTAAAATTAATATGAAATAATGATAAATTTAAATAAAGGGCATAATTTTGCAGAAATTTAACATGATTCTCAATCAACATTTTTCCAAGTTAATTTTACATTGGTATTTTTTTCTGTGTGTTATATAGTCTTGTTCTATATCAGCAGCGAAGTTTATGTTACAATGCCCGTCTGTCCTTGTGTATGTTGAAATGGGGTTTCCGAAGACCCCAGTCATGCTGGGAACTAGGTTATTATTACATATTTCCATCAAGTGTAGTCTAGAATAAATTGAACGATCACATATAGCTGAGCTATGAGCATAAAAGAACGACTGCCTCAAATTTTACCCACAGTCCTTAACTTTTTAAGACTTTTTAAAACGTATGAATTTTTTTTTAAATAAATTAAGTAAAATACCTATAGTTACAGCAAAAAAAACTACTTTCCAATATAACGGTTTTGGCACAATATGATACCAAACTAGTCACAAATATTTTTTTAATATAAAGAGTTTTTTTTATAAAAAAAAGAGCCAATTAATAGAACAATATATAGAACTGGTCCCCATACAAGTGTTCCTTCGGATTAAAGATTTCGCTACAAAAGTCTCCATACAAAAAAAGCAGTTTTTTAGATTGAGCTGAAATATTTTGTATATAGTACACTTTTTTATGTGTTATTATTATATACATATGCTAGACGACCAGGTAAAGGTTGTTTTGCCGTATAATTTATTTCTTTCAGATGTTGCAGTATCTGCATGCCAAATTTTAAAAAACCGGTTTCCTTTCAGATGTTGCAGTGTCTGCGTGCCAAATTCAATGAAGCCCTGTTTATTATTTAAGAATTTATAGACAGGGGAGCTTTTACCCTTCTTGCCCTATTTCACGCCCTATTCCCTATTTTCTTTCATATGTTACATATCTGTATGCCAAATTTAAAAAAAAACCGGTTGATTAGTTAAGAATATATTGGGAAGGGGAGCTTGCCTTATTTCACGCCCTAAACAATAAAATTAATAGGCTATAGTTCCTTCCAGATGATACACTATTTGCCTGCCTTATTTCAAGAAAATCGGTTGATTAGTTAGGAATGCATAGGGAAGGGGAGCTTTTACCCTTTTTGGCTTTTTTCACGCCCTATTTCCTATATACATTCAGATGTTACAGTGTCTGCGTGCCAAATTTTTTAGAGAACCGGCTGATTAGTTAATAAGATATAGAGAGAGGGAGATTTTACCCCTCATACGGCCTTTTCTCATACCTAGAAAATACACATACAAACTTTCATTAATATCGGTCAAGCCGTTTCGGAGGAGTTCAGTTAAAAACAGCGTGACACGAGAAATTTATGTATATAGAGATATGCATATGTTTCCGGAATAGGCATCTTAGCACGTTAGGGGTATATAAGATCTGGCACAACCGAATGAAGTTAGGCCTTTTTGATTAAATCTACATTTATAAGGAAAAACGTTATGTCCGACATGTTTTCACATTTTCTAAATGATCTCAAGATAAATTTACGACTCGTCTGAAGGTAGTCTTAAGTCTCCAAAAGCTTTTCCAGACTTTAAAAACAAATGTCATTGTGTGCTTTTATAACACTGTGCGACAAATGGTAGGGGTCAGTAATCGGGAAGGGTTCAAACTACCGGGGAAAGTGATACCGGTAAAAAAGCAGTTATACGTGTCCCGGAGTTTCGCTGGGTCACGTCTAGGAATCGAGATATATCGATTTGAAAAATGGGTTAAAAAACATCAAAATTTTGATAAAAACCTAAATTTTAGGGCTGCCATACGTCCTATGGATATGACTTATATACCGAAATACTGAATCCCTAAAATTTGTACAGAATTCTATATGTGTAATGTTAAGAGGAATTTCAAAACAAAAAGTACGAATATCATGTCAGTTAACTACATACATATGTAGCTAAAGAAACAATATAATTCGATATGTTCACGGACAACTCACTTAATCATACTTCTTTGCCACAACCATATTGAAATTAAATCAATTCTTTTTATTTCTTGCACTTCACAATGTACAGTTTTACATGTATTTTCTCTACTAAGTAGTACAATTCTCAGTACAGTTTTAGCCAGCCATTAGATGCGGCAACTCATGTCGACTGTCGGAACGAATTTTATTAAAATTTGGTAAAAAAAAAAATGTTTGCAGGGATACATTCAACATCAACATTAAATGTCAAGCATAAGAACTGACACTGCACAAATAACTAAACATGCACTTATACACTGGAAGGAAAACTTATTCCATTCGTACTAAAATCAAGCCAAAGCGATGGCAATAGTATGGTAAATACGGGTTGCCTTTGATCGAGTACAGAAGACTTGATTATAGTACGGATTATCCCAGTGCCCTGTACTTAAAATAATCTGAAGATGGAATTAACTTGAGTAAAAGTAAGATAAATTACAAAGTGCGCTTGATTCAAAAATTTCTAAGTTGTCTTAATCCCGAATTCGTACATGAAAGTGAAATTAATTCTTACCTAAGCTCTAACCCCAGAGAACCAGAGAGGGAGAGAGAGAATATTAATATTTACTTGCCCGTTACACATGTTTGTTTCTCGTTTGTTGTATTGCGCCCCTTTGCCTTACAGAAGAAATCAAAGTTATAAGACATCAGCAGAATGCCCGTTATGGTTCTTGTAATCATTTTACTTTGAAAATTTAATTAAACTACTTAAATAATTTAAGCAAATAGAATTTGGGAATTTTTGCTTTGTAGTTTGCTTGCTCTTTAAATATTGAAAAATATTTTTTTTTCTTCTTGTTGTGTTGTTGTTATTGATTCTACACAAAACAAGCAAATCGCTTTTAGCTACTTTTATGTTCTACTTGTTGTTGTTTCTACAACAAACTTATAAAAACAGCTTAATGGTTTTCTAAATTTATCCCATTTTGGATTGTTTTAAGTACTTTTTAGTGTTATTCGAACTTGAATTTTTAAATGCGACTCATACAAAAACTAAGTAGCAAAAACTTAAATTTAGTACGATTTTTTTTCTTTCTGTGTACTCTGATGCAATGTAGGAACATTTTGAAAACATGTGGCACGTTTGACAGTTGCACACAAGAGTGCTGTTCTAGTCGACACGAAAATAAGGAGGGTAGTGTATTTAAAATTCCTATATTTTTAGAAAGTATTGAAAAGCTAAGGTAGGATTTTATCTTAACTTTTCTTACCACCCTCTTTATTATTTAGACATTTTTTGGTTTTGACTAAAGTTTTTTAAACCCCGATTGTAAGTGTCATCGCTAAAAAGTGTCAAATTTTCTTTCTGTATTGCTTTTTTACATTTGCACTTTATCATATAACTTTTCTATGCATATTCAAATTACGCACATTTTTCAACATTGTTAGCTGATGACGAAAGCCTTAAAAAGTTAATTTGAAAACACAAAAAAGAGTTCAAATTCGTATCGAATTTTAAAAGAGAAGAATAAGATGTATTTTTACACTTAATTTAAATTAAATTTTTAATAAAATTCTTAACTGAAAATTGTTGGTTGATATTTTACTTTAAAAATCATTCCGCTAGGATTTGATTGTACATACTTACATTAGGAGTAGCCTTCCAGGGTTAATGATGTTAGATGTTGCAAGTGTGAATTCATGTTTCACATTTTCAGCATCGTGCATGCTTTTCTCCGAAATGTATGCAAGTGCGAAAAGGGTACAAGTTATTTTTTTAGTTTTGTAAGGGAGCAGTTGCATGCCTGTATTCATAAAAAAAATTTAAATTTAATAAAAGTTTAAAGAACAATTTAAATATGAAAATTATCCTTATGAATACGGGGGTTACATTTAAGGGGTCATTTTGGAAAATTTGCTCCTATTCTTCTCTGCGGTTATAGTTTGTTTTTTAGTTTTTATTCCTTTATATTCCTTATGTCACTTATCGAGAGGAAACTTAAGTTTTTATTCCAAATTTTATTGAACATAGGAAAAAGTTTATTAAAACGTAATTTTGCTTTAATTTGACGTGTTCTCTTATTACACAGAAAAAAAAATTGATTTTAAAATAAAAAATTTGTGATATTAATCAAAAAATTAATCAAATTTGCACCAGTAAACAAAACAGTAGTATCAATTGAATATTTTTTGATACAACCAACATTTTCTGCAGTAATGTTGTTAATGTTATTAAACTTTCAATGCACTTGATTAAATTCTTAACTAAGACCGACTTTATTTTTAATTATTGGTTTCGTTGAAAAAAAAATTGCTAGAATTTTTTTCTGTATATGTGTTCTTTTAAATAGTAATTTTCCCCTTTAGTATTATTGTCCATACCTTGAGATATTTATATATTGAACTTAACTTTGAATTTATTTCTATACATAACATTATTACCCGAGTCACATGTTATCATTAGATATTGTCAATAGACATATAAATGTACATAAATTTCTGCACCCAGGGAAGTTTGTTGCAAGACAAGTTTATGTAAGTGTATGTCAATGTGTGTAAGTTTATATTTATGTCAAAATAACTTTATAGTAATGAGTCTACAATGCAACATTGCATAGTCATATTTTCTCTATAAAATGCAATAACATTAAATGTAAACAAACGAGTACATACCCAGTAAACAATTTTTAGCCTCATTTCCGATGTCAGACAAAGTCTTAACGATTATCAAAATGTCAACCGAATTATTTAATTTCCTTTAGACATTTTACGAAATATCATAACGTCAAAGACAATAAATATATTAATTTAATTTATATTTTTATGAAGAAAGGAATTTTACAACATGGGTTCAAATCTCAGGTCAGTCAAGAAAGAATGATTATCAATAACAATTTTAATTAATTTTCATGTTGTAAAATTCCTTTCTTCATAAAAATAATTTAATGAAAATTGGATTAAACCCCATAAATAGTTCAACAAAATAACCACAATTCTAATTAATTTAAATTGTATTTATAGATAAATATGTGATAGCGCATAGTGGCCCCTACTAAGGTAAATGGAACAGTAAAAACCAACTACACAAAACAAGAGGTAGGGATGACCCACGCACGTTTTCGACGTCATGAGATGTGTCGCTTTCAAAGACCAATACCAACACGCTCAGTGATGGTACACCAAAGATACACGTATTTAAATCTTTAAAATGGCTCTCCTGAACAAAACCCTAAGGTCTCGTTCTGTGTTGCGCGTCACATATGTATATAAAAAGTCTTTAGTAACATTTTCATGCCACCAGTTTCAGCACATATTCTGACGTTTTTAAAGAGTTATTTAAGCTTATTCTGCATTTTTTCAGAGGGAAGTTATAATTTATATCCTTTGCCCCCGGAAGAAGTTTGTCATTACGTCTGTAATTTATCTTAAACCATTTACATTTTCACACAGAAAAAAATCAAGTTAAAAACGTCGAAAACAAGGTTGATTTAAAATTTTTCGGTGGTGATTTTGCTTCATACGTGTTTCATGTTAATTCAACCTGATTTTATAGTTGCTTGCGAACAACATTTTTTTCTTTTGAAATAACTATTATTCATGTTAATTTAACATAATCAAATTGGTTTGAGTTTGATAACAGTGTGAAGAAGCTTCACAGACAACATATACATTTATTTAAGAATAATTCAATACACTTACCCCTGTAACACATGCTTCACTTATTTTGTATTCTCCTTTGTCAACAGAAGCATCAGCAGAATCGCCCGATATGGTTTTTGTCATCATTATACTTTGAAAACTTGATGTACTGTTTAACTAAATATGTTTAATTCAAAGAATACGGGAATTGTCTTCATTGTACAACATATTTTAAGAATGAAAATTAAAAAATTAACATACTTAACTATGTATGCATGTTAATTTTACAAGATAAACTTTTGATTTTAATATAAAACAGGTTTTTTAATGGATTCAATATCGAATCCATATTTATTTAAATTTTAATATTTTTTTTTATTTATTTTAACAGTGAATAATATTAAATGAGCGTGATTTAGGATTATTTTAATATTTTTAATTTAAAATTAATATGAAATAATGATAAATTTAAATAAAGGGCATAATTTTGCAGAAATTTAACATGATTCTCAATCAACATTTTTCCAAGTTAATTTTACATTGGTATTTTTTTCTGTGTGTTATATAGTCTTGTTCTATATCAGCAGCGAAGTTTATGTTACAATGCCCGTCTGTCCTTGTGTATGTTGAAATGGGGTTTCCGAAGACCCCAGTCATGCTGGGAACTAGGTTATTATTACATATTTCCATCAAGTGTAGTCTAGAATAAATTGAACGATCACATATAGCTGAGCTATGAGCATAAAAGAACGACTGCCTCAAATTTTACCCACAGTCCTTAACTTTTTAAGACTTTTTAAAACGTATGAATTTTTTTTTAAATAAATTAAGTAAAATACCTATAGTTACAGCAAAAAAAACTACTTTCCAATATAACGGTTTTGGCACAATATGATACCAAACTAGTCACAAATATTTTTTTAATATAAAGAGTTTTTTTTATAAAAAAAAGAGCCAATTAATAGAACAATATATAGAACTGGTCCCCATACAAGTGTTCCTTCGGATTAAAGATTTCGCTACAAAAGTCTCCATACAAAAAAAGCAGTTTTTTAGATTGAGCTGAAATATTTTGTATATAGTACACTTTTTTATGTGTTATTATTATATACATATGCTAGACGACCAGGTAAAGGTTGTTTTGCCGTATAATTTATTTCTTTCAGATGTTGCAGTATCTGCATGCCAAATTTTAAAAAACCGGTTTCCTTTCAGATGTTGCAGTGTCTGCGTGCCAAATTCAATGAAGCCCTGTTTATTATTTAAGAATTTATAGACAGGGGAGCTTTTACCCTTCTTGCCCTATTTCACGCCCTATTCCCTATTTTCTTTCATATGTTACATATCTGTATGCCAAATTTAAAAAAAAACCGGTTGATTAGTTAAGAATATATTGGGAAGGGGAGCTTGCCTTATTTCACGCCCTAAACAATAAAATTAATAGGCTATAGTTCCTTCCAGATGATACACTATTTGCCTGCCTTATTTCAAGAAAATCGGTTGATTAGTTAGGAATGCATAGGGAAGGGGAGCTTTTACCCTTTTTGGCTTTTTTCACGCCCTATTTCCTATATACATTCAGATGTTACAGTGTCTGCGTGCCAAATTTTTTAGAGAACCGGCTGATTAGTTAATAAGATATAGAGAGAGGGAGATTTTACCCCTCATACGGCCTTTTCTCATACCTAGAAAATACACATACAAACTTTCATTAATATCGGTCAAGCCGTTTCGGAGGAGTTCAGTTAAAAACAGCGTGACACGAGAAATTTATGTATATAGAGATATGCATATGTTTCCGGAATAGGCATCTTAGCACGTTAGGGGTATATAAGATCTGGCACAACCGAATGAAGTTAGGCCTTTTTGATTAAATCTACATTTATAAGGAAAAACGTTATGTCCGACATGTTTTCACATTTTCTAAATGATCTCAAGATAAATTTACGACTCGTCTGAAGGTAGTCTTAAGTCTCCAAAAGCTTTTCCAGACTTTAAAAACAAATGTCATTGTGTGCTTTTATAACACTGTGCGACAAATGGTAGGGGTCAGTAATCGGGAAGGGTTCAAACTACCGGGGAAAGTGATACCGGTAAAAAAGCAGTTATACGTGTCCCGGAGTTTCGCTGGGTCACGTCTAGGAATCGAGATATATCGATTTGAAAAATGGGTTAAAAAACATCAAAATTTTGATAAAAACCTAAATTTTAGGGCTGCCATACGTCCTATGGATATGACTTATATACCGAAATACTGAATCCCTAAAATTTGTACAGAATTCTATATGTGTAATGTTAAGAGGAATTTCAAAACAAAAAGTACGAATATCATGTCAGTTAACTACATACATATGTAGCTAAAGAAACAATATAATTCGATATGTTCACGGACAACTCACTTAATCATACTTCTTTGCCACAACCATATTGAAATTAAATCAATTCTTTTTATTTCTTGCACTTCACAATGTACAGTTTTACATGTATTTTCTCTACTAAGTAGTACAATTCTCAGTACAGTTTTAGCCAGCCATTAGATGCGGCAACTCATGTCGACTGTCGGAACGAATTTTATTAAAATTTGGTAAAAAAAAAAATGTTTGCAGGGATACATTCAACATCAACATTAAATGTCAAGCATAAGAACTGACACTGCACAAATAACTAAACATGCACTTATACACTGGAAGGAAAACTTATTCCATTCGTACTAAAATCAAGCCAAAGCGATGGCAATAGTATGGTAAATACGGGTTGCCTTTGATCGAGTACAGAAGACTTGATTATAGTACGGATTATCCCAGTGCCCTGTACTTAAAATAATCTGAAGATGGAATTAACTTGAGTAAAAGTAAGATAAATTACAAAGTGCGCTTGATTCAAAAATTTCTAAGTTGTCTTAATCCCGAATTCGTACATGAAAGTGAAATTAATTCTTACCTAAGCTCTAACCCCAGAGAACCAGAGAGGGAGAGAGAGAATATTAATATTTACTTGCCCGTTACACATGTTTGTTTCTCGTTTGTTGTATTGCGCCCCTTTGCCTTACAGAAGAAATCAAAGTTATAAGACATCAGCAGAATGCCCGTTATGGTTCTTGTAATCATTTTACTTTGAAAATTTAATTAAACTACTTAAATAATTTAAGCAAATAGAATTTGGGAATTTTTGCTTTGTAGTTTGCTTGCTCTTTAAATATTGAAAAATATTTTTTTTTCTTCTTGTTGTGTTGTTGTTATTGATTCTACACAAAACAAGCAAATCGCTTTTAGCTACTTTTATGTTCTACTTGTTGTTGTTTCTACAACAAACTTATAAAAACAGCTTAATGGTTTTCTAAATTTATCCCATTTTGGATTGTTTTAAGTACTTTTTAGTGTTATTCGAACTTGAATTTTTAAATGCGACTCATACAAAAACTAAGTAGCAAAAACTTAAATTTAGTACGATTTTTTTTCTTTCTGTGTACTCTGATGCAATGTAGGAACATTTTGAAAACATGTGGCACGTTTGACAGTTGCACACAAGAGTGCTGTTCTAGTCGACACGAAAATAAGGAGGGTAGTGTATTTAAAATTCCTATATTTTTAGAAAGTATTGAAAAGCTAAGGTAGGATTTTATCTTAACTTTTCTTACCACCCTCTTTATTATTTATGTGCATTCTAGTGTTTTTGTGTGCGTATATAAGTTATTAGCACAATAGGGTTACAAGTGCACTTGATGTATTATACGAGCAGTAGTTGTAGTTATTATAACAAAAAAACATACTGTTACACACATTAATGCATACATTACATCATTATTGCTAACTTGGCCATAATTTACCTGGAGGTAATTATAAACAAAGTTAGGACGAACGAAAACTTGACAAGTTAGTTGCAATCTTGTGCTCTGTCAAAGTGCCACAAAATATTTACATTTATAAGAGATGAGAACCTTAACTGACCCCTCATTAAATGCTTGTTGCATTTTCTTAAAGTTAAAACCATATATTTAAAATATGTGAAGGATAAAATATTAATCATTGATTAATTTCTTACTAAACGGACGAAGAAACTTACAAAAATTGGATTTGTATGTACATATGTACATACATATCGCACTTGATCATAAAGAGGGTATAAACTACAATTTTTTATTTATTACTTTTTGAAAAAAATCGACACGTACCCGCTGTTAAAATATCGTGCTTATTTCTCTACTCTTTGGTAATAAATATTTTGGCTTAAAAATTATTTTTATATGCCTTTAAAATTAACTTAAAAATTGTCCCAATGAAATTTTGAGTTAATACCCTCTTTATGATCCAGGTTGATATGTATGATATAATTTCTAACACTGTTATATAACTTAGATTTTTTCCAAAAATAACCACAACTTCTATTTTATTGCGTTTTACTAATTTAAAGATTTTCAATAATCTGTCTGTTTTTTCCTTTGCTACTTTTTAACGAACAATCAACCAACATAAAAGGATTTTTTCCATCTTTTGGCAACACTTATACCAAGTGACTTCGACTACTTTTTTTGTGCTCAGCTGTGTGTCCAGGCAAATTTTGTAAAAAAAATACAGGACACTATTTTGCAGATCATTTAAAAAAATAAAGTTCATAAGACTTTCAAGAATGAAGCCGTAAGAGGTTCAGAATCGAGCATAAGTCCCATAGAGACCAATTCCACAATTTTCAAATGAGATAAAAAACAACTAACATAAACCTTAACCTCACTATACAATTTTGACAGAAGATAAAATATAAGGGCTATATTTGAAATATATGTAGTCTATACTTGCACCCCCGGTGTATTGGGATCATCTTAAGAATATTTGACTTTTTGGTGTTACTTTTCCGGGTCAAAATCGAGTGCAGTCATTAGTAAAGATTCAGCAAACATACAAAATTGGGGGATCTCAAGAGTTCTTTAGCATTTCTTGTGACCGAAGCTCACCAGAGATACTATCTGGTACCACACGAATCAGTCAGTGCCCCCTGGTTGCATGGCAACAGACTGGCTATTGGGGTAGGCCTCCCTTTGTATACTTCTTGCGTCAACTATTTTCTATCTTTCAGGGAGATTGTCTTAAAAGAAATTTCGCCTCTCCGCTGACACGATACTTTTGGAGATCACTTTGTGGTTGTGGAATACTAACCAAAATCTCGGAAAATATCTGGAATTGGACTATTGAGACTCCTAGCATTCGCCAAGAAGGTGTGGAGTACTCTGAGTGTCATCACATCGAACTAACCAGTTTAAGTAGGGTTTATCGTATAGGGACCAACACGGTCTATGCGGGATATTTATGATCGGCCACCTAACCTAACCAAACAACGAGAAGGAAGGATCCTGAAAATCCCATTAAAGTGCTGATTGTTCACCACTTGTTGAAAAATACGGCCTTAGGGAGAATCTCTCCAAGGTTGTTAAACGTATAGTCACTAATGCGGTTAAGATAGATTATGACCCCTGGAATATCCTCATGCCTGTATTCATAAAAAAATGTTAAATTTAATAAAGGTTTAAAGAACAAATTTACTTTGAAAAGTATCCTTAATAAACGTTTGTTAAATTAAATAATCGTTTATGAATACGGAGGTAAGAGTTCAAGGAGCTGCAAAGCTCTCGGTGTCGCTTTCAAGACTTATAACTCGATGCAGCCAATAATGACAACTAACGAGGTATCGTGGCTGTTCACAGATCCTCATATGATACCACAGGAGTCAGTGGAACCCGGTCGCAATCTTACTATTAAGAACACACTTTTTTGGAGAGGGAGATCTTAAAATGTCAGTTTTAATGACTGAATTTCGGCCTTCAGTCTTTCGCAGCGCAGGTTAGATAACTCTAGCTTCTAAGCAAGTTTTTAACTTTGCACACTAAAATTGCAGCCTTTGTGTGTTGCTTGTGCTCAAACATAGGGGAGCTTGGTGAACAGTGTTAAGGCCATCGTCGGATTAGAACAACCCGGAAAGCCCGGAAATCTTTCGCATCACGTCTACTCGGCAGAGGCAACTTTGGAAAATATCTTTTAAATCCGCTACCACAGAAACCAGTAGCTACCGGTATATTGATCCCGATCTAGTTTTTGTTAAGGCTGCTTCGATAATTGCCTTCTAAGCAGTGGTTTTTACCATAAATCGTTTGAAGGGAGTTTTAAAAAAGCCGGCTTTTAGGGATGAATTTCCACATCTGTGGGAAGAGAGTTCGGACAGGTGGCTGATCTGACTAGGTTATAGCATGCACTCTAATTGCTTCTTGCGTGTATTGTTGGGATAATTAAACTCACATAAGGGATCGCCGGTCGACACATTGTGTCAATTTTTTTATAGCTACGTATATAGCAAGATATTGTACCGATAAATTTTTATAGAATCCGTCTAAAATCAAACATATCCTCACCTAAAATTCAAATGGGCGTAACAACAAAAAAAATCGGAATAGGGTTTTTGATTAATTTTTGTTCGTTTTATTAAATGCTTAAAAAAAATTAGATCCTTGCGATGAAAAATGGCGGCACTTTGTTGTTATTGTTTTTTTTGCTCCACCACTAAAAAATAAAAGTTGTTGTAACGCCCTTTTGCATTTAAGGTGGCTATATTATGTCGGTCACATACTTTTCGCATTGCCCAAAATTTCACGCATATAACGCCAAAAATTACGACATTTTCTTTAGTTAACATGGGCTTCTTCCTAAGGAGTACTTCCAATACATTCGTTTAACTATAGTGTCATGTTAAAATCTTCTTCAAGATGTTACTGCCTTAATTTCTGTTTTACAAAAATTTTTAATTAATTCGGTATATCATATAAGTATATATAAGTTAATATATTTTAATTGAACATTTATTTCTTTGCTCAAGGGCTATTTTTCTATCTACACCCAACGATTATAGAAAATAATTGACAAAAAAAAAAAACTTCTGAAATAAATTAAATCATCAAGCTATTTAAAAATTTCATTTAATACTCGAACTTGTCAATAATTGCTCGCTTATTACAATAGACATTAAAAAACATTGGGGGAAAAAACTTCCACAAAATTCGAACAACAATAAAATTACAAGTAAAAAACTATTGTCGGTCAAGTCGGAACATATGGATGGTACCCTATATGGCTTATGAGGATATGCATATGTATATTGTTTTATAAAGGGACAAGTTTTCCGCAAAAAATATTTTTGTAATTCCCGGAAACTTATTTCATAAATTTTTATGGTACTAATTATGGTATATGGTACTAATTATGGTACCAATTATTCGTTTACTTATTGAAGTTTTATGGTAATATTTAAAAATAAGTGACTTTAAAAAATTTTTAATTTATAAAATTGCAACGCTTAAATCAAAAAGTTTTATATACAAAATTTTATTCAACCTGTAAATTAATTTAAATTCAGATCATTTATATCGGCACTTGTAAAAATCCTAGACTGAGGCACTTCAGAAGATGATTTTCCTTGAATCTTTGAGAAATAATGGACAAAATTTGGTTCTAAATGTCAAAAGGACAAAGACTATTGAAAATGGTGAGAATTGGTCCATAATTTTGCATATCCCAACATACTTTCGCAATAGAGTCTTTGTGTCAATAAGACCTCTTTTGATATTGGTATTTAGATCAAATCTGGTCCAAACTTATTTCGTTTCTTTCCAAGTTTTATTGGTATCGGTCCATATTTGATCATAGCTGCAATACAAATACTACTACCGAAAACAGCTTTTAATTCCATAACTTCCTAAAAAATGTCGATATTGACATAAAAACTGGGGACATCAACTTTTATGATAACTTCTATGCCATTACGAAACATTTTGCTGTTAGGTCCAAAATCCACCATATGTCCTATAAACACCACCTACCTAAAACCCAAAACCATGGTCTGAGAAGAGAGAAGGGCGAGAATAATAACATGCTTTCTTCCCCTCTCACCAATAAACTCAGACCTTCTAAAAAAAACTTTCATAGTCTGAATTTAAACTTAAAGGCA
This sequence comes from Pollenia labialis, assembly GCA_949318255.1. Lineage (NCBI taxonomy): Eukaryota > Metazoa > Arthropoda > Insecta > Diptera > Polleniidae > Pollenia > Pollenia labialis. Next base: position 25,962,130 of record OX439140.1, on the reverse strand, counting down.
ACCAAATCTCATAACAATGACGATATCTAAATAATATGCGGCATACAGAACTTTTACATAAATCTTACAGCATAATTTTGTTCTGGCGGGTCCATGATTGCCCAAGGGTTGTAAAAAGTGTACAGTCTCGAAAATTTGTTTTAAAATAATGTGGTTAAGGGTATCATGGGGTTGGGTTTTACCGACATTTCTTTTTTATTTTTTATATTTACGACAAAAATCTTGTTTACCAGCTTTAAAGATGGCCGAGCGGGCAGTTATCGTTAAATTAACTTAAAAAATGATTATAAATCAGGTGATGCTGGTATGTTTGGAGTCGTTATAAACACCATTACAAACTCAAAATACCAACATCAATGGTACTGTAGGTTATTACTATCTGAAGTCATGACTAAAACAGCACACTCAAAAATTCTCAGCTACTTATAGCAACCGGCAACAAAAAGTTGTTTAATTTGTCTTCCAGGCCAATAAGTTGTGACAAACTTAAAGCTGAGAGCCAGCCAGATTTGTTGGACCAACCAGTCGATTTTTGGTAGGCAGTTTTAAGTTTTTTTTTTTCCTCTACTTACTTTTGCCCAACAAAACCTTTGTATTTTGGTCATTATGACAGAAAAAAAAAACTACAATAACAAAAAAGTTATTTGTTGTGTTATTGCCAATGACGCGGCACAAGTGACACAAGTAGGTTTTTTCAAAATGTTTTTTTCTTTTCCTTTGTAGTGTAGTTTGACAACAATTTCAAGTGTTTATGAATTGCTTTTTAAATAGAATTGAGAGTTTTTAGAAAATAAAGTTTTGCAAAAAAAAAAATCTAAAAAAGCATGAACTCTGTAGTGCGTACTTGAAAACTTTAACTTAAAGTAGAGAATACAAAAAAAAATATTCAATAAATATAATTAAAAGTTTTCCATTTTTAATTTTTCTTTAATTTAAAAACTTTTTTTTTGGGTGTTTGTGTCATAGAAACTTGATAATTGCTGTAGTTTTACAAAAGGGAAGTAGCAAAAATGTTATTTCAAAGACTTGAGCAAAAAAAAAACAGTAGACATCGGATATCCGATTACATATCGCACTAGTTCAACAATAGTGTATTAACTCAAAATTTTCTCTTTTCTTTTTTTGGAAAATAACGAAACGTTTTATATGTATTCATATCTAACCGCTGTAAAAATATCATGCTATTTGGTTTACTTTTTGGTAATGAAACTGTTGGTTTAAGAATTCTTTCGCACATATGCGTTTTATGTAAAATTAAAAATTGGTTTGCTTCTACTGAATTTTTTAATTTTGAGTAAATACACTATTCTTGAACAAGTGCGATATGTAAAAACATTGTAGTTTATATACGAAAAAAAACGCTAGTAAAATAGTGGGCCAAAAACAACGTATATCTTGTTGTACTTTCCATAGAAAAAATGTATAAAAAAAAATCGTGTATAAGAAAAATCCTGGCATAAGAAACTTTTTTTCACATCAAAAATTGTAAATGATATGAAAAACGATTTCATACGATTTTTTGCGGCAACACTGAACAAAAAAGATTGACTTCAATCAAAACTCTCTAAAAACTAAACAAAGAAATTCTTTCTCCATTTCGTACGTGTGAAATGCAACAACAAAGTAATCATGTTTTGTTTTTAGGGCGTTACACACTATCCCACAAAGTCTTAAGTATTGTTCAAAAATGCTTCCCTGATCTAATTATTGTTTGAACATTTTTAAAAAGCAATAAGAATTTATCATGACAGCTTTGTAGTTTTTTCAAAATACGTAAGTCTTGTGTGAGTTTTATTTATTTTTTTTGACAGCTTAGTGCTGGTTCACACACGTCAAGTTTGACTCGTCAAGTCTTGAGCATTTAGGAGAGAAGGGAAAAGAGAAGGCCATTTCTTTTCCCCTCTCTCCTAAAAACTCTAGACTTGACGAGACAAACTTGACGTGTGTGAACCGGCACTTAGTTAGGTTTTCTTCTCTCACTTTCCATTCTAGTCAACAGTGTCCTCTAAAATACCATAAAAGTTATTGCAGACACAAACCATGTGCAAAAAAATAGCCATCTTAAAGGGAAGTAATGTGTGTAGTTTATAGAACACGAGCGCCTTACTCGTTTTTGTTTTAAATGTAAGTTGAACGGACGAGTAAGGCGCTCGTGTTCTATAAACCACACAATAATGACTTAAACTGATTTATAATGAAAATTATCGTCCAAATTGGCTTCTGATGCCAGCAGTACTTGTTGACGGCGGCATCTATTGAACTTGTCTACACTAAGCATTAGTTTAACAGATATCTTTTAATCTTTATTTTAATTAGTAGTTTATTTATTACTTTGAGCACTTAAGAATTTAATAACATTTTTTTTTATCTTTGCAGGTGCGTACCAAGATTTGTCACAAAAATGTACTCGTTATTTCCTTTCCAGTAAGTAGATATTTAACAAAATTTAATTTGTTTCACTTAATAGCCATTCAATAAAATGTATATTTTATTACCTAATGAAGTAATTGTAAATGGAATCAATAGCTATAATTAAGTCAAATGCATAATATTTATTATTTAAATTTATTTGCATTTATGACTTAATTGTGTTCAAGGTTCTCACGGCAACTTGAGAATACAAGTGCCATTTTTTTAACCATTTTTGAATCATACTTAAAAACCACCTCAAATTAGTGTCAGTTTTTAAACTTAAATGAAATTATTGTGTTGTATTTTTTTTTTTAATTTACCATATTAAAATGCAACGGAGTGCAGCAAAAGCATCTAAATGACTTCATCTAGTGACTTTCAACTTATTTCATTTCAGATTTTTGTTTCAAGCAAACAAAATCTAATGTTGCATTAACAAATTTTTGTTATGAAATGTCAATAGATAGTGAATTTTTATTTAAGAATTATTTTAACAAGCAGTATTAAATAACATTTGTTCAGGCTGTCATTTTCGTTAAATGTTTACGACATTCTCACAGATGTGCTGGAGTAGACGGACATTTTGAAGATGAATAACTTGGTGCTTATAAATTGTAGCTAACCTGAAGAACACAACACCTTGAAATGAATTTTGATACACTTAATAGTTAAAACAAAACATAATTACAGATCTCATGAAGTAGATACAGTGAAGCACTTAAGTGAAAAAATTATATCGAAATCCGTAAAATTTGGAAAGTTTTCAATGTTTTTAGAAAATGTTGTGCAGCTTCACAGCTAATTAATTTTTTTTTAATCACTGCAAAATTTCCGGAAAAGGTCATCTTATAAGTCATCTTATTATGTTGGCATTTAGGTTAAATTTGGTATAAATCGGGTTATAAATGAGCAAAGCTCCCGTACATATGCTACTACCGAAAAACGCTTTAAATACCATAACTTCCTAATAAGCCCAGATAAACCCCCTCCAAAAATCACTAAATGCTAACAATTCTTATATAGATGAAGATATTTAAATAATATTCGGCATACAGAACTTTTGCATGAATTTGAAGGGCAAAATAAACCACACAAACGGTAACACAAACATATGAAAAAAGTATGAAGCATATTTATCTGAATATTAAAACTTTTTTTAATTTTCACACAAACATCTAGTTGTTGTTGTCAAACTGTTTTTATGTCGTTTATCTGGCCCTTTAACCTCATAACATAATTTTGTTCTGGCGATTCCATGATTGGCCGTGGTTCCCGTATAGGGTTCTATCTCTTAAATTTGTTTTTAAAACAGTGGTGTAGGAATCATATAGAAGGGCTTGACCGACAATACTTTCTTTTTTATTTTATACTAAAGTTTTTTAAATTTGCTACTTCAAAATTATTTTTTGTTTTGCATAATATTTTTATTGTAGAGAAATTTTTGTTTTTTGCAAAATTTCTTAATTTTATTCCAAAGTTTTTGCAAAATTTCTTCATTTTAAAGCAAATTTTTGAAAAACATTTTTTATTTAATTTATAGCAAATTTTTACAAATTTTCTTTATTTTAGAGAAAATTGTTCCAAACTTTTTACATTTTATATAGAATTTTATTAACCTTTTTTTATTTTATAGTAAACTTGTGTAAAGTTTTAGTATTTAATAGCAAATTTTTGCTTAATTTATTTCTTTCTTAATTAATTTCTCTATTTCGTATAAAATGTTTGCAAATTTTTTTTCTTTTTTTGTGGTTAAATTTTCACATTTGAAGAGCCACGACAAAACTACAAAGCAAGGGGCCAATTCTGGCGTCGTGATCGAATATTTTTTCGATTTGATAGCAATTTAATTTCTAAATCTTTCAGTCGATACTGAACGAATCGAAATTTTTTTTTTAGTGTTGTGAAAACTCAAATAAATTCTTTACAACACTGAAAAAATAATTCAGATTCGTTCAGTTTCGACTAAAAGCAGCAAAACTGAAATTGCTTTCGAATCGAATAAGTAGCTATTCGATCACCACTACCAGAATAAGGCACCAGGTTTGTAAAGGGTCATATTAGAAAATAACGGTAACAACAAAAAATTCAGTGTGTAAAACTGATCGTTATATCCACCACAGTGTCAAAAATATATTGCTTCAAAGAAAGAACTCGCCATATAATAGTCATGTCTTCCGTAAGCAATATGGTAAGCGAAACTTTTACGTTTCTCCCTTACAAACCTGCTTCGTGGGAAGCTCCATTTTTATTGGAAGATTTTTAATATTTAAAATGCTTTAAAAATATTTTTGTTTTAATGAAAATAAAAAAAATTCTATTAATAAGTATTGTAGTTATTTTACTGAACTGTTTATGGTTTTAAAACCGAATTTTGATATTTTAATCAGGCTAAAGTTCATTGAATTTAATTTTCATTAAATTATTTTTATGAAGAAAGGAATTTTACAACATGAAATAAATTAAAATTTATTGATAAGTTTTTAATTTTTAATCAGGCTTAAGTTCATCAAATTTAATTTTCATTAAATTATTTTTATGAAGAAAGGAATTTTACAACATGAAAATTAATTAAAATTGTTATTGATAATCATTCATTCTTGACTGACCTGAGATTCGAACCCAGGCGGCTGGTTACCATGACATGTTTCGATCGCAACCACTCGATCTCCTCAGATGGATTTGCCGTCTTACACTCGCAGCCATCGACGACTGCTGACGTCAATAGTCAAACATCAATCCTTAAACCAAATTGTATTTTAACCTTTGGTAGATCGAAATTTGCTTTTTTTTGAATGATTATCCATTTTAATTGATTTTACATGTTTTTCCTAACTTCCTGTTTTTTCCGTACTTATGTCAAGAATTCTTCTTGAAGTCCAAAGTACATTTTTTTTTTTTGTTTTTTCATTTTGTCTTTCTTTTTCTTGTTGACCTTTTGCAGCACAACTTGAAGGACAAATGTACACATAGAGCTCGTGCCTTAGCTTTAACAATATTTAGAATTGTGGTTTAAAAAACCATAAATAGTTCACCAAAATAACCACAATAACCACAATTCTAAAAAATTTATTGATAAGTTTTCATTATTGACTGAGCGAATCCAGGTTTTCACGGACAAGTTGGCCTTACATGTTTCAATTGTAACCACACAATCACTTCGGAGGGGTTTGCCGTTTAAAGAAAAGTTGACAAAATTTGTTTTTGTTTTATAGGAAAATTTTGCAAGTTACTCTTTTTTAAATTAAAGTTTTACAGCATTTTTTTTTAAGTTTAAGAAAAGTGTTTGTATAATTTTACTATTTTTGAGGAAATTAAAGAACAGACTTCTTTTTCATAAGAATTTTTTCTTACATTTTTAATTGTTACAGGAAATAGTTTGAAATTTTCTTACTTTAAAGGAAAAGTTTTAAAAACAATTTTTGTTTTAAAGAAATAGTTAAATATTTAAATAGTTATTGAATTCCAATCAATTGTAGTGGGGAATGTAAGGAGAGATGAACTCACTGCTTATTGTAAATGATTTTGTTTAAACTTTGATATTGTTACAAATGGAACAGTTGCTGTAATTCTTATACGGTTAACAGTTTTATTTGGTTTAATATCTTAAGTTTTGCTAAAATCTTTATGGATGAAGTTTCCTGATGATCTGGCCTAAGCAACCAGTGAAATGCGCATAGGAATAGCTTATCCCATCAACAATAAATTCCATTGTTTTTGTCAAATAATAAAAATTGGAAATTAAGCACGAATAACAAAATAATTTAAATTAAATTTTGTAGTCCCACGAAAATTATTTTGATTTTAATGAAATGTCAAAATTTTCTATTAAAAAATGTTTTAATTTTGTAGGACATTTTTTAATGTATTTTTTTATATGAAATTCTAAAAAAAACTCTTATTTATTGAAAATAAAAAGGAATATTATTTTTTTTTTTTTTTTGCTGTTTTATACAAATTTTTTTAGGAATCTGTAAATCTGTAAATCCCTTAATTACTTCCACTAAATGTTTTTAATATAAAATGTTTTTACATACATATGCATGTATGTATATTATAAACTCCCCTTCAATTACATTTTCCCTCCTCCTTTTTCCCACATTTATTAATTTTCTCGCCCACTGTATTTTAAGTGCGATAAACTTAAATGTTGACACAAAATCATACAATGTTGCTATTGTTGTTTTAAAATGACATGATTTTTTTCTTTCTACCTTCAGATAATTGTGTTGTACGATGACATTTAATGTGAATTTCCAGTGAATTTATTTTAACACATGTCTGCAAATTTGGTGTTCTTCACATGATGAAGATTTCGTTTTGTTTTTGTTGCTTTTTTGCAATTTGCTGCATGTTGGTTCTCCAGTGTTTATTTTCTTCAAACGGCAACAGAAAAAGCCCCAAAATTAAACCAAATCAAGGAAACCAACAAAAAAAAAAGTAATATATTTGGCTTTGCCGAATCTTATATACCCTTCCCTATGTTATAGAAAAGCCAATTCTTACCTAGATCGCATCGCTCCTTTATTGAAAAATAGTCATATCCCACTAAAAAATTTTATCATTTCGCAACGCACTAATGGTACATTTAAAAAACGCGCACAATTATGCGCTACGTAATAAGACATACAGAAATGCAGTAAAGTAAGTGAAAGAACAATCAGCAACTTGTATAGAAAAACAACATTTCAAGTGCTACGGTATTCCCTTACTACGAAGCAGGTTTGTAAGGGAGAATACTAAAAAATAACTGTATCAAAACATTCAACAACAATTTTTATATGCGCTGAATGATGCGCTTTATGTATCAAAAATGTATCGCTTCAAAGTGGGAACTCACCATATAAAATTCATGTGAAACGTTTACGCTTCTCCCTTACAAAACTGCTTCGTAGGATGCTCCATTTTTTATTGGGATCTCAAAATATCAAAATCTTTAAGTTACTCAAGCAAAACTGCTGATTCATAACGTCTCTATATGTAAAATAACAATCAATGTTTTATCTCACACTGAACCACAGTTATAGCAAAATATAATTTATTGAATCTGTATAAACAAGTACATTTTTAAAACTTTATTAGCATTCTGCCAAGTTGAATTTTTTTTAAGGTATGACTATGTTGCAATAAAGGAGCGATATGGTATGGGCTCTTTCGTTTTAAAATCCTTTTATACCTGGAGCATATTTGTACAAGCGTTATATAAATTAATTTAAATTTAAAAACCAAACTTTGACAACAACAATCGCACATTGTTGTAAATCAAATTATACTAGCAGATTGTCAAAGCGTACAAAAAGATGAGAGTTGCCTAACTTTTCGCTTCGCTCTGCGTTAAAAGGGGTTTATGTGACATGTTTCGTATAAGTATGAATATTTCATCTTAGATGTCAAAGCGAATCTCTAACGCAACGAGAAGCAAAAGTTTTATCTGACATGGCCTTTACTTCGAGACGGCACTTGTATGATTTGCATTGGCCCTTCTAGCTCATATAGTATAGGCGCTATTCGCGTACTTACTAATGTGGAAGCCCATATCTGGAATCCGGCAAAAATAAAAAATGATTTCTTTAGACCAAAGGCTGACTAGAGATCCTATATTTCGGGTACCACGGGAGTCAGTAGCCCCCGATGAACAAGGCACCGAACTGAATGTTGGCTGAGGCCTCCGGCAGCATGCTTTCTTATGGGGGAGGGAGGTGGTTTGTGTCTTCTTACTTAAGATAAGTTCTGTGAGAAGCAGTTTTTATGAGATGGTCACAATAAAACGATGAAGATTTTGTTATCTGTTACACAGAAAAAATTATTGCCGAATTATTTTCAAACAAACGATTGTTTGAAATTTTTTTTAATTTCTACAAATTTTTTTACTGATTCAATTAATATTTTTGTTTGATTTTTATTTAACCAACAAAAATGTTGACAACTTTTCAATAATATAATATACGCGCTATTGGTTTCAATTTTTCATAATTTTGTATGAAATATTTAACGCTCTTTAATGTTGTCGTTTTTTGCATTTTTTATTTGATCGTAAGCAACACTTCTTTATGTGAAATATAAGAACAACAACACAAAACACATACAGTTTATTTTTGGACGCTTTAAAAAAGTACAACAAGAAGAAAGATGATAAAATAGCGCGACGAGGTTATTAGTAAAAAAACAAAAAAATAGCAGGTAAAAAAAAGGTTTCATTCTTTTTTAAACAACAGAAACAACAACAACATTATAAAAAACAAAATAAATTTTTGGTTGGTTTCAAAGTTGGAAAAAAAGAATGAAAACCAAAATCCCGTATTCAATTTTTGAAAACTGTTTACTTAAATATATCAAAATAAAATAAAATGACGAAAAACATATCGAGTCGGTCTGCTGCCGTTGTTTGTTACATTTCTTCTTCTTTAGCCAAGGAAAGGAGACAGCAACAGTGAGTGATGAAGAAAAACATTGTGTGTATAAACAAGACTTCGTTCAAAAATAATTTCAACAAAACATGTGTCTCAAAGCCAGCCGCCGCTCTGCTTCTGCCTTCATCTTCTCCTTCAGTGATAGCTTGGGTGCGCGTCATTGATTGAGCAAAAAATTTTTGTTTGATTCAGCAAAATTATTTGTTTGAAATTTATATGAATTTCAGTAAACTTTTTGTTTGATTCTGTAAATTATTTGTTTGAAAAAATCAGTGTTTTTTTTTTAGTAAACAAAATGCAAATAAATTGTTTGAATATGCGAATTTGTTTGTAGGACCGATTTCAGACAAAAAATGTTTTGATACTACAAATTTTTTGTTTGAATTCGAAAAATAATTTTTTCTGTGTAGCAGAGATTATGGTCAAGGGGCTTGTTTTTGACCTCGTAAGATGTAGGTTTCGCAGGATGATAGTCTTTTCCTTTGGGGTGTGCGTTAGGGATCAAGTGTTAGCTATCGTTTATACCCAAAACCGTGGAAAAGGAGACTTTAAAATGGAAGGATTATATTCCACACTTGTTTCGAGGCGAAGTTTGACCTCTGGCGGTTCTCCCCATATTCTGTTGCTATTCTTTATATGCTGTTGGCTCTCCCAAAGCAGCGGAGGTAAGATAACTTCGGCTATAGCTAACTTGGCGCGGGGATAGGGTTTTTGCAGAATAATACACAAATTGCAAAGTGTGTGTGTGTTTGCCGGGGGCGGTTCGCAAATGAATTTTTTGTAACACAATAGTAAAGATCCACCATGAGATCAGACCATATGTCAGGTTTTTATATAAATCATTTCCACATTTGTGCCAAAACTATTAATTTTAAAAGAAAAAACTAGTTATTTTTCTGTAGTTCGGTCATTTATAAGTCAAAAAATCATAATATAAAAAAATAAGTTTTTGCTAGTATCTCAACATTTAATAAAAACCTATTCCTAACTCTATCTGATATAAATATAGAACTGCATTGGCACCATCACATCTGGGGTCTAGGGAAACCACATTTCAACAGACACGTTCAGACAGATATACTTTAAAGATATTTATTTATAGAAATTACAAACGGAACGACAAACTTTTATATACGTAGATACACTTTGCACCTGCGGTGAAGAGTATAAGAAATTATGATTACTGCTTATGGCTCTGTGCTAAGAAGGCTACATACATACTTAAATACATATGAATGTGATGACTACTTTAGCCCAGCTCTTGTGCAAAAGTCACAGCATTAAAAAGAAACAAAAGAAAAAGAGTTCCTTAAGTAATTTACCACTTGAATTATTTCATCAGCGAGATAAAAATAAATCTTGGAAAAAAAATAAACCAACACAACAACAACACATACATATTCTATGCACAGACGCATTTAAGATACAAATAAAAAAAATATTTCCATACTCACATTAAAAACAGAAAAAATGTTAATGGCTTTACGTGGAACAGGTCCGTAGTATATGAAAAATACGTGTACGTTCGTACACCGTCGCCGGCAAGCAAGCTTCAGTGAACTTAAGAAGTTGTAAAACATAAAACCACTAAAACAACAACAACAATAAAAGTTCCAAAAATGTCTTTATAACCACTCATGTTACAAGGGTGTCTTGTGTGGGAAACCTTTTGTCAATTAAAATTTAAGCTAAATTAAATGTGAATGCGAGGAATGTGTAAGAAGTTTTAAATAAATTATTTTTCGTTAAATTCTGAGATGTTGCTTGGTTTTGGTACATTAGAGCAGCTCTCCTTCTCTCACTAATTAAACTTTTTTATAAAACAAGTGTTGGATGTAAACTTTCGCAAATGGTTTGTGTCTTTACATGTCATTTTGGATGGTAAACACTTTTCATTTATTCCCATTTGTTTATTAAACGAACAGCCAAAAATTCATTATTTGCGCAAGTTTTACTTAACTTCTTTAATAAAAAAAAACACACACAATTTAAAGTCCTATATTTGGCTATGCCGAACCATAAATACCCTAACCTAGCATAATGTTACGTCCTTAGCCGCTCAACCACTAACACACATTATCAAACAGAATTTAAAAAAATATTTGGGTATATTTGTTTATTCAAAACTCAAATAACGTAAAAAAGTCTTCTAACCATTTAAAATTAAAAAAATAAAAACAGCAACAACACTTGGTTTTATAACAAAAATTTGAGGTTCTAGTGGTTTTCTGCTTATATATCAGACACTAATGGACCGATTAGGCTTTATGTCAATAGCAAATTTTTACGATGTATATGTGACATAAATATATAACAAATTAGCTCCCATCATATCTGGGGTCTTCCGAAAACCCATTTCAACATGCACACAGGCAGAAGTACAGGCGGACATTTTTCTATCAACTCCGTTTCTCATAAGGACTCAGACAATATACACTTTTAAGGGTCAAATATCAAATATTCCACAATACATTGTGGAAATTACAAGCGAAATGGCAAAATTAAAATGGTTTTACCTCCGGTGAAGGGTATAAAAATCCAGCTGAGACACACCTTTTACTAACAAGAGTGGTTTAAAAGTGGTAATTTTGACTCGGAAGAGCAAAACCGCTTATATCAGCAAAAATAATTGATGATGATATGGGGGATTACAAAAGAACTTGTAAAAGTCACTTAAATATATTAATTAATTCCCTATAGCAGCAATCTCAGTTGACATCGAGTAGCAAACGTTCTAAATACGAAAAACGGTTTGCATAAAATCACCTATTTTGAATCCATTTCGATAACTTGAAGCACAAGAAGTCGAATGTGAAGACTTAAGTAGGACGATTAGGGTGTTAATACTAATTATATGCTTAAATTTGGCCAGGCGATCACAGGGGACTAATACAAAACACAACTGACTTATTCGAAGTCGGCACAAAATATATGACCAGGCATATGAAGCCGTAACACTCCATTATGGCATCGCTTAATAGACAAGTTTAAAACAATAAAGGCATTTGTGATTTTGAAGTTTTGCTTCACCTGCCGTATAGTCAACACATTGCCGGCAACCATTCGCTGTGATCGCCTTAGACCGCTTTCGCTTGAATATGCTTCACTTTAAATAAGTTTACGAACTGGCTTAATTACCTTTAGATCTAAAAAAAAATCAGTTCTTGGATACTTAATACATTTGCTGCCAGCCTGGAAAAACGTGAAGAGGTCGTAGCCTACGATATCCCATTTATATATGAGTAGGTTAGTTGCAAAACTAGTTCGGTACAAAATTCAAAATACCAGAAAAGAATTGATTCTAACAGCTCATTTGGCGCTTTATGAGAAGAAATATACTAATTGTATCAATACACGGCATCTTCCTTGTTTTTCCAAGGACAAGGACAGTATTTATCTTCTCATAAATGGCCAAAAGAACTGGGAGAATCATTTGTCGTCTCCTATTTTTAATTTTTGTAACGAACAAGTTTTGCAACTCACCTTCTCATAAACATACAATGCATCAATGTTTTTTAATCGCTCATAATATACAGAACATACCGCATATTTAAATTAAACACCCAACTAACATGCCATATTCTACTGTGCTGAATGCTTACATGGAATCTGTGATAAATAATGCCCCGTTAGGGGCGATTGCCCTGGCATTGGGACATATGGTGAACCATAGACCGATCGTCGTGAACATTGATACTCTGATACAAATAAATGCATCTTCATATTGATGATGCCCTAGCATTAGAATTGTGACATACATTTTATCACATCACATTTATGGCATCAATGATGCAAAAAGTGACATCAATCCAATGACGAACGTCATCAAAATATTTTTTCATATTTTAGGCTTAAACTGTGCTATGACTAAAGAGACATCAGTTTGATGACACATTTAGTGTATTCTTAACATTATTTTCATGTTAAAAAAATAAAATAAGAAACAAAAATTCCCATATTCTATTTTTTACAAGTAGAATGAATACAAACATCATATCGGGCATGCTGCTGGTGTCTTAAAATTGAGAGTTATTCTGTAAACAAATGGCGGAAAAGAACAAAAGTGAAACAAACATGAGAAACGGGTAAGGAAATAATAATATATTCTCACTTTTATTTAAGTCAATCCCAACGACTTAATTTGATGACAGTCCTTTCTTCGATGTTACTGAGTCATCCCACTAAGGACATGGTCTGTCTTTTAACTTATTCCGATTCATCATTTCTGTGATGCCGATGATATAACTTCAATTTTCGACTCTGATGACAATTTGTCCAAGTGATGTTATGGCTAACATCACAACGACGAAAAGTGTCATGGGGTCAAAAACGAAAACACTTTCTATGACAAAGTCAAAATACATCAGCGTTGTTTTTAGATATGCTTGTACATTAGGGGCATTACCAAATTTTTTCCCTAGCATTACGCGATAGCGATTATTGTGTTATTTACGAAAACAATTTGTTTGGGTTGTTTGAAAATAAAAACCTCACCGACAAAAGCGATTTTCTAAAATCCCTAAAGAAAAAAATTTTAAATATTAAGATTTCAAAAGATTTTGTTATTCGTGCTTAATTCCCAGTTTTTATTATTGATAAAAACACTTGAAATTTATTGTTGATGGGATAAGCTATTCCTATGCGCATTTCACTGGTTGCTTAGGCCAGATCATCAGGAAACTTCATCCATAAAGATTTTAGAAAAACTAAAGATATTAAACCAAATAAAACTGTTAAACGTATAAGAATTATAGCAACAGTTCTACTTGTAATAATATCAAAGCTTAAACAAAACAACATCAACAATAAACAGTGGGTTCATCTCATCTTACATTCCCATCAACAATAAATTTCAAGTGTTTTTATCAATAATAAAAACTGGGAATTAAGCACGAATAACAAAATCTTTTGAAATTTAAATTTTGTATTCCCAAAAATTGAAATTACTTTTTGATAATTTTAAATATTTTATTAATAAATGAAAAAAAAAGTTAAAAAGTTTCTTAATTATTGAAGGACATGAATTTCAAATTTAATGTGCGTGTTGTTTTTGGGCTAAAGTTTTTGGCTAAATGTATAAGTACAAATAAAAAAAAATAATTTTCCAACTTTACCGCGTTTTGTGGGTGGCCTTTTTTGAAAACCGCGAAAAATGTATATCATTTTTTTTAATAGTTTTCAATGGACTATTTGACTATGCTAAGGCCATATTGATATTTGCAAAAAATGGGAATAAGTTATACCCCTATTGTACACATGTACATAGAATGAATTCATATAGAGTTTTTTGGCAAACCCAAAATTTTTCCAATTAATTTAATACTATTTTTGTTATTGCATCATGAAAATTTTCAACGTAAACATATTTTTGGGAAACCTTTTATGTTACTATGGCTTCAAATCAGACCAAAAACTTCTTATTTAACCCTACACAAACAGCCCTCGCTGTTATTTAAGTTTAAAGTCAAACAATTGTAAAAGGATTTTAATGCGTTTTAAGTAAGCACATTTTCAAGGTCATAAAGGCTTTAATGAAGCTGTCATAAATCTATAAAGAGTCGACATAATAAAAACATTTTTTATCTTCCCCGAACTAAACGCTCCTGTCTTTATTTTACTGCAGTGCGTAAAACGCTAATAATAGATGTAAGCGAAGTCTGTCCATGTGGCGCTCATATGGACAGACTGACAAATAAATGCTTTAAATAATTATAAGTCATTTTTTTTATTGTTTTTATGAACTTGATTTATTTTCATTTTTTTTTTTTCATTTGATGTTGAATTCAATGTGTTCGTCATTATGAATCTTTGAGATTTTTTTTTTAACTTCACATTTCATATTTTTTTGCTGCTTGTCTGTAACTAAGATTTAATGATGTTGATCGTCATCATCATCATTATCATTACCATTATCATCATAATTATGCATTATGATTGTCATTATTTTAACTTATGAGTTGAAAATAATTATTGTCGGCTGGTATTATTCAAATAGGTATATTAAAGAAAGCTGTACTGATATCATTAAATGTGTATAAATACAGATATAAAATTCACCTTACAAATCGCTCGTTTATTTCAATAGTGGAATAAATAAAAAAAATTACATTTTTTTAGTAGAACCATTTAAAGTTTTTGATAAAAACATCAAATAAATATATCAAATATTTTTAAAAAATTTGGTTTAAAATTTATAAACAAAAGATCCCTGAAGAAGCTGTCCATTGTGACAGCGAAATATTGGATAAACAATAAATAATTATTTTTTGCATAACCTGACTTTGAGCTTGCATTATAAATAAGAAGAAATGAATTATAAGGTCAAAGAAAATAGACTTAATAATTTATAAAATAGAAAAACGCTATTATGAAAACTCTACGACCTTAACCTTATCATTAGGGTTTAAAAACTGTAGTCGAAACCAAAAAGTGTTGAACAAAAAACAAATATTTTTGTGTACAACTTTTTAATTTTTGAGAATGTTTGACAGCGACTGTTTACATTTTATAAATTAGAATTAAATGCAACACCTTTTTGTAAGCCAACGGTAAATTAAGAAGTGGAATAAATTGCAGTTTTTCTACTTTAACTGCAGTTTTTTTTAACGCTGCTTATGACGACTTTTGCCAAACTGCGATGTGCCATTGTAACATTTAAAAAAAAACACGCGTTATAAAAAGCAGATTAAAGTCAAGTTTTCCATAGTAACGTTAAATTTCAATGTTTCGGAAAGAATTTTTTGCACAATATCAATCAAGGCGTATTCACTACAGATGGCAGCAAAAAACCTACTGACTTTGACAGTTTGAAACAATTTGTCTTGGTTTTACAATATTTTGTTTTGAAATGGTTGACATTTTAAGCTGTAAACACTTAAGGCCTTATTTTAAAAAAAAAGGTTTATAACAGCTTTACGAATTTTCTATAAAAATTGGTTTAAAAAACCTTTTAGGAATCAAAAATATTTTTATGAATAATTGCATTACAATACAATGCAAAAAGCCTCTGTTGTTTTTCTTGTGTTGTTTTCCTGCTGCCACCGTGCACATAATTTTGCCTTAATATCAATCAGGATGTTGCGCACATTTATGCATACTAAGCTGAAAAAATTCATGCTTTTTGACTTATTACAATATTGAAGTAAATAAGCGATGTGTACATTAATGTATTTTTGTATTCAAAATTAACTTCAAACTCATGTTATTTTTTTCTTCTTTATCATTTATAATTATTTACACTTTAAAACAAAAAAAAAGGTACTTTGAAGTGTAACGTTAAGCGTGGAGTTTGAATTTGAGACATTTATAATTTATAATCAGCTTCTGGGGGCATAAAGTTTTTTTTTTTATCTTAACGCAAACCAAAACCTATAAAATATTTATAGCTTACAGGTGATTTAAGCATACCTAATGAATTAAAATACGGAAAAAAGAAGCTTTAAAAAAAAATATTTGAAAAAAAAACAAAATGTTTTAGTCGCAAATCTCAGAATGCGAAATTTGAGAAAAAAAAATAGGTAGCTTAATACAACAGTATATCGTTAGCTAAAATGCAAAAATGCGTAAGTAACAAAAATATAATTTTACAGGAGAAAAAAAATACATACTTGTAATTACGTCCCTCAAAGAGTAAATTTCACTGTATTCATCAAAAAAAAAAAATTGGCAATTTAGCCCGTTATAGAGAAATCTTATCAATGCACAAAATAAGTTTTGGTATTTATTTGCAAAATTCGTAACCAAAATGTTAAGCGATACTCTTGCATTTCTCCCTTATAAACCTTTTCGTCTGAAGCACAATTTTTTATTGGGATATTGAAAAAATTACAAATAGAATGAGAAACTTATCTGTACTCTTCCCACCTGTGGTGAAGGGTATATTTATTGAAAAGTAGTGTACATTTTGCAAATGCTGGAACAAAACATAACTACTGGTTTTATTTGGTGTGGTCGTTTTATTTTCATTTCGTCACACTGTCCATATGCCTACGTTTTTGTTAATTTAAGTTTCAGTTAAATTGTTACGAAACTTTTAATTTAACTTCGTATTTTTTCATCTTGTCTTGCCTTCTTTGTTATTTTATGTAACTAAAATTCTTAATGACAATTATTTTTTTTCTCAAATTTTTTTATGATTTCATTAATTTTTTTTTAAATAATCTTATGACAAAAATATAAAACATAGCTCCTCCAGCTGCTATCAAACAGAAACTGTCATCATTTTTTTTTTTTTTTTGTATAATTTTAAGCCGATAAGAGTAAAACTGCAAAAAAAAAGACATGTAATTCGGAAAAGAATAACAAAAAAAATGAGCAATTCAGTATTTACAACAATATATTTTGTCGCCATTAAGTTTTCAATGTCAATGTCAAGTTTAAGGCAGTCATGACAATTGCTGTCATTGTTGTTAGTTGTTTTGGTACTTAAAATACACTTTTTTATTTCCACACTACAACAGTGGAGAGGGTATTACGCGTTTTTGTTGATGTGTGTAACACATGCAATTATTGGTTTAAAATCAACTTCTTGGTATTCCGATCGACTCAGATTCATGGCCGGTTCGTCGATTTCAAACGAAGACTTCGTTCGCTTAACTTACATGTTAAACAAAAACAAAATGCACAATATTGTTTTTGTTTTACATGTAAGTTAAGCGAACGATGTCTTCTTTCATCACTTGCCATCACTTTTGAAATAAAACTAATGATGTCCATCCGTCCTGCTGGTTCCTTGTTCTTTGTACTCAAAATACAGCAGCCGTATTAAATAGTTCGCTAAAAGATAAAATTGAGGCGAATTAATTTTTTATGGCATTGCCAAATTTAGCAATGCACGTTAAAGAACTGCATTCGTAGCCAAAAATCGCTAAATCAACTTTATAGATTTTCAGCAATAGAGTTGTAGCTTTAACGAATTGCAGAATACGGTTGCAGGTCGCAATTTCGAAGATAATTTCATTTGGTAAATAGGTTTTAATTGTCAGAAGAACAAAGTCTATTGAAAATCGGTCAATAAAATCATATGGTCCCGATAAAAACTTCTTTCCTTTATAGTCGTTGTGCCCATGGACCATCTTAGTATGTTGGTATTTATATTAAATTTTGTTCAAACTTATTTTATGATACATTTTTTAACAATATCACTTCCTAAAATAGCTTTGAGTGCCATAACTTTTTTTTGTTAATGTGGGTATTGATATAAAATTTGGCAACCAAAAATCTTTTTTAATAGCCCTTTGTCATGTAGTGGTAAATACCATAGGACCCTTATAAATCCCTTCTCTTTTAAGAAACACAAATCTATTTTAGATGTTGATATATAAATTATATTCGGCACAAAGAACTCTTACATCAATCTTAACCTCATAACATAATTTTGTTCTTCTGGGTCCATGATTGGGCATGGATTCCGCTATATCTCGCGCTAATGTGTCTTTATATACTGTGTTGTAGAGTATCACACGGTCGGCATGGACAGAATATACTTTCTTACTTATTAGTTCTTTAAGCACCGCGCAATTGCCACACATTTTTAAAAAATTAAATTGAATTTATTTATTTATTGTTTTCCCATTTTTTATTTTTTTTATCTTGTATGTTTAAGTGTTTTTTTTTTCTTAAATTCATTAGTAAGTTTTTTGTCTCGCATAAAAATGTTTGTTTTTTTGTATGAGTCTAAGGCCCGTTTTCACAACTTACCGATAGCTTTAAGTATAATTTAAAATGCCTTATAAAAAGTGTTCACTTATTAAAACTTTACTTTAACCTAAAGTGAGCAATAAAGTAAATTAAGGTTCATCCTGCCTGGTAGGTTAAAGTAAAGTTGTAATAATGGAACTCTTTTTATACGGCCGATAAAATCCTACCTTTAGCTACCGGTAAGTTGTGAAAACGGGCCTTAAATGTTTTTTTTCTTTTTCTTCAAGAGTCAGCAGGTACTCGCTAAGTTTGTTTAATAAAGTTAAATTAGTTTTACAATTATTTATTCACTTGGTTTTTCTTTTTTTCTTCAACTCAATTCAATTAGGCTTGAAAAAGTCATTGATTGCACTTGGCAGTGTTAAATGCAATTTGCAAAAAGTTTTGATCAGGTTAAACAAAAAAAAAATTGATAACTATGAAAATTGGCTTTAAAATATTTTTTATTTCTTTAAAAGATGTATATAAAATTATTTTCATCTGATCAAGGGCACAATTAGGAGTCAGTTTTTAACTTAGTTTGATGAAAAGTGAAATTGATTGATATGGGTGGGAAATAAAACAAAAAACATGGATAGAGTTTGTCTATACAAAGGTCTAAGGAACTTTTGTGATACATTAAGGAACATTGCATTAAACAGGCTGTATTTTCAGAGTACCAGAACTTTAAATTAAAATAAAGCAAAAAAAGGAATTTCTGTATATTTAGTGGACCCATAATTTAATGCCATTAATGATTAATTTAATTTGGGCCTTGTGGCCTCCATGGCGAATACTTGGCGCAATCTGGAATCTGGAACTCTAAATGCCAAACAATTTTACCAGCATTTGCCGTCGTATTACTCCAATAACTCATAGAATGTTTAATTTTCTCTGGTTAGTCGGAGAAAACAAGTGACTTTAAATAACCCAAAGAAAATTATACAAAAGGCTAAATCAAACCATATTTGCGACCAATTAATAGGACCCTTTTGTAAACTTTGCTTTCGCTGAAAGTTTCTTTGAGTGAATTAATTGTAGCGTGCACTGTTGGGATGTAGCTCTATCCAATTAGAACCACATGTCAGCAAGCTTATTACCAGTAAATTAAGAGACGAAAAATTTAGTAATTAGCTTTGAACCGCAATTTGTTAACTGTAACTTTCTGATCACCGTGATCTGAAAAGACACATAAATCAATCTCAATCAACCTCAAAAAAACTTGTGATCATTACTTTAAATTCTACAATTCTGTTTATTGCGGTAATCATACATAAAAAAGTGTGCCATATTTTCAAAATAACTTTTAATAATTTCTCTGGCATAAGTCACTATATCCTGACTTGCCAAGCCAAACTTACCCCAACACAACAAAAAACTGTCAAATCAGCTGTCACTGAAGACAGCCCCCGGTCCTGTAGCAACCAACTTAAGGTATACACCCTTTGTTGTAACACCCTCCGGGTAATAATCGCGTGCAGCCAATACCTAGGATTCGGTTAAAATCTAACACTAACAGGTCACAGGAGATCTTCACGGTTTCTTGAGATCGCAGCTAGCAAGACATGATTTCTGCACTGAAAAAAAAAAAAAAAAATTTCAATTAAAAAATTTGCGTTATTTATTAAAAAATAATTAATTAAATTTGCACAAGTAAACAAATCAATAGTATCAATTAATCGTTTAATTCACTTGATTAAATGTTTAATTCACTTAATTACACGTTTAATTCTCTTGATTAAACTTTTAATACACTTGATTAAATTTTTTAATAAAACTGATTTTATTTTTGATTAATGCTTTTATTGGTGGAAAATTTTAGAGAATTTTTTTCTGTGTAGTACCACGAAAGCTCAGAGCACCCGGTGGCTTGGCAAATGTGATGACTATTTGAAGATAGTCCCCCAGAAAGTCTTACTTTTCTGATAAATAGCACTTCCAAGGTTGCCCTTCTCCCTGGCTTAAAGCCTGGATGCAACTGATAGATGTTTTTTTGATGAAGACATACTTTCGGGGATGACTTGGTAGTTGTAGTTTGAACCCAAGAAGGGAAGAGATATCCTGAAAATCCAACTAAAGGCCTGAGATTTCACTACTTGTGCACGAGTTTGGTCTTTTAGAAGACTGTATCTAAGTGGTGTTGCTACTCAACATCTGCTGTTGGCATATTCAAAAAACTGCGTAGCTCCAGCTCCTTAAAAAAAAGTGCTAAAGCTTTATTTAGCCGGATTATTAATTTAAATTGCTACTTGGGTGTGCACATATTGTTCACCATGCAGTAGATAAGATCCACCATGGAGTAGGCTTACGCCAGAGGTTTTCATGTACATATTTTTCACATCAGTCACTGAAGACAAAACGCCTGATATAAATACTTACTATATTTTAAGTATAAAGTAGCGATATGTAAATGCCTCATGTTTTTTGGTCATCCGGCCAATTATTTTATACCTTTATTTAAAGAAAACTTCCGTACGCTGCTTTCAAATATATTTTTATTGGTTTAGCAACATAAGAAAAAACACAATTGTCTTTGAAAAAATGGCAGCATTCCTATCGTTTTTCGATTATAGTTTTCTATGAACGGATCAAGTGTAAAAAAAAGAAGAAAAAATGTCTGTTGTAAGGCAACAATCGTTGTTACACTCGTTTAGCCTTAAGGTATGCAATTAAAATAATAATAAATATCAAATTACTAGTTTACGTTTATAAACTTTTTTTGATTTTTTTAGAATTAAAAATTCACATTTATTTTGCAGCTTGAAGTATTTATGGTAAATATGTTCATAAACAATTTGATTTGCAAACAGTTTTTCCACACTCGTAGGATTTTTTCATGAGAAAATGCCAAATGATAACATTTAGTTTAAAACTATTCACAATTTATCTAAAAATGTAATCAAATACACTATATTTGTTTTTTTTTTTTTTATATTTTACTGAATTAAAAACGATTTATTATGTAATTAAGAAAACAAAAACATTGAGGACGGCAACAGAAATAAAATCGTGACTTAAATTTATGTTGCAGCAAAAAGTTTTGAATAACAATTTTAAAACAAATATAAATTGTTTTAATTTTGTTAGATTTATTATAATTTTCCTTTTGAACATTTGGCTTAAAGTGGAGTTTTTGCTCAAAGGCAAAAACAAAAATAAATGAAAAATAAGGAGATCACAATGAAAGCAACAAGCTGAAAAACTTTTTCTTTAATGAAAATGAACCAAAGCCAGGACATTCAAACGACTGTTGGAACCACTCAATGTTGCTCAATGTTTGAATTAGCCCATTAGTGCATAAGGTCCCTTTAAAGGGACGGTCAGCTTTTGCTCTCTAACTCTCCCATTTTGCAATACAGATCTCATGTAAGTTGATGGTTTAGTTGTTGACATTACACCAAACCAGTTTGTGATTGATTGTAGTGCAGTAAACTTTAAATTGTGTGATTTTTTTTGCGAAATATGGAACAACAACTAAAAAAAAATATCAGAACACGTGGGAGGTAAGTAAATGTGAATAACAAATAAATACAGGTGAAATTATTTAACAATTTTAAATGCAATTATCTTAAATTTATTGTAATAAACAAATTTAAGTTGTTGTGAGTGATAAAAATATTGTAATTTGTGAATAATACCGTTATTTATCCAACGTCCCTTATAAGGGACGCTATGCAGACAGGACAGTTAACAATAATATTTTATTACAGACTAACATTAGCTGAAATACTGGAAGAGATCGAAGCTTTTGATGGTCAATTGCAAGAACTTGACATTTTTGCAATCCCACCATTGGAGGAAAATGAGACCGACCAGGATTCGGACGGTAGTGATGACGAACACGTGGCGAACTTGGATCATCTCGGCCCGAAATTATTGACTGCGGAAGGCGAGATCCAAGACGAATTCGATGACTGGAGTGACAGTGACGATGAGCCACTGGCTAAATACAGAAAAACGGTCAGTTCGAGTGTGCGTGCGGGAAATGCCTTGCATAAGCGAAAAGTGGACCCGGTGTACGACATTCAAACGGAATGCGAAACAATACTGCCGAGTGCCGAAGCTCAAGCCGCCAGTTCGCCTACTGATTTCTTTGAGCTATTTTTTTCTGAAGGCATTATAAATTTTTGTGTTGAGCAGACAAATTTATATGCTCTTCAGAAAAATGTTGACCTGAGAATGAGTATGGACGAGGCGAGAGTTTTTATTGGCGGTATTTTGATGTCGGGGTACGCAAAATACCCCAACAAACGTTTGTATTGGTCGGAGAAATCTGATTCGCCAAGATTGCTAGCGAACAGCATGAGGCTGAATCGATTTGAAAAAATTTTAAATAATTTCCATCTGAATGACAACACGCAAGCACAGAGTACCGATCGGCTTTACAAAATTAGGCCACTAATTACTCACCTGAACGAGGCGTTTCTAAAGCATGGTGGAATGGACGAGAATCTCTCCATTGATGAGAGCATGATACCGTATTATGGTAGGCACTATGCTAAACATATATGTATATCCGTGGTAAGCCCATTCGATTTGGATTCAAAAACTGGGCTCTGAATTCCAGCGATGGATATATGCTTCAGTTCGATGTGTATATGGGCAAAAATGCAGAGAGCGTCCCACAAGGATATGAAGTAGGAGGTGACAAAGTGGTTGATCTCCTCACGAAAGCAAATGTACCACTCCATAAGGGATTCAAGGTAAGAAATGAAATGTTCGTCATATGATATTACAATAATAATATAATTTACATTATAGCTTTTCATCGACAACTATTTTACGTCCGTGAAACTGTTGCGCAATTTGGCCAGTATGGGGATTTGTTAAACTACATTTTAGGTTTATGACGAATATCGATTTTATTTTAAAATTCAAAAATTTTACTTTTTTAGTACTTTTGACTTTTCACCGCAATGACTAATTAAGCACTGTTTCGAAATTTCTGTTGTTTATAACATTTAGCAAAAATTCATTATCAAAATAATTTTTGGGAATATAAAATTTTTAATTAATAATATTTTGTTTGTCGTCCTTAATTCCCAATTTGTATTCTCGATAAATACACTGAAATTTATTGTTTTAGCATAAGATTCGTAGCTTAGGCCAGCTCATCAGCAAACATTTTCCCAAAAATTTTGAGAAAAGCCAAAGATATAAGCAAAACCAAACTGCAGAGTGAATGAGAATTGCAAACACCCAAAAAGTCTTATATGCAACGATAACAAAGCTTAAACAAAATACCAAAAGTAAACTGTGAGTTTGTCTTTTTTCACATTTGTTGTCTTTTTTCACATTTTTTCACTACAATTAGTTGGAATTCTTCCAACATTAATTGTACAGCTACAATGGGTTAAGAAAAAACAAAAACAAATTGCTTTATTGTTTTCGCAAGAAAATCAAAATAAATATTTTGACTGCTGTCACTTACATAAATAATGTAATTAAAGATTGTCATCTTGATTTTGTTCCGAAGCGCTTTTACAATCTACCTACATTGTAAAAATGTGAATAGGAGCAGCTGAAAGTTAAGTTGTTGAGGCGCATTCAAACATAAACCTTCATAAAAATTATTTTAAATGTCTACTCAAGTAAATTTTTTAAAAGCGATTTGACTACAAAACAATACAAGTAGTCAAATGATATAGTCCCTTTTACTGCAATTGATTATCTTTTCATTATAAATTTCAGCATGTTCCTTTACAATGGTCTGTAAGAGATTTCGTAGATTGGCAAGAATTTTTGAAATTTTTGTTAAAGAACAAAGAAAACTGTTTTGATATAAACTAAATGATTGTTCAAAGCACAGAGTGGCGAATTAGGAACATTTGGGGGATTCACAAGGGGTGATATCAAGTCATATCGTCATAATGGCCTAAATAAATTTTTACAATTGTTTAAAAAAAATATTGTTGTGTTTCAAACAAAATAAGAATTGATAGTGCAAAAATTTTGCAATCATTTTGTTGATGTTGAGTGATGAATTGAAAATTTGCAGCCTCACTAAACATGAGTGAAAGTGATGTTAAAAAATGTTGCACTCAAAAAAAATAATAGTTAGTTTGACTTAAAAAAAATGTTGCACTTAATTTAAAATAAAAAACTTGTTTATTCATGATAAAAGCCAATAATTATACCGTTATTGACAAAATTTAATTTTGTTTAATGTTCTTTGCTTATTTATGCATATCCTCAAAGAAAATTAAAAACGCATTCAAAAAATTTTTAAAATATAGTGAGACAATATTTGTGTGCAACTTTTTTGATTGCAAGTCCAAATTTTGCACTATTTGAATTGAGTGCAGATTTTTGCATTCAATCTGCGTTTAGTGATAGTGAAAAAATTTGCAATATCACTAATTTTTTTTAGTGGTAGTTAAAAAAAAAAGCAATCATCACTAAAGCTGGCAAAAAAGAGTGCAAACTTATTTTTTTGCAGTTTTATTTACTGATAGTGCACTGCTGATTTAAATCAATATTTAGTGCACTACCCCCAACTATGTCAGAAAGTGATTCTGAGTCGATCGGTATTTAAGGTGTTACAAACATTCGCACAAATGCATAATACACTCTCTCTACTGTTGTGTTGTGGGTATAAACACGAATGAGAGGTTTCTTTAAAACCGGCTATACCCACCGCCCATGAAACTTAAACGTTTTTTTATTTTTCCTTTTGTTAACTACAAAATGTTAAATTAACGATTTGATTATTCCTTAAAATGTATGGTATTGAATTTAATTATCTCTATGCACTTTTCCGCCTGCTTCAATTCTTTATAAATTGCTGCTATATTTTATACAATCTGACCCGGCGAACATCGTACCGCCTAACAATTGATGCATATCGTGCTTCTATTAACTAAGCTTTATTGTGGATTCTGTATACAATACTTCTCCAATCCTGCACACTTTTGTCAGAATTTTGGCGTTTTCTAGTTGTCAAAAATTGTCATATTCATACAAATTTTATAAAGCATCCCTAAATAACGAATCGTCAATGTTTTGCAATTGAAAAATTCGTTTTTAACAGCACGTTAAATAGTGAAGTTGGCCACTTTTTTAATAAATAATGGCAATTTAGCTATTTTTAAGTCAATCTAGCGTTTTTATCTTAATTTTTTATTTCTTTTATGTTCGTTGTATTAAACAAGAAATTTAACACTACTGTTCGTAACACACCCTTTAGATGATGTGCATCAATAACTTAGCTAATTGGACCAAAAATTGACAATTTTTCTCTTACCCTCCTCCTGACATAAATTAATCTTTATTGTGCCGCGCCCACTTCTCCAATTCCGACCATTTTTTCTCAGTAACATTCACGTGACCGCACAATTTCAATGTTTGACAAGGCAAATTTTTTAACTGTCACTTTTTTCTTAATTTTTATTACCCTCTCGAAGCTTTCATACCCTCATCAAGAACTAAAACTTTTTAGATGCTGACTTAATTGTACATATAATATGTTTGGATACAAATTGTGAACATATTCATAAAATATGATACAAAAATTAACAAGCAATTTTTCGGACTTACACAATATCAACAAACCCATTTTTTTAACAAAACTTAAAACTGCTCCTCTCTCTTTTCTCAATAAGCCCCCTTTAACAATGTATCAATTTATATATGAATGTATTCTCAAACAACATTAATCCTTTTTATTCTTTTGCTTTTTAGTTTCTACATTAATATTCCTATACCCATTTCAGTCCTAACTCAAGCTCACAAACCCACTCCACTAACAATTTGTAAGCGTTTTGTCTGAATTTTATAACATGACTTTAGCTGTCATGTTAAACAAATTTTTTATTGTAAATATGTAAGTGAATACAATAAAAAAATGTTTGCCACAATTCATAATACTTTGTATTTAGTTTGTTCGTTTGTTTTTTTTGATGTAAAAAAAAAATCCAACAAACCATTTCAGTTTGTTTTAATCACTTAAAGTCGTAAACTTCACATGAGAGTTGAGGATTTTTTGCAGTTATTCATACTTGTAAATGACACGTGCCAAGATTAAATGACATGGATACGAATATGAAGGGATAACAATTGTTGACTTTCCTCGTAGTGTTAATTTTGGCATCAACATACAATAAAGTAAAGAAGATAATTTTTTAATAATAATTAAGGCGATAAAAAGTATTTTGTGTAAACGCTAAAATAAACAGAAAAAGGCAAGTAAAAGCTGTCAATACAAGACAAAAAGTATTTTAAAAAAACAGAAAAAAGGAATAAAAGCTGTCATTTAAAACCAATTTAGTGGAGTGACATGGAGATATATATTTCTACCGATTAATCCCAGGGGGATAATTCTGACAGTCGTGATCGAGTACTTTTTCAATTCGAAAGCAATTTTATTTATTACTTTTAGTCAAGGCGAATTCATACAAGGTGGTCTTAATATGAAAACGTTTACAACACTGTAAAATATTTTAACGTTGTGTCAAAAATAATACAAAATAATACAACAATTTAAACAAATTTTTCATTTTCTCTTTATTTTAAATTGTTTGTTTTGAAATGTGATAATTTAAAAAAATTTTAAATTTCATTATTTTAAGTGAAAATTATAAAATTTAGTAAATATTCCCCAGAACCACATGAACGGTATATCATTTTGACACAAGGTTAGTAATCAGCTGTTGCTTACGTAGCAAGATAAGGTCGCCTGGTGTAAATTCGCCTTGCTTTTAGTCAATCGAAATTGTTTTTTCAGAGTTGTCAGAACTGAAATAAATGCTTTACACCAAGGCGAATTTATACAAGGTGGTCTTATTTTGAAAACGTTTACAACACTGTAAAGTATTTTAACGTTGTGTCAAAAATAATACAGCACTGTAGTGAACAATTTAAACAAATATTTCATTTTCTTTTTACTTTTAAATGGTTTGTTTTGAAATTTAATAATTTAAAAAATTTCTAATTTCATAATTTTAAGCGAAACTTATAAAATGTAGTAAATATTCTCCAGAACCACATGAACGGTATATCATTTTGACACAAGGTTAGTAATCAGCTGTTGCTTTTGTATCAAGATAAGATCACCTAAATTCGCCTTGCTTTACACACTAAACATATTTTCAATTGCTTTCGAATTGAAAAAGTAATACGATCACGGCTGCCAGAATCTGCACTCTGATCTCTTTCAGTGTAGTAAAACTTTTTACAAAAACAAGTGCTCTTTTTGCAATTGTATAATTGTCTAAAGAATTTAATTTTCAATTGAAAAATGTTTGCGTTTAAAAAACGTTTATTTCTTAAAAAAATAAGTTTATAAAACATAACTGCACTCTCCCTGAACAAAAAATTGTTTCACACTTAACAAATCGTCAGCTCATTATTGGTTTGGCGCATATCATGCATATACAATTACCAATAATGAGCTGACGAAATGTGTTTACGATAAAACTACAAAAAAGCGTGTCCACTAAATTAATATACTTTTATTTATTTTACAAGTTGTGTTGAATTACACAGCGCAACACGAATAACCATATACGGACAATAAATAACCATAAAGGACCAAAGGGCCCTTAAAGATTTAGGGCCTCGGTGTCATTTTTGCAAAAAAAATATCATTTCCTCAGGCACATATCTGCCAAACCGTTCGAAATTTTGATTAACCCTCTGACGCAAAGTTGTAGCTCTTGCCATAGGTACATTTTTTTATTGAGTGTTTCATTGAATTTTGAACGGTTTGCTACCAATGGAACTAAACAGAGGGAAAAAGGTAAAAAAAATCGAATTTTTTAAAGTTTTTTGCGATTTTGATCTGGAAGATGAATTTTTTTAGATTTTATATGTTCACAGTTTTTGTTCTTTGTCTCAAAGTGTAAATCAAAATTCTGAACGGTTTGCAAGATATGAGCCTGAGAAAATTATCACTTTTTTGCAAAAATAACACCGAGGCCCCAAATTTTTAAGGGCCCATAAATTAAAAAGTGCATGACTTTGGACAAAACTGAGAGACACGGGTCTATTTTTTTTTTGTTCTTTATGGTTATTTTTTATCCGTGTATGGTTAATTTTCCATGACTTAAAAAATTGCACACAGTTTTACAAAGCTTTTTTTTTTTAAAAAAAATAAAAAAAAAATAAAAAAAAAATATGGAGGAATGTTATTTATAAACTTTTTTAAGCTGTTCTTGTGACAAACTCAATCAAATATTTGATAAAAGTACTGGTTACGTGTGTAGAGTCAAATGTTTGCTTAGTGTGACCATAGCTTTACTGCTAGAATCAAACACAAAAGGTAATCAGCCTTTTTTTAATACAGACGCCTTTATGCAACAATTTATGAAAGATTTTTTTTCTCAAAATTAACCATAATTTAACTTCTGGGCAACAATAAACTTCCTACTTGTAGACCTTCTAGCGACCAGGCAACCCAGCAACCAAAATTATCTTAACATCTAAAATAGTTGGCCAAATATTCATAATTCCAATACCAAGTTTTTTTAACTTTATTCTAATGCCAACAATAATAGTATTTAATGCATTTAATAGTTTTAGTTTTTACTGCAAAATTGGGATCATTTTCAATCCATTTAAAATTGAGCTGCATACGGCTGACCAAATGACCGCACATTTCCATTAATACACACTGGTACGTTTCATACGTTCATTTATTTGTCCTCATGGTAAACTATTTTTTTTAGTTAAGCGTATAAAATTTTAACGTCAATTGCTTGACTGGCTGCTTAGCCAGTTGACGCAGCACACGAGCAACTAAAGCAAGCAACTGAATGACTGGACTGGCTGTTTAGCTTGTGGACATTTGAATAAATTGATCGGATTAAAAAGCAAGCGATTAATGGTCAAAACTATTTGGACAATTTGTTTATATTTTTTTTTTTCAATGATTTTTGGCATTTTATTCTAAATAGCCTAAAAATTTCAATATGATTGGCAGCAATTTTAAATGGTTTACAGTGCAGATTAAAAGATTGGGATGTTTTGAACGGTTATTGAAAAAAAAAAGACAAATTACAATAAATGTTGAACAATTTGTTATTTTATCTAACAGGAGAGATTTGGTTAACAAAGCAGAATAGAACAAAAAATTAAAAAAAAAACAGGAAAAACAAAAACTTAATATTCAGATTTGCCAACTCTATGGTATCCAACGGTATTTGTCCAACTAAAAGGACAGAAATATTAAAAACGCAGTGCAAAGTTTTAAAATATAAAAAAAAAAAATATTTTTAGAGAAAAATTCATGCAAATGTCAAGATTTGAGATAACATCGGTTAATGGAAATCGCTACAAACAAATGATCGAAGCTGAAAGGAGATGATTTTGTGGCGAAAAATTTATGATTTATACGTAGAGTATAAATATGTGGTGTCAACAGGATGCTGTCACTTGCCACACAGCAAGATAAACTATGGATCGCTTGAAAGAAATATTTAAAAATCGCATTATTTCTCGTACAGGAGAAGTGAATTGGTCACCAAGATCGAGGGACACCTTAAGACTATTTTTTGTGGAGTTTTTTAAAATCCAACGTGTACAGCAATAATCCCACAACAGTTCAAGAGCTTAAAAACAGCATTATCTAGCAGATGGTAACCATTGACAACAGTTTTTTAAAAAACGTGATTGAATATTTTGGTAAAAGAGCCAGTACTTTCCCGACATAACTTTTCATTTTTAACCGGAATCTATTTGTAATAAACTGAAATAAAAAATATTTTTAATATCTCAAAAAAAAACAATTTTTTTTTATTAAAATTGCCATCTCAATTATTAGACACCCTTTATTAAAACTTTGTAATTTTTCCTGTAGGTTTGAGTTATACTAGCAAATTGCATAGGTTTGCACCATTTTTAAAACTAAAAACTTTTTGTTTATAAAAGTATTTTCGCTAAATGATGTTGCTCTTGCTTTTTATAAAGAATATCTTCCCATAAGGACTTCCAAGTTTTGACAGTTAATAGCTGCCATATTGTTGAAGTTAAGTCTGTCGAATTGGCTTTTGTTTGTTCAGTCTATTTAGCGAAATCATCAGTGACAGGCAACTTTCATTAAAAATTATCTTCAGCGATAACGATAACGTGCCTTTTTGGATAAATGGTTACGTCAACACACAAAATTGGCAAATCTGGTACGTCACAAATCTACATGGCATCCAAGAGCGTTCAGTCCTTCCTAAAAAAGCAGGCCACGCCATCTCTAGCAAACGCTTAAGGTCAATGATAACCAGCTGATATTGGCCTGCATTTAAAGATAAAAACACCAACGACATCAGGTTTTAACAAGACAGCTCATTAAAGAAGATTAAGAAGAAAAGAAGCAAGAAAAAAAGTGGAAAATCATAAGAAATAGTGGAAGTTTATATCGGACCCAAACGGAAAAACTACACTACTAAATACAGTAGACCTACTTATGGCCGGTTTCCAGATGCCGGCTAAGCTGACAGTTCGTTCCCATTATGAATCTCGTAAGGTTCTTGATCCCATAGCTCGAGACATGTCACCATTCCCTTATAATCATAATACCAAGTCATATCAGCCTGCTGTTTTTAACTGTCTCTATTTCCTTTTGTTCTCCTTCAATCCTACGTATCATGCAGTGGCCCCTCATAATACCTATTATGGTTTTAATGCATACCTTGGTTCTGCCTAGTTGTGAAAAAGATTCCCTAAGCTTCCCCGAATAAAGCGTATTGGAAGTCTGACATTCTCCACACAGTCAGAATCCTCCATTTCCTAGCCCAGTCTCGCTAACATATCGGTCATATCGTTGTTGGCGATGTTGCAGTGATCCGGTACCAGTGTAGCATTACTGCATACTCCCCAATGAATTCCCTTACAGCTCTTCTACAATCATCCACTAGCGTAGAATTCACAAAACCGCCTATCAAGGTCCTAAGAGCTAAGAGATGGTATTGACTCTCTCTTTGCAATTAAAAATACCTAGAACTTCCGAAATACGCTGCAGTGGTCAGGTAGCCTTGATGACCTTATAATATGTATCCTCAAAGTAGACCCCTGCACCATCATCCTTGAACCATTTGTTAAAATAGTAAAACCCTCATACAATCTAACCAAACCAGCTCTCCCTTGACAGTAATCACAACCATAGTAATGCCCACATAATCATTGGGCCCAGGCATCAAGAATCCGCGAGTGGTTTATCGTACAATTTCTTAACATTCAGAGCTAATGTACAAGCAGCTTAAGGTCATGGCCAATTTATTTGGAGGTGTTGCGAACTAGCCACGGATATCGTCTATTAAAATTTATCTTGTGAAGCTTACTGAAGTCGCGAGCAGTTCTCTCCATTGAATTATTTTTTGTGCTTAATAGATTATTTCGTATAACCGCTATCAAGCCAAAAATCTTATGACTGGGGGACATTTTTATTTACCAATCTTTCAAAGAATTTTGTTGTAAAATCGAATGTGATATTAAAAGATTTACGGGCAGATGAACATGGCTAGATCATCTTCTAGTTTTACGAGGTTCGTAACGTACTTTGTAGAGTAATCGATGATTTGTATTAATATGTGTTAAAAATTTAATATCAGAATCAGCTCTCCCCCCACAACAATTTTTTAAGGTCGCTATAAAAAGTTGCTAGTTCATAGAAAATTATGTACAAAATTTACTTTCATACAGGAGGAGGAAAGCAAACTTCTAACGAATTGAAAATTCATTTAGGGGTGCCGTTATGCTCCGTTCCTTCTCCTACACAATTTTTTATTTTTTTAAATGGCATCCTATATAAAATTACCAGCCCTATTCACTCAGTTGCAGATGGCAGCAACCTTTATCCATTGTTGGTGCTATAAGTCAGAAAACGAATGATACGCTTGGTTGAGACCTTTAATTAATCTCGCAATAGGGTCGTGCGAATAGAGTCCGCCCAGTGACGCGTGCTCACGCATCAACGCGCGACGGATTAAGGTGTCTAAACTGTAAATATGGGTGGTATAATTATTGAGGAATTCGAATCTCTTGATGTTCTGGACATGAGATTACAATTTGGTGTCCGTTGGACTAAATATATATTCAAGGTATCGAAAGAAGCATTCAAGTGCCTCGATTTTTAAAAACGGTGTAAGAGATTCTTCACTCTATCTGATCTCCTGAATATTTATACCACATTTGTATATCCGGCAAATAATGGAATAGAACTCGCACATTTAGACCGGTGACTCGAAGTCCTGTACGTGGCCGGGAAGTTGGAGAGGTAGAAGGTCACAACAGGTTGTCCAATTCGATTGGCTACCTTAAGCATCGGCGCAATGTGGATTGTATTTCGCTCTTTTGTCGTTACAACAATTGTATGTGTTCTGAGGAATTACTGGGTCCAGTTCCTGAAATTCCTAAGTTTTTTCGTAAAAAGAGTTTTTCCTCAAGAGTCCATCCTTTTGTGGGCTTTTGGCCGGTGCATCGTACAACACACTACAGGGAGAAATTGTTATTAAGCCGGACTATTCGTATGTGGAATGATCTTCCTGCGAAAGTCCTCCACCTAACTTTTAACACAAATAAGTTCAAATCGAATGTCCACAAGCCCTACTCCCTCTCTCGTCCTTCCCATAACCCATTTTTCTAGTTTCAATACAATGCATTGTCTGATGACCCCCTACATCCCCTGAGTTCTTATTTAAATAACAAAAAAACATGTTCTCTGATAACTAAAATTTTAATTAAAATAAATTTCATCCACATTTTCATAACGACTTTAAAGAAAATTTTAATTTCTTCTATAAAACAAGTCGGAGTAGACCTTCTAATTGATTTGTGTAGTCTAGTCAACTGTATAAACAAGCTGTCAGTTTTGCAAATAATTCATTCCTACTTAATTTATTTCTAATGTATAATTTTATTGATTTATATATAATTTTTAATGAGTTCTTTCACACGTCTTTAATGTTCATTTGTTGTTCTTTTTTTAAGTTTTTTTTTTTAAATCTATTTTTGAAACGCGTGCCACAAAACGTTTGTTGAGCAGTATTTTTTTAAGTTTTTATTTAAAAAAAATTTGTTTCCAAAAAAATTTTTTCGAAAAACGCCGCATAATTAATTCTCTTAATGTTGCCATAAAATAATTTTACATGTAGATTTTATTAAATTGTTTCTCTATGCCAAAAACAAAACTAATTCCGGTTTTATATTCTTTTATATTGCACTTAACACTTTGTTGCTGTTGTGATTTATAAAAATTAAATACAAATTGTTAAACAAATTCACAATAAGTCATTGTGTATTCAGGAGGCGACACTTGGATTTGAATTAATTATAATTAAAACGGGCTTTTTAAATTGAATAACAACAACACAGTGAACATTTTATTGGGATATTACATAAAGGCAATTAATTTTATTTAAATTGATTTTAGACTATTAACGACAAAGGATGAGTAATCAAATCTTTAAATTATTATTGTTATTAATATTGTTTTAATTAAAATTAAATATAGAATAAAGTGAAAGGTAATATGAGACGACTTGCCTTCAAGTGGTCATGATATAACTTGTATCAATGCGTTATGCCACTATTTATGATTGCTTTTGTTACTAAATTATCAGTCTTTTATGGTGGTTCCAAATTTGAATTCATAACTCTTATCCTACTGATCGAAACTGCTTAGGCCAACTAGAAACAAAGCGACATAATTATTGTTCTTTTGTTTTGAGTTTCCTATAAAAAATTATTAACTATACTTCCTATAAAATTGTGTATTTTTTTGAATATATTTTGTACAAGATGTCCTATAAAATAATAAATTTTCTACAAAATTTGTTATAAAATAAAAAAATTTTGTTTGACATTTCCTATAAAATACAAAATTAACAGAAAATTTTAAGAAAAAATAGCAAGTTTTGCCAAATTTCTTATAAAATTTCAAACTATTTTTTTCCTACAAAATGTCAATAAAAGTACAATATTTCCTACAAAAGTAAATTTATTTTATAGATATTCTATAAAATAGAATACTTTCTGTGTGTGACAGTTCCCATGCAATACCAAATTTATAACTTAAAACTACCTATAAAACAGCAAATGTTTTCAAAATTTACTATATTAATTAAATTTATGTACAATATCTCGTATAAAAAAGAAATTTTTACAATATTTTTTAAGGAATGCCATAAATAAAATAAAAAATATGTTCCACATTTCCTATAAAATAGGAAGAGTTTGGAAAATTTCCTATAAAATGCCAAAACAACATCGTAATTTTTTTTTAAAGATTTTCTATTAAATAGAAATTTATGGAATGCCATAAATAAAATAAAAAATATGTTCCACATATCCTATAAAATACGAAGTTTTAAGAAAACGTCACTATAAAATAGCAAGAGTTTGCAAAATTTCCTATAAAATTCCAAAACAAAATCGTAATTTTTTTTAAAGATTTTCTATAAAATAGAAATTTATGGAATGCCATAAATAAAATAAAAACTATGTTCCACATATCCTATAAAATATGAAGTTTTAAGAAAATGTCACTATAAAATAGCAAGAGTTTGCAAAATTTCCTATAAAATTCCAAAACAAAATCGTAATTTTTTTTAAAGATTTTCTATAAAATAGAAATTTATGGAATGCCATAAATAAAATAAAAAAAATGTTCCACATATCCTATAAAATACGAAGTTTTCAGAAAACGTCAGTATAAAATAGCAAGAGTTTAAAAAATTTCCTATAAAATTCCAAAACAAAATCGTAATTTTTTTTTTAAAGATTTTCTATAAAATAGAAATTTATGGAATGCCATAAATAAAATAAAAAATATGTTCCACATATCCTATAAAATACGATATTTTAAGAAAACGTCAGTATAAAATAGCAAGAGTTTAAAAAATTTCCTATAAAATTCCAAAACAAAATCGTAATTTTTTTTTAAGATTTTCTATAAAATAGAAAACTTTGTGTGTGACAATTCCCATGAAATAGCAAATTTAAAGCAAAACTTCCTATAAAGTAGCCAATTTTTGCAAAATTTCGTATAAGTATACAATTTATGTATAATATATGAGTAATTCCATGTCAAATCGACTAAGTATGGGTCACGACCCCTTTCGGTTTTAAAAAAGTTTGGTGAGAAGGTATCTTCTATCCTATAAGGAACATTTTGAGCCCTTATAGCAAAAAATGATGTAACCAACAAAAATAAAATTTTACAGGAGAAGGTTTTTTTAAAATATTTTTGCTTCAAGTCTAGGGTTTCGTTTGAAATTGTTTTTGCTCTTATTTCGCAACGGTACTTCTCAGAGATATGAGATTTTTGTTACATAATTTTTGCTATTAGGGCTCGATATATGAACGAAAAAAAAATTGAAAAATGTGTCAAATGTGTGGCCAACCCAACTTTATTATTTATTGCGGAATTTCGGCTTTTTAAATAATTTCAATAAACTAAACCGTTTTTGAGTAACGCGAATATGACAGATCTTTTTCGTACATATACGTTTCTTTTAGGATAAAAGGAACTTTCTCACCAAATTTCATTAAAATAGAAGAGAACCTTTTTTACAATCATTTCTATAGAATTGCTAATTTTAATACAATATTCTATGAAAAACCAAATTTTTGTTTAATATTTCTTATAAAATTACGAAGTTTGTAAACAATTTTGAAATTGATGTTTTACAAACTACAAATATTAAGCAAAAGTTCCTATAATATAGCAAATGTTTGCAAAATATCGTATAAAGTATCAAGTTATATACAATATTTCCTATAAAATAGTAAACTTTTTAAGTAACTTTCCCATGATCTACCAAATTTGAAGCTAAATAGCAAATATTTGCAACATTTCTGCTATAATATCAATTGATATTCAATTGTTGCAAAAATTATTTAAATTTTTTTGTGATATTTTCCATAAATCTTTAAAATAGTAAATTCTTTACAAAATTGTTTAAAAAATATAAAATTTTGTAAAATATTTCCTATAAAATTTCATATTTTTTAAATAAGTTTTAAACGACATGGTCTATAAACTGGCTATTTTAAAGCAAAAGTTCCTATAAAATAACAAACTTTCGCATAGTTTCCATAATTTATTTAATTTATATTTCTTTAAAATAATAAATTTCAAGCAAAATTTCTTAAAAAAAATTGCAAACTTTTGCCAACAAAATAATTGTTGTCAACACTTATCCGTTAAATGACCAAGTAAGAATAAATTATAGATCCTTTTGCTCTCCAAAAATGCTTCATAAGTTATTAAAGACAACAACCATGTAAAATCTACGCTTTTTATTTGGTTGTTTTTGTCTCTATAATAGAAAAATTGTTAAGTATTTTATAGAGGGGAGCAAAATTTGATAAAATTTGAATTTGAATATACATTTTATGAAATTTTTTTACCAAAATTAAACTTGAAGTTTAAGAATTTAATGTTCCGCTTAATATAGCAGTCGAAGCTTTTGTAAAAAAAAAATTTTGCCAGGTTAAAAAAGTTTTCCAATATAAACAAGTAAAAAAGTATAGGCAGTCAAGCACGACAGAATGATACGCTACACTATAGAATTAAAACACAAATTTTCATGAGTATCCCTGATTGGAATCAATGGGCAATTGGGTCCATGATTGCAAAAAGGGAATAGGAAATAAAATTATGTTATAAGCTTAAGATTCATGTAAAAAATCCTTGTCCCGAATATTATTCAGATATCTTCATCTATGTGAGATTTGTATACTTTTAGCAGGCGCGGATCCAGCTCGAGCCTTAGGGGGGGGAAAATTTTTTTTGATACAAAAAAGTAAAAAATTTGTTTTTAAAAGTTTATTAAAATTAATATGTGTATATTATATTAAAAAAACTCAACAATAAGGTTAAATAAATATAAGATCAGTTCAATATAAATTAATTTTTTTAAATAAGCAATTTATGATTTCCTCGTGAGGCAAATTTAGATAGTACAGTCTTTCTTCTGTCATTGTTGATCTGAGTAATGTTTTTATTAGACGACGGGTAGGAAATGACCTCTCTCTCGTACCATTACTGACGAGTAGGGCAAGTTTTTTATGGCATATGCCATTTTTGCCATTTCTTCAATTATTTTTTTAAAAAGCAATTTTTAGTCCAGCTTGCCAAAGAATACCTTTTTGCAACATAAAAAAAAATTTTTAAATAAGCTTAGCGAATATGAGGCAGAATCTATTCGAAATGCTAAATGAATAATGCAAAAATCGGACGTAAAAAGTACTTTTAATGCATCTGCTCAAGCCTCTTGAAGTTACAAATGAAAGGGATTTCTATGAATGAAAGCTTTGGCTTAATTGACAATGCTATGGAAAATAATACAAGATGTCAGCAAAAAAGATTTTGTTAAAAAGTTTAAAAAACGTTTAAGATCGTAATACGTGTGGTAAATTATTCAATACTCATGAAAAATCCATATGGCTTGGCATTGAAATTTTAAAAAAGTGTTTTAATCGATTTTCTCACAATTTTGTTTTAATGAAAGTGAGACGGGTGAATTTATTGACAACCTTTCTCCATCTGAACTTCAAGTGTTCAAATATGCTCCAGTTACATCTTGCGATGTTGAAAGAGTATTTTTTATTTATATAACTGTTTCATGTGATAACAGGAGATTATCAGGGGTGTTCTAGAAATCGAAGACTCAAAACGCAAGAATTTTAAACGTCGCGACTCCTGACGCGTCGTTCTTTTATTAGATTTCCCTTTTAAAAAAATTTTATGACATATATTATAAAAATATTTCTTTATTAAACAGAATTTAATTCTTCGTTTTGCCCCCAGAATTTTTTTTTTTTTTTTGACAATTTGAAGAAACATACTATTGTACTTACAAAAAAAACTTAACAAAAAAAAGATTCTTAAATAACATGTTTATTTTTGCAATTTTTCGTGCCATTTTGCCAGCAATTTTTTACCATTTTTCGTGCCATTTTAAACTTGCCCTGCTGACGAGCATTGAAACGAAAATTTGAAATATTTTTCTTAGATTTCGGAAGATATCTTCATCACAGTTTATTAAATCATCTACAACGTTATCTGATAGATTTTCAGATATTTTCCATGATTGTTGCAAATGCAACAGTTCAAACTCAAGTTTAGATGATAGTAGGTGTTTATTTATCTCTTTTATCAAACATAATCAGCTCATCAGCAAGTTGTGATTTTAAAAGTTTTGTATCTGTATTTGACTTGATTACACTTTGAGGTAGAAGTTTAAGTATGTTCAATACATTTGGGAGATCTATTGGGAAACGTGTTTTGAGATCTTCTAAAATAAATTCAATGTTCCTACAACTCGGTAGTAATCTTCATCATTTTGAATGTGATTGGAACCTCGATTTGAACGCAGATAACTTTAACTTTTTTAAAAATCGCTTTTAATAGTTCTTCGGCTTTATTTCTTTTCTGTTCAAGGCACATGATTTAAGTTTTGATAAGGCTTGATCCTTTTTGAAGATCTATATCGTGCTTTTGTAAAATGATAAAATGATACTCAAATGAATTCAAAAGTACTTAGCTAGTTCCTTAATATGAGGATTTTAATGAAGTAAATCTACCTTTCCACTCAGATATTTTTTCCAAAGCTTCTACTATATGATGTACACTTGTTGCAAAGTGTAAAATTGAGTCGTGACGGTCCAACCAAATACTTTGCTAAAACTGCGTTTCGCTTGGGATGATTATATATAAAAAAATTGTCGTTTCTTTAACAAATGATACAACTTATTGTATTAATGGCACTTTGTTGCTTTTTAAAATTGAGTTGTCAGAGGACACCCATCTGTTCCATTTCCTACAAAATTGTTTAGGTCAAGACTTAAATTAGTCAAAACTTTTAGAACTATTGATGATAGTGCCTTCGCATCAATTGACACATCAACGTCATTATCAATATCCTTTGAAGCCTCTTCAAATGCGTTTACAACAAAGCCAATAAATGCTTTACTAATAATGTTTTGTTGTTTGTTGAAATATCTTTAAGATAAGGAAATCTGGGTTTTCCCCGACAAATCTTCGTCAAATATTATTGAATAGAATTTTGATTCATATAACACATATTGACATAAATATTGCATATACTAAGGCTTATAAATGTATTTGAATACAGTAAACTAGATGTTTCATTGAAAATATCTAATAAATAACTATTAGAATTAAGATTTAGATACTTATTGAAAATTTCGTTAGATTCAATAAAAAAAAACCTCGCTGAGATTTCCTAAAATTTTGTGCATAAAAAAAATATTATTGGGAATTCTTGTATTATCGAGGTAAACCAAACATATTTTTATACTTTAGGGGGGGGTAAATTTCCTTATTTCCCCCCCCCTGAATCCGCGCCTGCTTTTAGTGATTTTAGGTTGGGGGTCATACGGGACCTACTGCTAACATTTTGGTATCACAACACAACATTTTGGTATCACAAAGACTCTATTTCGCTAGATAATTAGAAATTATATATGTACATAATTTCAGTAAAGTATCTTCAAAATTGCGACACGTACTTTGTTCAAGTTTAGATGGAAAGCCAGGCAGCCTTCCTACCAGCCAGCCGGACGGGCGGACGGACAGACATCATTGGATGATTCATAAAGTAAATCTAAGTCCATTGGTATATTTAAAGGTGGGATGCACCAATATTTCAAGGTGTAACAAGCATCAAATCATCCTCATACTACGCTCTCGAGAATTGTGGTGTGTGGGTATAAACACAAACAATACAGGCAGCCTTCTGCTGCCACAGTCGTACGAATATTTATTATGCAAAACGTGAATTAAATGTTGTCGTTCTATTCCATACAGCCAGTAACACGATTGCTTTTCAAATACTATTTTTTAAGCTGTTCTTATTATTTTTTTTCGGTATATTTGCTTTTAAAATATAATTCTTTTATACATGAAAATTTTTTTTGTTTTTTTTTTTGCTTTTTTATCACGTGACTAATTTTGAAAGCAGTGACATTTATGCATTAAAAAAACTACAAGCATGTTTTATTTAAACCCATTCAAATTGTTCACAGAGACGAAAAATTGTTTGACTAATTTCATATTTAACGATTTTATTTTATTACATTTTTTTCATATCTTCTTTATTTTCAGGTAAGTTGGCTGTAATTTTCCATATTTTTTTCTCTCTAAGCACGTAAACTTTTTAACTTGTTAGTTATTGTTGGTTATTTCTACTTAAAGAGGTAAGGAAAAAGAATAAAAAAAAAATATTATTTTGTTATACGAAGTTACAAATATTTAATTGGATTGTGTTAGAGTTGAAAAGTATAACAGTTTTTTATACGCTATAAAAAACTTTTAAAGGTTACGTTAAAGATAAAACTCAATGGTTATAGAAGACGCTACCTGAATATATGTTTGTAAAATATTGCAAATTTGCTTTAGTTGACATTTGTTTTATTAGAAAACATGATTTATTTTAGATTCCAAAAGCATTTTTACTGTCTGCTCGTAAAATTATCAAGTCTTGTTGTATTGAAAATGTTGGAAGCAAAAAAAATTTTAAACAATGTTGCGTATAAAATGAATAGATTTTATTTAAGTGAACAAGTTATAATTTTATCGAATAAAGCCCTTTTTTGATTAAGAACGATAATTATTTTAAATAATGAACATCGGTTTATTATGTTAACTCTTTCCCATACAAAAGTAATCGAGTTCAGATTTATTTTCATTCATAAATCGAAATATGAAGATTTTAATATCATAAGTAAAATATCAACATTTCGTTAAGTTTTGTAGACCATGACGGCTAATTATTTCAGTATAAGTCTCAATTTTTAAATTCACCAGCAAAAATCTTAAGTGACTCCCGAAAGTCACTTTAAAGCTTTAAACCTGCAATAAAATGTTTAGCAAAACTATCGTCTACAAAAGTCCAACCATATTAAAGAAGTTATTGGGTGATGAAGATGAGAAAGCTGTGGGCAATATGGGTAACGCTTTTGCTGATTTATTAAGCCAATGCACCAGCTCACACATCCATTATTGCGATAGCAAAAATCTATAAATTTAAGTTGGAATTGCTTTATCACGTACCTTATTCGACATAATAATTTACTATTTCCAGAATTGAAAAAACGGCGTTGTGGTCTCAGATTTGCCAGCAGTAAAGAACAGAAGTTTGCTTTGATGGTTATTTAAAGAAGCTAATCTTGGCAATAAACTGGTATTGAGCTGCTTAATATCGAAACCGAATCGGGCTTAAAGCAAGAAGAAATTTTGTTTCGCAAATTTGCTATGTTTTCTTTTTTTGGTCCACTAATTGTGGGACGGCCCTTGTAGTACACTAATGGGCCATATTTAAAAAACCCTAAACACACTATAAATTGGGTCGTTCATGAATGCGGATAATCAGTTTATATGGTTTTGTATTTATAAAACCAGCAACAAATTATATTTAAACAAAAAAAAATAAACGTATTTTGTTGTTGTTAATAAAACTAAATAATCATATAATCTGATAACCAGCCTTCCGTGAACAACACAATCATATGCCAAATAATTCGAACTTAAAATGTCGAATGTTATAAAAGCGGTCAAAGCTTCCAAGTCCATTTGAAAACGAAAATGCAAACATACTTATATACTATAACTATTGACAAATTTCTTATTTAAAAAATCTAGGCTAAATAAATACTCAAACCAAAAACTATGTAAAGGCAATTGATTTTATCTCTTATCGTGGATGTTCTACTTTTACAAATGAAAAATGAATTCACAACACACTTTTGCTCTATAAACCAATTAAAATTATAATTTTCCTATTGCAACTGCTGTCAGCTTCCGTTTAATTTATGAAACACAAAATTTCATATCTGTAACAGCCATCTTTAAATTGACTACAAATTAGCAATTGTTGTTTTAACATACACATGTCTTGTTGTTAAGTTTAAAATTAGAGTTTTTAAACTCTTGGACTGTTTCATTTCCCGGAATAGATAGAATTTGTTCAAGAATTTTTTTGTAAAAGCAGTAAATAAAGAAGAAGAAACTTATGCAATTGTTGAGAAATTTAAGTCGTTACTTTCTTGATCTTTTACAATTTATTAAAAGTCGTTTGCTCTTTGCCTCTTTGCTTTTCTTCTAAAATGATGTCATATCTTGATGTTTACGCCTTAAAAAAACGACTTGATTAAACGGTAGAGAATAAAGCATCGCAAACTTAATGTTATATTAAACTAAAGTACTAAAGTAAAGATCCATCATATTTGGGGTCTACAGGAAACCTATTTTAAGCAACACACGGACAGAACAAACCGATGAACG
This sequence comes from Pollenia labialis, assembly GCA_949318255.1. Classification (NCBI taxonomy): domain Eukaryota; kingdom Metazoa; phylum Arthropoda; class Insecta; order Diptera; family Polleniidae; genus Pollenia; species Pollenia labialis. The sequence continues at coordinate 25,919,395 of OX439140.1, read as the reverse complement.
GATAGACGGACATCCGAAATATATTCACTTAATGGGGTCTGAAATTATAAAGGGAGTGACAAACTAACAACCTAGCGATCGCTTGAATTTTCAACGACAGACAGCTGATTTACGCCTCACTAAAAATTCAGCACGACATGTAGACCGTTTGCGCCCCACTATGAAATATTATGCGACCACAAATGTTAAAACGAGTCACTTTTATTGGGGTAGTCAATTGAGGAATTTTGTTAAAATATTAAACGAAATTTTTCTCAACACCTCAACACTAAATATGGTATTATGAAATCTCCGTTTCTTTACTCTACTTTAGTCATTCGACAATGAATAAATAAATGTAAAACCTGACGAACGACAAGTCGACTGTTAGTAGGGTGCTTATGAGAACGATAATGAGTGACTTCTTGCCGTTCGCTTAAGTTGTCGTATACATATACCGTTTCTACCTCCCCTTAAGAGTATGTAAAGAAAAATTGTAATGATGCTCTAGCTTATGGTATTGCATACTCTTGAAAAACAGGAGCAGCCAATACCTAGAGTTCGGCAGAATGTAATTGTAAGATCTCCTAAGATCGCGGCGAACAAAAGATCCTATTGGGTACCACGGGCAGGGATGCCAGAAGATTTTTAAAAAGAAATCGGCATATTTTCCAAAAAATCGGTATTAGCGGCACTTAAATTTAAAAAAATCGGCATATTTAAAATACCTGTTTAAAATACAATAAAACATATTTAAAATAACGAAACGGAAAAATACAGCATAAACTAATGTGTTAAATATAAAAAGGACATAATAATCAATAAAAAAGAAACGTTTTAAAAATAAATTGTAGTTAATGAAAAACAATTATATATATTTTGTACTTTAGGGTATTTTTTTTTGCTTTTTTTTATTTTAGTCAAATATTTGAGTTTGACATTCTTATTAAATTGTACTGGCTAATTCTGGCAGTTGTGATCGAATACTTCTCGCTTCGAAAGCAATTTTATTTCAAATTCTTTCTGTCGATACTGAACTAATGGAAATTATTTTTATATGTTGTTAAGCATTTAGTTGAGTTAAAAAAAACACTGAAAAAATAATGTCGATTCGTTCAGTTTCGACAGAAAGGATAAAAATAACATTGCTTTTGAATCGAAAAAGTATTATATCACAACTGCCAGAATTAGCCACCTACTATCAGTTTCAAAACAATTCCAATTACCAAAAAAAAAAAACTTGCAAGGAATTAAAATTTTTCAGGCATCATTGATATTTTGTTTTAGTTAGCTTGACTTGGCTAGAAAAAAAAATAATTTTTTGGAAATGCACTACATAAATTCTCACGTTTTAGATCTGAATTTTTGCCAAAAACCTTGCAAATTAACTTTTCTACCATTCATTCGCTATCGCATTTGCTATCGGATGTACCTGCATTATCCTCAATTCTGTATAATCTTATAACAATAATATTTAGATTTAAATTATTTTTAACAAGGTTTCTTTCAAATGTGCTAAATTCCCATTTCATACTATTGAGAAACTCAAATTTATTGTTGAAGGGATAAGCTATTCCTATGCGCATTTCACTGGTTGCTTAGGCCAGATCGTCAGGAAACTTCATCCAAAGATTTTAGAAAAGCTAAAGATATTATACAAATAAAACTGTTAAGCGAATAAGAATTATAAACTTCAGTTTTACTTGTAACAATATCAAAGCTTAAACAAAAACAACAACAATAAACAGTGAGTTTATCTTTTCTTACAGTTATTTTTATTGATAGCTTTCCCTTACTATTTTGTAAGTGTCTCTTTATTTTCGAACTTAAATATAAAGTTTTTAAAATGATCCTTATAGAAAAAGATGTTTTTACCGTCGACATATTTTGTTGTACAGGGTAGCCCAAAATTAATAAACGAAGGGGTTTGAATTTGTTATAACTTTTTATTTAAGAAATAATTATTAATTTTTTTTTATACAGTATATAAATGGGGAATACTTTTAGTTTATTTATGAAAAATAACAACTCGCCAGTGGTGAACATTTTCTGCTTCGCAAATTCGTGCTCTTTCCAACACATTTTCCATAACCTTTCGCAAAACTTCAGGTGTTATGTTGTAACTTGTATTGTATTGCTTTTTAATTGCTTGATGGTTCTAGGCTTATTAATGTAGACTTTTCCTTTCAAATAACCCCAAAGAAAACAGTCTGGGGCGGTTAAATCCGTTGAACGCGGAGGCCAATTAAAAGCACTGAGTCACAATCACGCTGAGTCAAAACAATGGATCGTTGAAAAATAAAGCTCGACAATTTGGGCACGTTGTTCAATTGAGTACTGCTCCGTTTGAAATTCCCCAAGTCTTCTTTACAAAATACCGAAAAGAAGAGAAAATAAAATTATAACAAAAAAGTTATAAGGAATTCAAATTCCTTTGGTAATTTTGGGCCACCCTGTATATTTGTCAAATAAAATTTTGCAAATTTAACAAGTATGCCGGCTTTGCACAAAATTAATAAGTTGTACCAAAACAAACCAAAAGTTTTGTTGAGCAAAAATTGCCAAAATGCCGATTAATTGGCGAATATGGCAGGCCTGACCACGGGAGTCAGTACCTCCTGCTATAACGATACCAGACGGTCTATTGGCTGAGGCCCCTTCGAGGACCATGTAATGGCTGAACCGATAACAGCGGGAAGGTAGATCTTAAAAAGTATTCTTCGAGGGCTGAGTTGTCAGCCCTTTGGGAAATATCTATCTAACAATTTCTACCTGTGTATGTGTTGGTTGCGCTCACACTCAGGAGCGGCTGGAAAACAAATTGTTTGCAATTAGGCCAACACGGCAGTGCTCCAACATGTTTGCTTTTTCTCCTTCCACCTGTGGTAAAGATATAAAAACATTCAAACGTTTGTCTTTTCGAAATTTGTTAAAATGGGAATATATTTTCTAAAACTTTGTGAGGAAAATAATCACCCCTATCGTGTACAACAAGTGGAATTTTTGTTCCCCGCGAAGGAAAAAAAGCAAACGTGGATCTCATGTGAAAAATTTTTCACGCTATCAGTTTCAGTAAATGTAAAAAATTTAAAAATAAATGAAATTTTTGTTCAAAAATATACACGTTAAACTAATAAAGCACAATATTTAGGTTTGAAGAGATGGTTTGATTACAACTTTAGCTGTTTGCACTTTTAAAATTTTATGTAGTAAAATATTTTCCAAAATTCTGCCACCACTTCTTTCGAAATCTTTGCTTTCTGTTTGTAATTCCTTAAACTTCATTTACTTAAATTCAAACATCTTAATTTTTAAATATAAGTTACATAATTGACAAAGAATTTCTTAAAATGTCCCATTTTAAATTTTCGGGGAATTAAAGAAAATTTGAGGGAATTTTCGATAAATTTTTCCCAAATAGAAATCCTACTTTCAGTATGAATTGTGTGGAAATATCGAACAATAATGTGCACTATAGAATAGACAAAAATTAAAACTAATTTAAAATTAAAATAATTTATATTATAATTATCTTATCTAGTGTTTAAATACTCACACTTTAAATGCACACAAGCACCCATAAACGACAACCAACCAACTAGACTTCAATTTATTTTCAATATAAATTGACAAAATTATTTAGTAAATTAACTTTACATGTTCTACAAAATAATAACATTCATATAGAAATTAGAAAAAAAAACAACAGCTAAATAACTACTACAACAAACTGCACTTAAACAAGAAACGATTTTGCAAAAAATTAATAAGTTTTGCTGTCAACGTTAAAATTAATTAAATAGACCTGCAAAAAGTGGGTTTGAAGTGGTAAATTTTTTTTTCCAAAAAGTCAACAATAGTTCATACGAACATCCATACATACAAATATACATATAAATGAACGAAAACTCCTAAACTTTTCAACCGAGTTAAAGGATAATTCGCGGTCTTACTTCTACTGATGTCTATGAATCTGCAAAACCGACATCGAGACTCAAGGGTGCTGATAGAATTTGGGAAACAACTAAATACAGTCGACGTTATGGAAACATTGTATATCCATTCTTCTAGAAGTCATAATATGTTAATTGACTTACATATATCTTAACAGCTTAAAGGCACGCCAACATTTTTTGCTATGCAAAAGTTCTGAAAGCCAGAATTTTAGAAACTCGTTAATTGCAAATTTCCTGCAATCAAGTAAGCAATCAAACATAGTCTTTAGACACTGTTTTGCATTAGTCATATTAATATACTACATCAAACCTCTCATGTCCAAGAATCTGTACCGGTTACCTAAGCTTCTTGGACTTTTTCCGATAGGACGCCCAGTATATGGGTGTCCAGAATTCTGTATATACTCAAGTTAACTCCTGGAGAAGATGTTCAACTTTCGCTCTATCTTTTGGTACATGGTGTCTGCGAAAATTTTAATTAAGCCGTTCATCAAGTAAATTTCATCGGTAAACACCGATATCAGTCTTGTAATATCCATTCTGACGTTACTGACGTAAGTTACGCTCGTGTGTTGTTTTTGTATGTTTTAAAGAGTGAGTGGTCACATAAAATACATACAAGCTTTGTATGGTTTGCTGTTGATCGCCAACGGGTGATCATGAATTCGATTACAAACAAACTATGGCGTCAAAGCAAAGCAGACAGACATTGCATGTGTGTGAAAAACCACACACGAGGGTAACAAACGTTAGGTTTTTTGAGGGTTTATCATTAAAGTGAATTAATTTTTTAATTGAAATCAATTTTTATTTTTTTTTCTGTGCATATCCGAGAAACGACATTTTGACGGCTTAAATAGCGCGCGTTTACATTCACGTACTGCGATGAAGAAGGTGAAATACACTTTGAGTGACAATAATGATTCACAAGCAAAAATTTCAATATTTCCACGTGTTTCTCCAGGGCCTTAAAATCCAGGAAATTCACATATGACCATTCCGCTTATCCGACCTAACCTAATCTAATAATTATTTTTTTTGTATTTAAGTTAAGGCCAGAGTCGTCAAAAGACGATTTTGCATGCCCGAAGTGCTTCTTGAACGGTATTAAAAGAAATTATTTTTGCCTCGAATCAGTCTGGCTCAAGTATATAAAGCCCGGACAACCAGAAGAATTGACGACAACACCGAGTAGCCTTGGCGCTAATGTAATGCTCTACATTTTGTGTTACAAAACAGGCCTAAACCTGTATTAGCTGCTGAATTAGGGCCAGAAAATTACTGGGGCTCTGTACAGAACACAGTTGATTCGTAAGACGAGAGCATTGGAGGGAAAACCTTCGATATATGTGAACCGGAGCAATTAAATCTCATAGTGAATAGAAAATATTTTGAAAAAAGTATTTGGAAAGTTTTCCCAACCGTCCTTACAATCCAGACCTTGCCCCGTTTTGATCGTTGAAGCATGCTCTGACTGAACTGCACTTTGTCTCCGTCTAGGAAACATTTGCTGCGAAATTTTATGGCCAATTTCACCAATTCATACATACTTAAGTAAAATTAAATTAAATTAAGTGTCCTTCAAAAGACATAAAAAGAATAACTTATAGAAAAATGTCCCTATAGATGTTAGTTTTCTTCAGATTTTTCCTTATTTTCACTTTTGTGCTTAATTTATATTCCATTTGAAGTAAATGGATGTTAAGAAGATGATTACATCATACAACTTTTTTTTAATATCTTTTTATTAAATAATAAAACTGATAAATTACCAATAAAGAAAACTGATTGTCATTCACATTTTTTAATAAAGTGTTAAAGAAAAGGTTCCGACAAACGTCTTCTTCTGTTAATTTTACGCTGTGATTTTTATGACAAATTTTAAGACAGTGCACAAAGTAAACAAAAATACAAATTTAAAAATAATTTAACCCTTTTTTTAATGATTCAGTGATCAAGATACCAGCAGTGATTAAAACTCTTAATGGGTGTTACGTTTTGTATTCGTTGTTAAAGGAGGTCTTAAAAGAATAATGTTTTAAAGAATTGCCTTAAAAAAGTAGGGTTGTAGGTAAGCTAGTAGGGTTGTATAACGAAAGGGGCATTAGTTTAATATTATACTTAATGTTTGGCAGCCACGATGGAATCTTATCAGCCTTTTATACGTTTTTTCTTTATTTTTGGAAAAGACGTTTTTTACTTTTGACGATTTTTTTTTTAATTGTCGAATTTTTTTTTTCGTTTTTAATCCTGGTAATTTTTTTTATTTATATGTGACAGTTTCAGTTAAGAGGGACCTATGGGCAAATAATGAGTTTTGGAGAAAAACAATTTTGAAATTAGCAAGTTAATTTTGTTTTCTTATGAAAGGTGTATTTTAAAGCTTACTGAAGACAAAAGTAATGAAGTTATAAAACTGCGGTTTGTTGCATTAGAAAGAGAGTATTGTCTATTTTAAGAATCAATAAAAAAGTAAACATCTATTTTTTATTAATAGGTCCCTTTTAACTGAAACTGTCTCATATAATTTTAAATCCTTTTGCAATAGTTTAGTTTTTTATTTGAATAAAATTCTGTTTTCTTAAACATTTTTAATTTAAATGTTTGCAAATGACAGTTAACTTTGTATGCATAATTTTTAATTCTGCTTTTTAATTTTTATTTATTCATTTTTTCTTTTAATCAAAAATTCAAATGACAACCAAAAAAGTATAAAGGAAATAATAAAAATTTCATAAATAAAAGGAATGTTTAACCGAAGAAAATAATACACCAACCCTTTTTTCGTAATTGCAGGTTATGTTTACAGGACTGGACTGCATTATTCTCTTAAAAAAAGAATAACGAAATTTAATAAAAGTTTATTTTATGGTTGCTAAGTCCTCTTCACCTTTTTCTTGTCCTTGTTAAAAGCCAACCGTGTAAGGATTATAAAAAACTGTCAATTTCCTATTTTTTTTTTTGACAACCCTTTGTTGTCTTTCTTAAGGATTTTTTTGTTTTTTAATTCTCTTTTTTGTTAAGCATTTATCTTCGCTTATTAAAAACGTCTAATGAAGTCAGAACAAGTCATTACTTAAGAATAATGGAAAACAAAATGGGGTTTTTTCGGCAGTTCTTGTCCTGTAATTTGTCGCCTTGCCTTTTGTTTAATTTCTGTAGAAAATGGAACACTTTTTTTTTTACTAAGTAATTAGTTTTTGAAAGACCGAAAGGATGTTCATTCTTTTGTTTTGTTCTAGTGGCCTTTTGGGCGAAACGAATTGAGGAAATATTGCGCACGATATAAAATTTAAAAAAAAAATCCGTTTAAAAACTTTGCTTTAGCTTAAGAAATTATGGAAATATTATAAAAAAAAATAACTTGGAATTTGTTTCCTTTTTCCTTAAAAGCAAAATACTGAACGAATACGCTGTTAAATATCGTTCTCGTGTGTTCCGTTCTGTAGAGTTGTGAAAAACACAAACGCTAATAGTGTTTGTGTAGTAAATCCTTACAAAAATTACGTTTCAGTGTTTGTGATCTTCGAACACAAAAATAATACTGTACTTATCCAACTCTACTATGAGATGAGCACATTTAGGCCCTAATTGTGTAAAACCCAAACGTAACGCCAAAAACTACACTGAAAACAAAAACAAAGTGAAAAACATTTCATAATTTTGTTGTTGCTTTCCACAGAAATTCATATTGAATTTTTAAATTTCCAATACATTGAAAAAGGCCACATAAGTAACACATAAAATATCTATAAAATATTGATTGTATCATATCATGCTGAGCAAAATCCACATCTGCATGAAATAAAGCATAACCATCATCATGACCAGCATTATTTAAAGCAACACCATCATTATAGGCTTTCAAAAAAAAGGACCAATTTTACCATGGACGACCGACCAATGCACACGCAACAATGAAAGTATTTTCCAACTTGACCAATCATACCAACAAATACAGTAAAAGCAGCAAAAAAAAATTTTGTTGAACAGTAACATCATGCAGTTACCTACAGCAATAGCATCATTAATGTTGCAAGTGAGTTGCAAGAATACAAAATAAGTTGAAATTATAAAAACAAAAATGAATCGACATTCAAACAGTAGCAGCCACTACAAATTATTATCACTGACAACATTTTCATAATGATGATGAATATAATAAAACCCAAACCACTACATAGTGAAGAGGGTATTAAGCACTTGTGCTGATGTGTGTAACATATAAAAATATTGGTTCAAGGTCCACCTTTTAAAATGCCGATTGACTTTGAATCACTTTAGTCGATCTAATGATGTCCGTCCGTCCGGCTGGCAAGCTGTCCAAGCAAATATTGTGACGAAATTTTTTAAAAAATTTGTCAAAACTTCGTTAGTATGTTCTTATTGTCACAATGACCGAGCCTAATAAAATAATAATAATTAAAAACTGAAACTTAAGCCAAACTTTGACTCTATTAATAACAACAATTAAAGCAATTACTTGAGTCAATAAAGAAGTTCGAATACGATAGAACATGTTAAAAACGCAGCATTAGTTGTATTTGTTCTGTTAAATTTTTCTAAATTTGTTAACGCAAATGAATTTTACAATAAAAAAAAGCAATTTAATCGATAACTTGAGCTTTTTGTTATTCAAAGATTTTTTTATGAGAGAACCGTCAACTTGGAAAAACCTCAGACTACATAAGTACATGTCAAAGAAAATACGACTTTGCAAGATGACCCTTAAAGGAGCAAAGTCAATAGCTTACATTGGGAGGCGACTCTCCGAAGCCTTCAATAGCAAATGAGGTTTCAAACAAAACATTCTCTACGACAATATCTGACGTGAGGCAGCAGTCAACAGAACTGGCACAATATGTACCAGAAATCACATGCTACTTGCATATGCCGACGACATCGATATAATGGGTCGCATCTTGGGAGATGTAACTGCAGTTATCATAGATATTGAAAAGGAATCTGCAAAAGCTGGTTTGACATGAATTAGGAGAAAATCAAGTTGATTAATGATGAACAAAGCTCCGGCAGAAATAGCAAGTTTAAAAGACCAGCCAATACTGGGTGTTAGAAGCTGGCAAACTAACGCATTTGATAGAGACGTACAAAAATCTATTTTATGTCAGGCCTGTGACCAGGCTGGTTATTTATAGGGTATTTTTTTATCTACATGAGAACTTACGATATCGATTACTATGGTTTGACAGCTGGGAATGTCAAGAAGTGTTGACATTTCTGGTCAGTAAGGCCCAAAACAACTGCAATGTTTATAAAATTATATTGATTACGTAAAATTTGGTTGAAATAAACAAATTGTTTGCTTGATTCTATCAATTTGGTAATCAGGGGCAATTTTAATTTTCTCATGCGGTTAAAAACACCCTGTACATATGATTAAGGTAAACTTGAGTTATACAAATTTCTGTAATTAAAATTAATATTTAAGTTTTTATTAATTTAAATTTAATGCTTTACTTGCACAATATAGATTGCCATTATTCACGATATTTTTGTGCTTAAAAAACTTTAAATTTAGACACATATTGGAGTATTCCTTCTCACACGATTTAAGCCTAACATGGACCTAATACAAACCTATGAATCAAGCTAAATTGGATTAGGAAAGGGCCTACCACACTGCTCTGCAAAATTAGAAATTAGAATATGTAAAATTTAAAAAAAAACAGTTTTTATCGCCATACCCTGTTCATTGCAATGTTTGTGCTTGTGTGCATTCAATATTCATTAACAAAATAAGAAATTCATCCAGCGATAATGTTCACCACATAAACGCATAGAGGCATGTGGCATACAAGTATTACGTATGTAAAACAACGCCACAAATAAAATAAAAACGAGAAGAAAAAAAACTGAAACAAAAAGACAACAACAATTATTATCCTAGTAGCTGCATTCAGTACATGTTTCTGTTGTAGCACATCTCAATGTTGCTTTTGCTCTTGCTGTTGTAGCTGCAGTCAGTAGCCGTGTCTTAAATGTGTATTTTATGGTTTTAATTGTGGCACATTTAAAAGTATTAATTCCAATACAACATTCAGTTGTTTATTTTTCGTTTTTCTCAGATTTTCCTTCACTTAAGCCAAAATAAACTACAGAATCTGGATGTAAAAGGGGGGAGTGAGTAGGAAAAAACAAGGCGTTTTTAAATTTATGGCTTTTGAGTATAAAAAAATAAATATAAAAAAGAAATCAAGCTTACGCATACAACTTTCGCTGGAGGCCAGTGTAAGCAGCTTCCACTATCTGACACACAATACATGGCATGTTAAATTAAATTTTTTTTTTCAGTTTCAGTTGTCTAGTGTATTAAACAAACAAAAAAAATCCTTGCAATTCTCTGTGAGTTTATGGCGGAGATAAAGTTAATTTTCTGTTATTTTAATCATTTTCGGCTGTCGTATTTTTTGTTAAGTTATACATTTACGAAAGGAATGTATCGATAATTTTTCCAATAATTTTTTATAATGAACTTCTTTTGACCATAATTATTTTTATTTGTTTTTCTGGGCTATTTTTGCAAACGCCTTAATTGCAACATGGAAAAGAAAATATTTAAATTGGTGGAATGTTGCCCTGACATGTACACATATTTTAATAAAAATGAATTAATAATTTCGAAGAAAGAAACAATTTAAGGTAAAGAAAAAAGTTAAAAAGAGCTAAGAAATATATCAAGGATGGACAAGATATGCGTCCATTTTCTTGCAGAAATAAAATCACTCTGAAAGTTATTTTTTGGATCAAGAAATAAATCAAGATTTTTTGCAACACTGCATTTACGAAGTCAGTCAAGTTCAGTGTTAAATCTTTATTTAAGGTTAAGAAATAAATCAAGATTTATTTGAACTAACGGGTTTCTGTTAGCAGAATTAAGGTAACAGTTAAAGCTAAATTGAAAATTTTTGTATTCCCAAAAAATTACTTTGATGATAAACTGGCAAGAGCAGGGTTAAAAAAAAAACAAAACTGGCAACATTTTTTTGCGAAAACAATAAAGCAAGTTGTTTTTGTTTTGTTTTTTCTAAACCTAATGTTGAAATAATTCCAACCAATTGTAGTGGGGAATGTAAGAAAAGATAAACTTACTGTTTATTGTTGTTGTTTTTTTCAAAGCTTTGATATTGTTACAAGTAAAGATGCCGCTTATAATTCCTATTCGCTTAACAGTTATATTTGTTTAATATCTTTAATTTTTCTTAAATCTTTGTATGAAGTTTCCTGACGATCTGGCAAAAGCAACCAGTGAAATGCGCACAGGAATAGCTGATCACTTCAACAAAAAATTTCAGTGTTTTTATCAAGAATAAAAATTGGGAATTAAGCACGAGAAACAAAATCTTGTAAGCTAAAACTCAACGCAATCAAAAATTAAGCAATATTTAGACTTAAAACTCAAACTTAAATATGACTTAAACATGCCTGCTTTTCAAGAAAAAATTAGAAGGCGTTAAAAACTAGAATTATGTTTAAACTTTTACTTTATAAAGTAATATGATTTAAGCTGAAATTGGACATAAACAGTGTTGCCAGGTAATTTTTTTCCTTCCAATAAAACAAAATTTAAAAACACCTTAAAATATAACATTTTTTTTTTAAAACTCGCCCTAAATATAAACGTTAAGATAGAAATTTAATTTCAGTTAAATGAACTGGACACAGTTTTAATTAATTAACAATTAATTTTGCTTTTTTAACGCAAACATCGCGAAATTTTCAACATGAAATTCCTAAAAGAATATTTTTTTTATGGTTACTTGAATATTTTTATTTAATAAAATATCTAAAATACAATTTATAACCGGTTTAAAAAATACAACTACATATTTCATCTTAAGTCGAGAAAAGATGGCAAAACAGTTTTTAAGAAAAAAACATGATAAACAAATCTATTCGGGGCTTCAAGACAGAAAGAATACGAAAACAGATGAAAGGAAGCAACATGTAATATAAAAATTGTAAATGACAATAACAGCAAATTTCGAACCACCAGTACCACTAGTGTTTAAGAGGTTAGAACTCAAGGAATTCTGATGAAAGAATGTGGTGATTCTTGAAACATGTAAATTCAACCCAGCTACGGGTCCCAGCTCAGTTAAGAAAATTATCAATAAAAATTTTTATAAAATTCCAAGTTGTAAAATTGTTTCATTCAGTAAAAATAATTTAATGCAAATTAATTTTGATAAACTAAAGCCTAACTAAGAATATCAAAATTAAAATTAACAGTTGAAGTAAAAATCACAATTGTTCTTGAAAAAACTCAGTAGTGAAATATTCATTTTTATTAAATAATAAAATAAAACAAAATTAAAGAAAACAATTTCGTTTATAATAAAAACCTAAAAAACATCGTTTTTTGAATGAAAATAAGTATGATAAATAACATATTTTTCAACTTTTTTTTTAGTTCGATTTAAGGCGTTTTGTCAAAATGCCACAGACATTTGTATGTGTACATGTGAAACTTTGTAAAATTGGCACTGGGAAAATTGGCATTGGGAAAAATTTAAATATGTGGGATCTTAATTATCTACGAGGAAGACGAACTTGATCGGTTAAATGGTACTTCAAGTTATTTTATTCCAAGATGGTAAGTTAGCTTTTTTCCGAGAAATCTAGCGATTTTCAGGCCAAAACGAACATGTTTAAGCAAAACTTATAAACCTTCTGTGTAATTCAATGTGTATTAATGAAATTGATAAAAATAAAAAAAAATTTTGGGACTTATTTAATTTTTCAATTTATACAAAAATTGTAAGAAATGCATATTTTATCCTGTTATATTTTCTTTTAAAAATCAATGTACTTTGTATTTGTGACGCTTGAATAATTCGTTTCTAATGCTTAAATGCTACAAGCATCTTAATTGAAATATTTATATTTTTCGTATGATTAATTATCTGTGACATGCGATGTCAATTATTATGGCGCTTGAAATTTTTGGTGCCTTTTTTAGTCCGTCTATTAAACGTTTTCAGCCATATGTTGAATTTTTTTTTTCTAAGATATTTGGAAAAAGCTTTTGTCGTACTAATAATTCACCCTGTCTTAATGCAATTAAAAAAAATTTAAAAAACGCAATTTGTTTGGTAAAGTGACGACAGAAAAAAACGAAAAATAGATTTATTCTTATTAGAATGACAAAAAAAAAAACAAATACACAATGGAACCTTGAAAACGAAACAGCTGTCAGTCATAAGGCATGCAATGCGTTTTTAAATAATATAAATTTCAAATTGATCTTTTTTTATACAAATCTAGATTGGCGTTTTATTTTGGCCAAAAATGACCCTGAAAGCAAATGAGTTTATTGTCAAAAATTTATGAATAAAAAACCATATAAAAATTTATATGAATGTGGTCATGTAAATAATGGTTGCATAAAATGTTTGTTTAAAAATTTCAGTTTATTATACTTTTGCATGTTATTAATCATACATGCTACAAAAAAATCGTCATAAGGGAATAAATACATAATAAAAATCGGGGACAGAATTTTAAATATTTATGTATATATCGCTCATTTGCTGCAAAAATGTCATAAGTCAAATATCGCAACTCTTAAGAGTCGTTTAAAATAAAACTAATATTTTTGACTTATAACGATGTTGCAGCGAATAAGCGATATGTACAACATATGCAGAAATAATAAAACAAACAATAAATTTAAATAAAATTGTAAATTGAATTATTTTCCAGAAAAAAATTTCTCTAAAATGTGATTCCAAGTTCGAATCTCTTGTTTTCGGATTATGTATTTTTAATTTTAGTCTCACTGAACTCTTAACATTTATTTCCTTTTTTACTTTTCCCTTAATCCCCTTTTATTCCCCGGACACAAGTCAATTTTCCATTTAACCCTTAAATTAATATCAATCATACGCTCCGTTTAAAGTTTCATTCAAAATTTCTTTATTTTTTTTTTCTTTTTTTTTTTTGTTTATTTTTCATCATTTTTCTTTATTTATTTTGTTTATATCAATTTTTTATATAAATAAATCATCATATAGATATGTTTCTTTTTCTTTTTCATTTTGTTTTTGTTTTGCGAAAAGGTAAATAAAGGATTTTATTTTGTCGTTCACAGTAAATCATTATTATACAACTGTCATACACATAAGATGAATTTATAGCTGAGTTGAGTTTGGAAAATAATAAAAAGATGGGAAGAATAAAGTATTTCTTGTAATATTTTCAGATAAAACTACAGTAAAACAATTATTGTCTATCGTTGAATTTCAATGTAAAAAATGCAGAATAGTGGGGGGTCATGAAAACTAAAACGAAAAACTTTTATGCCACCACCTAAATGCTATAACTGGATTGGACTGGGGTAAATTTTTTTTTTTATTTTTTTCAACATTTTTATTAATTTATTGAATCTTCATTAAATACTTGTGAATCTTAAGACTAAATAAAAGAATTAAGTCAAGCCAGTTCCAGACAAAATTTCATGCTTTCATTAAATTTGACTTCTCACGAGTGGGCCAAGTCAACAGTGTGCCTCCTTCTTAACCTCAGGTAGCCACTGCTATTTAGTGAATTTCGAGCTAGTATATTTGGATGGGTTTCGATTTTTTTTAAAAAGTTTTGGCAATGTTTTTTGATTTCATCTTTAACAAGGTGTACGTTTAGATCCTTGTGTATGTTGGAGCTTCTGATATACCAAGGTACACACGTTATCGTTCTTAGAAGCCTTTTTTGACGTCTTTGTATTTGTTCTGATGCTGAGGCTGTACCCCAGAGCTGAATTCCATAGCACCATATGGGTTTAATAATCGAGTTAAAAAGCAACAGTTTACAATCCAAGCTAAGTATAGAGGTTCTACCCATAAGCCACGTAAGCTCAACAGTTTTTAACTTTATCTGGATTAGTTTCGCGACTACATGATTTTTCCATGTAAGACGACGGTCAAGGTGCATACGAGATATTTCAAATTTGTTTGTTGGGGTATATTGTAATTATTAATTTGGATTGGTGGACACGATCCCCTTCTCAACGTTAAAGTTTTGGGGATACATTTCTGTTCATTCACTTTGATTTTCCATTTATCTAACCAATTGTCCAATTGTGATATGTAATTTTTTAACAATCTTGACGCTACTAATGGTGCATTGTGGACACTAAGAAATGCTGTATCATCAGTAAATGTGGGCGTGTGGGTATAAGTGTTTAATGGCATATCTGATGGGTACAGTATATATAGAAGTGACCCCAAAATACTTCCTTGCGTAATCCAGCTCGTATGTCTTGGGGGGTGCTGTAAAAACTTTTTTTCTGCAAGAACGAATTTTCGATTTGTAATGTAGCTTTCTAGCAGCTTTTGGGTATTTAATGGTAACAAAAGTTTTATTTTAAAAAGAAGCCCTTCATGTCAAGCTTTATCAAAGGCTTGTGAGACATCAATAAAGGTAGCAGAGCAATATTGTTTTTCCTCAAATGGCTTTCTAATTACTGTGATTAACCTATGAACTTGTTCAATAGTGTTGTGTTTTCTCCTAAAGCCAAATTGTTTTCCTAATGTGTTCGTTTACATATTAAGCCAACTTGTTGATGAATAACTTTTCGAACAGTTTTGATTTATTGGGTAAAAGACCGGTGGGTCTATAAGATTCTACTTTAGTGTGGTCTTTGCCTGGTTTGGCTATCATTTTAACAAGCGATTTTTTCCATTCTGGCGGATAAAAGCCTAAGCGTAAAATAGTATTAAAAATATAGAGAATTATTCTTACTGCTGTGCGGGGTAGTTCCAAAAGCATCTTATAACTGATATTCTTGATGCCTGGTGCTTTTTTTTGGGTCTAACTCAATAATAGCTCTTTGAACCTCTCGCATTTCAAAGATAAGCGGAACACTTGCTATGTGAAGAGATATTACAGGGGGTAACTCAATTGTAGTGCTAGATAAATGTCAGTTCTAGCCCAATTTCTATTTGGTTCGCGTAAAGCGGCTCATACACTTACAATAAAATTATTCAGTTTTACGTATTGTACAATTATATCGCCAATATGTATGTGATATACGATGATGGCACAATATATTGGCAACAATCAAAATACTTTTGATTTTTATTGCACAACGAAAATAAAGTGAAATGTGTTGGCAACATTGTACAATGCTGTTTATGTTATTTCTATAGGTTATGTTTACCTTTTTATTGAATAAATGAAATTTGTGTGCGACTTATTGCATAATATAGGGCAAACTGGAAATAATATGGCGGATATCATATACAATAATACTGCAAGTGTATGGGCCGCTTTAAGGACGTTTACAAATAACGGGTCTTTTAAGATTTTTTGTAGCACGCTACAATGAGTAGTTCGTTTTTAATGTTGGATCTTAGTTTTCAAGAAGCCTTTTAAGCGATGCAATTCTTTTTTCTTTAAGAAGTCTACGCAAGTTTTTTGTGCAATCTTTTGAACGTTCCTTGAGTTGTGGAGATCTGTGTTGTTTTCCATTCTCTTCGTGGACTTCTTTTTTTACTCTTTCCACATCTTTAGAGAAAATTCTGTTTTCTCTTTTTTATCAGGGGGGACTTGGTAGAAAATTGAGCAGCTAGTTTGATTTTTAGTTCTAAATTGTTTACCGTAACGTCTATATCGTTTGGTGTTCCAGCGGTGTATCCTCCGAACAATGGGTACTAATAAACATTTTGTATTTAAACCAGTCTGTGCTTTTGCCTGTAAGCGCTAAGTCACCAGCGGGGCTTAAAACTGCTTGAAGTTTTCGAATTAAAACGATTGTTGGTGTTTGATCGGACGTCAGCTCTAGTGACAATTCTAAGTTCATCAATTCTTTTTAAATAGCCTTTATCACTCTAAAATCTATTAGATCCGGTATTTTATGTCGATCTGTTGGCTGGCCAGTAAGTGTACTCTCCGCAGGATATAATGTCCATCCCCATTTTTTAAATTGTATTTAATAAAACTTAACCTTTGGGAGAAATCAGCCATGACCACCAGAATGTTTGTGTCTGCCTTATATTCACCCGCTGCCGGAAAGCGGGGACCTAATGATTTAAAGAAGTAAGTGTACTGAATTTCCGTTTTTGGAAATTGACGAGATCACTAGATTCATATAGAATTCTTCAAGACATACAGTGCTGGCTTGGAAAAAATATTCACAAAAGTCCGGCATTGGAAAGTGTTTTAATCCAGATTTAATGATAACAGCTGATCCTCAGCATCTTCTGCCTCTAGGATCTTTTGTATAATATATTGTGTATTCTTTTATTGAAAATGAACTTCTTTGGGTCAAATGGGTCTCAGAAACAAGCCTGATGTAAACGTGCTTGTTTCTGAGGAAGTAACTAAGTTCGTTTTTGTGTTGGCTTAAGCCGTTAGCGTTCCAGTAAGGTAAACTTGACCAAAAGCTATTTTCTAAATAGGTTTTAGTTGGCTTGCAACATGTGACAAATGGTTGTCATTATAAACTTGTACGCTTTCTCTTCTGACCGCATAGTACGGATATTTAACCTTTTGCTGTTACATCTTCGCGGGTGGACAGGCGAATAGATGGGCAGTTACATAGAAGGAGGACATTATTAATACAACTTTGCAACCCATAACGACTGAAATATACATAAATACTTCATAAGATCTAAAAAAACCCGAATTAAAAACGGGTTTTCAACTAAATGCTGTTTCTAAGATGTTGTTCAACATTTTAAGCTGAAGGATGGGTTATATTTTATATAAACTTACTAAATTGTATTTATATATTAAAGCCATAGTCAGACGATATTAAGCGAGTTTAAGCTTCAGAAAAAATTTACATAAACAAAACCCCACAATTTAAACCAAAATTGGACTAAATTTATACACCTTGAAAACGTAAATTAAACGATTTACAACTGAAATTAAAATAAACACCTACTTTTGGAACTAGAAAAAAACTTTAAAATTTATTTTGCAATGCCACTCTTCGGGACCCTAATGTATCTACTTACATTGAACAATCCTTGTGTACTAACAAAAGCATCACGTGTATTTATTTTTGCTTCCTCCCTACCTTTTTTGCAACATATTTATTTAAAACTTGTTTTCATAACAAAAGGGGAGTCACATTTCTGATAGATTTATTATCTGCAACTCCTTTTTCATTCTATACTTTTATTAATAAAAATATTTATCTAAAGGTTGTAAAATAACAATAAATAAGTATTGAAGCAAAATAAACAAAAAAAAAAATATTAAAAAACTAAATTTTATTTAGGTGAAAGTTGAGGTTTAAAAACAAAAAATTTATTATTTTACCTGAAATTGAACAAAAAAAAGATTAAAAGCAAAAAGTCTTTAGAAAATAACTACACCTTAAAATTCAAATTACTGCAATTGGGGAAAAAGGTTTAGGTCATTTTGTGCGACAAGGCAATAATAAATATTAAGTATACGCAGGAGTGTACAAAAGTTATCGAAAATGTTAAATCTTCTTGAGGAATTAAGCGATTTGTTTTAAATTATCTGTAAATGCAAAATAAAGAGTGTATTAAGCTAACTAAAACTATTTATTTTGCGTATGGAATAATATCACTTTCGATCGGAATTAATTTCTGTGACAGACCTGATTATCCGGAAAACCTCCCATTAAAGACTTTATAGTCGCATTCGTCACCTTTTCCAACGAAGTAATCCACTTACGCTAAAAATCGGACATGTCCTGGGATTCCTTTCCTGTGTTCTTCAATTATATTACAATTACAAGAGCCTAATACCTTTCATAAGGTCGAAGTTCTGTAGAGATGGGTGGATTAACCTCCCCTGGTACAAAATTTTCATTATTGTTTGCATACCACTCAAGGACCTTTTTGCATAGTGGCATGATGTCAAATCGTTTTAAAAAAGGTAAAATCCGTTTTTGTAGACAATCCGTATTAAATATTTCTGAGTTTATCATGCCCAATGACCAAGGACCGGGTTTTTATGCAAATGCATATTTGGCATCGATTTGTTAGTGCATATTTTTGCATACTTTACTTTGAATGCATATTTTTGCATATGTTGCCTAATATTGCACATTTTTCTTGTTTATTTTAAATAAAATTTGTTTTTATTTCTTAATTTTGCAATGCAGCCTGCTGCAGAAGAGATTAGAGACAACTTTGATAATATTTTTTTTATTGATTTCTTATAAGAAAAAAAAGCTTGTCGATCACCTTCGCGTGTAGCCGCATTTAAAGAGAAGCATCCCGATTAATGTCTTCCTCCACAGCCTCGTTGAAAGCAGTTATGTATAATAAGGAAAACTTTTACCAATTCAAAGATGTGGTGAAAGGATATAACAATAGTGATGCAGTATCGATAAATTTTAGTAACTTGATATTGCCATAAATGAGGTGAGTGTTGTGGATTGTAAGTTCAGTAAACAAATTCGTATCAAGCTTGATGAAGTTAATACCATAATGAAGGATTTAAAACAATAAAAAAAACTACTAGTTTATTTAATTAAAATTTTTACGAAAACAGAGTAGTGAAAATAAGTTTACCACAAACGGGTTATCAGCATTTAATCATGCACCCATCACTTCCGTTTTATTTTCGTTTAAAAATAAGAGGCAGTAAACTTTAATTTTGAAATTTAAAAAAAAATTTATTTCTTAATTCAAGCAAGCAAGTGACTTAATTTACATGACAGTTTTAAATTTGGTTATTCTTTATATTTTTGTGTTTTACTTAATTTACTTTATTTAATAAGTTCTACTTTTGTAGGTATTGGGGCTTTACTTATGTTTATGAGACTAAGTTTTAACGATTTTGTATGTTATTTTTCTGTTTTTTTTTATCACTTATAAAAACAATTTACACGAATTTTAAGCGCATTTTTTTATATTTTTAGCGTTTATTTATCTATTTAAAGAGCATTTTTTATGCGAATAAAATGCTATTTTAACTGCATACAAGTCCGGGCCCTACTAATGACACAAATAATGGGGTTCTGCAAATGGCTTGCCACACAAGAAACTTCTTGGGAATTTTTTTTTATCCGTTATTCTACTTGAAAATTACCTCGTCTATCAGCCAAATAAATATCATGACCCGGAAGTTGGAAGTCAGCTCATTATTGGTTTGGCGCATATGCCAAAAATTCAGAGTGGAGAAAACGACAAAAAAGATTTACATAAAGATTTCTCCATTTTTATGTTTTCTGCGCTGCTCCCGGCATGTGTTTTAAATAATTATCACCCTTATTCCAATTAGCGTCATCAATACGTTTTGTGTCGGTTGTTGCAAATCGGTATGCCCATTGTCAATATCAACTTTTATCAATAAGCATCGATGTATTTTTGGTATGCCGTACGCAACGTTAACGTTGGCATCGGTATAACTTGTCTCTGGTTTTGGCGTCAGTCTTATTGGTGTCGAAACAGTTTTTTTTTCTTTTTAATATTTCAATAATAATAATGTTGAATTTAAGCTTCGGGAAAATTCCAAAAATTTGCAAAAATAGCGAAAATTCGCGAAAATATTAAATTGTGATTGAAAACTCCCTAAAACTATAAGGAATAGCAAAAATTTCATGAAAATGGCAAAATTACAGGAAATTCGCGAATTTTGGCCATGTTCGCGATAGAAGCGATTTTTTCGTGTGATTCTTTATATATACATATATTAAACTTTGCTTTGATAACACAATTAGCAAAATTTTGCAAATTCCCGATAATTTAGTCATTTTTAGTGAGTTTTTGCCATTCTTATGGTTTTGAGGACTTTTAATCAATTTTATGGCTGGTTTGAAATATTTAAAAATTTCGCGAATTTTCGCAATTTTTGCAAATTTTTCGAATGTTTGCAATTTTCGCGTTACTTTTTGTTGCTCTTTTCGGCAATCGTCGTACCGAAGTCTGTATTTTACAGGGCACTATCAACATGTCAATGCGAAAAGTGTAATTAATGCCTTATGGCATTGGTATCGTTGATTTTTTGAGAGCACAACATTAATAGGAAACGAACATCAAATTGCATATTTTTAATAAAAACTTATTAGAGACGTGCTTTAAAAAACGATAACTAATAGACATCGTTACTTTGCTGCTATAGAATACAAGTTTTGTATCGAATTGTTAACGACATCGATAAAAATTTATATTGACATTAAATTGATGACGACGACGTTAAATGGAATAATGGTGAAAAGTTGAAAATGACTGATTTAGAAAAGATAATCACCCTTATCGTGGTTGGCGTATTTAAAATACGCGTGCAACTGTTTCGTAATAGATTAAAGAGAAGGTGAACTTATTTTCTTTAATCTATTACCAAACAGTCGTAGGCGTATTTTAAATACGCCAACCACGATAAGGGTGATTATCTGACGTATTTTTAAAAGCTAACGTGATTAAAAAAATAATAATTTTTTAGAATACCGATAAGTTTTCATTAAAATAGTGTGTATTAGTTTTTTCCAACTCGCTCTTTACATCTAAAACTTTTTAATGCTTGAAAAAGTATTTTAATTTTTTAGTTATTTTTAAAATTTCATATAGAGTAACTACATAATTGATTAATTTACTAATTTTGTTATTGTTCAACTTTAAGCTGTATTCTATTTCCACTTTTACACTCAAAATAAAAATCAAAACATCCGTACTCAAATCAAACCGAAGCGGTATTAAAAGTAAGGTGAGTATGGATTTTCTTGAATCAAGTACAGAAAGTTTGAGTCCAGTACGGATTTTCAATTTGAAGATACTTAAATTATTCATAATCAATCCCGATTTCGTACTTAAAAAAATCTGAAAATGAGAATGATTTAAGTAAAACTAAGATTGATTTGACGCCCTATGTTCCCACTGACCTTTATATAAGAATTTATGGTGTTCAGTAATTGTAATTCTATTTATATTTAGATAAATAAAGGACATATATATATAAGATTGAATCAATCTCAAAATGCGCTTGATTCAAGTATTATAAAGTTGATTTTGTCCCGAATTAGATAGAAAAATTTAAATTGATTGATTAACTAACTCGTATTACACCTTACAGAATGATAAAACACAAACATCACGCACAATATGGTTTTTACTTTAGACATCTTATGTACATATTGTACCAAAAATATAAACTAAATGAGAAGCAAGAGTTCAAATTTACTTTTTAACCCTTCATGGTACACATGAGCGTGGCCAGACCTTTTTCAATGTGTATAGAAAATCCAAACATGCGTTAGCCGGAGGGTTAAACACAACGAAAAGTTTAATCTTTTTTTTACTTGATTTAAGAATTTTATACTTATTTCAAGAAATTCCGGGATTGATTTTCAAAAGTACTCCCATTAAGGATTGTTTTGAGTACGTTTTAGAGCTACTCGTACTTGAATTTTTTAATACGACTCGTTCTTAAATTAATCATAAAAAATTTATTAATCCCGACTGTTTTTCTTTCTGTGTATAATCAATATGTTTAATAACCTAATTTCTTCCTTTGTTTGTCTAAATTTTTCTGTTTTCGTACAAAGAGAAATCCCCCTTTTTAAAACTGAAAATAATTGCAAGTTATAAAAATATTTCTTATCTGTTTATTAATAAAAAAAATAATAAAAATTCCTTAGATAAAAATAAATTTAGCACTAACTGCAATTTAAACGATGGCTATAAAGTTTAAGTATATATTAGATTTAATAAAACGTGTTAGATTAGAAAGAAATCTAATAAAAAAATGTATCTATTAAATAATAAAAAAAAATTGCTTGAGTTTTTAGAAGAAATTGTAGTAAAAGTTTTATAACAGTATGTCTGATTTATAGAATATATTTGTACTTTTATGTAGATGGAATTTTAAAAGGCCAGAATTCTTAATAGAAACAAAAAAGAAATTATAGCTGGCTTAGCCCGACCATAAAACATCCTACACCAGAGTATTTACAGACATTTTTGTGAGAGTTCACCAATACCCCGGTTTGCATTGCTTGGGTTGGCGTCGTTTCGAAGTTGCGTCTTTTTTTCTGTGATTTCGAAGTTGCGTCGTTTTTGAGTCACTTTGTGGGTCATGGTTTCGAAGTTGCCTCGTTAAAAACGTTTGTACAAAGCTAAAACACAAAAGGGAATTTTCCCTTTAAGACTAGTGTTAATAAGTATGCAAAGTTTGCCAGCTGGTTGCAAGTTGAAGGTCGTTAGTAGTTTAAAATAACATTTGCTGAAATGAAGTAAAATCCAAATATTTTGCAAGAATGAGTCAAAAAATCAAAATCATATAAACTTGGAACAATAAACTGGATATTTTGAAACGTCCTTATTAAGGGGAAAAGGCTGTTGGTACTTAAGAAAACCTTGGACAAGCCTCTTCTTCAATAAAATACATTTGTTTTTCCAGACGTTGATTAAATAAAAAAAAATTTTATGAAAATCAATATAAATCGAGCTCTAACCGCAAAAATAACGTAAGCGACATGAATTTCAGCTTTCGTTTTTTTTAATAAATGACTTTATTGGCAACACTTGCATCATCTCCTAAAATGTCATGGTCACATAAGGTACCGTTACGATTTTATAGCAAGAACAATTTTATTGTAAGCGACAAATTTCATACAAAATTTATATAAAATAAAATAAAAAAGTCGACGACCAATCGAAAGTACCGATGTTCATTTGACATGACAAGTTGAATTTAGCAACTTAATATTACTATCGTCTAGTCTTTAATTAAGTATTCATATCCTATGAAGCAGTGTCTTCGAGTCAAACCGGAGTCTTAAGACCATACATGATTGCTTGTTTGTTGCTGGGGAGGCAGCCACGTTAACGATCCAACCAACTAGCAAAAATGCGATAAACTGGGAACTTAAATGAGAAATGGGTTTTAATTGAGATATTTTACATGTCATATGTTTCACTGTTTTCGGGTTTGGTAATCAGCTGGTTTAAATGCCTCATCCTCTAAATCCAATAATTGACATGTTTATATAGCGACCCGCTACCAGCCGCCCAAAACATGGGGAACAGAAGCTGGAAGTTGATGTCTATTATAAATTTAAAGCCGCCAATTGCACGCCTTGACGTTCCATGTATCGTAGGACCTCAGAACTTGTTAGGAGTCCCATGATACTCAGAGATCCTCTGAGGCTCCAAACTCGGAGCTGCTGATTGTCCGCTACTACATTAGTTGCTGCTCCGCATATCTACAGAGCTTTCCCCTATCTATGCTACCTTAAATTGTTGAGTGAATACACGCAGAGAAAAAATATGGTTGGACATAGTTACGGCAACTACACTATGTTTATTGTGATAATATATTGTTGTCGTGAATAATTATTATTTTTATATAATATCAGCAATATTATAGTTACTGTAAATATTTAAATGTTTATCGCAATTATAAATTTAAATATTGTCGATCGAAAAATAATTATTTTTCTAACAACTAAATAATGATAACGTTCAAAACATTTTATAGTACTCGCAACCATATCATGATATTTAATAGCCATAACATGATAACTTTCTACACTGTGCCAGTTTAAATCATTCTCCGGACTTTGAGAATGTATCAGTTTTAAACACAGAAAAAAATTATAAACGACGTTTAATGCTAGAAATGTTGCAAATCATTAAAGTACCAGAATTGTTAAGAATTAATTTTATAAAAATTTTTCTAATTGTAAATAATTTTTTCTATTGTGACAATTGTTATTATTTTTTCATTATTTTTATTGTTAAATTATTTCCCTGACGATGATACACATTGCTGTATCGAAATATTGGAATTTGTATAAAATAAATATTATCTAATTTTTTATAAAAAAAGAAAAACCTCAAGCTTAATAAATAATATTGAAATTTAATAAATAAAGGTTAAATAAAATAAAATGTATTTATCATTATATGTTTAAGATGCAATCAAAATATTTTTACTCTAATAATATTTTGTTATCGCCTAATTTTCCATCAGTTGTGTCGTTTGTTTTACATACATATGCCTATCGAATTATTTGTTCGTGAGTGGTTCAACATTTAAAAAAAAATTTTAAAATTAAATAAATAAAAAAATTGTATTAACATTAAAACA
Source organism: Pollenia labialis (assembly GCA_949318255.1). Lineage (NCBI taxonomy): Eukaryota > Metazoa > Arthropoda > Insecta > Diptera > Polleniidae > Pollenia > Pollenia labialis. The sequence continues at coordinate 25,894,430 of OX439140.1, read as the reverse complement.
AATTGCAAAGTGCGACAAAATAAAAAATCGATGCAAAATAATTAAATTTTTTTATTGTTGTGACAGCACCAATGTATCATAATATGATTACTCCTTATTTTGTCATGATTAACATGACAATAATATGATAACATCTTAACTTATTATGATTAACATGACAATAATATGATTACTTCTTAACTTAGTATGGTTAACAGGATAATAATATGATTAACGGAATTATGATAAAATATTACGAATATATTTGGTCATAAAATGATTCAATAACAATCGTAATATGATGACTACAATCACGAATCTTATCATAATATGTTGCTCTAAGAATATGTTTTCCACAGCCATGTTTTTTCTTTGCATGTATGCTTTAACAAGACCCTGAAACTTATTTCCGTTTGCTGCTAAATCCACTGCCGATTAAGACTCTACTATGTTCCTTATTAGAACGAAAGTAAACAAAAAAAATATATCATGCGATTGGTGCGCAATTTTAAACTTAACCATGCGCCACAATTTTTCTTCGGTTTTTTTACTTTGCATTTTTTAATATTTTTTCTCTTAAATATCCTTTTTTTATATCAAAAATTTTCAGCGATTTTGCCTGAATAAATGACCTTAATATTTTTAGCCTTCCAACTGTCCACAATGTTTAAAACAACAATATTTTAAGTCGTAATTTATTTGATTTTATCTATTTTTTGCTGGTTATTTTTATGGCCTGTAGTCCAGTTGAATTTTCCCCTAAAAATAGCATTTACCTTCTATTTTTCTGTTAATTTTCCAGCAAAGAAACTAATAAAACATTGTTAAAAAACAAAAAAAGTTTAATATAAAAATAGCATTAAAATAGTAAACTGGCGTCATTCAAACACTTAATGATTGTATGTGTCTATTTTAACTGTCTCGTCTAAATTAAACAAACAAAAAAAAAGCGTTAAAAACTCAACTGTCAGATAATAAATCCCCTTGCAACTGACCAAATACAAAAAAAAAAAAAGGTAAATGCTTAAACTATTTAAAAGCCAAAACCACGTCATATGCAATTTAAATCATACAAACAAATGTTACAACTAAAAACTGAGAATTTGTTTTTTATATATTTATTTTTTTTTTTTGTAGCAATTTTAAAATTTATGATCTCATAATGGGGTTTTAAGCGTAAACATTTGAGAAATTGTTAAAAAAAAACGCTAAAAAAAATTAATAGTGATTTTGATCTTAAAGTAATTGATCGTAAACAATAAAGTAGATTTTTTTAAATAAATGCATGAATAATATGGCTTAAATGTTATTTATAAAAAAAAGTATATTTACATAAGTTTTTAATTCAAAAAAAAAAAATAATCTTAAAGCTTATGCCGCCAATTGAAACGCATTTATCATAGAGAGACAGTGTTTTAAACAAGAAAAGGTTTATGTCTAAACAGAAGGTAGCAGTTTTTCCATCCCTGGTTTCTATTTTGAACACAAAAAAACTCTCCAAAATGTTTCACCAAATTAAGCATTAATCAAAAATATAATCAGGTGAATTAAACGTTTATTTGGTACTATTAATTTGTTTGCTGGTGCAAATTTATTTAATTTTTTCATAAATATCACAAAATGTCAACAAGAAAAAGAAAGACAAAATAAAAGAACAAAAAAATGTACTTTAGACATCAATAAGAATTCTTGGCATAAGTACGGAAAAAACAGAAGTTAAGAAAAAACATGTAAAATCAATTAAAATGGATAATCATTCAAAAAAGCAAATTTCGATCTACCAAAGGTTAAAATACAATTTGGTTTAAGGATTGATGTTTGACAATTGACGTCAGCAGTCGTCGATGACTGCGAGTGTAAGACGGCAAATCCATCTGAGGAGATCAAGTTGTTGTGATCGAAAATTGTTATGGTAACCAGCCGCCTGGGTTCGAATCTCAGGTCAGCCAAGAATGAATGATTATCAATAACAATTTAAATTAATTTTCATGTTGTAAAATTCCTTTCTTCATACAAATAATTTAATGAAAATTAAATTTGATGAACTTGAGCCTGATTAAAATATTAAAAAATTTGGATTAGAAACCATAAATAGTTCAACAAAATAACCACAATTCTAATTATATCACAAATTTTTAAATTGAAATCAATTTTTTTTCTGTGAACGATGAAACTGCCATTAGACGAATTGAAAACTTGTGAAGCCACTGTCATCATGTGTTATATTTGAAATTTTTTACATTTTTCCCCCGTTAATTTTGATGTCAAATCGTTGTCTAACCACGAACGTTTTTTTACATTTGCTTAAATTGTTCTGAAATTTTATTCTGTAGAATTGGTAACTGACAAAATTACTTGGAAATTTAATGTTTTTGTGTCAAATAAATGGAAGTTTTTTTGACGTTGAAAAAAAACCAGAAAGTGTTTTTTTATGGTTGAAAAGGATTTCTTTTATTTTAAATATTAGTGCCTTAGTCTAAAGAAATGAAATCGACGTTTCTTTTGGTCCAGCAACAGACGTAATCGATGTTTTTAAGATTAATGTGTGTTTTCTAATTGGGCGATTATTTTTTTTCACGACGAAAAAAAAATTTTGGATATTCACTTATGTGATGAAAAAAGATTTTGAAAACAATACGACTTGAAAACGATATATTCACATAAATTTCTTTTTATATATTTTAATTGAACTGTATTTTGAACAAAGAGTTAAGCCTTTACTTCAGAAATGGATTTTGAAATCGGTAGATTTTCATCACACTTTCTTAAAACGATAGTTTTTCATAACATAACAGCATCAGTAATGAATGAATAGTTTAAATAAAAAGTTGAATTCATTTGATTAAACTTTTAATTCACTTGATTAAACTTTAAATTCACTTGATTAAATTTTTAATTAAAACTGATTTTATTTTTCACAAATGCTTTAATTGGTGAAAAATTTTGTAGATATCGTTCTGTCTGTTATTACGTCAGCCTAATACGAACAAAATATAGATTTGTATGTTTCATTTGAATGAGCTGTCAATTAGATATATTTTTCATCGCGTTGATGGTGGTACATCAGGACCACCGATATTTTTAAAGAAAACTTGCAAAGCATCTGAAAACTGTAAAAAAAAGTCTATGACAAAGTTTATAAAAAATCCCATTAATTTACCAGGACTTCCTGTTGAAGATATTATTACAGATCAAAAGTATTCGTACAAAATAGTTGAAGCCTTTTCACCGGGTTTAATAAAAAGCAATATTGCAAATAAATCACCGGAAAAACGTTTCCTCCTCGACTGCTAACACGCGCAAATAGAATATTTCTTCTTTTTGTTTTAGTTGTGAATGGGCAGACAAGTTTCACCACTCTTGCAATGTATGTTGTCAAAGCTAAAGCTACAGCCTACTATTTTTATAAAACCTCCAGCTGTAAAGACGGAAAGCGACACACTTTTGACCGTAACGACCTAAGCAAAGAATTTGGGAATATAAAATTAAAAAAAAAATTATCAAGATTTTGTTAGTCGTGCTTAATTCCCAATTTTTATTATTGATTAAACACTGATAATAAATTGGCAAGTGCACGGCTTAAAAAAACTAAACTCTAGCAGAATGCTTTATTTTTGCGAGAGCAATAAAGCAAGTTGTTTTTGTTTTCATTTTGTTTTTTCTTATCCTATTTACAACTACAATTAATATTGGATGGACTCCAACCAATTGTAGTGGGGAATGTAAGAAAAGATAAACTCACTGTTTATTGTTGTTGTTTTTTGTTAAAACTTTGATATTGTTACAAGTAGAAATGTTGCTTATAATTCTTATACGCTTAACGGTTTTATTTGGTTTAATATCTTTAGTTTTTCTAAAATCTTTTTGGATAAAGTTTCCTAGCGATCTGGCCTAAGCAACCAGTTAAATGCGCATAGGAATAGCTTATCACTTTAACAATAAATTTCAGTGTTTTTATCAATAATAAAAATTGGGAATTAAGCACGACTAACAAAATCTTGTAAATTTTGTATTCCCAAAAATTATTTTGATAAAAAAAAATTCTCTTATTGCCTATTAAATTTGGACTGAACCATCCATATAAATTGAAATCTTAACAAAATGTTTGTTTAAAAGGTCAAACACAAGCAGTTTAAAAAGCAGTCAAAACCGTGGGGCTCTTATAAGTCTTATATGAATAAAAAGTTTCAGTTACTAATTAACGTTTGAGGTACTGCAAAAAAAAATATTATATTTTCAATTTACGAAAGAAACCATATTGAACCGTCTCTTATCTGAGTTCAAAATATTCGTTCCATGATGCGTATGATTAATATTAATTGACTGGTTATTTTATATTTAACTTTATAACTTCTAAAATATTACAGAAATTACAACAACTAAAAATTAGATTAAAATTTTTTATTTTCTTATTCAAAATGTGTTTTCACACTCCTTTTTAAAACCCAAAACGATAAATGTCCATCCGTCCTTCTTTCAAAGCGAGGCTTTCTAAAAACTTCACAATGAAAAAAAAAGGCTGAAATTAAAGACAATGGCCCATATTCATAGTCATAATAATGTATACTTAAAGTTAAAACCGACTTCAAATGGATGTCAACACCATTGTTCTAAAGTATACTTTAGAAAAAGTCGACTTTATATTTGACTATGAATATGGGTCAATTATTTAAAAAAAATTAATTAAATGTTTTTCAAAATTTTTAATTAAATTTCCTCTTAAGCCACTGTCTTTTACTCTTGACCATGTTTATATAAATGTAATTTGTTTTTAAAGCTTGTGCTTTTCATGCCACTACTTTTTACACACATTTTAAAACCATATAAATTTTTTTTAATCCATCATTTACGAGTTTAAAAATGTTATAAATTTTTTTAAGTTTTTTTTCTACATAAATGTTATCTGTTGCAATTATTTTAATAACAATAATAATAGTCAATTGTAAAAACTTAATATTTAAGTGCTGACAGTCGAATCAAATTTTAATGAATGGAAATTGTATGGAAATAAATGATTTTAATTTTAAGTGAAGTTTTCATGAATACTGAAATATAAGTTTGTAATTTTATTCGTAAGTACATATATTTATATATAAGTTAAAACTTAATTTTTGGGCATACAAAATTTTCAATTAACAAGATTTTGTTAGTCGTGCTTAATTCCCAACTTTTATTCTTGACAAAATAGCCTTTCCCATCAGCAATAAATTTTAGTGTGTTTTATCATAAATAAAAATTCGCAATTAAGCAGGACAAACCAAAAATTATTAATTATAAGTTAAAAACTTTCAACGATTTTAAAAGTTCTCTCAAGTATATAAAAAGACGATTTCATTACAGGTGATCTTAAAAGCCCTGCTGATAACTTTTTTTAGGTTTATGACAAATTTTGGATGACAAAATTTTGTTTATTATCTTTATTTCTATTTTGTTTCGTTTCAGTTTTTGCCATTGTACAATGATTTTACAAAAATTGCTTGTAATTTTTGGACGGGTTAAACTTGTTGTAGTACGTAGATTATTCGTTTTGGTATCTAAATTTATTTAATACTATAAGAATTCAAAACAAAAATTCCAATATTTTAAAAATTTTAAATTAAATTTATGCTAACTTTAATAAATATATTAAGGGTCCTCATGATATCGTTTATAAGTCTCGTAATCTGTGCAAACTGTACATTTTTACGCCCTCGTAAATGAACTGTCAAAAATTGTATGAGAATTCATTTACACAAATTTGGTAAATTTGCCCAACAATTTCGTCTCGTAAACTTGCGCTGTTCAATTGTGCATTTATACAAACAGATCTTTTAATAACTTTAACGTCGTTTTCAATGAAAAATCCAAGTGTCTATAAATCACAAACAATAAATTCTAGCAATAATTTCAGTAAATTGGTCTTTTGGCTTTCTTTGAGCATTTTTAAAAGCAAATTTCTTATACATATTAATCACAAATTTAAACACAAATTTTTATATTTTTTAATTTTAATTTTTAATTTATTTTTGTATTGACGTTTCTTACAAACTGACATTAATTGTTTAAAATTACACAAAAGTAAAAAAAGGGGCTTCATGAAACAAGGCTCGTAAGTTTGCGCATTTGCACAAATGGCAATTTTAAGCGACATCATGAGGACCCTTATTATTTAGTCCAATAAAACCTTCTTAATTAAAAACAGCTTGATCATTAATTAATATTAAGCATACGCCACACCGAATGAGTCCAACTTTGAAAAAATTGGTGTTGGTAGCCATAAATTTATTTAAAATTTAAAAAGATTTACAAAACAAATAAAAAATTTAAATGTTCCTTAATAAACGTTAGTTTAATTTAATTAATCCTTTATGAAAGCGGATTTAAACAATTTAAATTTTAAATTTAAGCAGTTCCAAGACTACAAGACTACAATCAATGACAGTATTGTACTGCAGTTAAAGCTTAATTTAATTTTTTTAATATTTCCAATTTTATAATAATAAAAATGGCACTTGAATTAAAGCTAAATTTGTATTTTATGCAAACCTGGGATTCAGTTTGCACAAATCACCTATAATTTTTACAATAATTAGAATGTATTGCAAAAAAGTCATATCTCTAAAAAAAAAAAATCAAACTTGGCAAAATGCGATTAAAGTTTTCAAAATGTTCCAGTTTATACAGATTCAATAAAATATATTTTGCTAAACCTGCGTTTAGTTTGAGATAAAACTCTGATTTTTTTACACGTAGAGAAGGTATTGCTTAAGTCACTTAAAATTTTTGATTTTTTGATATATGACTATGTTGAAATAAAGGAGCGACATATAGACCCATAATTTAGGCAACGAATTTTATGTCTGCTTATGTTTATGCATAAAGCGGACAGTTCATCATTGTACACGATGTTTTTATATTTTTTACCAGTCTTTAAAAATAAACAGAAAATTATTTAGCGAGCCGAACAACCAAGAAAAAAATCTATTGTTTAAGTGAGTGTGTAGACACAAACACAACCCTAAATACCGGTTGTAACTATTTTCAAGGAAGAGCCGAACATTATTTAGTGTTCTGTTCTTCGTTAAAAAGCAGAACAATTGTAGTGATACTGAAGACAAACATTATACTTTAATGTTTCTTTTTTTACATTGATCAAGAAACGAACAAATTAGAATTTTTAGCAACGACTGCACCAGGAACAGCTTATGTATGTGTGTATTGGGTATATCGTCACTTAAAATATAAAACAACATATCATCAAAAAATTTGAAAGTGATTTTTTGATTGATTTTTGTTTTATTTTATTAAATCAAAAATGGCGACTTTATTTAAGAAATTCAAATGCCAAGTACACCTTGTTGTTATTGATTTTGTAAAGTTGTTTGCTTCTCCTGTAAAATTATTAAAAGTGTGGTCTTACATTAGTTTGTATTTTAGGTGACGATATATTTTGTGGGTGTAAAATTATTTTGCTGGCTTTTGGTTTTTTTTATTTTTGTTATGTCTATTTTGTTTTTGTAAAAAATGTTTGGTTTTTTACCAACCAAAAGGGCGCTTACCTAGGGTTTACACTTGCAAGTGCAAGTTCGAAAAACTCAATACACTCACACTTTTTCACTAACACCATCACATTTTTCGTACTTGCAGCCCAACTTGCAAGAGAATTTGCTTGCAAGTAAATATTTGACACTTGCAGACAAATGAAGAAACAGTGTTACCGTGGATGAATTGTATCAATTAACTAGTACTTAGTAAATAAAAGTAATGTTTATATCGGATTTTATGTGTATTTATAAAAAAATAACAAATAAAAAAAGCACAACTATACAACAACGCATCTTAATGGCAATATTAATCATACATTTTAAGCATTTTTCAAAAAAAAAATTGTTAGTCAAAATATATTCTCAGTAATATTATGACATCGCCACTATGGCAATACTGGAGCCACATATTTTATAAAATAAACATAATTGTTTCATCAAGATGGACGGAAAATTAAATAAAAAAGAAATTATTAAATATATTTTGTTATATCCTGGTAATGTTTTTAACCTGGTAATTTTTTTTAACCGAAAAACAAATCTTTTTAATAAGATGTTTTCGCTTCGAGAACATTTGAAGAATGAACTTACAACTGGCTGTGTAAACACTCAAGCTACTTGCAAGACTTTCGGCTTTTTCTTCGACATTTTCGTTGATAATACGTATGCACTACTTGCAAGTAATTACTTGCATGTGTAAAGGCAGGGTTAGCACAACAGAAACGCAAGATCATTAATGAACTGAACCGAAAACAATGTAGTTTGTGATTTTAAAAAAACCGAACGGAATTAAATGTTCTCATCTTTATGTTGATATAGATAAGAGCAGTATTATTTTTGTGTTCGAAAGATAAAAAACAGGGAAACCTTATTTTCTAAATGCTTTACTACACAAACACTATTAGCGTTTGTGTTTTCCAAATCTACGGAACCGGAACGATATTTAGTATTTATTTTCGAACACTGTTTTTACAAAAAAAAAAAAAAAGACAAATGAGGAGCTCCACAACAAAACGGAACCTCGTCAAATAACAAAAGCTTAAATTAATTGAATAACATATAAATTTTGTAAAATGTTCTGTTTTTTTTTAACATGCACGTATTCTTGCTGCCTGTTTTTGGAAAGCGTTAACAAGGAAGTGAGTGAGAATTACATTGAAAACAACAATAAAACACGAAAATTTGTTTTTGTTTTCAATATAATTTCTCACTCACTCACTTGTCTACGTTTTCTAAAAACAGGCAGTTAGTAATTACCAGGGAAGCCATAAATATGCAATTGCATGTTTTTCCTTGTGCGTCCAATGAAGGCACAAACAATATATTTATCCGTTTTAGAGCCTTTTATGCATTTTGGCATCGATTTGTTAGTGCATGTTTTTGCATATTTTACCGTTTGCAGAATTTGTGTGCATAATTTAGTTTAACGAGCAATTTTGCAGCATTTTTTAAGTTTAAAGCGCATATTTTGCCTTTTAAAGGCATATTTTTAGAATTGTTAATTTTTTTAGATGCCTACAAGAGCTTTTAAAGCAAAAAAAAATTTTTTTTCGAAATTCTGTTACTTAAATTTCGCAATCTACATTTAATTTTTTCTCTCAAATAGCAAGTAGGTTGCCATTAAGGATAAATGTTATGCGAAGTGTGTAATACATAGAAATGTAGACCAATCTTTTCGTATACCGATCGATATAAAATCACTTTTTAAAGTGATCTAACGATGTCCATCCGTCTGGCTGGCTGGTTGTCTGCTCATGGTAACCTTGTGCGAAAAGTACAAGATCCAATTCTGTGTAAATGATGGAAATCGGTCTAAAATGTCACATATTTCCAATAAAAACTTCTTTCCAAAATACTCAAGTTAATCCGAAGCGGTATTAATAGTACGGTAAGTACGGATTTTCTTGAATCAAGTACAGAAATGCTGATTCAAGTTCGGGTTTTCAATCGCAAAATACTTAATAAATACCATATTCCATCCCGATTTCGTACTTGAAATAATCCGAAAATGAGATTGATTTGATTATATTTATGTTGTTTATTGGCAAACCCCTAACGGAAACAATGTGTGTGTTTGCCAAGTATTTGTTGTGGTTTATTATGCCATTAACGGAGCTTTTAATCAATAATAATAAAAAAAATTTCTTGGAGTTGTAATCTATCGCTATTTTTTAACGCAGGGCTTTAAAAATTGACGTTTACATTTATTTTAATAAAACACATAACAATCAACCAAAAAACACGACTTCAAATTGTAGTGCAGTTACGTCCGTTTGCATTTAAGGTGACTTATGATTCTACAATATATAAATCACTTTTCGCCAAATTATATTTGAAAAGAAAATGTTATAATTCAAATTAAAATTTTATGTTTTTTTAAAAACAAAATGTTGAAATTGTTAATAACGTCAAATATAAAGGGGTTTCGTTGTGACCGTAATTCATGTTAACATTTTTTGCTTCATATATCAATTGATCGTAAGCGACATACAGTGGGGGATTTTGGAAAAAAGATGGAAATAATTCCGGATTTTGTAAACAGTTAGTCCGATTAAAATAAACTTGTTGATGCTTGTATTCAAATTGAAGCTTAAGGCTTAGGATCTATAGAGATATCAGGAGGGACTCTATAGGAGGTTCCCAAAATAGGGCAAAAAAAATTTAAAAACAATGCAGAATTCAATTGAAGTTTTTAATATTTAAATTAGCCTTGAGTCATCAAATATAATTTTAATTAAATAAATTTTAGTGAAAGAAGGAACTTACAACAAGAAATTAATTGAAATTTGTTTGATAATTTTTTCTCGACTGAACACAGGATTGAACTCGAGAATCACCCCACTCCCATCATCAGAAGAATTTGCGTCCTACCGTTTGCGCCACTACGGCGCCTGCCAGTCTATAGTCCAATATCAATCTTTTACCAAATTGCTTATCAATTTACAATTTTATTTAAATGTTTATTCCTCACCACAGTTTTTCATACTTTTTTTCAGAATTCTTAATTTTAGTCCGATTTAAAAAATGTCATCAATGGAATATACTAGTCAAGGGCTACATGTATAAAACAAAGGTCTTAAATCGTGCAGAGAATCATTTGTTATGTTGCAGATAGATTTTAAAATAATTCTTAAAAAAACCTTCTCCTTTGAAATTCATGTTTTGGCGCTTACGATCAATTCGGCAAAAGGGATTGATCGATATAAAAAACTTCCACACCAGCTAATATTGGTCGTTACTTAGACTTTTAATTTGATCTGAAATTGTACGTTTTTTTTATTTTAACAACCTTGAATTGCAGTATTTCATACGTTTTTCAGTTGTTTTTTTTATCGCAAAAAAAAATAAATAACAAATAATTACAGTTTTCTATAATAAATTCCCATATCTCTTTAGCACATGACATTTTATTTAATGCATTCGACGACAAAAAAAAATATTGAAAATTAAAAAAAAAAATATAGCAAAAAATTTAACAAGAGTTTTTAATTAAAACAAAATAAAGTAAATAACTTAATGCAATTATTTTAAAACACGCAATTCGTTTATTTAGTTTTAGTTTTTTTTTATTATTTCATTATTATTATGATATTTTTTAATTAATGTTTATTTGCTAACATTAAAAATATTGTGGAAAAAGCAATAAACGCCGAAAATTGATAATAAATATTTTGTAATCAAGGTTATTTATTTAAAATTTCGATAAAAATATAAAACAAATTAATTGAACAATAGTTTTATTTTCAATAAATATAAACCACATAATTTTAATTCTATTTATTTACATAATTTTAGAAAATAAATGTGAAAAGTTAGAAAAATACTTCAGTTTAAATGAACTTAAATTTTTGTTTATAAAAGCGAATCATAGAGAAAATAATTATTTTATAAACTAAAATAAAATTATAGGTTTTAAAGGACAAAATTTATTTATACAAGTTCTGAAGTTTAATTTTAAATTATTACCTAATTTTTATTACTCATACGCCTTCTATAAGAGATTTTTTTTTCCTTCACCACCCCTAGTGGTGAATGAAGGTATACTAAGTTTGTCATTTAGCTTGGAACTTTTTTATTATTCATCTCAGATGCCAGAAAGAATATATATACTCTGGCTTCTTGAGAAGTCCGTCGGCCTGTCCGTAAAAAAATAATAATTATCGGACTAGAAATCACACTGTAAAGTTTCGTGAAGATCGGACTGTAAGTTATCATAGGCCGCATATAAAGCATACTTAGAAAACAGTTTAGTACGCTTAAAGCCGCAACGAATAATGTTTTTAAAGCAGAATTTAGTTGTTCGAAGTTTTATAAGGCTTCAAATAACAATTACCATTTTCCCTATATAATGCCCACTCTGGGAAATTATTTAAATACACCTAAAACCGTAGCAGGTATTGATGTTTTAGGAAAATCTGATCTCATTCAGCTTCAAACCACCAGATACATAAAGCTTAATTCACCCAAAATTCGGACAAAATTTTTTTATATTGAGTTTAATGTCTTGCTTTTGAGAGAGATAGAAATTATTATGTTCGGCAAGTTTTTTCTTGAATTGGTTTAATTTTAATTCTTGGGCAGAACAAAATTAACTGATATGCCACTTTTTTCAATTTGTGCATACAAATCGGATTAAGCTGCACCATTACAAAGTGTTTCTGCATTTATATTACAGGGTCCGCCAAATACCTTTTTTTTAAAATGCTAAAAAACTACTGAATATTTTCACAAATTTCTTTTTATATTTGAAAGTACAATCCTTCCGGTTAATAATGGAAAATAATTTCATTCAAATGGCTGCCTCGGCCGGCCATGCAGTAGCCTACACGATCGGTCCAATTTTTAAGCACATTATCGATTGTGTTCAGTTGTATTTCACCAATGGCTTCACGAATATTGTTGTATAAAGCGTCAATTGTCTCTGGCTGGTCGGCGTTACACTTATTTTGGACGGCACTCCACAAATAACAGTCCAACGGTGTCAAATTCAGCTCTGCGGCTGATAATGCGATCTTCAAAAACAGGGCGCAAAACATCAAGTGTAGCTTCGGCTGTGTGGCCAGTAGCACCGTCCTGTTGAAACCAAATATTGCCAATATCCTCCTCTTCAATTTTTGTGAACAAAAATTCGTTCAACATGGGCCGATAACGATCGCCATTGACTGTAACGGCCACTCCTTGTCCATTTTCAAAGAAAATGGGTCAATTATGCCTCTGGACCAAAATCCGCACCAAATAGTGACTCGTTTTGAGTGCCTCGGCTTATCAATGTATGCGTGCGGGTTTTCTGTGTCCCAAATGCGACAATTTTGCTTGTTTACATACCCGTCAAGATCAAAATGAGCTTCATCTGATTTTTTTTGGCAATATCGGCATCTTCTGTAAGTCGATCGCAGGCCCACTTAGCGAAGCGAAAACGCATATTTCCCAGCGTTGTTCAAGCGTTTACACAACCATATTCGTTCAACGGAAGGATAAAACAAATTATCTGTCAAATCAGACATGAACTAAGTGTTGACATTCACGAAATAAGCACTAGTTGAAAAAAACGTTAAATGGCGGACCCGTTACAACAATTGTAATTTTGCTGAATAATTCAATAAATTAAATAAATGTAAAAACAATTCAATATAAATATTTTTCTAGACATGCTGCCATTTTGTTTAATTTTTTACATCTGTTCACCCAATGGTAGTATTGTTTTTCCGAAATTAGTGAATCGTTCTGCAAAACACTCTCAGTAAAAAAAATTATTCCCCGGACAAAAATATTGTACGGAACGCATGGATGAATCCACCTTAGGTAACCTTAAAGGCTAGTTAACGCTATTATACTTTGTATTGATAGATGTCAACAACTCAAGTAACATGTAAAAGTCTGATAGTGTGATGAAAATAACAAGTATTATGAAAAATAGTTAGACATCCCATACGACTTATTAGACTTCATTGGATCAGGGTTGCTTTTTATTTCATGTGTGATGGTGTGAACACAAACTGTTATGTTACATACGATTTTTTTTTGACAGTCTCAACAAAACTTATTTTAACTCTATTTCACAAAGTATTATGGAATACGTAAGACTTGTGAGATAGAGTAAACTAGCCTTAAGCAGCCTTCTGAAAACCATTTTAAAACTATAAAACGCTATAAAAACTTCCACTATTATATCGAAATTGTATCTACTCTACAGATTTTTCTGATGAATGGTCCATTATTTACCATGGGTCCAATGCCAATTCCCCTCTCGAAAATATTTGTTCAAATTAACTTTTATATGACGAGGTAAAAGCATAAAGCTCTCTGATTGTCGGTCAATAAATTAGCATATGGAGGTCTAAGCGGCTACGAATTTTAATACTGCCGTTTGTATTGTATGAAATATTCCAACGGTCGGAAATGGGTATCAAAGATTCGACACAACCAAATATTGCTCTCTTCGTTGTTTTTAACAATGGTTCTTTTGGTAACTAAAAAGAATGTTCAACCTTTAATTTTCAGAAATTCTTTAAACATTGTCAAATTTTTGTTTTACTTACTAAACTAAACTAAAACCTACATCGATTAGGTGTAAAACATAAAATTGTGAGAATTTGTTTTAAGTGCTTTCTGTAGCAAACGGAACCACCAAAAAACTCCTTATACTTTTGAGAGCTAAACTGGAAATAAAGTCAGTAATGGATACTGAGACTAAAAGTAAAGCGTATTTCAGTGAGCGCGTTCTACTTCGATCGAAACAGATGTTGGTAGGAGGGGGCTAAGGACTGTACGCACATTTTTCTATGATATTTTCAAATGACTACTTTTAACATTGTCTAAGGCAACCATATTATGGTTTAACTAATCCTCCATCAATACTAACATGTGGCTGAGCGTTGCCATAATGAAATATTACGGCTGTATGTATGGGCGCATATGTCGCTCTTTTTTTCGCCCAATGCTTGCTTCAAACGAATCAAGTGCTCATCACTGCTTTTCTTCTGTTATCGTCTGGCGGAATTACACCAGGTTTTATTAGTTGCTACTAGAGGTCTGCTTTGAATAACTCACTTGTTTGCCATTACCCAAAGTGCACAACATTTATTCAATTATAAAACATTTAAAAAGATAAGAAGAGAGTAAACCATATACAAAAATAAGAATGAATGAATTGAATAAAAAACTTGTTTACTGTAAATGAATATGAGAGGCATTCATAAATAACAAAACATTGGAATGACCCGTTAGAGAGAGCGAGTTTACAAAAAATATTCAAATAATTTTTGAATTATTGAATGTGCATACATTTATTTGAATACCTTGCCATAATATGTGTGTAAGCTTGTGGCTTCTTTTATTTATAAGAGTTAAGCTTACACATACATACATAATGTGAAGATACACATATTTTACATTCAAATTATATTTGAATAATTTACTCATTTGACTTGAGTTGACTGAATAGAATGGGTTTTTGTTGTTTTGTCTCGGGTTATTATTTCATTTGTTTCGTTATCATTGGGTGATCCACACATTGTAATTAAAAAACAAATGAGTGCGTTGGAATTGCTTTTTATTTATTCTTGCAGACCTCTAGTTGCTGCCACAATGCATTTCTCTAAAGCCACGGTTATTTGGCTTTGGCGTTGAAACGGCGGCTTGGCCGGGCCTAACCTGTGATTTCTTGCTCTTTGAATTTGTTTCACCAGCAGAAGAAAGTCACTGCAATAATTACTTCTTTTTAATATATCCAAGCAGCATTTCTGACTGGCACGATTCTTTTTTAAAGTCCCTCTTTTTCAAAACCTGGTATAATTAAGATCCTTAATTTTGGATAAGTTCTGCTTTTTACAAACGTCTAAAAATCTCCGCTAATGATTTTGTGAATTTTCTTAAGTTTAACAAGAATCCATATGGCTGACGGCCTCCAGTTCATAATTCATGAACTGTTTTAGCTGATCTGGGTGGTCTTTGTCTGCCGCGTCAAAATCCCCACTTCAGAACTGAGGAAAATATTTCTCGAAGCATTAAGTAAACGGAAAGTATTTAGAATTCTCTTTGAAGAGCAATCGAAGCTCTTCAGCTAAACTTTTTTTAAATTTCAGAGGTAAAGCATAACTGCCTGCAAGTGATGATTGATGGTACAAAATTTGACGGTGCAGGAAAAATCTTTGTTGTTTACCTCCTTTCGTTTAAAGGCTAAATTATGATAAATAACAAATGTTTACCTCTACAACTACTATA
Source organism: Pollenia labialis (assembly GCA_949318255.1). Classification (NCBI taxonomy): domain Eukaryota; kingdom Metazoa; phylum Arthropoda; class Insecta; order Diptera; family Polleniidae; genus Pollenia; species Pollenia labialis. Next base: position 25,878,705 of record OX439140.1, on the reverse strand, counting down.
GAAGTTATTAAAGGCACAAGCCGTGACTAAAATATCGGTTTTCCATCCCTCATTTTTATTTTAAAAACCCAATGCAGTTCCGCTCTAAAGGTACATTGATTCGAATTCTTTTTTGTAACGCAAGTTTTAAGTAACTTTAACCAAAATTTTAGTTAAATAAAAGTTTTTAAAAAAATATATAATTTGTATTTTAAACTTACGCAGTTTCTCTTATTCGTTCTTTTTTCATCTTCATCGTTTTCTTGCTCATACTTATAATGAATTTAATTTCCTTTTATTAATATTCCTAACAATACTCTGCCCTAATTATTCCTAGTTTCTTAAGAAAAATGTTAAGTAAAACCCCAAACGAATACAAAGTTTAAGAAAAAGTGAACGACAAATGCAACAAAATCAACATTTTAATCTTTATTAAGCTGGAGAAAAGCAACATTAGCTATTCAACCTCTAACTTAAGATAAGAAGAGAGAGAGAGAGAGAGAAAAAATGCAACCAAAAGACAACAATTTCTCTAATGACAAAAACTTCAAACTTAAGAACTTGGAAAAAAAAATTATATGAAAGAAACATTTAGAACTTAAGCTGGATAAAGAAGGATTGGAAAATGCTGAACTGAACTGCAGCAACTTATAACGCACTTTAATTTAATTTAACCATTAAATACTCTTTAAACGTTAAAAAAACAAAACAAAACAAAACAAAAACCTTAAGAGCATTTAATTTAATTTGCCACCGAAAGAACAGAATTACAAATAAAGAACAAAAAATTAGCGAAAGTATAAAAATAGGAAATATATTCTTCAGGATCTTAAGAAACTATAAGTAACAGGAAAAGTTGTCAGGATGTTATTGTCATACATAAACTATGAGGCACTACTAACGGCCTGTCAACTCCCTTTCGACTTCAGAGCATTTATGGATTTCATGCAAAGGTGGGCAAAATGCAAAGCAAAATAATTCTGTAACTAAAATAATTCTTTGCCGTTAAGCGAAAAAGCCTTAAGTCAAAAGAAAGGATTTTGAGTTTTTGGTTGGCTTTAGTTTAATGCTTGGAGATCAATAACTTAAGTCTAGCACAACTGCTTCTAATCGTATTTTAGGTTTTCCTTTCAAGCAGCACATAGAAAAAATAAAAAGGTTTTTGTCTCTCCTGTAAAATGTGTTGGAACGGAGTTAGCAGGTTTTCATATTAAGCCGACGACTTGCTCTTTAGAAAAAAAGTCTATGAAATACACCAAATAAATATTTTTTTAAATTTAATATTACGAAAAATTACAGTTTTTGACTTAAAACCTTTTGCTTAAAGCCAAATAATTATGGCATTTAGCCTTAAATCTGTGGTTTTCACGAATAATCGCGTAAGTTATAAAACCAAACTTTTCAGGAGAGCAAAAACAATTATTTTTTTCAATTGAGGCTTCTGTAGATGCTTTTTTAAACTTGTTTCTTTACTATCCTCTTAACAGTGACTTTCTACGTATTATACATAGTTTTCATGAAAAAATCCTCACAGGATCACAATCTGTAAAAGGATTAAAAATGCATATGATTGATTGACTCATTAAGTGTGTGCAATATAACATCATATCTCCACATAAGTTCTTTATTGTGAAAATAAATGTTATAATTTTAATCACACATGACGACTTACGTTGTTATTTTTAGCACATAAGTTGTTATTAATAGAAAAATTTTCAAAAAATACTTTCATATTTTTTGCACGAATAACAACATAACATCACATATGCTTTTAATTTGGAAACATATTCAGCAATTTTACAATTTTTGGCGATGTATGTCGACATAAATCGTTATAATAGCAAAATATTTTATTAAACAGTTAACTTAAGTTGTTTTTAGCAGAAAAAAATTAATAATACTACATTATATTCTAAAAAGCTTAATACTAATAAAAACTTAATGCAAAATGTAGCACTTTGACATCATTATCTCAATTTCGGTAAAAACCGACTTACGCGATTATTCGTGAAAACCACAGAAATATCCTGTTTACAAAAAATAACCGCAAAACTATGCATAAGAAAAGTGTGGCTAAACAAGCTGGAAGTTTAATTTAAGTCAGATGAGCTTAATTATTGGCACATCAAAGAAAAAGATAAACTGAAAGATAAAAGCATACTAACGGAGGCCTCTATACACAATGGATCGCATAGGTCTCCGAGCGGAAGTGTGCCCTTGGGCACATAACCCTTCTTAAACTGACCTCACGGAGGCAGATGAGGCGTCCAGCCGCGATTGCAAGAGATCGTGAAGATCTCTTGATATCTGTAATTTTTTTGATATTTACCCACGTATTGACTGCACCTGATATTTTCGCAGGATGCAATACCAAAAGGCGAAATATCCCCAAGATTATCCCCACAAACCCCTGGGGGACAAAACCTACAGATAAAAAGTAGGCGTAGCGAAGCGTGATCGCCACAGTGGTAATATAAAAAATTTCTTTACATACTATTATACGAAATAGTGATACGCAGAGTTAAAAGTTTCTTGCCGCAAGGAAGGAAGCTTTTTAAAAATAACCAGGGCGGGATCTATCCAACGAGGGCTTCTGTTTTCCACGGTAGCAGGCTTTTCAAAAACTGCTCATTTGAAATTAAATAGTGTTGCATTAGAATTACCAGCAAGCTGAGCTCTGATTAGCCTTTGTCTAGCTTCGATCTGTTTAAGACTTGTCAGTTTCAGGCTAATTATAAGCTGAAGGTATCGGCTGCACCTGTAGCCTCAAACATTTTATACATAACGTACGGAAGAGACGAGGCAAACCAATAATAACTGGAAGAGTAGTTATAGTGCTTTGCATCTTCATAGCTTCCTTAAGGCCCAACCATAATGTGCTTAAGATGGCTTAAGCAAATGTGCGAATACATGTTAATTATATGAGGCAAACCATATTGAACTTAAGGAAACTTTTTGCTAAGTTTAATGAAACTGTCATTTGCTTAAGCAAGGTGCAAATCTAATCGCACATTCCGTGCAGAATCAAATGTTTTTTATTTTGTTTTTGTTTTTTTTTTTAATACATTTGAGAGACTTTTGGCTAATTTTTGACAGTAGGTTAAGCAAGGTTATGCATATTATGGTTAGGCCTTTAGGGAATTCCTCATGTAAGTAAGGAAATATCCCACCAATAACCAGAGCTGGTTACACAGAAAAAATTGGAAATCGACTTTAATTAAACAATTCGTTCAGACAATTAAATATTTTACTAATTTTGCCCCTGCATAAACTAAAAAATACACCACATATACACAAACATTTAATTTTATGGGTTTTGATTAAAAAAATTAATTGCAGCAAACAAAAAATTAATTGAATAATTAATGTACACCAATTAATTATTTAGTTGATTAATTTTTTGCAAACATTTTTTCTGTGTATTGGCAGCGTTAGCAGACTTTTTCAAAAAGCTCTTTAGAATAGCAGCAGTACTGAGTTAGGACTATCAGCAAGCCGAGCTTTAAATTGAAATATTTTAAAGATTAAGGTAATAGCTGCATATTTAAACCCAAACAGCATACACACAATCTACGGAAGAACGGAAGGCAAATCAAAGGTAATGGCCTCTCTAAAATTTCAACAGGAAACTTCAAAGTGTTCTATTGTGTGAATTAGATTTGTTGGAAAATTTTTGTTCCACAACAGATCCTAACAGGGAAATTTAAACGTGACTCCTCAAAACCAAAATAAAATACGGATTAATTTGTTTAATTCAAGTTTAATTCAGTTTATGATTTTATTCATGTTATTCGATTAGGTATTAATAAAAGAGTGACTTAACAAAAAAGTTATATTTTGACAGTTACAAAACTGTTCATAGTTGTATGCATTTGGGTTGTTAAGTAAAGGTTGCATTTTATCTTACAATCTCCCGCTCAAACCAAATGCGAATTCAAAATATAATATAAATACAAAAAATTACAAATTTAGTTTTAATAAATTACAACAATACAAATGTTTTTGCTTGGCTAACATTTTAGTTAAAATATCTGCCGCGTTTTCATTTGTTGTTATATATTTTATATCGATCTCTTTATCTTCATACTTTTCTCTGATGTAGTGATAACGAATATCAATGTGTTTGCTTTTCTTTTGTACTGTAGGATTTTTAACCATAAAAGAAGCGCTCTGGTTATCACAAAAAATAGAAGTGGGAGATACAATATAATCTTCAAAACCCATCTCATGAAGAAGACATCGATTAAAAACCGTTTCTTTTGTGCCCTGGCACAAAGCAATATACTCGGCTTCCATAGTACTTAATGCTACTACAGATTGCTTTCGCGATTCCCACGCAATGGGACCTCCTGCCATAAACAACACAAAGCCTGAGTACGATTTTCGATCACTCGAATCACTTGCCCAGTCAGAATCTGTGAAGCATTCAAAATTGTTTAAATTATTAGAAAAAGTTATTTTACCTATTTGATTTTTCTTAAGGTATCTGAGGACATGTTTAGCTGCGGCAAAATGCTCTTTGTGTGGATGTGTGTTGAATTGAGACAATTTTGATACTACGTGCATTATGTCAGGTCTGGATATAACGGCTAAATACATCAAGGCTCCAATTAAACTTTGATAGGATGTTGTATCTAATTCTTCACATTTATTTTCGCACTTTTTCAGCACCGTTCCACTGGGCCCATAACCTTTGTTGGAAAATTTTTGTTCCACAACAGATCCTAACAGGGAAATTTAAACGTGACTCCTCAAAACCAAAATAAAATACGGATTAATTTGTTTAATTCAAGTTTAATTCAGTTTATGATTTTATTCATGTTATTCGATTAGGTATTAATAAAAGAGTGACTTAACAAAAAAGTTATATTTTGACAGTTACAAAACTGTTCATAGTTGTATGCATTTGGGTTGTTAAGTAAAGGTTGCATTTTATCTTACAAGATTCATGCACCTTTAGGATTTCTTAAGAAAATTCTTGTCCTAGAGAAGAAAGTGCTTGGCCAATAACCAAAGATGGACATATCATCGGGATACCACTATGTTTCATGCTTGCAGACTTGGAGCAGTACCACTACAAGACAGTGACAGTTATTTTACCGCTCAGTTGAGTGTCATTGCTGGTAGAAATACTTAGCATCGCGCAGTGCATCATTTTCCTAAGGCCAACGTGATAAATATGATAGATACTTGTGTACGTGAGATATCTAACCAACTTATTCAATACTACATGTTTTGTGTTAGTTGCACTCATTCATTCTTGTAGGGACCAAGCCAAATAATTTTTTTCTTTTTACTGCATTCACCTTTTATTTAATTTAAAAACTTATTGATATTAATTTGCAAATTAAGTTTTTTTGCTGTTCTATTTTTAATACCATTCACTCTTTGAAATAAATTCCCTTTAAAAAATCTCTAATGACTGAACAGTGTTGACTGTTAGCGACTATGTATGTACCAACGGAGACTTAGGAAAAATCTTTACAACATCTACCACTAATGCAACTTAAGCTCATCATGCTTCATTTGCTTTAACATTTCTTTCTTTTCTATTTACAATTTTTTTTCTATGCTCCCCCTCAAAACAAATTTTTTTTTTTTTTTTTGCATTTTCAGCAGAGTTCATTAAAAAAAAAGCAGCAGGAAAATGCGGGAAAAACTAAAACAAGCAACTAGAACAACAAGTTAATGCTAATGTTTTTTTAAGACTTATTAAGCTCTCTTATAGTGTTTTTTTTTCTTTATTCAGTTACTTCTTTATCGCAGAGATGCAATGAAATATTAATGTTCCATATATTATTAAATTCATTAAAGCTAAAAATTATAAGGAATTTATGAAAGGAAACGGAAAATATAAATAAAATTTTCTATAATAAAATAATTTAATTAAGTAGTGTTTTAAAGAAAATTTACTACAAAATAAGCTTAATGGTTCTATATTTTATATGTCTTAAAATCCAAAGTCTCTTTTATAGTTAATAATTAAAAATATCTTAATACCTTAAATCACTTAAAAGTTTTTAGCAATTTAAAAATCTAACCCAGAATTCTTATTTATCATACGCTACCAGCTTAAAATTATTTCAAATTAAAATTTAATTTTTATTTAATTATTTAAAACAAAAAACAACGTTTAAGCCCAGTGAAAACTTCGCCTACTTTTTCGAAATGAATTGCCTCTTTCACTCATTATTTAGTAGCTTTCTGCAATAACTACCCTGTAGGAAATGTCACTAGTGAATTTGTACTGATTCACTATTAACACACAGCCACAGACATTAAACATGTGCGTGTCATTGGAAATCTACTACTGACAATGGTACTACTGACTAGGTACTTCCTTTGGGAACATATGTAGACATTGGAACCAGAGAATCACTAGTACATTTTAGTAAATGCGGTCTACACTTTTGGTACGAATAAGAAATCATAACAATATTTTTTAATTATTTCTTCAACTTTTATAGGAGTTGTACTTCTCAGTTGTTATTGATAAAATGTTTTGCGTATTAAAGCCAAATATAGTGGCAAATCTAGTGTAGTGTAGACAATTCGTTGACAAAGTCACCAAAATAGTCCACAAAACTGGTGACTTGGAGACACTTGCACCCAGGTTAACCACATTTTTCTGAATGCGTTTATTTTGGGACATCCCTTGTAAAATTCTTTGGTTCTTTCAGTAGAATTGTAAGCAGTACTTTTATGTTCTTCCGATTACTCAACACATTATTTTGTAGCCGAAGTTTTTACTGGGAACTAAATAAGCGATAAAAATTTTTATATCTTTCAAAAAAAAAATACATGAAATCTTTTCTCGTTGCAAAAAATAAACAAACACACACTTTTCTTAAAGTGTTTTTCTAAAAATATTTATAAATCCCTAACTTTGATTCGTTTTAATTTTTTTTTTTTTTTTTTGTAAAGTTTAGCAAAATTTATAGGTTTTTTTTTATGTTTTGCCGCCATGTCTTATTAAAATTTAAAAAAAAAAACAACAGACATTTTAATGTTTTTCTAAACACCTTTTGGCAACATTAAATATACAAACAAACGCCGCGGCAGAATAAAACGCGTGCCAATGTACGTGCACAAAAGCTGTTACACGACAAAATTTATTCAATATCGATTTAAGTATATAAATAATTTTTATAGCAAATTACTTTCAAATATAAATTATGGCAAAAATAAAGAAAAATTACAAATTATTTATGCTAAACACATCTGTGAGTCTAAAACTTTGTGCATAATTTTCTTTGCATTTATTCGGTTTGGATTTAAGAAAAAAAATATAAGAGGAAAACGTGGTGGCACTGCTCATGTGTGAAAAATCACATCACATCACCTTTGATATGTGAATAATTAATTGTTCCGAAGGTGGCTAATGGCTCCTTTAAATCGTTTTACACCCAAGACCACAATTGGTGAATGAGGTAAAGACTGATTTCAAAAACGCATTATTGCAAAGCATTACTAAAAACAAATGCGTTGAAAAGGCATTACAAATAAAAACAATGCACGAATTTCGCAACCGTTGTACAGTGAATACAGTTACCATGCTTTAATGAGCTCAAAGCATTGTCTACAGAAAAGTTGTGGAGTTTATGAAGCTACTCGTTTCAGTGTTGCATTGCAATACATACTGCGTTTATGAAGTCAGCCATACTAAGTTTGTCATTCAGCGTGAAATTTTTTCCAAATTCATCTTCGACCCCCTGAAGTAAATAAATATCGAGCCTTTCGCCGCAAAAAAGATTAAGCGACAAAAACACAATTCTACAGGTGCAGGTTTTCATTATTAAATTTCATAAAAATTTTGTATGAAGTTTTTCGCTTAAGCTAAAATTGTTTTTGCTATAAAACCGAAACGGTACCTAAATTGTTTTTGCTATAAAATCTTAACAGTCCCTTATGTGGTCATGACAATTTAAGAGATAATGAAAGTGTTGCCAATAAATTAGTTTAAAAAAAAAAATTTTAATTTAAAATAATGTCGATTTGCGGTAAGGGCTTGATATATTCTGGGTCCTTGAGTTATTCTAAGACGATCTAGCCATGTAAGTTTGTCTGTCCGTCCTCCAACCTCACTTTCGAACAACTCAAAAGAAAACAACAATATTTTTATCCAATTCTCTTTGTTCTCCTAAGCAGTTCGGGATTGCAATCCAGTACAATCGGTTAAGGAGGAAAAGAGTTATGAACCCAAGTGTGAAAAAAAATTATACTTCAGTAGAAACCCGATAATTCGTAATCGAAAGGGACCGGCCATTTCTTTCAAATTATAGTGGTTTTCGATTTAGCGGGGTCAAAATAAAATAAATACGAATTAACGGGATTTGTCAATTTATTTACTATAACGATAAAAAAAAAAACAAATTATTCATGTGAGAAACTGATCTTAAGAAAATAAACACACACACAACCAAAAGAAAAACCCCACGAAAAAAAATTGTCACAATTGTTCTTCTCATATATTGTCACAGGTCGTAATATCTGATTGATATTCATGTAATTAACCAAAATGCATTATAATCAATTAAAAACCTGATTTTGATTTTTTTTCTTACTTATGGCCTTTTTTAGCTTAGGTGACGAGCTGTAATATGACGTAAGACTGAATAGTAGTCATTATGTTTTCTTGGTTTTTATAAATTTAAATAAAATTGTATTTTCTTAACTATCGTACGAAAATAAGTGTATAAAATTGTCCAATTATGTATTCAAAATCCAGGTGAATTTTTTTCAATTGTCCAGTTCTTTTAACTCTTTTTTTTTGTAATGCAGTATACCTTTTGAATATTTATGTAAATATAGCAAGAAAGTTAGTTATTCTGTTCAAATTTCAAATTGATATTTTGAATATTGCATGGCCAATTTTAAAGAATTTTTATTATAAATATAAAAAAAATAATTTTAAATTCTACACACAAAAAAAACTCAATGTAAAATTGTCGAAAAAAGGTTGATTTTACCGTTATCGGTGAAGATTTTGCTTCATTGTTACTTCATGTTAAGTTACTATGATTTTACAATTGATTTTTCTTTTAAAATAACTATAATTCATGTTAATTTAACATTGCAGTAAAGTTAGAGGAAAATGTCATTTATTTTGAAATAACAATTCGAATGAAAGTTATTTCAAGTTGAAACAACGTGAACTTCATGTAGAATCAAATTGGTTTGAGTTAGATATAACAGTGTGAAACACTTGCCCTGTAAACACATATTTCACTTCTTTTTTAATCTCCATCAGCAGAATTGCCCGATATGGTTTTCGTCATCATTCTACTTTACAAACTTGATGTACTGTTTAACTAAATAATTTTAATTAAAAAAATACGGGAATTGTCTTCTTTTTATAGCATATTTTGAACATGAAAATAAAAAAATTTACATACTCAAGTATGTATGAATGTTAATTTAATAACACAAGCTTTTGATATTAATATAAAACATGTTTTTATGGATTTAATATTGAACTTTGCTATTTTAACAGTGAATAATATAAAAAAAACGTGATTTAATGCTATTTTAATATTTTTCATTTAAAATTAATATGAAATAATGATAAATTTAAATAAAGGGCATACTTTTGCAAAAATTTACTATGATTCTCAATCAGCATTCCGCCATGTTAATTTAACATTAGTATTTTTTTCTGCGTGTATATGCCGGAAAATATTAGAGTCGGAGTCGCTAGTTTTTGGGGATACTTCGACTCCACCTCCGGTACAAAAATTTCAACTCCGACTCCACAGCCCTGGTGCAAACAAAAACCAATTACGAAGGAGCTTTTTATTAATTATGAAGCACATCTTGAAAATTTCGAAATATTATGGGCACAAGCTGCAGAAACCTCCATATAATATCGCTAGGCAATCTCAAGACTATAACACACAAGGAGCTTTTTTTTGACGAGTGAAATAATGTCTTTAAACGAGGTTCTCAGCTGGACAAGTATTGGAGACATATTTAGAGATTCGTATAGATTTAATGTATTTTATACGGAACTATAGGCCTCTTAGCCGGCGTTATAGCAATAAATAATTATAATTATATTTGCACAACATACAAACCCAGTAAAAACTTTGCTCTAGTAACTAAAAAGTTACACTTTAATTGCTCACGGCCATTATTACAACTTAAAAATAGTTATTTTTAGGATGATATCTGACAGATAAATAGTTTTTGGTTATTACAAGTTATCATTAACCTAAAAAGTGACTGCTAAGCTAACATCAGGTTTGTCCTCATGGAAACTTTACAAGTGAACTTTAAGAACTTGAAGATGCCATATTTTCTGCTGAAGATATGGTAACTTCAATGACAGTTTTTTTGCCCTTTTTCTGGCAGATACACTTTCATTATTTATTTTCGACATTTTTTTAACACAATAAAACACAAAAAAAAATAATTTACCATAAAACCCAAAAATTAGGCACAAAACATTTACTTTTGCTTTCAATTAAAGAAACAAGCAAATCTAAGGCGTTGCCACCATGTATTTTAAACGAACAAAAGTAGTCGGTATATACTGCAATGTTGCCACAGTATATAAATTACATTTTTTATTTTATCGGACAGTTGTTGTAATGGAAAAAACTTATTGGTCACTTTATCGTTCAAGATAGCTATTGTTCACGTTAACTATCAGCAACTTTATCATTAGGTTGTAATAATGGCCCTTAAAGTTATATTGTAACTAGTGAGATTTTACCTGTTTGAAAGCTCATGTGCATCCACTTATTTTTTGGACTTTTATAAAAAAAAAACCTTTCCCCCCTTCATTAAAAATATTTTTGATTTATAAAATTTCCTATAAAAATTTGTTCAATAAACCTTTTATTAACAAGGTTTCGTTTAAATGTGCCAAATTCTTATTTTATACTATTGATAAACTGAAATTAACTGTTGATGGGATGAGCTATTCCTTTGCATAATTTGTTTGGTTTCTAAGGCCAGATCATCAGGAAACGCCATCCAAAGATTTTAGAAAAACTAAAGATATTATGCAAATAAAACTGTTAAGCGAATAAGAATTATAAGCAACAGTTTTACTTGTAACAACATCAAAGCTTAAATAAAAACAGCAACAATTACCAGTGAGTTTATCTTTCTTACAGTCTTTTTCTTAAGCTTAAACCTTAATTATTAAAATACTAATTAAAATATTATGGATAAGAAAATAAAAACAATTATCTCTTTTAAAAACTCAAGACTTGACGATTAAATCCTGATGTACATATTTAAATCACCACCAAGTTAAACTTTGTAAGATTATGTTGAGTGTGAAATGTGGTTTGATACAAATAGTACTCATTCATACATGTCTGACCACTTCTATTACTTAAAAAGTGCTTAAAATGATACGTTTGTTGTTTGTTGTGCAAACAGTTTCAATTATGTTATTTTTTATAATAATTTACTAAAATTTTACAAAAAACCAAAATACCTGATAGATCAAAGTCATACTTATGCCTTCATTTCTTCCATCTAAATTAATTAATTTAATTTATTGCTGAAGGTAACCAGGGATTCGACACAGTCTTGAATCTTTAATTTAGCTGTATATAAAAACGTTTATAAATCAAACAGACCTGTTAGATCTTGAATAAAATTCATATGAAATAACAGCTATAATTGCTTAATTAATTGCGTAAGATTAATTTTTTTTAACTGGTTTTTCTTCAAATTTATTTTGTTAAAAAAGTCCTTCAAATCAACCACTTAATACAAATAATTTTATTTAATTACTTTCACGTCTTTATTAAAGCCATGACTGTTAAGTGTCAATTAATTTGCAAAAACAAAAAAACTGGCGAAAAACATTTCAGACAAAAGTAATTCATTTGTATGTGGCACTTAAATATAAAATGCCATAATTTAACATTTGAACACAGAACATTAAAACGATATTTTGCGTTCGTTTGCACGCTCCTACATGAGTTAAATAATGCTACTGTGAAAACGTACACTGGATAAATGTTTACACATTCAGTAAATTTATTCTGTACTATTGCACTATTTAGTTGTTATTTATTTGTATTTCTACTTGTTGTTTTCTGTAAATGAACGTTCACCTCATTTAACCGACAACAAATCCTCTTAATTGGCTTATAAAAAGTCTTTACTACTCTGTACCTACCAAACAGAAATAAATGAATGTTTTTTTTCTACAATTATTTCAATTTCATAAAAAAATTAGTTTTCTTTAATAAAAAAAAAAATTTTGGTTTCTGTACAGTTTTTTTTTTCTTGTGAAGTACCCCAAATTGCGTGACAATTGACAGTTTATAATATTTTCAGACGCACTGTTTTTTCAATAAAACTAATTTTCAAGTAAAGTAAATGATAAGAAACAGTTCGTTAAAGGAATGTAGTCTACAATGAACCAAAGTACGTGGTATGTTTTAAAAAAGCAACATCAACCAATATTTTTTTTTTTCAAATTGACACGAGCTTTGTTAAAGCAACAAATTGTATTCAAGAAAACTTTAATTGTTTGATTCTTGAGATATTTAAAATCAATTTAAAAAAGACAGTTAAAAAAATGTTGGTACCTTATTTGACAAAAGGCATGACCTTTCCAGTAAAATCTATGTTAACTTTTTTAAAATAAATAGATTCTTTCACTCATTATTTAGTAGCTTTCTTCGCTGTTATTTTCATTTCATAGCGCCTATTACACAACAACTCCTTACAACGTATTGTAAATACAAGTCATTATCATAATAAATGAATATTGTTGGCGTCTGGCTGGTGTAAACCCATTATTTTAATTGTGTGAAACCGGACTACATGTGATCCTGGCATCTGGCAACACCCCATGTTGTATGTAGCCAGGGTTGCCGTTTGAAAATTTTGTATCCGACCAAAATTGTCTGCAAACCCTACCAAAATCCTTTGAAACCGACCAATTTCAAAAATTTTTAAAAACAAATATATGTATATGTATTTTTGATATAAAGTATAATTTTATTGAATTTTTTGCAATATGCAACTAATAATAAAAACAAAAAGTAACAAAAACAAAAGGTATATAAAAATTCATTTAATAAGGCTTATAAACTAGAATTATTCGTTGAACATATGTAATATTAATAAAACATTAAAACAAAACAAAACAAATAATATAAAAATTGATCACAATTTGTTAACTTAAATTTGGATTTACTGCTTAAGTAAAATTATTTAAAATTTTTACTTTTTAGAAAGATACCTTTTTGCTGACCACACATAGCGTGCATCATTATTTTTTATGAGCTCTTTACAGAGCATTATACTGTTAATTGTACTTATTTCGAGTTTATTTCTCAACTTTGTTTTTATTAAAAAAAGTGTTGAAAACTTGCGTTCAGCAGCTGCGGAACTATGTGGGAGCGAAAGTAAATTAAAGATAAAGTTGGCAAGATCGCCAAAGCTTTTTTGATTGAATCCATTTTTAATGGAATTAATTTTATTCCAAAATGTATCTATATCTAAGTCTACTAAAAGGTTTAATTCTGATAAGCGTAACAAGTTCCACTGTGTAATAATAATATCGGGGTCACAATCTACAAGTTTGGAAAATTTAAGAATTAGTGACAATATAGGCAAATCTTCATTAGACAACACTTTAGAAGGAGTAATTATTTGTAAAATTTTAATGTCTTCACGATTAAAGTCAAATCTAGATTTTATTTTATTTAGAAGCTCAATATAAAATTTCAATATATCCTGTTTAACTTCTAAAACGTCGTTTGAATTAAGGTTTTTTTTAATGTACATCTCAGCTTTTGCACCAATAAAAATATTTAGAACGTTAATATGATTATTTTTATTATTGAAATCGACTTCAGTGTCGCTGTGTATTAAATCTTTTTTTATAAAATTGCTTAAAATGAGTAAAAAATTGGAGTTTAAACTTGAGTATAAATATGGCAAACGGGAGCCTTCTGACTGGAATTCTTTGTTAAGATTATTTATTATGGGTAGTATATATGACAAAAATAAAAAATAGCATTTGACTTTAGAAGACATATTTTCCGCGAGTTCTGCAGCTCTTATACCATTGACTTCGTAAAAACAGGATACAAAATACAGTACCAAAGCATCCCACTGTTCTATAATTCTAACAATAACTCCCTCCAAAGAAAGCCATCTTGTATAAGCAACACCTAGTATCTTATGAGGTGGTACAGAACAGTATTCCTGAAATTCTTTTAGTTCAGTAATTCTTTTAGGACTATGGGAAAAAAAACTGTAAATATTACGACAAAGAACCTCAATATTTTTTGGAAGCTGTTAACATGCGTAACTTGAACAAAGGTGGAGAGAGTGACACGTGCACTTAATGTAAAATAAATCAACTTCATTGCAAAGTAAGGTTTTAAGCCCACCAACGTTACCAGCCATGACATTAGCGCCGTCTGTTGCCAAACCAATCAAATTTTTTAAAGGAATATTGTTTTCCGATAAAAAATTTTTATAAGAAACGTGCAACTAAAACAATACATTTCTTCATTGCTACGTCCGTAGTTTCATCAACAATCAATGAAAATCTTCGGTTTTTTAAAATAGATATTATATTTTCACTTGCCTGCTTTGCGATATAGTTAGCTACTTCAACAGACTTTGTCCTACCACATTTTATAAGTTTTGCTATAGCTGAATCTGGACAACACTCAACCAATAAGGCTGGTAAGTAGTCCATTAGCAAAAATGGTAAATTATGTGTTACGCAAAACATAACAAGTGTGAGTTCGGCATTTCTAACCTGTTGACTTCGACTTTGTTGCTCACTATCGAAAAAGTTTTCGATTGTATGTTGCTTTTTTCGGCTTTCATAACTTTGAATGTGTAAAGATGTTTTTTCATGCGCCTTAAGATGACCACAGTGGCTCATTATCTGTTTTGAACAAGCAATACAAAATGCTAAACCATCCCGTTCTCGGAGCCAATCGAAAGATTGTAACCATTCAGTCCTAAATTTTCTTTTTGTTGTTTGCTGTTTAGTTGTTTCATCGCTATAAATCATAACAAACTACATATAGGTATAATGGTTAAATAAGTCTATATTTAATTTTATTACCTATCTAAAGTGTTGGAAGCATCGTCATTATCAATTGATACGGCGGGTTTTGTTTTTTTTATTAAAAATCTGTATAAAAAATACATATGTTTTAATTTCTGTGTATGAAAATATGTACATAGGTACTTATATGAAAAATAAACTTACCTATCCATTTTTCAAATATATAAAAATAGAATTAAGTTTAAAAGCTTTAAAACCACATAAATTTCATAGTTGAGTTTTTCTATTTGCTTCTTGTTACCAAAAGAAATCCAAAGCCGTTACAATTACTTTGCACAGACCGATTACACAGAATACCTTTTACAATTGCGGTGGTTTTACAAGATTTGACAAAAAGCAAAAAACAACAACACTCCTTTTGTTCTTGTTGCTGTTATGCGCTTTTTGCATAATTAGTACTACCTTGCATATGGGTTATAGTATTTTTTAAGCTTTTTACAGAGAAATATTTGACATTTTGTTTTGTTTGTTTTTCGTCTGTTGAAAAGTAAATAGCGTTGCCGGAAAGTTTAATGCTGCCAGTGTTTCAAATTCTTAAAAGTAAAATAGTACATTGTCTCAAACCGACCAAAATGGGGTTTAGCCTACCATCCGACCAAACGAAAATTATCCGACCACGTTTGGTCGGAAAAGACCAAGTTCGGCAACCCTGTATGTAGCCCAGCTGGTTATAAACGTCACCTGAAACATGAATTCGCTTCAATCTCCAGACGCCGGCCTTTGCCAAAAATAAAATTCAAACCAAATTAAAATAAAAGTGGAATTTGTAAAAGAAAAATTAAATAAAACAGAAAGTTTATAAAATTGTGCTAAATAAAAGAGAGCAAAAGAAAGTAAAACAACCTCCACCAAGTGTTTTTTTTTTACTGAAGGAAAACGATCCACAAGCAGGCAACTTGGTGCAAAATAAGGGTTGGTTTTTACTCGAGCCACAAGTGTGCGAGACACGACCTGCCACAACGAACCACCAGAACAAGCGAGACCGCCAGGTAACCCATTATCACCCCAACAAATATAATAATCACATGTCACACGTTATGATTTACAAAAGTGATTCAAAACAAAAAGAACTACTTTTGTGTAACGAAAATGGATTTTTGACTTGTTTTACATCAATATTTCTTTGGCTTTTTGCGAAGCCGCTTTCAAAAGTAAATGTGTTATCACTTATTTTTTGGAGATTTTTAACTACTTATTTCTTGGATGTTCATTATGGGACATTCCTTATACAATTTATTGGTTCTATCCTATCTTCTTCTTATGAACTAAACGTCTAAATTTTGATTGAAGATTTACTATGAAGAAAAAATAAAAAAAAATTTAAGAGGGTGTGCTTTAAAAATATTGAAGTCAGTCCAGTCTACTTCATATGTTAGTAGGGAAGTTGCAAAACACGTTTGTTTCAAAAATTAAAAAATTGAGAAAAGACAAGATCCTTTACCACTTTATGAGAATAAGTTTATATACTGTATCAAATCATATCTTTTTATATTTTAATGTGACCTAAAATTTAAGTTGGCAACAAAACTATCTCTTAGCATTTTCTATGACAAAACTCGCTGGTTCACTATTGTTTGAAGTGCGCCAAGATATCGTGGATAAAATGGAGTCGAATTAGGGAATTTTGAAATACAACTTTGTAAACAAGTTTGATTTGACATTTTTGATTTTTTTATAAATCGCATGTGTATTGAAAAATATTTTTGTAGCGATGTTCATATATGTATATGACTGGAAATCTGCAGAAGCTCCTGCACTAAGCGAACTACATTTATATAATAGAAAAAAAGGAAAAGGAACTCGGAAAAATACATGACATTGTTCCAGATATAATTCCCATCAATATGGGAGTTGATTATGGGTGTTTTTTCAACTTTTCTATCTCGAAAACTTCATTAGATAATACTTATAGTAATTCACACATCGATAGAGGAAAAATTCTGATTCCAACAGTATAAAAAACGTATTTTGAGATATGAATTGGTGTAGTTTATCTCTCCCCTACTGAGCTATTGTTGAATTTTTTCGCACTGTTTGCATTATTTTAATAAATCAATAAACAGGGGTGTCATGGAAAACGAAAGAATTTGGCAGTTCTTTTTACTAAACTTTGAATCTAATTTTTACAATTTTTGTTAAAAAATTTTGTTTAATAGAGCATTATTTGTATAATAATTGTCATGATATTTTTTTTTGTTACAGAAATTTTGTTAAAAAACGACTGATAATTTTCAAAATATACTAAGGTTTAATGTTTAATTTTTGCTGGCGGGCTATAGTGTATTGCAAAACTAGCTCGATTCCATATGGATTATAGCTAAACTAGTTTCTTTCGCAAATTCGTAGCAAAACTCGTTCGTTCTAATATAAAATCTATTATGTTACTATATTTCAGTTTGTTTCAAATATTAAATTTTGAATGGCATAACATTTCAGAACTAATTTGCTTTATTAAATCGGGCGCTATATGTTTTTTGCATATTCCAAAATTCGAATAAAGTGCAACGAACGAGTTTTGCATCTCACCTACTCATATGTAAATATCTGTATTAAAAACTCAATGCGGCACGTGTTAGAATTAAAATATCGATTTAAAATTTTTCCAGAATCATTTTTTTGCTTTATTTAACCATTTAAATGGTACTGTATTAAAAAAAGTTTAAAGGTCAAATAAGGACCAGTCTCATATACATTAAGCATCAAGGTTAGAGTAGGAGTTGGAGACGGAGACGGAGACGGAAACGGAGACGTACCTAAAAAATTTCAGCGGCTGGAGTCTGAGTCTGAGTTATCACCTTTTCTTGACCACTCCATAGCCCTGCTATATGACTACTTGACTATATGACCATATGAATATATGACTATCTTGCCATATGACTATATGACTATATGACTAGAAACGATACTACCGAATTTCATAATGATCGGTTCCCAATTGCCGACTAAAATACTAACAACTAATGATATTGTAATGAAATTTGGTCCAATTAAGTTTTCTATGGCTACAAATAACACAATGCAATTTTATTATGGTCGATCCGTGAATTACACTGGTCCGCGAAATAATTTTTTTCCGAGCTTTTCTTTTCTCAATCTGTGTATTAATTGTTGTTATTGTCGTAGTGGTAAGTAACGGGAAACGATATCTGTATGATTTATAGCAGCTCAAATTTACTAGATAACGGCACATTTGTGTTTTTCGATGTTAACTTCCTTCGAAAGCGCCATCCAGAGTCAAAGGGTGGTTCGATAGCAATGAATTATAACTTCTGTAAGAGGCTTCTAAATAACATGTCAAACAGTTGCTTAATGCCTGAGTTTTAGTGAATCATTGCTAAGATATCATAAAAGTTTTTAAGGTTTTCTTTA
The DNA here is from genome assembly GCA_949318255.1 of Pollenia labialis. NCBI lineage: Eukaryota > Metazoa > Arthropoda > Insecta > Diptera > Polleniidae > Pollenia > Pollenia labialis. Next base: position 25,860,287 of record OX439140.1, on the reverse strand, counting down.
CCAATTATATTGTACATGCTTATAATTAGTTATATGTGTAATTAAGTAGCCAAGATACATATATTTACTTTAATTTAGAAAAGGCGTATTTAACTTATAAAAAGTCTAAAACATAAAACTTGATATAAAACATAATATGCAAAAAATATATAAAGTTTTGTTAAAAAAATTTTTCATCGCAGACCTGAGTTATTGAGTCCAATAAAGCCCATTCTTACCTTTATATGGCAAAGGTCTTTTTTTTATTGTAGTTGCTGTAATTTGGTAAATTTAATGTAAATTAGTTATAAAACGTTTTCCTTGTAATATTAAATTGTCTTCCAAGTTTAATATTTGCTAGTAATTAGTGCCAAGAGTTAATCATTCATTTCTATCAAAATTTTAAGTATTAATTACTAATTTGCTACAGATACGTCAAATAGCAAAAAATATTAAATTGCTGGCATAATAATTAAGTTGTTGCTTAAAAGAAAACCAACCAATTTCAAGGCCATAAATTCAGAAAAAAAAATTTGTTTCATCGAAAGCAACAAAATTGTCTTTACATTAAGCAAAAAAAAAACGTATTAAATTCAGGCAATCTTATTAAAACTTATTAACTTTTAAACATTTTGTTAGGAAAAAATCGACTAACAAGTGGTAACATAGACACGCTAATAATAAAACGTTAAAAACATATCTAATAAAATACTAATACATAGCAACAACAACTTCCCAAACCCAGCAGATTCACGGAATTCCAAAATAAAGTGCCAACCAACAAAACCTTAAGGCATGTTATTTAAATTTACATGGGTTAAAAAGAAAAATAAAGGAAGGCGTCAACAGCAACTGAACAGAAAACGTTTGCTGAAAAAAATCTATAAAACAAAAATCTTATATGTATACAATTTGCAAAGCTGTCAAATCTAAAACACACAATGCACAGTGGGGTAGAATAAAAAAAGTGATATAAATTTGAATTTTTAATATTTTAATCAGGCTTAAGTTCATCAAATTTAATTTTCATTAAATTATTTTTATGAAGAAAGGAATTTAACAACATGAAAATTAATTAAAATTGTTATTGATAATCATTCATTCTTGACTGACCTGAGATTCGAACCCAGGCGGCTGGTTACCATGACATGTTTCGATCACAACCACTTGATCTCCTCAGATGGCTTTGCCGTCTTACACTCGCAGCCATCGACGACTGCTGACGTCAAAAGTCAAACATCAATCCTTAAACCAAATTGCATTTTAACCTTTGGTAGATCGAAATTTGCTTTTTTTGAATGATTATCCATTTTTAATTGATTTTACATGTTTTTCCTAACTTTTGTTTTTTCAACAAAAAAACCACAATTCTAATTATTGTTAAAGCTAAGGCACGAGCTCTATGTGTACATTTGTCCTTCAAGTTGTGCTGAAAAAGGTCAACAAGAAAAAGAAAGACAAAATGAAAAACAAACAAAAATGTACTTTGGACTTTAAGAAGAATTCTTGACATAAGTACGGAATGTCGAATCCTGTATACCATTTACCATGGTAACCACAGATAATTATATAAAAATGTATACATACATTTATTTGTTTATTTATTTTTGAACTTTTAAAACCAGCACCTAAGACCGAGCTACTGACGCTCATTGTCAAAAAGCATTGAAATAAAATATTTTGAGTTGTTCGTTTAATACACCATTCTTCATTTAAGCGGTAAATCGAGCTCAATTCACTCGTGTTTGTGCCCGCAGATCTTTGGACAGCGAGAGGGCAATGCCCCGGCAACCGAAATTCTACGATACCAGTGGAACTAACTTGGCCATATTGACTAAAATTCACAGTTAGGCAGTAGCAAAGAAAGGCCTGCCCAAACAGGGAGAAGACAACACGACAGCGTAATTTGGTTAGAAAAATAAAAGTTTGTGGCAAGTTTATAAAATTGTATATGTCAAAGTGGGGCCAGTTTTAGACCTCATATAACAGAATATCCAGACTGTATTGGGTACATTAATAAATCTTGAATTTGGATAAACCTCAGTTCTTATCAACTGCACTTGTATTTCCTCCTGTGTCACTTCGCAAAAGCTGTTCTATCCGCCCCATTGTGCACACGCTAACGAGTACTTGTATAAAAAAAAATTCTTAAACAAAATTAATCAAAATACAAATTGATTGAAAAAATATTAAATATAAAAAAATTAAAAACAAATTTGTGTATTTTACTTGATTTTTTTTTAAAATACTTTAATGTGTAAAAACCTGCACCATGAAATACGATTACAAATTGGCTCTTTAAAGGGGGTCTGATCTGGTGTGAGCTAAACAAACACATCAAAAGAGTGTCAAATATACAGACAACATACAAGCAGCTTGTTAATACGTGTGTATGTATGTATGTATGAATGTATGTTTGTATGTGTGATAAGCATGTGCTTAGCTTAAAGACTGTAAACGGACAGACACTTTGCACAGACCCAATGGGTTTTTTTTAACAAAATTTTCACAGTTTTAACACCACACATTTTGAAAATAAATAAAAATGAAAACAGAAGTGGGGATAAAATTCGCCAAGCTGTTTTAAAGCTGTCATTTACAAACAAGATAGAAAGATAAATATTTAATACAACACAATTTTTACAAAACAAAATCAATATCCGTATTAAAAATTAAATCGCAAATTAGCATGTCATCTAATAAAACCAACTGGAAAGATAACTTGTAAGCTCTTCCCCTCCACGAACTGTGAATGAGGTAATAATAATTTGTTCATTCCATGTGTCACACTAAAGACCCAAGAAAGTATAATTTTTCTAGGTCCTTAAGGAATTTAAAGTCAAAACCCTCGTGGCTAAACACAAATAAATGATTTTTGTGCAAATCTGCTGTCGTGTTGCTGAGCAAGAGACACTCGCTCGAAATGAAAAGTGGCAAGAATTCAAGGAAATGATACCAATTAACTGGGAGTTTAAAACTTTAACAAAGAACTAGCTTTAATCTAATACGCTTAGATACCTCCATTGACATCAAATACGTAAATAATTTTGAAAACAGATCTCGTGTATTGAGATAACATAAGTGGTGTCCTAAATTTTTTGTCAAGTATTCGTTTGAACATGGCATTAAATTTCGCCATACAATTTACTGTTACTTGTTCTTCTTTTTAAATATTCGAATTAATACTGTTTATTTAATTTAATTATTTTCACAACCACTTTAGATTTTCAATATTTGAATACAGTAGTAGGTTTTATTTAATTGTATGTGTGTGTCAATTAACAACTTTTTATTAGCGAAAGCTTTTAGAACAAACAAAAATATATAGATTCCTAATTAACCCATAACAAATTTTTTCAACATTTGCGGATGCTTTAATATACTTTGAAATAGTAAACATTAGGGTCGTAACATGTGTGAGGAAGAACAGTTTCTTCTTATCGACTTTATTCATCGTGTCAGTTCCATTAACCCATAGAAAATTGTATTTCATACTCATTTTATTCTTAATCACTACGTGACTGCACGTTCAACTAATATGCATTAGGGTTGTAACATTTGTGAAAAAAAATGTTCGCTTGATTAATGCTGATTTTAAATCCTGGTGGAAAAATTTGCAGAAAAATCAATTTGATTTAGCTTTTTTGTCTTTTAGATTATCGGCGGCTGCACTTTCGTATTAAATTCTCGAGTTGAAGACGACAGATGTGAGATGGTCGGCCAATTCTTTGATTTTTGTGCTGAGGGTTGCAATTAAAAGCAGCTCTAGTAGTGTTATATTTAAGCCTTTGAGGCATATCGACCCCTTTGCGCGAAATTATCGTATATGCCAATTTTTTTGAAATTTATTTTTTGATGCAATCTTTCTACATTCAAAGAGACGTCACCTGGCAATATATTGTAGGCGATTTCCACTTCGTCTTATCTTATCTTATCTTATCTTATCTTATCTTATCTAAGCACATGTATTTTTTCATTTTGATATTGCAAATGAAAGCAGAGAAAAGTAGAAAAATGGCTGTCCTGTAAAATTTGGTATTTGTAACATACGATAATTTCGCGCAAAGGGGTCGATATGACTAATCAAACGCGACTTACGACAGATGGGTCGTTGGTCTGTTTGTCGCCATAGTTGCGTGTTAATCAAGATGTTTAGCCAAAATATCTGTACGATTCTGCGTACAAAACTGATAGAAAATACCTGAAATGAGGTGTTCCATGTTTTACAACTTACAATATTCATCAAAGCTTATTTTAATTCTTAAGTTTACGTCCTGCCAATGCCGGACGAAAAATCTTCTGATCACTGTTCCTGTCCACATAAGTGTTTAGCGTTCTTCTGATCGGATAGTTGCTGCACTATCTCTGCTCATTAAGAGAATGTGGCCGCTATTATTTAAAATATTTCGATCTAGTTGAATTTGTGGCAATTTAAGCCCTTTAAGATATTTTATTAGATATTTTGTGATCATAGTTTTTACTGATGGCACATTAAATAATTTGGGAATGTTCGTGATTTTTACATAACCAGGGAGCGGATATGATGATTCGAAGATTTTTTTTAGCCGTTTGGATTTTTTTTATATTCGAAAGCACCGTCTTAATGCAAGAATTTGAGACAGCTGATGATTTCCTTCTCTCATAACAAATGCCTGCACGCAGAGAAAAAACATGGTTGAGGTATGGTTAAAAAAAACATATTATGGTCCCTGCAATGGCAACAAATAAACTTTTGTGGTTTTAACAAAACTTTTTTCACGATTAAAAATATTTTGTTTCTTTTTAACAATAAAGTGTTTACCTCCCCTGAAACTTCAAATATGGTTGAATTTAACAATATAATATTTTAATAATATAAAGCTACAACTATACATTTAAACATATTATGGTTACTTTAACCATATTATTATCACGGCAACCATAGTATGATTAAATTCATATATCCAAAATTTATAACCATATTACGGTTGCCTCCAAACATGTTATGGTTGATATTTAATAACAATAATATGTTCGAAATTATAATATTTTAATTTTAAATTTTAAATTTGTAAAATGTTTAAAAAGCAGCAACATTCTGGTTGTTTGGATTTTACTTGGTTTGCTTAAAATTCTCATTCATTTTATTTTAATTATTGAATAAAATACATAAGTTTACGTAGAATAAACTAGTAGAACAGAACAAATGGTAATGAAGGTCGTCACAGCCTGGAATATGAATCAAAGGGGATTTTTTTTTTAAATTATAATTTGACACTTAACAAACAAATTGAAAAAATGGATGAAAAAAATAACCATAATATGATTAATGTATACCATATTTTTGTCAAGTCTGACCATAATATGGTTACTTTTGTCAAAATTCTTGGAAGTTTTAACCATGTTATGGTTAATTTTGAACATAAAATGGTTTGTTTTGACCATTATTATGGTTAATATTGACCAAAATATGGTTAATTTTGACCATATGATGGTTTATTTCGGGAAATTTTTTGTTGATTTTAACCATTCTATGGTCATATTTAAACATTATATGGTAACCAGCAAACATAAACATTGTTTAAATCTAACCATAGTATGTTGCTCTTAGAATATGGTTACCTCCAACCATATTTTTTTTCTAAGTGTGGTTGCCCATAAAATTCGATGTAGGCTCGTCTTTGCAGCCGACCGTATGCGTTAAAATACCTCACATATAGCAACATAATTTCATATCTTCAGGCTCAACGCTGCTCTGTATATTTTGATTTCGAGGGATTTTAATTTGGCTGCCATTTTGTTTAGTTGTCCGATAATAGGAATATATCTTCAGCATATTCATGGCTCTTCATTTGCTGATTAAGACCCCATCTTATGCTTCTGTTTGCAGGTAAAGCTAATACGTACAATAACATCAAGAACAATGTTGAAGAGAATAAGGGAGAGAATGCAACCGTAGCGAACACCAGTTTCAACGTCAAAGTGGTTATACAGTGCATTTTCACGCACAACTCAACACATATTAAGCAGCTTCGTGCAAGGCTTTAATTCGATTCTTGGGTCGGACTCCTTGCATTAAAGAGCACTCCAATCTCAATTGTTGTTCAAGGTGTTGAAAGTTGATAAAGAAAAATATTGTGATTCCTACTTAAAGTCGCTAATAGGTGTTCTGTAAATTGCAAGCGCAAGAAGTTTGGCGACTTCAAATTGCGAAAGGGTACTACTTAGAATATTATTAAGAAACTATAGCAGATCGCAAGCAACCCGCACGAGTTTTTGCACATCATAAAATAAATCTGGCGTTTTGCGATTTCAAAGCAGGCGTTTGTCAGAACTTTTTTAGTTTTCAAAAACTTTGGAATAACAAATTTTAAATAATTACTAAATGTTCCATCCCTGATCGAAAAATATATTCTTGTTCTGTTTTGTTTAGATAAAGACTACGATTTTAAGTTCATTTATTTACGGTGCTTTAATTTGTTGTATTCTATTTATTTAGCATACAAGCGTAAAAAAATTATGCCAAAAATATGTTTTGCCAACTTATTAGCATCAATTATAAAGTTTTTTTTATTATTATTTACAAACGTGCAAAACCACAAACCTGCAGCTTTATTTATTTTATATAATAAAGTATATAATTCTATTAATAATTGCACAGATACTCCCATGAAATATTTACAAAGAGAAAGTATATTTACCATATAATATGAATGCATTGAAGTGTTGCTACACGCAGAGAAAACCCCTTTTTCAATATGGTCGCCGCTAGCAAAGCTTTTATCAATAAAAATATTTAAACATATTGGCCCATATTCATAGTCAAAATAAAGTCGACTTTAAGTTAAAACTGGCTTTAAATGGATGCCAACACCATTGTTCTAAAGTATACTTTAGAAAAAGTCGACTTTATTTTCGACTATGAATATGGGCCATTTTCTTTAACTCAACCACATAATTATCACCGGTATCCATATTATGGTTAAATTAGTCATCTATTAAGAAGCTACAACCATATTTTGGTTGCCTCCAAACATGTTAAATATGAGAATAAATTGTTTGGAAGACCAATTAACCCATAATTTGGTTTCTGATGACACTAATATGGTTAAATCAACCATAATATGCTTAAAAAAAATTCGTTAAAAATAGTTTTGTTGGACGTGACCATATTGAGAAATATTTTTCTCTGAGTGCATGTAAATAGCTTATTGCGGAAATGTTAAACCAAATATGAAAAATAAGTTTGTTTGTTGTTCATTGTCAGTAGATTTTTGGTAGTTACTAATTAAATGCTGGTTTAGGGATAAAATTTTGTTTAATTATAAAACAGCTAACAATAATTTCAACTCTAAGGGCTTTTTTTTGATTTAAATTGGATTGCAAAATGTTGGTCTAAATAAAATTACTTTTTTATTAATATTAAACCAGACATTTTTAAATAAAATTATTAGTAGTATAAATAAGTTGTCGCTGTTCTTGATCTGTTGTCAAACGACGATTACAAAATATATGATTTGAATTACCGTTAAATACTAATGTCTTCTTAATATAATTATTGTATATATTTTTGTTGTTTATTTCAGGTAAGAACAAGAATGTTAGAATCGATATGATAAAGTCTGTTAGTATTCAGTGCAAATTTGTTCAGGAAATTTTTGTTTGGAACAATAAAAAAATTAAATATTTTTGAGTTGAATAAATCATATTAACTGATTTCTTTAAATAAAAGCCAGCATTCAAAAAAAAATATATTAAAGTCTTGAGTAACGAGCAACAATAGCCACTATATTTATATCTCACTACGCTTTCTTAAGTAACGAAATTCTTCTTGCTCAACGTTATCCCACATACACTATAAAATATTCTCCCTTTTTCCTAAATAAAATTACAAAAAAAATAAACTGGCTCTCGCGCGACTGGCTTGATTGTTATTTTTCATTGCCATTTTTTCCTGGTTTACACGAACAACACTCGGAATAAATCAAGTTTGTTATGATAACTTTAAGTACGAGTCGTACTCAAAAAATCAAGTACGAATAACACTAAAACATACTCAAAATGGGAGTACTTTCGAAAATCAGTAACGAAAATTTTTGAAAAAAAAGAAGATTAAACTCTCGTTGTGTTAAACTCTCCGGCTTACGCATGTTTTGATTTCCTATACACATTAAAAAAAAGGTCTGGCCAGACTCATGGGACCCACGAAGGTTTAAAAAGTAAATTTGAACTCTTGCTTCACATTTAGTTTATATTTTTGGTTAAATATGTACATAAGATTTCTAAAGTAAAAACCATATCGGGCATGCTGTTGGCAAGTAAATCAATCATAATATTTTGTTCTTTCTAATATCTTTTTTTGTTTTTTTTCAAGCACAAATTCGGGATAAAATCACATTTTAAATACTCGAATCGAGCGAATTTTGAGATTGATTCAATCTTAGTTTTACTTAAATCAATCTTATTGTCGGATTAATTTAAGTATGAAATCGGGATTGAATATGGAAAATTAAAGGATTTTGCTATTAAAAATCCGCACTTGAATCAATCTTTCTGTACTTGATTCAAGAAAATCCGTACTCACCGCGCTATTAATACCGCTTCGGATTGATTTGCGTACGGATGGATCGAATTTTCTTTTGAGTGAATCAATCATAAATATCGTATGTTTGTAATGTGTGTTTTTCATCGCTGTTTAAGAGTCATTATAACCATTATTTAAAAGGCTCGATTGCACGAAATATTTCCCAGAAATTTCCCAATAAAATTTTTTATCATTTTGCGAACCACTAATGGGACATTTTAAAATATAAGCGCACAAACAGAGATGCAGTTAAGTAATTGAAGGTGCTCTTAACAAGTTTCCTTAAAAAATAATAATAATTCAAGTGCCACGGCATTCCCTTACTACGAAGCTGGTTTGTAAGGGAGATCATCAAAAATAACTGTAATAAAATGATTCAGTGTGTAAAGCTTGTAGTTACGTTCACCAGCTTTTATATGCGTTGCATAAAGCACTTTTTGTGTCAAAAATTTATTGCTTTAAAGTGGGAACTCGCCATATAAAATTCATGTCTTCCGTAAGCAGTATGGTAAGCGAAACTCTTACATTTCTCCCTTACACACCTGCTTCGTTTGAAGCACAATTTTTTATTGGGGCCATACTGGCATTAAACAAATTTACATACAAATGGAAACTTTTTGCAGACGAAATTGTTTCGAAATGCTCACTTGAATTCACCATTGATATTTCGCGTTTTAACGCCTTTGAATTATGTTCTCTAAGGTTACGTTTAGTCACTGACATACTGGTTAGTTTGGATTACTAGTGGGATATTGTTTTGCCAACCATTGACAATATACGACCTCGAATGCATTTAAAAAAGTAGCTAAAAATTAAGCTCAAAGAATTGTATATACAGTAATTCACGAATAAATTTGTTCAATAAAAATTACAAAAGCAAGTTGCTTTTAAGCGAGAAACGCATTTAAAAGAATCTCGGCTTAGTGCGTTACTGGCTCATTTAGAAGAATCTTAGATATCCCGGATAGTGTATATAACTTATCCGTTAAGTACTGTACTTATGTAAGCATTTGCTTTAATTGTGAAACTGTAACTATAAAGAATTTTTTGCTATAAACTGATTTATTTGATTGACAACAAATTTAATTGTTTCCACGCAACAAATTTCTTTGTGCTGTTTTATTTTAGATGCCATTTTTTAAAGTTGATGTTTTATGATTCTTTATTTTTTTGATAATTAAGTCTAAAACGATTTTAATTAACATTTATTTCGGTTAATTGAGTGTAAAAGTTTAATAAAATCGTGTTAGACGCATTAGCATAGTAATTTAAAATATTTGTTTAAAAAGTTTAATAAAAATCAAATAAAAAAAATTATTTCTATAAAACAAAACTTAGTCATAATCAGGGAAACCAAAAATATGCAATTGCATGTGTTTCCTTGTGCGACCAGTGAAAGCAGAAACATTAAATTTATTCGTTTTAGAGCTTTTTATGAATTTTGCCTTCGATTTGTTAGTGCATATTTTTGCATATTTTACCGCTCAGAGCATTTGTTTGCATAATTTGGTAAAAAGTGCCTTTTCGTAGCATTTTTTAAGTTTTTAGCGCATATTTTGCCTTTTTGAGGCTTATTTTGATACACGTTAAATTTTTAAGACGCCTACAAGAGTTTTCGCAACAGATAAAATTTGTTTTCTTTTTTAGCGATGTTTTGGCTTTTCTATTTTAAATATCCATCTGTATACCCAAGCTGTTGCTTCAGTTTCACCATCTACATTTAATTTTTATTAGAAAATTGTGAGACAAAGAAGGTTGTCATTAAAGAATTTTGTTATTTTAAACTTTAAAATTTTACATATGAATAAGCAAAACTTTTGGGAAAAGGCAATTGTATACGTTTTTGGCGATGTGATAGATAGAAATCTGGCTCAATCTTTTAGTATACCGATCAATTTAGAATCACTTCCAAAGTGTTCTAACGATAACCATCCGTCCGTCTGACTAGTTGCCTGTCCATGTTAATTTTGTGCGCAAAGTACAATTGTAATCTTCTTGATAATTGGATCAAATTTGGTAAATACACTTTAATTGTACTAAGGCCAAATTCTATGTCTTTGTCTATGAATATGAATGCCTATAAAACGGTCTATAATTTTACAAAATCCCCATAAAAAATTTTTCCAAGCAAAACTCTTTGTGTCCGTAAACCATCTCATTACGTTGGTTTTAGATTAAAAATGTGTTACTGCAAACTAAATTCTTTTCGAATCATTTCACATCTATAAAAAGCTTTAACTTCCTTTGAAATATTTGCATTAATAAACAATTTTGCGTCTGTCCCTTAAACCCCTTTAAGACAAAAAATCTACTAGGATGTTGATACCCAGAAAACTCTCATATGAATTTTAACCTCTCAACGTGGCATTGTTATTGTGTTATTGCGTCTAAAATAAAACTCATTTTTGGAGTTTTATTTTTTGCGTCTAAAGTAAAACTCATTTTTGGAGTTTTATTTTTTCCGTCTAAAATAAAACTCATTTTAGGAGTTTTATTTTTGCCGTCAAAAAATAAAACTCATTTTAGGAGTTTTATTTTTGCCGTCAAAAAATAAAACTCGTTTAAGTTTTATTATTTCCGTCAGAAATAACTTGGCATATTAATACAATTTATTTTTTACTAAGTTCATTGCAAAAATCTGATTTTTTTCAATTAACAAAAATTACAACTGATCACAATCAGTTGTCTTAATAACAACTCAACTGAGTTGAGTTGTAAACCGTAATAGCGGCCAAAATATAAAAAGAAGTGCTACTAAAAACCCTTAAATATAAATGTAAAAAATACCGTGTTAAAACAGGATTGGGTGTACTTTGTGTAAGTGTCAAATCTCTCACCAAAAAATTTGGAAAAATTAATGTTTGTTAAATTAAACAAATAAAAAAAGTCTGTTAAAAAAGAAGAAAGTAAACAAATGAATTTTAATTAAGATACAAAAAAATTAATCTCTTCAAAAGAGTTTTATTTTATGAGGGCGAAATGAGTTTTATTTTAGACGAAAAAAATAAAACTCCTAAAATGAGTTTTACTTTAGACGGAAAAAATAAAACTCCTAAAATGAGTTTGACTTTAGACGGAAAAAATGAAACTCCTCAAATGAGTTTTACTTTAGACGGAAAAAATAAAACTCCTAAAATGAGTTTTATTTTAGACGGAAAAAATAAAACTCCTAAAATGAGTTTTATTTTTGAAGGAAAAAATAAAACTCATTTTTTTAAGATCACCACAGATTCTGAAAGAGCTCGTCAGCTCGAATCTATTCATGTATGACACTATAAGTCTCCGTTGGCACTAACATGAAGAGTTTTTATGTTTAAATTTTCCGAATAACTGTTATTTACGGTCCCTGAAAAAACAGCCTTAGTTCTCTTCTAGATTAATCGTTCAGACAGATAGCACTGGTAATTCTTAGTATCTCTCCTTAATATCCTAAATTCTTTGACATTAACACAGAAACTTTATTATTATGATTATTTTTAATTTTGATGCCAAAAAATTCCTCAAAAAATTTTCTATAAATTAATTAATTAAATAAATCATTTAAAAAGAAATTCCAAAGTAAGAGCAATCCTTAAAGCTTGTCAAATATTTAAAAAAAAACAAAAACTAAAGTTTAGATTTCAGTTTTCGTTGATTTTAACTTTTACACTTTACTGCATTTTTCTTAAGCAGATCCGTATGGAACCCGAGATAAATGAATGACTTGCAGTGGGCCAAGAGGTAATTAGTTGATCTACAAATCTGTCATCTGGACGACGAACTTATTTGCAAGTTTTTCGTTATCCTGGCAGTCCGTATGTCCTGGTATCCATATGAGCATTACCTTTACATATTTTGCATTTTTTTTTTAAGTTTCCATACGATATTCTATAGTTTAACTAGATTTCGTATAGACACTCGTTACGGCTGATATGGCAGCTTTGCTTTCAGAATACACCTGCAGAACACTTCAATCACCCGGCAGATAAAATTACTCTTTCTTTATGTAGAAACCGCACCAACAACTCCACTGACTCTCTTCATTACCCTTCATAACCCTTTGAAAACTGACAAAAGGTTGCGGAGTAAAGTAGTCTACCCCATCAGGGACAGTTGAGTGAATTAAAATCCTGGCGTTGCCATAATCTCGTTATCCGGGTTGTCAAATTTAGCTCCATCGCCAAACCGAATGTCAAAAAACGCCAAACGTCAATTTTAATAATTTTTCGTAACATAGTTTTCTTTAAAAAAAAAATCAATTTTGCACACTAAAAAAAACTAGTACAATATATCAGTCAAAAATCGACAAAAACTGAAAAAAATACAAAAAATCGCCGAAGGTAAACTTGGTTTAGTTTCTGTTATTTTTTTTTTTTATGATGATCATATTTAGTTAAAAAAAACTAAAATTAACTACACATGTCTCATTGATTCATTACTGGTGTTCTGACCTGCATAGACACTATCAGCCCATTTATGAATAAAAATTCCCCGGGAGTTTTTCCCCTTCTCCTATTTTTGCTATTTTAATTCAATTGAAAAAATTGGAAAAAAGGCAAAACTCCCGGGGAATATTTATTTATTATTGGGCTGTATTAGAATTAAATAGTGACTGAATATAAAATTCACTTAAAATCACAAAATCATGTGAAAAAAGTTGCCAGATTATTTTAAATTAGTAATGATAACAAAAATGACAAACTGTTAATAAAATCGCTGAAATAATATAAATGGTAAAAACAGCCAAGTAACCCGCAAGTTTTATCAAAAATCGGAAAAAAAAAAATCGCCAGTCACCAAATGAAAAATCCCACCGCCAAACACGCTTCAAAATCGCCATGTTTGGCGAGAAATCGCCTTATGGGCATTTCCATTTTGACGTGTCGTGATATTTGTACCGCAAAATGTAAAAAATTAAATGAAGAAGTCAAAATTGTAAAAAGGGTTTTTATATATACAAAGTAATGAAGTAGCACTATATTCAGAAAAAAATTTACAGTAATCGACGCTAAGGATTTGCAGATAAAAGCAAAAATCTGCGCTGGCGTGACGTTAAAAAAAACGGAAGTGGATTTTGACTTGCATTACAAAACTGAATAAGACTGCGAACTGGGCAAGATGCTTTGTATAAAACCTTTTTTAGTAAACTTTGGACTAATACAGATTCATTTATCAAGCTATAAAATGTATAAATCTTTGCTCGTTTTAAAGGAAATATGGGCATTTTCCGAGAAAAGTCTAATTTTTTTAATGTAACGCCAGATTGCAAATAAGGTTATATTTTCGGACCATGTTGTTCGATCGTTATCCCTTTTGCTACTAAATGCAGAGCTTGTTGTGCTTTACACCAAAATATAAAAAAGTTAACTATACATATAAAATTTTTTGAGAAACAATCTAAAATACTTCTGGCGTTACGTTACAAAAAGTAGACTTTTCGCTGGAAATGGCCATATGTGACAGCCCCGCAAGTTATGGCAGTATCTCCACATGTAGAGAGAAAACATGCTTAAATATGGTCACCTCCAACAAAACTATTTTTAAAGAAAATTTTAAACATTGATACCGATAACCATTTTATTGTTAAATTATGTTTGGAGGCATAAATTAATTTGGCTTCTTGATGGATAATATGGTTGTCGGTGACAGTAATATGGTTAAATTAAACATAATAGGTTTACAAATTTTCTTTAAAAATTGTTTTGTTGGAGGTAACCATATTTAATTATGTTTTTGTCTGGGTGTAAGCAATGATCCAGCTTTTTAGCCATAACATCTAACGGGAGCTTGTTTAGTCCTCGTGGCAGCAATCATCAACGCTGCCAGCTTTATATTTTCTCAAGCATTGCACGATATCTTCTAACCTTGTCAATCGTACTCCACCATATAACAAATCAAGTCTTATAATTAATAATTTATCTTTAAAATTTTAAAGTTAATCAAATTTAAGTTGTTCTTTTCAAATTATGTACATATTATCATTTTAATAGGATTATTAAAACGATTTTCTCATGGGTGTTTAAATTTTCATTATTATAGGTTTAAATAATTAATTACATCTTTTCGACAATAAATATTCCCCAAAGTAAATTCACATTTAATTATGCTATGAATTTTATTCAACCATAATTTTGAAGGATTTATTTGTTGGAAAAAAAACTTCATTTTAATTAAAACAATATTTAAATTTATGTTGTCATGTTATAGAAAGTAGTTTTACTTAACATAAGAATTATTTATTGTATTTAATACTCAAGGAACAGGGAGAATAATGTGATCCCACACGAAAAGGTAGTTTTAGTTTGAAATATGTATGCTTGAAATCCGGTCTGCAAAAGGGATATGGAAGGGTAACAAATAGAGTAAAGCTTTCAAAGACATTTTGAAATTTTTTTAAATTTAAATGTGAAGTTACTCTTGTTTAAAAGCAAAAGATATAAAACACTTAAGATGTGATATATCAGCCCTAAAAATGTTTAAGAACTGAGGAAAGGAGTCCGCCTTTCCGTAGGTCGTTCTATAGCTTTAAGAGCAAAATAACCGCATATAAGTTCATTTTTCGATCATAAATGATACTTTCGGTTTAAGAAAATTGTGCCAACCACGGTATGAATCACATCAAGGATACAATTTGCTAATTCCTTTTTTAGCAAATGAATCCTTTTTCAATCGTTCAAGTGTTTAATCAGTTTTCAATCATCAAAAGTAACCGAAAATACTCACTTAGATTATTTTAACAAAAAACTATTGCCCAAATGCTAGCTGGAAGACTACAATGGAATTGAAAGTAGTGTAGCAGAAAAGCCCGAATAATACCCGGGATCTATGATAGCTTGTCTCTTTTTCTATTATAATTTTAAGGCTTTTCCATGAAGCAACCATATTAACACAAACAAAAGCCCTTTATATAACCGCTATAACTATAACTCCACTAAAATTCTCCTTTAAATTTCCATAATCAATTACCAACCGCTTCCACGACCAAACCGCCAGCCCACTCTAAATACCATTTAAAGACATCAAAGAGTTTAAAAACTAATAAATAAAAAGAACCAAGACGTAAACAAAATTCTCTGCGACACTTTGTGTCTGTATAATTGCATTTAAACTCCAACGAAAACTATAAATTATCATTTAAGAGCCCAAGACACTCGCCCTGATACTTGTATAAGGAAATATCATGTCAATTGTCATTGATTACAAATGTAAAAAAAAAAACAAAACAAACAAAATTTACATAAGTTACCAACATGTTTTGCCTCTATGCCACAGACAACAATAAATAAATAAATTTAAGAAATTAAACTTTGTAAAGACAACTGCAACTTTTTAGTGCTACAAGTTGCTAACAACCAACGCTTAAAATTGCCGTTAGTAGCCACAAAATTGACATTTTAATATATAGAAAAAACATTTTTAAAAAATAAAGAAATAAAAACTAAAGTTTAAGATATGCAGATCACAACATCAGGAAGCTTAAAAACACTTGCAAGAAAAAGAAGTATAAAAGATTATTCGGACAAGCCCGATTATATGATCCTCTACATTCCAGAATTTATAGACTAAATTTTGAAAGTGTAAACTATTTAAGACCGATTGGTAGTCATGGACCTATCAAAACAAAATTATGTTATGAGACAAAATAATTATGAAATCGTATAAAAGTTTTTTGGTGTAAAATATTATCTTAAAATCTTTATTGATAGGAGATTGTCTGATTTTAAGATGTTTTTAGCATTGCGGTTTAAAAAAAACCTACACAGAATGAAAACAAATCGGGATAAATAAAGTTGTTTACACTTTCTTTAAGTAAGAGACGCACTTAAAAATTTAAGTACAAATAAAGCTCCGTTAACAAAAGGCAGAAACATTTTCACTGGTGTTCACAATAGAGCAACAATTATTTTCGAGACCACACACATTTTAAATAAAGAAGCCGTTTGCAAATTTGGCCCAGAAAAATAGAACGTATTAATTATTATTTGTTGGAACATTTTTCTAAAATTTCCATTCAAAACTAAATAATTGTTGCTGAAGTAGAAGTTGACTCAACTTTTTAAAAAAAACTTTAATTACAAATGGGTTTAAATTAGGGTGATCGATCGAATAGTATTCGACCGGTTTTAACCGGTTATTTTAGTTTTGCCCAAGTCGAATATATTAAAATGTCCATTTTTCGAATATCGAATAAACCGGTTATTTTAGTAAAATTACCCGGTTATTTTAGTAATGTGTAATTTATATACGTTTTCTTTACTTTTGTTATAAATGCACCCGTAATTTAAGTATTTTTCTAATTGAATATTTGCAAACTTAAACTTTTTATAAAAAATGTCAAAACAAAATGAAACAAAACTCAAAAAAACATTATGCGCAATGTAAATACAAATCGCTTATATAAGCGTGTGTTCTTGTAACAAAAACCAAAAACAATATAAAGTACTACAAAAAAAGTTCAGCTTAAAAAGTAATAAGCAATTGGACAGTATTATAAATACTATATATACTATATACATATATAAATATATTATATAGCGTTACAAAGATGTCATCTCTGGTGATATTTCGAACTGACTTAAAAAAATTGTGCTTAATCGGCCCTAAAATGATAAGTTGCAAAGGTTCTTTACATCACGACTTATTAATCACTTTTAATTAGTCTACAAGCTTGACATAAATATAAGCCAAGTACAACTTAACAGGGTCAAGCAGTTTTTAAGAGACTGCAAATAATACTTTACGAAAATATGCTGCCAATAATGAATGAATAACTCTTAAGTAGTTCTAGCACATCTTCATGCTTAAAACAAGAACATACCGGCGGAATCAACGATATGGGAAAATTCATCAGTTTTATTTATTAAAACATCAAGAACTTAAAATAAAATTGAAGGAATCAAAAATGTCCTGGAAGGGTTTAAATTGTGTGATCGACGAATTGACAGATATTTCACATACAAAGCATGTTCGTATCACTATTGTTTCTATAATGCTGAAACAAAAAAAAAATTTAAATATATAATCCTGGATAAGAGGTTTCAAAAATATGGCTGAAGTTTACTGCTTCATGTAGACATGCTTAACCAGCAACAAATTAAAACTCACTTACAATAAATTTGCTTAACCAGCAACAAATTAAAACTCACTTACAATTAATTTGGGAGAATTTCTCAAATAATAAATTTATTAAATTCCTATATTTTTAAAACCAAAGTTATTCAAAAATTCTAAAGCTATGTTCACACCTATTCAATATTTGACTTCTAACGTAACCCCCAGTTTTCTTAAAGAATTGTTTGCTTTTGCAAAACGTTTGGCTAGAGCAAACATTATTTAAGGGTATCGTAGCTACATTAAACATAAATGCAATTATCATCTTAGATATACATAAAGTTTAGCAAATAACTAGAAATTGTTTAAAATAATGCTTAAGTTTAATCAATTTACTGGTCACGCCTTTTTTTTGATTTTATTGTCAAATATTTGTGGTCTGAACATACCTTAAGTCATATCTATATATTGAGGCCCTTTGCTCCTTATAGGATCGACGGGAACATATATATGTATATATACATATATATATTTATTTTGTTGGTTCCTTACCTTCGTGAATTGTTTTGTTTTTATTCTAATTAACTTTTTATTACAAAAACTAATTTGATTTTTGTATTTTTATGTATTCGAATTAAAACCGGTTAACCGGTTATTTTTAAAATGCTTAACCGAAAACCGGGTTTTTTAAAATAGCAACTATTAGGAATATTCGAAAACCGGTTATTGAAAAATGCCGAATAATCGATCATCCTAGTTTAAATCCTTAAACCAAGTAAAAAAAATTTAACTTTTCGTTAGAAAAAACATGGTTGAAGAATGGTAAAAAAAAAATTATGGTACCTGCAATGGCAACAAACAAACTTTTGTTGTTTTAAAAAAACATTTTTCACGATTGATAATATTTTATTTCTATTAAACAATAAATTGTTTACCTCCCTTGAAACTTCAAATATGGTTGATTTTGACAATATAATGTTTAGATTAAATAAAACTTCAACCATACACTTAAACATATTATGGTTACCTTAACCATATTATTATATCGGTAGCCCTATTATGGTTAATTTAATCCATCCAAAAGCTATAACCATATTATGGTTGCCTTCAAACATGTTATGGTTAATATTTAATAACAATAATATGTTCGAAACTATAATATTTTAAAACATTGTATGATTAATTTTAAATTTAAAATAATATGTTTGAAAAGCAACAACATTCTGGTCGTTTGCATTTTACTTGGTTTGCTTAAAATTCTTATTCATTTTATGTTAATTATTGATTAAAACACATAAATTTACGTAGAAAAAACTAGTAGAACAGAAAAAATGGTAATATGAAGATCGTCAAGGGCTGAAATATGAACCAAAGAGGATTTTTTATAAAAGTGGAACGTAACACCTATCAAGCATATAAAATTAAATAAAATTATAATTTGGCACTTGACAAACAAATTGAAAAAATGGATTAACCATAATATGATTAGCATTTACCATATTATTGTTAATCCTGACCATAATATGGTTACTTTTCGCAAAATTCTGGGAAATTTTGACCATATTATGGTTAATTTTGAACATAATATGTTTAGTTTTGACCATTATTATGGTTAATATTGACTAAAATATGGGTTATTTTGACCATATTATGGTTGAGCTTTAATTTTCGATTGAAAAATTGGAATAGCGCAAAGCTTTCGAAGAAATATTACAACAGCATAAATTTTTCTAAAGAAAAATATTTATTATTAAAAAGTATATTGTAGCAAAGACTTGACTTGAGAAAAATCACAAGTTTGTTAATTTTCCAAAAGAAAAATCACCCTAATTCGCTTAAGAAAAAATCACAAAAGCGTAAACTTTTTTATGGGAAAATTTATCATAGCACAATTGATTCCCATGGTTCCAAGTGAGAGCAAAGGGCTGTAATGAAATTCTTCCATCCGGATCTGTCCCATGGCATTTATCTTATTTCAAACCAGATTTTTCCTATTGTGTTTATCTCGGATTTTAGTAACCTTCTTCATGTATTAGCGCGTCTACCTCTTCTCCTGTTACCCTGAGGATTCCAGACAATTGCCTTCTTAGATATATCGTCGTGAGGTGTTCTCAAAATATGGCCACCCCAGCTCCACTTTTTTTTCAATTTCTATGCCCGCTTTGATTGTGTTTCGCCTGTTCTTTGCCATAGGGTCTTTTGAAAACTACGTTCATGCAAAAAATTAGCAATATTTTCCGCAAGCAACGGCTAATGAATACCAGCAGATAGTTAATGTACATCGTTTGACGTACGGTTCCAGGATTCATGACGAAGCTCTACTCATGTTTCCAGGAAAAAAAAACCAGAGTCTCTGGCAGGTATATAACCCGCAACCCCGGTGCTGATAGACTAGCTCACTATCAGCTAGCCTAATGGGGAGTAGAGCGAATATTTGAGCAGAAAAGCCACCGCTTACTACATGCATACATTTTTGGTCATTTCCGTATTCTTTGTACTGCACCAAATGACTGTTTTACCTTTTTTTATCCGATATTCAATATCCTAAGTTGAAAAACGATTGCATATCCTCGAGCTCTATGTTGTTGACCCTGAGAGTTGAGAGATTAGCTGTGTTGATGCGTATAACCTTCGTTTTGTCGATGTTAGGCGATGATAGGTGCTGTATCTATTCTAGATGCTCCAGTCGACCGTTTATTCCCCATGTGATGGCTCTTCTAGTCGGATTTAGTTGCTGCATAATTGAGCTCAATACAAAATTGAATACCAGCGGAGAAGGGAGACATCCCTATCGTTCACCAATCGGGTTGCTTAGCATACGTTCGTGCAGTACTCGGCTTGTTGAGCTGCCATACAGAGCATAAAAATGATCGATTAGCTCAGGTGGGATTCACTTGCATCGAAGTGTATGCCAAATTGCCTGTTGGTTGATAGTATCGAAGGCCCTGGCAAAGTCGATAAACAATAAATATAGGCGATAACGTTATTTCACCGATCGGAGCATAAATATGTAAAAAAAAATTACAATAGTGAAAATCTTTTAAAGAAAAAGTGCAAACTTCTTCTTCTTGTTATGGGAGGCAATTTTGTAATAATTTGTGTAAAGATTTTTTTTTTACATTTTCTTTATATTTTTATTTCTTATTTTGTTAATAAAGTTTTAAATTAACATTGATTTATCTAAAGAAAACTCCCAAAATACTAAATTTTTTTTAATAGAAAATTAAAAAAACCGTAAATTCTAAAATAGAAAATTCTCAATAACATAAACTTTTGTAACCAAAAAAATTATGGCAATGTTTTTTTCACAATTACTACAACTTACCAATTATTATTCGTCCACCTCTATAAAAATATTCATCATTTTTAAATTATACCCTTCTTAATAATCATAAAATAAAATTATTATTACCTAACAACCCACAAAACAGCAATATTATTTATTTCATAATATTGTTGAGTCTCTTTTTTTTAAACCACGTAAATTATAACTTCAACAGCATTGTAATTTTCCTATTGTTAATTTTTATCTAGTTATAATTTATGATACTTTATGACCAAAAACGAAAAATAGAAATTGAAGGCAAAACAGACACAAAAAATGTTCAACAGAAAAATCAAAAAAAAATCTTTACACAAATTATTACACAATTACCTCCTACAACAAGGACGAAGAGGCCTTTTGTAGCAATTTCTTTTTTTTGTTTTTCCACCAACCCGCTATCATTTTGCCTTTCCAAAGTAACTTTTAAGTGTTGACCACTTTAGGTAATTTTCTTTACAAGTTTTTTGTTTTCCATCCGTGTTTTTTGTCTGTTTGATATTTTTCCAAACTTATTTTAATGCTGGCTAAAATAGCAAGTGCTCTACCAAAATTGAACAATGATGGTCGTAACAAAGGGAAGTACTACTTAAACAACCTCCCGCTTATTTATTGTGGATATGGATAATTTGAAAAAATAAACGCCTACAAAATTCGCTTAATTTAGTTTTAATGGGTACAGTTGTGCACTAAATGAGAGCAGTATCTTAAATAAATTAAAATTATCTAAATAAAAATTATTAGAATGTAATGTTTTCTGTTAAGAGATCTTAAAAATATTAAGTGTTCTATTAGCACGTAAATTTGTGTCTAAAAAAGAGTCAAGAACGTATAGTTTTCTATAGAAAAACTTAAATTGGTAAGTTTTTTCGATAAAAAAAAAATCTTAAGAAGGTTGATTTTTCTAAAGAATAATTTTAAATACGTATATTTTTCTAAAGAATATCGTAAATTTTTGTATAGAAAATCACTTCTAAGATTTTCGTAATAGAAAAATTTTAGAAACGTCTGTATTTCTAAAAACATGAATTTTTTAAATAGAAAAGACTTAACAACGTTAATTTTTAATTTTAAATTCCATAGAAAACTCCTAAGAACTTGAAATTTCAATAACGTTATTTTTTCTAAAGAAAAGTCTAAAGAACGTAAATTTTCTAAAGAAAAATCTTAAAAACTAATTTTTGTTATAAAAAAACATTAAACGCGTTATGTTGCATGAATTTTTAAATAGAAACATTTTAAAACGTACATTTTTCTATAGAAAAGACTTAAAAATCTAGATTTGTATTAATTCAAATTTAAGAAATGCAGTCTTTTTATAGAAAAAATATTCAAAGCGAAAATTTTTCTTTATTAAAGACCGTTGATTTTTTTAGAAAAGACTTAAAAACGTAAATTTTTTTAATACAAAGGAATTTTTTCTTATAGGAAAATTTAAGAACGTAAATCTTTCTATAGAATAAACCTTAAAGCGTTTTCTACAGAAAACATCTAACAAGATAAACTTTTCTATAGAAAAAAGTTTCTATTGAAAGATTTTTACAACGTAAATTTTTCTATGTAAAAATGTTTTAACCCAAATACGCCTATAGAAAAATTTCAAAAACGTTTATTCTTTTTATAAAAAATTCTTGAAAGCGTAAACTATTCTTTAGAAAAGAATTGAAAACGTAAATTTTCTATAGAAAAATCTTAATAGGGAACGTAAATACTTCAAGATGTACATTTCTTACAGACAAATTGTAAGAACCTTTGAAATGTAAATTTTTCTATGGAAAATCTTAAGAAAAAAATTTGTATAGGCAAATCTTAAGACCGTTAAGTTTTCTATAGAAAAAAGTTTCTGGAAAAAAATCTTAAGAAAAAACTTTTTTCAATCAAAAAACTTAAGAATGTTTAGCTTCTTAAAGAAAAATTAAAAACCTTTATTTTTTTTATAAAAAATTCGGAAACTCAAATTTTTTTATAGAAAAATCTTTAAGACGTAACTGTCGTGTTAGAGAAATCTTTGGAGTGTAAGTGTTTCTCCTGTTTTAGATACTTCATTGACAAACTAGCGCACTATTTTTTATAAAGGCCCGCACGCTTTAATGTGTATTGGTCATGCCAAAATAATGTACGGAACACTAACGTGCGGTACATTAGTTTGCACACTCATCCGCCCTCTTTTGCGGCTTCAGTCCTGCGTGACTACTTCTAGTTGCGAACTTAACAAAAAGGCTCAGTGAAAAAGGATTTCACTCCCATAATGCAATAATATATTAATAATCCAGATAAATCAATTTTTTTTTTTTTTTTTTTTTGAAGGTGATAAAAAATTAAAGGAAAATTGAAGTGTATAAAGCTCAAAGGAGACTACGGTGAAAAATAAAATAGTTTATTATCAACAACCTCAGTTACATTAAAAAGTTACGGACTAACTGTTCCACCCTCGTACTTTTATCGTGAATATATCTAAAGCTTAAAAATAGTTTAGAAAGTGATCTCAAATCCTTATTAATTTATGTCAATCAGTTACTTTTAAAAACGCTTTTTGCAATTTTATAATCTCGATTTTCATTTATTGATGTTCTAAATTCTGTTCAATTGGAATCTCCTCTTTTTTTATTTACAACATGCAATCATTAGTTTCCATACCACATCTGTCATTAAACACCGCTAGACAAATAAAATAAAATCTTTCTACTGGATCAAAATTGGCACAATCATAACAATTTAAATGCATTTTGTAAAAGTTTTCAATTAATGCAAACAAAAAATTACTTTTAGCTTGCCACTTGCTAAGCAAACATCTATTAAAAATTGCTGGGAAAAGAAAATACATCCGAATATAAATACACACGTGCTGAAAAGGGGGGACTAAAAACTGGCCCATGATAAAAGCTAAAAGCCGACAACTACATATAACTGTCAGTCAAAGTCAAAGACCATGTTAGACAGCTAGATTTCACAGAAAGCGCAAAATAGATTTAAATCTTAAAAATGCATTTAATGCATTTATAATAAATGCAACAATTGTGTACAACAGTAAATGAACTGTAGAATTGACAGTGCGATTTTATTGCAATCTTATGACAAAAACCAGAATTAATGGAGATTAAGGGCCTTAAATTAACATTGTCTCTTGTAAATTTC
This sequence comes from Pollenia labialis, assembly GCA_949318255.1. Taxonomy (NCBI): domain Eukaryota; kingdom Metazoa; phylum Arthropoda; class Insecta; order Diptera; family Polleniidae; genus Pollenia; species Pollenia labialis. The sequence goes on along the minus strand of OX439140.1, from coordinate 25,836,258 downwards.
CTCCTTCCCACCTTTTACTGTTGCGGCAAATCCTCTTTTCCGAACAAAAAAAACAATTAAAGCTACACACATCAGATATTCATTTTTTTCATTGCAAAACAAAATTACTTCACATGAAAAAAATCGAAAAAAATAATGTAAAAACTAAATCGTCTACAACTCAGTGTGTCAGAACATTATCGTCATCAGCAGTGCAACCGCCACCAGCAACCACAAGTTTCATCCATAATCAATGAGCCGTCAAAACGGCTGGCTGTGGCATCTGTGTGATTTTGGCATTTACCAAACCTCCTCCCACTTTTAAAACGAATATTCCACTCGGCCGAAACCAAAAGAGAGGAATTCATAGACGGGGTTTTTTGGAAAAATCAAAGAAATGAAAATTATTGTTCATGCATTTATTTAAATTATTTATTACGTAGCAAAATAGAAGAAATAGCAGCAAACTTTTTTGAAAAGATATTCCAAAGAAAAATTCTCAAAGCATGGAAAAATATTAGAACTTCTATTTAAAAAAAAAATTAAATATTTTTAATTTTCTAAAGAAAAATTTTAATATCGTAAATTTTTAAAAAAAAAAATTTAATATCGTAAATTTTTTTACATAAAATTTTACCTATCATCAAGTTTTTGGAGAATATATTAAACATTATAAATTATTCTCCATAAAAATTATAAATATCGTGTTTTTTACGACAAAATATTTTAGGAACCTTTAAAATAAATATTTTTGAGGTAATTAAAAACAATAAAAACTAAAGAGAAAATTGATTTTGCAGAACATATATAAATTGTACCCAACAAAGTAAATGTTTTTAAAGAAAAATCGTATATCTTAATATCGTAAATTACTTTATAGAAAAATCTCAATGAAGTTCAATTGTATGCCGTAAATCTTTTTAGAAAATGTCTCAAAATATTAAATTTTTTCATTGGAAAATCTTAGTTGTAAAACTTCTTAAAAAATTTATAATATCGCAAATTTTTGCAAGCAAAAAAAAATATAAATATAAAAAAATATAAAAGTTTTGAAAATTATAATTTTTTCTAAGTTGTAAGTATCGAAAAGTTTTCTAAATAAACTTTTTAATTTCGTTATCTTCACTTTAAAAATAATTATATCGCACATTTATTTATATAATATTCCCAAATCGTCAGTTCTTCTCTAAAGAAATATCCCCAACTTTTTAAAAGGAAAAAATATCTTAACATCTTAATTTTTTAATAGAAAGATCCAAATATTGTTATTTTTAATAGCAAAATCTTTATTTTTATTAGAAACATCTTTATTTTTTAATAAAAAAATCATTTTACCTAAGATGTCTCTAAACACAAATCTCAAAAAAAAAATGATCCAACAGAATAAAATTTTTATTCAAAAAACCTTAATATCGCAAAATGTTTCATTTTCAGATCTTACCATCGTAAATTTGTTTATAGAAAAATCTTAATATCGAAAATTTTTCTAAAGTAAATCGAAATATTGTAAATTTCTTTCTGAAATACAATCAATAATTTAAATTTTTTATCATCTAATTTTTGATTTTTTAAAAGCAAAATACTTTACATCTAATATCTATCTCTAGAAAAATCTCAATATTAAAAATAAAAAAATCTTAAGGAAATTTGTAATTTTTTTTATAAAAAAAATCCAATATTTAAAACTCTTCTTAAAAAAATTTTAATATCGTAAATGTTTTGGCTCAAAAATATCAAAAATCATTATACAAAAATTTTAATATCGTAAATTTTTTCACAAAAAATGTTGGAAAGAAAAATCTAAATATTTTTACTACAGTAAAATATTAATATCGTAACTTTTTTATAGAATACTTCAAATTTCGTAATAATTTTTTGTTAAAAATTTCCAATATCGTAAATAGATCAACTGAAAAATTAAAATAAAATAATATTAATATTCTAAACTTTTTTTTAAGAAAAATCTAAATAAGATGGTCTTAATATTGTAAAATTGTTATGTAAAAATCTTTAAATTATGCTGTTTTAGAAAAATTTCAATTACTATAGAAAAAACTAAATATCGTAAATTTGTCTATATAAAAAAGTTAATATCGTAAATATTTTCTATAAAAAAATCAAAATATCTTATTTTTTTTTGTAAAAAATTTCGACGTCGTAAAAGTTGTAAAAATCTCAATATCATAAATTTTTCTTTATTAAAATATCAATATTGTTTATTGAATTTTCTATTGAAAGAAACTTAATATTCTGGTATGTTCTGTACATCTAAATTAAGTGAATTTGCAATAAAACATATTTTTAAAACGAGTCTGCAAAGAAAGTTCTTAAAAATATTCCTTTTTATGCACTTTATATTTTAAGTACCAATTATATTTATAAGAACAACTCTTAAAAATAGGAAAATCTACAGTAGATTTGTAAATAATTGAAATCAAAATCTCGTTCGATTTTAATTCCATTTCATTCCGATTTGTAGAACATTCCCGATTGTACATTTTCTTTAGAAAAATCTCAATATCGTAAATGTGTTAAAAGAAAAGTCAAAATACCCTAAATTTTCAAAAGAAAATGATAATATCGTAAACATAATTTAACAAATCTTTCTTTTATTCGATAACCTTTTTACAGAATTTAATTTAGCCCCATAACATTTCGCTGGGTTATCTTTTATTGCAAATTTATATTTTTAATTAAAAATCCCATTATGAGCTACAAAATTGCATTGCGGCTGATTATGAATGCATTTGCAGCAAAAACTGGACTTAAATTTTAAAATAATAATGAATGATAATTGAAAATTACACATTGTAGATTTAATATTTTGATTTCGTCTCGTGTAAACAAATTGATTGAAAATGCACAATAATCGTAATATTTTGTTGTTGTACGGAAAATTTTTTTTTAATTGTTTTGATTACTTAAGCAAATATTTTGTACAAAAAAGAACGAAGGGAGAGCAAACATGAAACGCATAAATTTGCGTTATTTGCATTAACGACGAGTACATATTTACACAGTGTTGGTCTGTTGTTGTTTATTAAAAAAATGTATCAATAAAATATTTGTTGTTAATGTAATTTATTAATTAAAATTATATTGAATTAATGAAGTGTGCTTGAATTTATAAGAATTTGTTGTTTGCCGATTCAAGTATCCACTCAGGAAATTACAAATTAATTTTGTATTCATTTTTTTTTTTTTTTTATTTATTTGAAATTAATGAGGTATTGAGAATTTTAATTAAAAAAATTACAAACATTCCGTTCACTATGAATGGTTTGTTTAGTTTAATCTTTTAAATTGCAAAAATCAATCAAAAGATGAATAATTTTGTAAAATATTTTACTTTTTTATCTTTAAAATGAAAATAATTAAATTATTATTTCAATCAAACAAATAAACTGAAAAAATTTTTAAAAATATACATATCGTAAATACTTTGATTAAGCAAACTTCTTGACGGGCTTTTTGTATAGAAAAATAAAAGTAACGGAAATTAAAAAAATCAGAATGATTTCTGTATTCGGCTATGCCGAATCTTAAATACCCTTCACAATGGTGTGATTAGAACATAAACCTTTATATAAATAACGCTCTTAAGATATAAATAAATATTTTTGTGCCACGCCCATTTCCTAAATCTCGCTCACATTTTGTCGTATGTTGTGTATTGATAACCAAGATGGTTTTACCCAATTTTAAAACTTGATCCCTTACCATTCTTCAGATACACAGAAATCTCTCTGTACAGGAAGTACCAAGCCGACTTCTCCAATTCCGCCCATATTTAGAGAGGTTATACATAAATATATTTTGTGGCACACCCACGTCTTTCCTTCCGCCTTAATTTTGTATAATGTTGTCTGTTAATAACCCAGCAAAAACTTATGCTTCCTCGGAAGCAGTTTTGTAAGGGAGAATTAAGTGTGAAGCGCTTACACTTCTATGAAATATTACATGATTTTTGTTTGGAATTCCTCGCATAGAAGCTCTGCTATAGAGATCTTAAGAACGCTGATTTCATGCTTTAAAAGCTGACATGATTTTAGTGTATAAAGTAAATGAAAAATATTAAGAATTGAAAAAATGGTTATTTCGGCGCTCAAAAATTTTTTTATAAATCTAAAATATTATTTTGGAATGAAAGGAATATTGTTTTATAAGAATTATGTATGATTTTTTTTAAATTAATGGTGTTTTCTTTTCTACAAAAAAATGTGCCTTTTTTTAAAAAAAAAATGCTCCCGAATAGCATGAGTTTTTTAGAATAAAACAAGCCACCCTTTTCGGGAGCAACATTTTAAAGAAAAAGACACCAAATTGGATTTTTTTTTTAAAAAAAGGCACATTTTTTGTAGAAAAGAAAACCCATAAGATTAATTTGTTTTTTTTTTTTTCAAAAGAATAAATGATGTCATTGCTTCAATAAAGCAGTAGAAAATGCATTCCTTAAAACGAATAAAGAGCGATTCTCTTCCAGTATTTAGCACCGCATTTAAGAATTCTAGGATTGCATGCCTTATCTTACAGCAGTAGAGTAAGGCAGTAATTTTTAGAAGCAAAAAAAGAAGCGGTTGTGATGCAGTATACGTGTTTATTGCTTCCAAATCTTGAAAAATTTTTGCTGGGAATCAAGATGCTTGTACCTAATTTGAAAACTTTGGCTCTTTCTTCTATTAAGATATACAGAAATTTCTAATTACTGTGTATAGGAAGCGGCAAGGTCCTCTTCACCAACCTCGACCACGTTTTCTAAAGAAAACACTGTTCTATAGAAAACAATTAATAGCTTAAAGTTTTTTATAAAAAACGCTTAATCACTTAATGGTTCCTTTATAAAACACCTAATCGCTTAATGCTTTCGAATGAAAACACTTAATCGCTTAAAGTGTTCTATAGAAAACACTAAATCGCTTAAAGTGTTCTATAGAAAACACTTAATCGCTTAAAGTGTCCCATAGACAACACTTTATAGCTTAAAGATTTCTATAGAAAACAATTTATCGCTTAAAGTGTTCTATAGAAAACCCAAAATCGCTTAAAGTTTTCGATAGAAAACATTAAAAGGCTTAACGTTTTCTAAAAAGAACTCATAATCACTTAAAGTTTTATATAGAAAACACTTAATAGCTTAAAAATTTCTAAAGAAAACTTTAAATTATATAAAATTTTCTCATTTGAAAACTTTAATATTGCAGAACTTATAAAACCAATTTATAGAATAGTTTTATAAGTGAGCTTGTTTGTCGTTTTTATTTATTTGATCTTCAGGTCAATAAATTGTAATTCATTTTGTTATTGAAAAAAAAACTAAATTCCTTAAGAGCTGCACAAAATCATTAATAAAATCAACAACGACACACTTAATTTAATATTTAACATTAATAACTAAAAATATTTGTAAAAGACTTCAAAGTCCCTTTTAAACCGCTATTAACGTCTGTAAAACATAAACAAATGTCACATGTAACATGCAACATAAAACGACATATGTGGCATGTCAATTGTGTAAACATACTTAAAGAAAAAAAAACACAATTTACAAAGTCTGCAGTTTAAAAGAAGCACAGGGCGCAGTCCCAAACACTCAAAGGCAGACAGACACACACAGGCAGTACTATACACTTAGGCATTCAGCCAGCCAGCCAGACAGTCTTTAAGACAAACAAACCATCAAACATTTACAAAGTAACAATTTCGCCCACTGACACATTAAATAAAATCGAACGATGTATGAAAATCCATCATATGAAAAGTACAAAGCTGTATTCATTGTTTTGTAACAGCTACGTAAACTGCCTGTCAGCTATGTTTGGTGTATGACATCCAGTAAACCAACCATCTAAAAAGTCATGCCAACCAAACAGCCATGCAACCATCCAACCAGCCGACATGCACATAAGTAATTGCCCTTATTTACGTTAACAAGATCAATTTACGCCTCATCGATCGTTTTCGTTCGTTCGATTGTTTTTTTTTTTTTTTTTTTTGTTTTGCTGTTTATGTACTAAGTTTTACTCCGCTTTCCCCACTCAAGCCACAACCAAACCCACCGAAAACTGAATGAGTTGGAACTAAACTGAACTGAATGAATTAATGTGTGTGTGTGTGTGTGTGTGTGTGTTATAGCTGTGAACTGTATGTATGAATGTCTAGGCGCTGTGTCGTTCAAAAAAGGTCTTTATAAGTACGAGTGCAATAATATTTTTATTGTTTCTTAAATGATTTCAATAAGAAGCCATTTAAAGAAAGATTGGAGCAGCATGACATGATTTGGTGAAATAATGGAATACAGTTTATATAAAACATAGTGATCCAACAGGAGGTGACAAATTATATCTATGTACATAGAAAAAATCTTAAAATTGTTTTGTTTTCTAAAGAATTATATCAAGATCGTTAAGACATCTTTCTATAACAATTTAGAAATTCCCATTTAACAGTTTAACTTTTATTTTTAAATCCCCTTTTCGCTCTTTTAATTTCAAATTACTTTGAGAAAATGGTTATGTAAAATCTAAGATAATCATTAAAGCAATTTTTGCTATCTAATGAAGTCATAGAAGTGCAAATTGAAGTGCAACAATGTTTGAGAATAATTAAAAAAATCAACAAACTCCATTAAGACAGGTTGAGAGAAATTTGTCATATTTAAAAAATGTCTAACAAATGTAAATTTTAGAATAACATATGAGTTCCTCATCCAATTTATGGGTACTTTTTTTTTAATTTATGGGTACTTTTTTTTATACAATAACAACATTTAGAAAAAAGGAAACAATGCATCAACAATTTCTTAATGGTTCGTTTTATTTTTATAAAATTAGAACACTTTTAAAAAACCTTTACTCAAGTTAAAATATTAAGTAGAGGCCTGCACAATTCCCTTTGAACTCACATTCTTATCATTGAAAAATTTGCCACCCCTCTAAACTGTAGTGTCACTGTCACAAGCAAATACTGAAGAGAAGTATAGACTATAAATTAACGTTAAAAGTGTGTGAACGTGTAGACGCAGACAACAAATGCTTTACCGTAGCGTGTACACAAAATGAAAAAGAATCGGGATAGTTAAGTTTTTTATGATTACTTTAAATTCAAAAATTCAAGTACTTGTAACACTAAAACCTACTCAAAACAGTCCTAAATGGGATTACTTTTGAAAACCAATCTCGGAATTTCTTGAAAAAAGTATACAATTCTTAAATCAAGTAAAAAAAGATTAAACTCTTCGTTGTGTTTAACCCTCCGGCTGACGCATGTTTGGATTTTCTATACACATTGAAAAAAAGCTCTGGCCACGCTCATGTGTACCACGAAGGGTTAAAAATTAAATTTGAACTCTTGCTTCCCATTTAGTTTATATTTTTGGTACAATATGTACATAAGATTTCTAAAGTAAAAACCATATTGGGCATGATGTTGGTGTTTTATCATTCTGTAAGGTGTAATACGAGTTAGTAAATAAATCATAATAATTTTTTCTTTCTACTTCGGGATAAAATAAAATTTATAATACCTGAATCAAGCGATTGATTGAGTTGATTCAATTGAGATTAATTCAATCCCATTTTCGGATTATTTTAAGTACGAATTCGTATTAAAATAATTTTATATTCTTGAATCAAGATCATTTTGAAATTGATTCAATCCTAGTTTTACTTAAATCAATCTCATTGTCAGATTCTTTCAAGTACGAAATCTGGATTGAATATAGATAATTTAAGTATTTTGCGATTGAAAATTCGTACCTGAATCAATCTTTCTGAACTTGATTCAAGAAAATCCGTAATCACCGCACTATTAATCCCGATTTGGATTGATTTGAATACGGATGGATTGTTTTTTTCTTTTGAGTGCAGGAACGTGACTTGGGTGCCCCGTTAGGATAGCTGATTATGAGCTCGTCTACCAGCGTGGGGGTAGTGGGTTCGAATCCCGCCTGAGACTCTGGTCAACTGTAGACAAGCGTATAAATTCGCGAGATTAGTTTAGGGATAAAAAGTTTAAGTCAGTAGGAATTTATAATTAGCTCGGCTATCTTATGCAAGATTTTTTTTAAGTATGTTCTGGTTAACTTTGCTTTAATAGTATGTACTCTATTTATCATTGAGAATACCTTTCTGATGTCTGTCATAATGATATTGTCATTAACAGCTTCATATGAGGTGACTTTAGCCATCTTTGCTGACCTCTTAAGATAACTTGTTTGAGGATTTGCCGCATTCTTAATCGATGACGTCAAGGTATGTCTTTTAATTAGAGTAAGGTTGGCTTGACAAAAACTGTTCTCAGGTCAAAAAACTCTTGTTTTTGAAATATAAAAAACGGTTTAATTTATTAAAAACACTAAAAAACAATTTCAAACTATGCAATAAAATTTCCTTTAAGTAGAGTTAAACTTTTTTTTACTATGCGCAGTCCTTTTAGGAACATAATTTTTTTTTGTTACTAAAATCCCCATAACTTAACATTTAACATTTAAGACGGGCTCCCATATAATTAGTGCGTTTTATGAAATCCTTAAATTGAATTAAAATGTTTTGCCTTTTGTGAATGAAATCCAAAGTTGTAATCATTTATGGTTTCTTTTGCTTGCAACTGTATATGTGTAGAAGAAATTAGAAGCATAGCTGCCTTTTACAATTTTTTTTATGAATTTTTGAACAAACAAAAATCTCGAAATTTTGCTAAAAAATTATTTTTTTTTTTTTTTTGCCAAAAAAAATTATATTTCTAAAACGGTTTAACACTTCTTGAAGAAAATTTCTGTTTTTTAGTTTGTTCAATTAACTAAACCGTTTTTGAGTTACGCGAATAACGGTCTATCTTGAACACAAGGGCCAAGCTGAAAAAAATGGTTATCACCACTGGATTCAGCGTTCCCGAATTAGGCTACAACGCCATGTGCCCGGCTTGTTAGTAAAATATTTGAGTGTATTGAGTTTTTCGAACTTGCACTTGCATATGGAAACGGGGGTTAGTGGGGCACTTGATGTGACTTGATGTCGCTCGCATAAGTTGTAGATCGTTATCGTGGGCAAGCCAGTAAGTTTTGTTTCTGTTGAAATCGACTTCCACCACATTATTAACTTTTTAATTTTTTATTTATGAATGATTTAATAAAATTTTTATCTTGAGCATTTTTTATCTTATAGTCTGGATAAACTAGATATTATTTTGTTTTTATCTCTTTCGAAAAACAAAATTCCTTAAATCAACACAATTTACATTACCCTGCCAGTAAAATAATTTTCAATTCTTCCCCAATTAACTTAAACCGCTTACTTTGCTTTATCTGTTAAGCAAAAACTAGACAACCGATTACTGTGCAGTCTTGTTCTAAGATTACACAAACTATAGTAGAGTAGACA